>JANHMN010000017.1:42718001-42730944 GCA_030674055.1 Rhabdomys pumilio
ATAGATAGATAGATAGATAGATAGATAGATAGATAGATAGATAGATACATAGATAGGGAAAACAAATGTCTTAAATAGCAACCGTGTCAGCCACATGGTTGACACCCTGCCATGTGACTTTACCATCTTAAGACAACCACGTTGTATAAATAACAATCATAAAACTTCTTTGTCATAATGAACTGTTTGTTATTGTATCTCCTTTTAAACTAAGAAAGCAACAAGTCTCAAATATTTTAAATTGGTATGGACTTTTGTGTGACGTTGATAGAAATTTAAGGTTTTATTTGCTACGACATACTGTATACATGATTCAACTCTTTAAAATATTCTCTATGAAATTTCATGTCTTTGCTAATGACTCAACACCAACTGCTAGCAGATTTAGATAAGTATAGTAACATGTTTCATGAGTAAGATACATTAAATAATCAAGATCGAAAAACTCCTAACGTCTAATGATGTTCACAGTAATATTTATCTAGTTTATCTGCCTTTAAACCTTAGCTATTTGGATACTGTGATTACAAGTTTTATTTTTGAGCCAGGCATGGCAGCACAAGCCTTTAATCCCAGTCTACAGAGTTCCAGGTCAGTCAGGGCTATTACACAGAGAAACCTTGTCTTTTAAAGTCAAACAAACAAAAAGGCTTATTTTGATACTAAAGGGGCTTCAATTCATAATTATGATTTTTAAAGCTAAAACCTAACAGGGAAAAACCTAAATTCCTAGTCTTATGAAAGCTACTAAATTATTGTAAACTGTTAATGATAATTAAGAAATGCAAGTTAGTAATCAGTCACCTTATAAATGATAAAATCCTTTAATATGTTGAGAAGTATATCTGTAATCACACTAAGTACTAATGTAAGTAATTATAGTAATAAGCCTTATTTAGCCTCCTGTGTTTGTATATTTTCAAGGTTAAGACTACTATGAGTAATTACATACAACCAAAGTTTGTCTAGTCAAATATACTTTAGACAGATGGATGACCCTCAAAAACCCCAAAGATTTGTAGAATATGTCATTTAAAATGTATACTAAAAAAGCTCTTTGTGGTAGACATGCCAGCTTCTGAGAGGCATCCCTGAACTCCACAGAAGATAGGGACAGGAGAGCCTGTACCTAGAGCTTGCTTCAAATTCAGAAAAAGCTGGACCCTAGGCAGTAGGCCAGCCTTTGCCTCGAATAACAAAGCTGGGACAGTTCTTCAAAATTCCTGCTCCACAGAAAATCTGCTTATTGTAGTTGATGTCACCCCTCCTAGGACCATTCCTATGCCAGTGACTAAGACATGAGCTACAGGAATGCCAGTGGCAGGGAAATGCTCATCTTTTCTTCTGGCTATGCATTTGTAATATTTCATCCGATCCCAAGTGTAATCGGAAGGAACATTATGTGTCTCCAGAATGGAATAGGGGACGAGCCTGTGTCTAACATCCTGCCAATAGGTTTCTGCTGTACTTAATAACACTTATCTCCTCAGGAGCCCTGCTGTGGGTAAAGCACTTCCTGTTTGCTACACGGCTTTACTCTTGCAAGTAAAATTGACTCTTCTGGAAAATGGGGACACAATTATACAAAACTTCCAATCTAAGAAGGGATTCATGTCTCTACATCATTGTTATTAAAATCTATGAGTTCTGAGATGGCTTTGTGAGTTGGGTATGGCCTTCTGAATGTATTAGGTTCTTTACATCGGCCATGCCGCTGGGTGTTCTTGTGACTCAGTAACCTGCTCCATAGCATTGCATTTCCTTACAATGTCTGTTTTGGGTTGATCTCCAGACTAAATCACTGAAGCATACAAACCACTTATAAATCACCAGTTTTATATTGTGTACTCAGAAAACATAAGACATCATTAGGCTTTTAAAAGACGGGTGTGTACATATAAAAGGACATCTTTCAACTCACTGGGAAAAGTGATCATTTATCTTGGATCTAAATTTGAGTGGCTGTGGCCTGAGAATGTGGATTTAGATAACACCAAGTTCAATTGTTCCAACATGGAAGCAGGTTCCTAAAGTTTTGGTGATAACAGAACAAAGAAGTCACAAGTCAAGGCATTTTTAAAATACAGAAGCTAGAAACATTATACAGTTGGGTTGTAGTCAAGTGGAGAGATCTTGACTGTAGCGCTCTCAGATGCTATCTGATAACATTTTCAGCCTCTAGTGCAGAATTATCCTTTGTTAAGTCAAAACATTCCAAACTTTTCATCATTTTACGGGATGTTGGGTCTGACACAAAGGTGGTCAAAGAATGCCTCCTTAGGGGTCTCAAGGTTGTCTGTGATAAAGAGTAATTAGCCTCTGGGTCTGTGACAGCCAAACTCTCCATGGTCTTAATCAGCGTCTGTAGAATTCGATTCTTTTCAGGAATTCTTGTTCCCAGGTACTTTTGGATATCATCTCTTTTATTTTTAAATATAGCTTAAACTATTCTCATATTAATGAAAAATGTACTTTGTCCTAGAACCATATCCAATCATCTAAATGTTTTCCTGAAATAAATCATTGTGCTTGTGATGCCCACAAGCAGTGTAGCAGGGCCTTGCATCTGCTACAACTACAGTCGCCAGGCATACGTCATAGAAAGAGCACAGGTGGATTGTATATAATAATACAAGTTGTTTGTAGGCAGAGCCCAAGGAAAGCCCATGGAAAGAGTCATCAAGGCATGTGTCTCTTGAAGCTGACATGTATGGTTACACTTGTGGCCATGTCTTGCACTTGTTGACTGTGAGATGGTATGTATCAGTCACTTGACATGGGAAAAACTTTGTTTCCTCATTTGCAAAGTTAGAGTAAGTGTATTCTTCTTTAAAAGAATACTGGAATGTTTTCAAAACCCTCAATACCTCACTTGCCCCACAGAAAGCAAATACCATTACATAATACAGCGGTGTTACTTTTAGTGACTGTTTGACTTTAATAGTTCTTGGTTGTAAAAATTCAGGACTTTGGGCTTATTTAGCAAGCTCCACGGATCAGTTTCTTGTGGCACTACATGATTTCATGGTATCACATTTTAGAGACAATAAGGTAGTATGATAAGACTTTGCCAAACATCCAGCTCAGGAAAAACATAAGGGTTAGAAAGTGGTTATCCCATTAGGGTGGACAGGGTGAGATGGGGCTGGGAGTGCAATGCTGATGGTGAGGAGAATGGATGTGGCAATAATGATCAACCTTTAGATACAGAAGTTCTGAGCAGAGGTTCCAGGCCACTTGTTCTCAGCAGGCTCTTCAGTCAGGCTGAGAGGCAGGAGAGGAAGCTGGCAACACTGCTTCCTGCTCTGTCTGTCCTGATGGTCCTCTGCCCAGAGACTTGGAAATCTTGAAACACAAGGCTGTTATCTGGTTACCCCAGAAACCAGACATTCATTTGTGTGAAGAAAACAATCTGTGATGACTCCACACATTTTTTTCTTGTTCCTTCATTGAATTTGAAACAGCGTCGGGCCACACAACAGATTCATTCACAGAGTGGCTGTGAATGGGTAGTAACCCTAGGCTTTGGGAAACACCTCGCTATGACTCTGAGGGGGCAGTAGAAGTTCAGGTGAAAGACAGGAGCTCATACCATAGGCTTTGCTTTCTTTCTTTCTTTCTTTTTTTTTTTAAGACTTACTTATTTTATGTATGAGTATACAGTCGCTGTCTTCAGACACAAGAAAGAGGGCATTAGATCCCATCACAGTTGTGAGCCACCATGTGGTTGCTGGGAATTGAACTCCAGACCTCTGGAAGAGCAGCCCTTAACCACTGAGCCATCTCTCTAGCCCAGCCCTCACTTTCTTACCTCTACCTCCCAGGGACAAGATCTCTTGGCAGTTTCCATAAGTTCTTTCCTCAGAAAACTTATCACGAAGTTGTGGGATCCCTACACCTGGATTGAGACATTTTTATCCCGATGGCAGCTCTAGAAAGCAATGCTCTAATACATCAGAGAGATTCACACTGGATTCTGTCTCAAACTGTTGGAAAAATTGCCTTTTAACTTGATTAAAAACTTTATTATATGTCATGTACATACATACATATATATGTGTGAGTATATATTTAAAGTAAATATATATTTAAATCCAAATAAATATATTTAAATCAAAAATTCAATGCTGTGGAAAGATTGGAATTTGCAGGTTCTGAGGCTATATATTTTATCTTCAGCTAGTTTTAGCCTTGTCCCACCATTTGTTTGAACAAACACTTCATGGTAATAAATAAAAACCTCTTAAGCTATTAACTTACAACTAACATCTTGTGATAACTTAATTTTAAAAACATCTCTTAGAAGCTATTAACTTAGCAGAACACTAGCTTCTGCCCATCCGTGAGGTAAGAATGTCATCAGACAGCATCATAGGCCTATAGATTAGCTTCCCTCATCACGTTGTACCTGCCTCTCTGGTGTACCCACCAATGTATTTTAAACTTGCCTTAATTTATGACTTTCTTCGTTTTGTAAAACTACAAAAATCATGTTTGGAACATGTAATATAGGATAAGCTAAACATGTGCACCCCAGGTCATCGTCATTCAAATGGCTCCAGAGTAAACTCTTATTTGTTCAAGAATAGAGCTATGGCTTTTATGTCAGCAATATGCTATCCAAAGGCAAGCATGGCATCTGTTATTTTATTGCCCTGTATCCTCAGGGCCTTGCTAACAACCTGAATGCTCTAAATAATACCAATGAATATGTTTCATGCTTAACAGAGGGTTTGTATGCCCATCTCATCTGCTGTATGACTTTTCAGTGTAATTATACTCATTTCCCATGAGTGTATGCTTTAATCCTTTTATTGTTGATGTGTTGGGTGTGCATGAAAGTAAACAGAAACGTGTGAGGTTCCTCTTTGTGCCCATCACTCTCAGCAGTTGTCAAGTCAAGGCAACAGGCTTTCATCTGCAAGCCCATCCATGACTCTTTTCCCATCCCTTGAAGGAACTCTCAGATCCCATGCACACTCACACGCTCTATATCAATGCTGGGTCAACCACACACCATGCAAAGATGCTCTCATAGCTTATAGCAGAGTTGCAGAGTTGTTCCTGCATAGAGAAGGTGTAGATTGGAAACTGGGTAGGAGGAGAGGAACCATAGTGGGACATTTAGGAACAGTGGCAGGAACGTTCCTTTAAAGCTTAAAATGTGGATATCAACATGGAAACATCTTTCATTTGGAGAGAGAAATATCCTGCTCCATTTTCTGCTTTCAGGAATGTCAATCAAACTCATGACAGAGTGACATCTCCTCAGATGAGCCTCAGGCAAACTCCTCAATAGTTGTTCCAGAAGGAGGCATCTTCCTCTTAGGAGACAATTGGTCCAGGTCATTACCCCAGAACTTCCCAATGCAACAAGAGAAGATAAGAATGGATCGATTTGCATTTAGCTCAGAAGCTTGAAATACCCAAGATTCAACTAACAGACCACATGAAGCTCATGAAGAAGAAAGACCAAGTGTGGGTGCTTCGGTCCTTCTTAGAAGGAGTAAAAAAATACTCAAGGGAGCAAATATGGAGACAAAGTGTAGGACAGAAACTAAAGGAGGTGCCATCTGGAGACCATTTCACCTGGGTATCCATCCCATGTACAGTCACCAAAGGTAGACGCTGATGTGGATGCCAGGAAGTGCATGCTGACAGGGGCCTGATATAGCTGTCTCCGTAGAGGTCTGCCAGAGTCTGACACATTTAGAGGTGGATGCTCACAGCTAACCATTGATCTGATCAAAGGTTCCCAATGGAGAAGTTAGAGAGAAGACTGAAGGAGCTGAAAGGGTTTGCAGTACCATGAGGAGAGCAACAATACCAACCAACCAAAGCTCCCCAGGATCTAAACCACCAGCCTGGGAGCACATAGGGAGGGACCCATGGCTCCAGCTGTATATGTAGGGGAGGATGGCCTTGTAGGGCATAGGTGGGAAAGGAGATCTTTGGTTTCATGAAGGCTGAACACCAAGTGGGAGGAGAATTCGAGGGTGGGGAGGTGGGAGTGGGGGGGGTAGGTGGGAGCACATCTTCATAGAAGCAGGAGGGGGTGGGAAGCCCATATGCTTGAAAAGTTTAGGGTAGGAGGTGAGGAGGACTAGGCAGCTAACATGCATGTTGAAGTGTGAAGCAGGTACTTGTGATACTCAGGGAGGCCAGCATGGGTTTTGGTATGCTATTAGGAAGCACAGATAACTTTCTGTCACTGATAAGGGAAATGGCTCCTTATGGTAGATGGGAACCTGCTTCAGGCTTCCCAAGTTCCCGGGGAATGCTGGCTTTTGTCTATCCACAGGAATTTGGGAAATGGGGTTTCCTGATGTTGGTCCTATGTTGTATAAGATGAACTCAGCAATACTTCTTTTCCTTGATTTCACATTGAAATGCAGAAGCAAGGAGTCTGCAAGCGTCTGATCTTTGCTTTTGGTCAAATGCGGCTTAACAGCCAAAGTTATTCTCCTGGCTTTTGCCACCCAGCATAGTCAACTCCAGATTTTAGAACTGATGTCTTAGCTACTTCTTTCCTCTGCTCGCTCTCTCCTGGTAAATGGCACCTTGGAGTTGCCTGCTCTGAATCTCTTGGTCCCTGGAACTTACTACTAGGAGCTTACTGCTGCTGACTCCTCACTCAGCACCCTGCTGTAGCTTACTCAGTTTCTACAAATGTCACTATTGGGACAAGCAGCTTCTCTTGCCTGACTGGGAACTCATCACATGGGAAAGGATGCCTCCCTTTGTGATTTGGAGACATGGAGTTTCCTTTGGACCTGACACCAAGCTGAGGGATTTCCATGTCTGCCACACTGGGCATTCTCATCTGTTCGTCTTCATTTTCTCCTACTAAAAATGTAACCTGATGGGACCCTTAAAATTATATTCACTGTACAGCTGTGGAGATGGGTTACTAGAGAAGTCTGTGCTAAATGAACTGCTGTTCTACCATTCACCCTTCTATTCAAAACCAAGTCTAGGCTTTATTATTTGCTTATTTATTTATTATTAATTAATTAATTAATTTATTATTTATTTATGGTTTGAATATGGTTGGCCCAGGGAGTGGCATTATTAGGAGGTGTGGCCTTTTTGGAGTAGGTGTGGCCTTGTTGAAGGAAGTGTGTCATTATGGACATGGGCTTTAAGACACTCGTTCTAGCTGCCCTGCAGGGAAGCCTGTATTCTCCTGTTTGCCTTTGGAACAAGATGTAGAACTCTCAGGTCCTCTGTACCACACCTACCTTGCTGCCATGCTGTCATGCTCCCCACCTGGATGATAACAAACTGGACCTCTGAGCCTGTAAGCCACCCCTAACTAAATAATGTCCTCATAAAGTTGCTTTGGTCACGGTCTCTGTTTAAAACAGTAAAACCTTAACCAAGACATACGTTATAAGTTTTTTAAAATACAAGTGAAAATCTCTAAGTAAGTTATGAAATCCCATTTAAAAAAAAAAAAGAAGAAGAATAGGACGTTCCAGAGTGCAGAAAGTGTTAAGCAGATGGATATGTTTTTAGTTTCAGTGTGTGTGTGCTGTCCGTATGGTTATATGCATGTCTGTATGCTCAGTTGGTCACTGTGAATAAATAAGGGATCTTGACTGAGTCCAGTAAGGAAAAGTGACAGCTTCTCATGTCAGGGTGTTTGGAGGTATAACACAGTAAAGAAATAAAGAATAAAAAGCAATGGCTTCTGAGATAGATGGGACCAGTGAGGTCATGGATGGAAACTAAACACTAAGGAATCACTGGGACCAGAGGCTCCAGTGCTGGACTTGGAGGAAACACGCTTTCCCCCTTAAGCCTCCAAAAGCTGTTATAGAACAGAATATGTCCTCTTGAAGAGTGTTTGTTGTTGAGCAGTTAGAAACACTCACTTTGTCTTTACCCATAAATGTATGATTAAGTATGCGCACTTAGACTTCAGATAGCAAACTACTTTAAATAGCTTCCCTTAAATGCAGAGCTGCTAAGCCCCAAAGCTTATGTCATAAAATTTGTTGTAAATATAATCACTCCATTATTTTTACAGCTGTTGAATGTGAGTATCGCATGCTCTTATTAGCTGGAGTGATTCAGAAGAGGGAAGAGAGAATAAGGGTCACACATGGCTGCATGTGATTGATTGTGGGGAACACTGAACCATGTGGTTCAGATCTACCCACTAATCCTATTAGCATCGATAGAGGCTCATGTTACATGGTATTTCATCATAACGCCCTTCACTTGAACATCTGCCCGTCTCCAAACAAGAGTTGATCTGTCAGTTCTCCGCCAGGACAAAGGGTATCACACAGAGTCAACAACGGAGGAGAACTTGAGAGATGGAGCGATTTCATGGGGTCTCACATGTTCCTCAGCCACAGCCAGACAGCTCTTGGTGCTCCACCACAGAGGGTCTCATGAAGTTCAGGGAGAAACAACACAAGCCTGCTCTCAGAGTGTTGGACTCTTCACTTTCTCCTGGTTACAGGTCAGGGCTTCTCCACTCCACCCTGGAGTCCTCCCTGAGCTCCATGCTGCTCTTCTGAGAACCTACTGCCCATTTTCCCAGAGTCCTTCAGCCAAGTCACTGTTGGAAGAGCAACTAGAGGGAGCATCTAATTCATGAATGCCCTTCTGTTGGCAGATTTTGGGAAACTTCAGGGAAAGAAAAGACTGGTAAAGGTTTTCAGTGCTTTACTTTGAAACTTTAGGAACTCGGTGTGAGGACGAGTAATGCAGCTCTACTTGTCCCATTTAAAAACAAAAATGGATTCTAGGTATGTGGTACTCCAAACTCTTGGAGACTGAGGAAGGAGGATAAGAGGTTGAGTTATATATTAATCAGATGTCTCAAAATAACAACAAATCGAAATACAAGCAAACAGACATAAAGAGCATAAAAACAATAAAACGTAAGAACATAAAGAACATAAAAACAATGTTTGAAAAAATGGGCTTCTTTTGAAATGAACAAATCTATACTGTTTCCAGTAGTAAATTAATGGATTTGCATCTCTGGTGAATCCCAACATCTGGTTAAGGGTTTCTCACCTTCAGAGGCAGAAGGAAGTCTTACGGATTAAGTCCTTCCAGCTTTAGAGATAAGTGAACTCAATAGATTTCTAAATCTGAGTCTCACTTTCTCTTCTGACTAGTACACTTTTCTTCTGGAAGCTAGTGAGCAGAGCAGCACAATAAATTAATACACATAACATTCATAACAGAATCATCGAACAAGCATGTTCACCATCACCTCGGTTCCTGGGGGACTAGTGTGTGACTGAACACATTAGCCATCACGTCTGAAGCAACTGTGATGTACCAGAGAATGATGATTGTCCAATGCAGTCCTTTCTCTATAAGAGCTGAAAGATATCCATATGCCTTGTGGAAACCCTGCAGAGCAGAATGTGGTCAACAGTAACCTCACATATGTGTTTTAGAAACCTCAATCCATGAATCCTGATTCAGATGACCAAGCAAGTAAGAGCCATAAGAGAAGGCAGGTGAGCTAAGAGACTGGGGAGCCTATCTGTTTTGTGTTGGGATTGGGGAGTTACTTGCCAGACACAGTAGATTTTGGAAGTCTTGCATGTCTCCCTTCCTCCCTTCACATCAGGACCACATCTCACTCAAACATTACTTGAGTAGCATCTTGCCAGCCTGCTCCTCTATAATGTCTAGTCAACATCCTTCTCCACAGACCTATTTCCTATGAAGTGTTAGGCCTGGCTACTTTGACATCAGGACTTTCAGAAAACTTCAGTCTTTCTTTTATAATAGGCCCCTTTCCCCCAGTGCCAACATTTGTTTTATGTCATTGTTGACTTCCACAATCTAATGGCCTCTGCATTCTAGCTACCTGACAAAAGCTCCAGTGATTGTCACTCTTATCCATAGTTCTAAGAACTCAGGTATTTAAGTGAGCCTCAGCCAGAATTTCCCCACTGCTAAGGTTGGGGAGACATATTGGGCTGGCCCAGTCTGAGGGTATTTTACACTCTTGGATGGTAAAGGTCAGAGAATATTTATTTATCAAAAGCTGATTATACTGTCCAATAATGGGCACCTTGCCTGCATGCTCTGGCCATAGCCAAACTGCCTATATGCTAATGAAAAAGGTTAACCCTCAGGTCACCACTATCGTCTTTTCCTCAGCTATATCACCTCCTAATAAACAATGGTCTTCAAATACTCATCCCCAAGTTCTCTGTTTCCAGGAAGAGGATGCCACACTTACCTTTCAGCCATGCCTATGTCTCATTGTTTCAAACTGACTCAGGTTGCTGACTGATTCCCTTAAGGTGTGCCCAGATCATTTGTTCCCACTGGACTCTGCTGTCCTATCTGTTTCCAAATTCTAGATTCTGTCTCTTCCGTCATTTCATCTCTCCATCTTCTTAACCATCCATCTCTCCCCACCTACTCAGTAAGTCTCTTCTCTCTGGCACCTGGAGCCTGCTACTCCAGAGATGTACTAATTGGGCAAGTTAGTAAGATACTTTGTTTCTCTCTCACTATTGTAAACCTCCCTGTGTCCTTGCTTCTGTCCCTCAGGAGATGCCTGTCAAGCCCCACAGCTTCTTAAGCCCTTATTGTCTCTCTGCTCCAGATTGGAACTTACAGATACTCCCCCTCTCAGAATTCATTTTTCGACATTTCTTCTCTTCCTCCATGGACTCAGATTTTGTTAAAGCCTCCCTCTGTTACTACAAACAGCTTGACCTCAGTACAATTCAATGCCCCAAACTGCCATGGTCAATTTTCAATGGTGGCAATTTCTGTCACAGCACAAACAACAGATCTAAAAATCTCTTATGTCTAAACTTGCTCTGTCCTTCTCCACGTCTTCCTACCTACACCTTTCAAGTGCAGCTACTATATATAGATATTAATTTTCCAAAAGACCTCCCCTCTTGGGTCAGAAACTTAAAGAGTTTACCCACGTTGGTCCTACAAATACCATTGGACAAATCTAAGCTGTCCTAATTGCAGGTGAATGAATAACACCCTGGCTGGCAGCTTTGGAGAATGTTGGTTGTGTGTCCCTTCTGGGTCAAAATCATGGCCACCATTCGTGATCTTGCCCATTGGCTCATCAGACTCTGTACCTTGTCATTCCATTATTGCGTTAAGACAAATTATCACTACACCCACTTGTCTCTCCCACCCCTCTCTCTCTGGTATCTCAGACTGCTTTAAAACTCTTCATGGACACACTGGATTCCTCAGACTGTGATAATGCCCTCACCCTGAGCACTACCACCTTGCCCCTATGTCTGGAAGCTCACAAGCCTTGATTCTCTGAAGACTCAGGTTTTTGGCTGCCCACCCCCAAGCCCCAGCTGGGTAGTCTGGGACTTGTACCTTAGTGTTCCCACAGTTAGGAGAGGTACCTGGAGAGGAACCCTGGTGAGTTCCCATCACAGGGCTTCTACTGGCATCTCATGAGGGAGGAGTGGTTCAGGTCTTATCCCTTCTTGTGGAACTGGGAATAACTGCTGGCATTGCCACTGGAAACCATGACTGACTACTTTCCTCACTACCTATTATCTGTTTTCCTCTCAGTTCATCCAGGACCTTCAGTGCGTGACTCAGACCATCCTCAACCTCCAAGGACAAATAGATTCACTGGCTACCTTGGTACTACAAAATCATTGGTGATTCAATTTACTAACAGCAGAGAGGTGGTCTTTGTCTCTCGTTCAAGAAGGGATGCTGTTTTTATGTTAACTACTTGGTTATATTAAAGGATAAGATGTGGCAACTCCAGACAGATCTCCCAAAATATAAGAAACAGTTCAGTAGCTTTGGCCAGTGGCTTATTGACAGTTTAATAAGGAATTGGATTTTGCTTTTCTTAATCTCTTTCTCCTTTCTTCATCCTACTATTTGCACCTTGCTTTAAAAACTTCTTTTCTAGATTTCTTCAACAAGAGATCTGAAAGATTTCTGACCTGAGTTTTATTCAGTTGCTATTATACAATGGCCAACCTCTAGAGCTAGAGGCCTGTGACAACCGACTAAACCCTTATGGTGAAGATCAAGTTTGCCCCCAAGAACTTTGGCACCCCCAGTCAGCAGAAAGTACTCTAATGAAAATATTGTCCTGTTCCCTACCACCTGGCTGTATTATTACTATTACTGTTATTATTATTATTATTATTATTATTATTATTATTATTATTAAAAACAGGGGGAATATAAAGTAATGAGCCCACTACTTCTGGATGACAGAAGCTACCCAAACCCACCAACCCTTGAGCATGAAAACCCACCAATTCCAGAGTGCAAATTTTCGTCCACTCCCTGGGCTTGATCCAAGTTCAGGACTTGAAATCTTACTAATCTTCACCCTGGAAATCTCCAGCTTGGAAAAGTTCTCCTTCAGAAAGGACTGTATATCAGCCTTTCTCCTGTTCAGTTCTCACCCCAGTAGAGGCAGTCACCTCTTACATCCCTCCCACTAAATCTCCAGTGTGAGGTTTGTTGGTCAGTGTGACTCTGTGGTATTACTTGGCTCCCAACGGCTGGGATGCCTTTCCCTTCAGAGCTGCAACGTTTCCACAGAAGAAACCTTTTCCCTCAGGGCTATACCTCTTCCATCAGGGAAACCTCCCCCCTCAGAGTTATAACACACTAAGTCCCATGCTTCTCTTCCCTGGACATAATTGCAGTTTATCTAGGCTATTACCTCCTATTGTCTACTTAAGCAGTTAATGTGTCTCTTTGAATTAAACTCTCATGTCCTCATTATCTTAAATCCTTTATGTTTACATCTCTGTAACAATGAAACCAGCAGAAATGGATTCAACAATTTTTAGACTGTCCTGAATGCAGCATACCTAGTCTGCATGTCAGTATAAAGCAGATGTTTTCTTGCATTAAATTACTTTCTAGAAACCTAAAAGGTGTGTGTGTGTGTGTGTGTGTGTGTGTGTGTGTGTGTGTGTGTGTG
>JANHMN010000017.1:42730954-42764753 GCA_030674055.1 Rhabdomys pumilio
TGTGTGTGTGTGTGTGTGTGTGTGTGTGTGTGTGTGTGTGTGTGTGTTGACAGAGAGAGAGAGAGAGAGAGAGAGAGAGAGAGAGAGAGAGAGATTTGATTCAGTACTTACCTTGTTATAAAGCAGTTCCCTCTAAAAAGCTAGCTCCAGGATGTGTGAGAGTTCCAGATGTTTTATAAGCTATTTATTGCATTTGAATAAGCCCTTCCCAGTTAAGGAGAGACAACCCATTAAAGGGAAAACTGCTCCAAATGTTCAGAGGCCCGAAATTTAGATAAGGTATTAGAAGAAAAATGCAAAGTATTTCGTGAGTTGCTAACGAGTTCTTCCTCAATGCCATGGAAAGCTGGAAGAACCTGTTCGAGACAGATTTAACACTTTGGATGGCAATGAGGACGAATTTTTCCAATAAACTTCCTGTGCAGTTTCATAGCTGGCAGACAAGCGCTAAAGCAATTGGGAAATCTCTGTTTATAAGCTGAGAGATGCTGTAAATAGCACATTGCTGGCACCAGGTAGTATTTCTGTTCCCTGGGCCACCAGGTAAGGTACAGAAGACAGCTTGTTGGGAAGAAGACAAAGCACATCATTCTAAGTACCACTTGTTTTCAAACTCCATTTAATCATAAGAAAAAACTATATTCAAGGTCCCAGGCCCTAGGGGAGCTGGGAACTTCCCAATAGCTGAACAGCTTCTGTTGTAAGGAGACAGTTGTCTGGGTCCAAACATCTCAGGGACACTTCTCCATCTTGCTGGCAAGGTGAAAGTAAGGTCATCTTTCCAGGCCCAGGAATCAACTCCAACCCCCAACTGATGGAAACTCCCTAGTTCAATCCCTTATGTCAAAATATGATTGGACAATGCTACAGCCCACCCAGTACCCAATCTCTTTATAGTTTCACACAATAAATATGATGGACAATGTCCCTTCAGGATCATAGTTCCGCTCACAAATCTGATCTGCAGCTCTGATTCAACAGTAGTGGCTTGATTTCAATAAAATTTTGTCAACTGCATTGACCTGGTGTTTGAGTTATGATAGATTTAAGCAGACCCACAACAAGTTTTAGATAAATTGCAATTACTAATATGTCACAAATATTGAGGGAAATATTAAGGGAATGTGCTTATGCTAAAAAAAGATGTTTTCTTTGAACTTCACATTGACATGGTGTCCTGGATTTTACCTTCTCCCCAAAAGGCCTTTGGATGTGTTCTGTGTTCAGTTAGATTCCTCCACCCTTGGCTACTATTTAATTTTCTTAATCATTGTGTCTTGAATTAGTTTTACATTATATGTTTCAAGTGTTTCTCTCATGGGCTTTTGTATTGGTCAAGTCCCTATAAGTGGGCACAAAATATGACCATAGTACCAGTAAATTAATTTAGAATGTTTTCAATAATTTCTAGCAAATATGAAAGAGAAATAGTATTTTTTTAAAACCCCAAATATTCCATCATTCAGATTCATAAATTGTCAGCTTTTGTCAACTATATTGTAGAGTAAGTTGAGTTTACCAAGTGTTCTCCTCAAAGTTAGGCCATGTCCAAATCCTAGGATCTTGTAAATAGAATTAAACTTGGAAAAAAGTTCTTTACAGATGCTCGTAATTTGTGGAACTTGATATGAGTCTCATTAATAATCTACACAAAACTTTGAACCTGGTGGCAGGCACCTCAAGAGAAGTAGAGATGTGCAGATGGAGAGCTGGTGGAGAAAGGGCATAGAGCTCAATACTATTTCCCAAAGGCATCTTTCATCAATTCATTATATGTATATGGGTATTTGTCTGCAGGTATTTCAGTGCACTACCTGCATCCTTGATGCCCACATTAGCAAGAAGAGATCATCAGATCTCCTTACAATGGAGTTTTGGATGGCTGTGACCTGCCACGTGGGTGTTGGGAATCAAACTTAGATCTTCTGAAAGAACATCCAGTGCTATCACACTGAACCATCTCTCCAGTAGCCACAAAGATACTTTAAAGACATTAATTTCCAGTCATTCTTGTTTCTGTGTTATGACATTAGACTCTTATTTTTCTGAGACAGGGTTTCTCTGGGTAGCCCTGGTGGTCCCGGAACTAGGTCTGTGGACCAGGTTGGCCTTGAATTCACAAAGATCCACTTGCCTCTGCTTCCTGAGTGTTGAGATTAAAGGCACACACCACCAACACCCAGCTATACATTATATTCTTACTCTTTTGGTCTTATGCCATCTAAGGGATGACAGTGTGTCAGATGCCAACTCACAGGGATCTCTAAGTAGGTAAGATGAAAACACAAATAAGATGAAACCATGTACACAGAGGTGAGATAGGAATGCATACAGTTTGGTCACGGCCACCATGGCCAATTCACACAGATAAAGCTGAGGGGGAGGGACTGAGGAGGGGGAAGGAATCTACATGGAGGGTCTGTGCAGAGAACAGTGGTGTATCTCACAGTAACAGCCTGGGCTGAGAGACAGAGAGAGGATACCAAGTACAAGACCAAGGCACATCTGGAATGAAGGTGTGTGGGATCTGGAAACAAATTGTGTTTTCATCCACTCTCCTTCCCTGTAATAACATAAAGGAAGGTCTTCTACATAAATATGTGTAGATCACATACGTGTCATTCTTTTCATTCATATAACACTGTTCTTTTTTTTTTTTTTCTTTCCTAAGCCATATTTTAGCTCTACATACCTTAACATTTTCTTTTTGGGAGTTTTTTAAAAGGTGAAATTCACTAAACATTACACACCTTTGAGTGATGATGACAGAGCGGTATTTAGCACATTTACACTGTTGATAAACCACCTGCGATTCCAGTTCCAGAAGCATCTGACAGCTCAGATCCCTGCAGTCTCTGGCACTCACGTATATGTAGCCACACAGAGAGATATGAAGAGACACATAATTTAGACATATTGACATAATTTTTAAAAATCAGTCTTTTACAAAATCATTTGGAGGACTGGAGAGATGGATCCGCTGTTAAAAACATCAGTTGCTCTTGCACAAGACACAGGTTCAGTGCCCAGCACCCATATGGCAGCTCGTGACTGGATCTCCAATTCCACAGATCTGACACCCTCTTGTGGCCTCGGTGAGCACCAGCCACAGGTGTGGCACTGAGACATCCAAGGAGGCGAAACAACTCAAACATAGTTCAAAGTTCAAAACAAATCTATAACATTAAATATGTTCAGCTAGTACAAGACTAGACTATATATATAGCTATATATATATATCTTGGTGGATCTATGCACACCATGTTTACCACAAATCTGTGCCCAATGTGCTGTATTTCGATATACAATGGCTTTGCTGTATTAGCTAATCAAAAGCATTTATCTCCACTCCAATCATACAGAACCGCTGTCAACCATGAGGCTCATCATGGGTTGAAATGTTATCGGGTGCACAGCCATATTTGTTGCTACCTTCATCTTACAGCCAATGGAACCATGAAAAGAGAGGCAAGATGCAAAGTCTACCCTTACAGACTGGCTATTTGTGGACATAAAATTCACACCTAGTGGGCAGCAGTAAAACAAGGGTAGGTTTGGGAGTCACAGAGGCCAAGTCCCTGGGAACCAGAGGCTATCACTGGTGGCAGGGATGAGGATGAGGAGACAGCATCCACTCTGTATCTCCTTGGCTGTTAAGTGACACTGAAGTCACAGGAGACCTCAGACCGGGTTCGATGCAGTTCAGAGTTTCAGATTCCAAGCCTAGTTGCTAATTCCCTTTCATTCAGGAAATCTGTGTGCTGCTTCTGGAGGTTGTATTTTGCTTTATGGTTTGGGGAAAGGGGGATGTCCTTGCATTCACTTACTTACTAGCATTGTGAATGAATGGGATGAAGAGAACATTTGCTAAATATTAGTCATACACTGGTCAATTTCACAAATTTGCCAGCATTCTAGGGTTTATTACTTACTATGATATGGACCTCACTAAGCTATCATAATAGATAACTATTCAGTGTGATCCTATGAGAGGATAGGAGTCCAAAGCCCTGGTGATGATTAGAGAGAAGGTGAATATAGAGCTTGCTGGATCAATAAAAAATGAGACCAGGAGAGCTGAGGGCAGGCATACCATCTCTGTTCTTCATCCACAGTTAATATGCAGGAGCAACCGTCCTCTCCACGCATAAGTGTGCCACATGCGTTCACATAACTTGTTTCCATTAAAGAATTGTCCATACTTAGAAAGCTGAAGTCGACCTTGATGTATAATGAGATTGCGGCCTACCCTTGGAGACAACCTCCAGCCACACAGCTTAAAGCAAAACACGGCTCCCTTGTAATGGAAGGTCCTCTCCTGTCCTCTGCCTGCTCCGCATGGCTTCCTTTCTCTGTTTACAATACACACTGCCTGTGCCAGGAGCCAGAGCACTCTGATCTTGGTGCTTCAGACGGACGTCTTCCATACACTACAATCAGAGACAGGAAGAACTACAAAGCTAGTTTTTAAGTGTTTTGATTCTATGTGTACGAGTCTCCTGTATGCAGGTCTGTGTACCGTACGTGAAACTGGTACTCAAGGAACCCAGAGAGGATATTGGGTCCCCTGGAACTGAATATACAGATAATTGTAACCACGCAGGGGTGCTGGGTCCTCTGCAAGGGCAGCCAGTGATCTTGCTAACCCATCTCTCAAGCCTTTACACAACAAAGTTTGGCTGGATTTTTTTGTAAACAGTACTTTAGTGTTATATGTGTCATGCATGTGAGTGTGTGCATGTGGACTGCCGTGAAGGGCTTCATAACAGATAGAAACATGTTCTTCAATTCCAGTCAAGGGAATCTGATGGATGCTCTCTCTCAGCAGTGTGGAAAGCAGGACACAGCCGAGAAACTGACAGTGAAAGCCAATGGCTCTGAGACACTTGGGAGTTGAAGAGAAACACAAGGGGCTAATTGGACTCAGCTAGAGATGGTTATGTAATTTCCCACCCTGTTACATAATGAATGCCCAAGTACAGAGTGCTTAGAAAACAGCCAGAAATCTGCCTACAAAGTTAGATTTGCAGAGCTATCGTTTTTTAATGAATGTACAATTTCTTTTCTATCAATTTACTTCATTCTTTGAGAATTTTACACACGTGTACCATGCATTTCGCTTGCTCTCATCCTGGTCACCCCATCATCTCCCCAGCCCCTCCTCTCTTCAAGTACATTTCCATATTCACACTGTTTGCTCTTGTTTTGTTTTGTGGTCCACCAATTTCAACCAGCAGTGTGGCCATGGGGTTAGAGCTGTCCATCGGATCCTGATATGTCACCTTTATGGGTTTCGTACACAACTGAAGACAAATGGTGCCCCTTCCCCAGCTTCTACTCTTTCACAACAATTGAGCCCCTCCCTAACCCAGGCTGTGCTGCTGACAGACCCAGTCTTGTGGCAGCCCAGTGCAGGACACTGCAACTGCTTTTAGAACAGGTTTGCAAATGCATGCTTTTCTTTGATAAAATATACTTGTACATAACTAGAAGGAATTCAAAAATCAAAAGTTTATGACCATGTATTAAGAATCTGCATTTTTAAAGGTGGAACTTCATGGGTATTTTGTAAGAAGGCATGGAGAAGTATGTTAGTAAAGAAATAACAAATGTGTAAGGAATTAAACTGTTAGAAACCAACTGACACACTAGAAGAGCCAACTCCAGTTCCAAATGAGACATGCTGCCAAGAGTGAGTCCAGAAACCCCAAGCAGGAGCCTCTGCATTCTGTACAGTGCTAGAATAAACTCACACAGAATAAATGAATGTCATGAGTTTTCATCACATTTATTTGTAGGTGTGGACATATGTGATTGTGTTCGTGCAAATGTGTGTGTGTGTGTGTGATTGTGTACACCTGTTTGCTGTGGCAACTGTGTGGAGATCAGAGAACACCTCTCCTCATACGCTATAGGTGTGGGGATTGAACTCAGGTCATCAGGTCTAGCAGCAAGCAACCTCACCTGCTGAACCATCTTGCTTAGCCTCAAAGGTTAGAAAACAAAACTCAACAATAACACACACACACACACACACACACACACACACACACACACACCATGATCACACACTTTCACTGCCTTTTGGTAAAAGTCCAGGGTATAGCATAGCTTCCAACAGCTTGTAAGTCTCCATCTCTGGAGCATCTTATAGATACAACAAGTGTTTCTACAATCAATCACACAACTCACCCTGGTTTCAGTGTCAATCACAGTGTGAACAGAAGCCTCTGTCAACCTTGCCAAGGAAGCAAACCACCTGCCATTTCCGCCATTTTAAAGGGGATCATTGAAAGCACACTAAAGAAGTTTGCAGAGTTTCTCATTTGGTTTAACTAGTAGGTTTACTTTCTCCCTCCCTCAATTCTTCATATCTCAAAGGTTTACATCCTGCTTGCACTTACCAGCAGAGTAAATACTCCTGCCTCCTAGGCCAGCAGCTGGAGCTCTCCTCCCCTTTCCACATCAACAAAGGCCACAGTCTGAAGAATTGAAACTGCGAGACTAGTGCCCTGGAGGGCAAGCTAGCCATTAGCACCCCTTCCCCCATAGGGAATGAGAAACTGAGTCCTTAAGAGAAAGGCTTCCCAGAGACCATAGGAGACAGGAGAAAATAGGCAGGGATCTCCAGATGGTCCATCTGGTCCCTAAACTGCCTTGGACACTACAAGTTATAACTGGTCTTCAAACGGAGTGGTGATCTTACTGGGGCTTGAGAGACAGGGAGATGCCTCTGAGATTTATGGAGATCTGGTGTAAACAACCCAACTTTGACATCCTTTTCACTAATAATGAACATGTTAAAGCAAAAATGAATGAGTGAGTTCCTAGAAAAGACACGGGAATGAATGAGACAGCTTAGAATAAGATGCATTCTATTTTATTTGACTGAGTACATTCTGTCAGGATGCTGATGTGCAGAAAATAAAATTTCTTCTATGCAAGCCCCACCCACCCCAATAATACAAATAAAACCCCGTGATGTACAAAGTGACACACAACTCATTAACACTCCCCGTGGTCCTCTCCGGGAATCCCATTGTCTGAAAGGTTGCGGTTAACTTAAACGTATTTAACTTACTCTAGTCATAGTGTCTGGGATTGTCAAAAGCAGAAAACAGCAAACCCCAATTTCCAGATATAAAATGATACAAAGCAAATGAGCATTTTAACAACTCATTAAAGACCAGGATTAACAAATAGAAACATCTAATATTTGTGCATTACATAAAAAGGCGTTGGGGGAGGAAAAATAAATATTGCCAATTATTTTTATATATTTGTGTGACATTATTTTTATTTCAATATGAGACATTTCTCCTATATTTAAAATGATCACTTCCATGCAGGAAGCTGCTGTGCCAGGCACAGGAGCATGCTGGGAGTTTGGCTCTCGGCTTCTCTAGGTGCTAAAGCAGCAGCAGGACAAGTCTCAGGATCATCATGAGGCTGAGTCAAAAGAAGAGAAAGAAAATGGAACAGTCATTCTGATGGACAGGAATGCCATGCACTACCCTGTCATGTCCCTGTGCTGTGGGTTCTGAGGGCTCTGTCACAGCCCTCCTTAGAAGAAGGTGAGGGGGACTCATTTTCCATGTGTTCCAACTTCCCAGATGCAACTTGAAAATATTCCCTGAGCAGATGAGAGAAACTGGACCTGCTGTTCTGAAAGGCTCAGATGAGGGCTTAAGGGAGAAAGGTCAGGGAGAAATGTAAACTTCCAAAAGCTACTGAAGAAGAGCGACTCAGAAGAACTAGTCAAGGGTGCTGGAGAGCTGGCTCAGCCGTTAAGAGCACTTGCTGCTCTTCCAGAGAGCCAGAGTTCCGTTCCTGTATCCATGGCAGGTGTTTATAACAATGAATGATATGTAACTCTAGCTCCAAGGGGTCTGATGAACTCTTGTGGCCTCTGTAGTCACCTGCCCTCCCCTCCACAAACACACACACACATTTTTTTTTAAAAGAAAAAAAATCAAGGATTAATTCAGTGGGGACGCTCATGACAGTATCAGGAATTTGATCCTCTCTTCATCATTAATGACTTTTGATTCTTCCCAGCATCAAAGATCATCTTAGGTCAGGGGCATAGCTGCAAAGTTGTCCTTGACACCACTCCACACAAATAAAGATCACCACACTAGATAAATACAGAGCCACACTAGAAAATTCTACAGCAATAGAAAACCATAAAACTATTCAGGAGGCTATAATTCAGGGCAAAATACTACTGATGCCAGAAGTATTTCCATCTTGTCTTGGTTTTTGCCACAGACACTTTTAAATATTGGTTCAAATTATATTTGGTATGTTTTTGTCCTGTTTTTATATTTTATTATGATATTATTAATTTCCAATGACACTAACTAGTTTTTAAAACATGATATGCAATGGTCAATATTCCACTAAATGGGAAAATATTTACATTTCTCTTCTGGTGAATTTCTAGGCAGCTTTAGCATTTTGGCTTATTATATTTTCTATTAGAAATACAGACACAGTGAACATTAGACTGTGCGTACTTCTTCTGGGGGATAATTTCTGGAAAATGAAAATGTATATCAAAGGGAGGCACTGTTTGTCACTTTCCACACACAAGGGCAGCTTCCAGGAGGAATTAGAAACATCTTCTCTCTATTTCATTTGATAGTATGTATTTAACTTGTAACTGGTGGATAGAGTCCCAGGATCTGGGCTGGAGACTTAGCTCAGTGGCGGAGTGTTTGTCTGGCAGGAGCAAGGCCCTGGCTTCAGTCCTCAGCACTGAAACTGTAACAGGTCACTAATAACTAGTTGTGGGAATGAGAAGTGTTCCCCAGGGACTTGTTTATTTGAACACTTGGTCCCCAGCTGGTGGCCCTGTTTGAAAACATCTTGACACCTGTATGAAGTGGAACCTGGCTGGAGCAAGTAGGTCAGTATGGGGCAGGCTTTGAGGTTTTATAGCCTGGCCATCTTCCTCTTCTCTCTGTGTGGACAGAATGTGATCACTCTGTTTCCTGATTCCCAAGCCTGTGTCACCCAGTGCTGCTTTGTGCTACGTGACACGATGCATCCCATCTAGAACACAGCCTTGGAATAAACCATCTTGTCCTTGACTGTGCTTCCTGTGGGAGCATTCTATCACAGGAACAGAAAATCAACTAATGGTGGTGCTTTGACTATGCTTGGCCAAGGGAGTCGCACTATTTGGAAGTGTGGCCTTGTTGGAGGAAGTGTATCACTGTGAGCATGGGTTTTAAGACTGTCATCGTAGCTGCCTGAAGCCAGTCTTTTCCTAGCTGCCTTAGGAATAAGAGGTGGAACTCTCAGCTCCTCCAGCCCCATGTCGGCCTGGATGCTGCCATGTTCCTGCCTTGATAATAATGGACTGAACCTCTGAACCTGTAAGCCAGCCTCAGTTAAATGGTGTCCTTATAAGATATGTGTTGGTCATGATGTCTGCTGACAGCAGTAAAACCCTAAGACATACAGTAAACACCCAATGAAATAAATAAATTAATTAATGAAATTAATACACTGGATTCTAGTAAGGTAAAATTTACGGTTATTTATTTTTAAAAAATTATCTCCCTTCAAAATTCAATGACTTGGACTGTCACTGTCCAACTCTCTAAAAGGGCCCTAAATGAATTTACTGCTACTAGTGGATGAACCAACCGAAGGAGAAGTTAACACTTTATTCTGATAATGATAAATATGTACATCTGATTGAATACTAGAAAGTGCATCAGAGAGGAACGTTGTCAAACCAAAGACTGACTGAATTCATGGTGGCCTAAGTCTGTTATGCTAATACTTCTCATAATAATTATTTGACTTTTCATATGATAATTATTCTAGTGTACGTATATGTATATTTGTGTCTGTGTACATGTATGTGTATATGTGTGGTGCCTGCAGAGGTCAGAAGACATTGCCAGATTCCCCTGGACCTGAAGGTACAGGAGATTGTGAGCCACCTGGTATGGGTCCAAACGCAGTTCCAAATGAAAAGTAGTAAATGATCTTGTGACTGTTGGGTTATTTCTCTAGCAAGAAAATGTATTCCTTTTAAAAAATATATTTGCTTGTTTTTATTTGTATAATAATGTTTTGCCTGTGTGCTCATATTTACGTCCCTAGTGCTCACAGAAGACAAAAGACAGTGCTGCATCCCTTAGAACTGGAGTTACAGATGGCTGCCAGCCAAGCCTGGTCCTCTGCAAGAGTAGAAAGTGAGCCTTGTCTCTGAACCCATGAAAATTAATTCTTCACAAAATTAGCCAGAGCTTTGGCAAGACTGGGTATATTCAGGGTGGTACTGCCATAGACTGTTACCACTCAGAAATGCTGGCACAGGAAAGCATAGATCAGAATGGCTCTTACCTTAAGCCTGCAACTAGACCAGCAGGCATTACTTTCTTGGACCTCTTAAATCTCACACCCATTATGGTGGCCAGGAAGAAAGCTGTAACTGAAACCCAAATACCATAAATTAGAATTTCAAACACTATCAATGCTTGCTATTAACAATACTAAAAACCAAGTACCCTGGGGGGTTGGGTGGAGTTAACCAGCAGGCATGCTCTTACTAAAGACAGGAGAAAAGAAGATAGAAGGAAGCCAGCTTTGTCCTCATAGACAGTCTAAGGCATAGCTGTACATAGATGCTCTCTGTGCTCTAAACATGATGATGATGTAAGGCTATATAAAGGTATTTTCATAGCAACTTGAAAACCGTATTAAATGTACACCTAGGAAAGCTACAAGAAAATCTGGTCATAATCCCAATGCCTTTTCTGACTTAGTTTCCAGTAACAAGTGTTATAAAAACATGAGGTAGAGGAAGGCTGGGAGTTCTATTATTTCTGATCAGTCCTGTCTAGAAAGGAACAAGAGTTGTGTTCAGTCTAGACTCAGACTCACAGACACTTAACTTTGACAGTTCAGTTCCTATTGAGCCCCCTATAGAGCACGCAGGGGGCACCTTCCAGGATGATCCTCTAACTGGGGACAAGATTTCACTTACACAATGACACTTTGACATCTCGTTTGTCATTGGAGACTCGGTAGGCTCCATAGCCAGCCAAAAGTCCAACAGAAAGTCCAGCAATCAGAGATGGAACTCCACCTGCGGGGTTGGGGGGAGGGGAAAGACATTAAATGAGCTGGAAAACATGGCTCGGCAATTAAGAATGAGTACAGCCCTTACACAGCCTCCTTGGGCACTTACACTGAAGTGTACAGACCCTCATGTAAGTCTTTTTAAAATAAAGAAGGGGAAAAGAGAGCCACAGCCAGGTGTGGTGGAACATGCCTTTGATCCCAGCACTCATGAGGCAGAAGCAGGTGTATCTCTGTTAGTTAGAGGTTAGCCTGGCCTACAAAGTGAGTTTCAGGATAGCCAGGACTTTGTAGAGAGACTGTGCCTAAAAATATACTAGAGAGAGAGAGAAAGAAAGAGAGAGAAAGAGGGAGGCTGAAAAGTGAATGTTCGTCATTTTAGTCTAATATATGCATTTTCCTACTTGGTAATATAAGAGGGTGAAGGCAAAATACATGGACCTCTTCACAGTTAATTTCATGCAAAACACTAAATGCAAGCATGATCACCCAGCACTGCAGAGGTGGGCATCACATGGAAGACTAAGAAAGCCTTCCTCAGATGCTCTTCTTCCATCACACCCCCAATCTCCTTGGTACCATCGTTTTCCTAGAGGGTTGTGATGATAGGAAATGAGTCTCACAAGTATTTTATCTTACAAGGGTAAGGAGAGAAGCACTGTGTAGGTCAAGCAGTGGATCTATCTTTAATAATCATCTTCTAGCCTCAAGATATCAGCATTTAAAAAACAAAAAAGAGACAACACTGCGAGAGAAGACACATGTAGTCAAGGCTCCCAACCCAACGCACCATGACAAATGCTAAGAACTCCCTATGAACAGAAAAGCACACTGGAGACTATGGATAATATGTATGTAATCCTCGGACAACTAAATTAAAATCTTTTAGATTAAAATTCCTGGGTGGAAGGTAAACGTATCTCTATATTTTAAATATTCATAGGTAATTCAACTATGCAGTTGGGCTCACAAACTGTAGCCATCCGTGCATGCACGCAGGTATAGACAGACAGACATAGTGTAACAGGGTCCAAGACCTTAGTAGGTCTTAAAGACCTTAACACAACCGACTCCATGATGGAAGTGCCATTCAGGCTGTAAAACTCAACATCTTACAAAATGAAAACAAAGACCTAATCCATCCAAGTTCATACTGTTCTGGGAAACTCTCAAAAAGTAATAACCTTGTTTTTCAACTTCTGTAATTCTGTTTCTGGCTGACTGTTCAACTGAACTATGTCAACCCAGGACATGGACTTTGTGCTTAAAAGTTTACCCTGAGAAAGGCTTGTCGCTACACTGGGATCTTGAACACCCAGTGTAGCTAACACGGAATTCTGGCTTAAACCCACCTCCAAGCAATCTTCTCTGATGAATACTCCATAATGATAGAGAAACAGACAGACAGACCGATAGACATACACACATGGGGATGGAGACAAGGAGGGAGGAAGAACACCTGCCCATACTCATTTAAAAGGCAGAGATATTCAGATATTCTTTTCAGTTCTGCAATAGAAGACATTAAGATACATCTTTGACAAAAGTTATTTGAAAACTAATTCTATCAGGGTTTATATCAGCTTTTGTGTAGTTAGTCTCCTGTCATGGTAAAAAACAAACAAACAAACAAACAAAGAAAACAAACACTTAAAATCCCATCTAAAGGAAGAAAGATTTACTTGGCTCAGTTACGAAGATTTAAGCCCAAGGCTGGGTGGTTCCATTGCTTTGGGCCTGAGCTGAGATAAGTTTCAGGAAGGTGGGAGCATGTGAGACAGGAAGCTCCTCTCAGCTTAGAGTAGTCAAGGAGAGGGAGAGAGAAAGAGAGAGAGAGGGAGAGAGAAAGACAGAGAGAGAGACAGAGACAGAGACAGAGAGAGACACAGAGAGAGACAGAGAGAGACAGAGAGATAGACAGAGAGACAGAGAGACAAAGAGAGAAAGAGAGACAGAGAAAAGACAGAGAGACAGAGAGAAAAAGAGAGACAGAGACAGAAAGATACAGAGAGACAGACACAGAAACATACACAGAGACAGAGAGTTAGAGACGGGGGAGACAACGAGAGGAGAAGGACCAGAAGAGGAATATGTTTCCTTTGAACCACATAATGCCAATATAATGGACTGTTAAACAAAATTGCATCAGAGAAAAATTCTTGCCTCAAAATAAGTACATTCTGGGTAAGATGGCAGACTAGAAGCTGCCCCTATGCAACCCGTTGAAGGAAGGAGTTGTAATAGAGGAAAAAAACCTCAGAATATTTTAAAGAAAACCAGAGAGGAAGTTTGCTGGAAATTTACAGAGATGGTGATAAGACACCTAAAATGTGCAGAGGAAAAGCCAGGAGATACACTGAAAAGAACTGACAAGCCAACATAACTCTAGACACATAATCCCTAGGAGGGGTGAAGGGAAACAGAAGCCTCACCCAGAACCTAAGCTGGGCAGCCCTAGGAAAAGCCCAGTGCTCTCGAATCTCAAGCCTAGTTTAGTTGTAGGTTTTTGTGGGACACTGATTCTTCAGTCAGACAGACAGCAATAGAGAAGAATCCAAGTCTGTCATTCTGTGACTTGGGGGGCAGTGACCAGGTACGATCGTCAGAGGCAATCTCTCAGTTATAGACAGAAGAGGAAGAAGGTAGCTCAGTGTCAAAGGCCCAGCAAACGGTAACCTTCGCAGTAGGAGATGAATAAAGGAGAGCTAGGAAGGAATCGATAACGTCCAACGTCATGCCAGCAACCCCTCTATACTATTCAGGGAAGACAGAAAAGACCAGACAATAACCCAACCAATGAGAAAATACCCACAAATTAATTATAAGGATAGGTGTGATGTTGTACACTTCTAATCCCAGCACACAGAAGACAGAGGCAGGAGGATCTCTGTGAGTTTGAGGCCAGCCTGATCTACAGGGTAAACTCCAGGATACCCAGGATTACAAAGAGAAACCCAATTAAACTCCACCACATATCAAATGGACTTACAGAGATATTCAGAATATCCTAGCCTCCATACGCAAAATATACTATATGCAAAATTGTGTATAATAGACAATGACATCTCTAAAATACTCCACAAGCAAACTAGCCTTGCCTATAATTTTTTTAAATGCTCTTAATTTTTAGACTGGGTGTGGTGGCTCATTCAGTTAATCCCAGCACTCAGAAGGCAGCGGCTGGCAGATCTCGGTGAGTTCGAGCATGCTCTACAAAGTGAGTTCCAGGAGAGCTAGGACTATATAGTGAGACCCATTCTAAAAATAAACAAGATTAATTATAAAAAAAAGAATCTGCCTGTAAAACAATAGGAGTATGATTATGAAGTTCAGAAAAGTCTAAATATTTATAATTGTAAAAACATACTAATTAAGTACTTTATATCCTTATTCATTATTTTGTGAGGTTAGAAAATTATGATTTGCCCCTCAAAATCTGAGTGATCCACTCTTATTTTCCTGCATAAATAGATATACAACCAATTACTATAAAAACAGTAAAATTATTAATAGCTACATTATGAAATAGGACATTCTCAGGAACAGAAAAGATTCTAACTTCCCATTCTTCCTTGTTTGTAATTAAATATCCTTAAATAAAATGTTTTAGTTTTATGTAAATGAGGGCAGGGAGTACGTTGCCTGAAGAAGGTCAATTAATTATACAATTCATAACTGCTGGTGGGATTAGTCATTTGAAAGCTCGGAAGGTTAGGCTGGGATGCTCTGCCATGATTGGCCCCACAGAACTTCTCTCAGTGAATCTCTCCCAAGGCATGCTGGTTCTCAGCCACCTCGAAGACATCTTTAGACTCTTGTCCTGCTCACAGATCCTCAGGAGATCCCAGCACAGCCCCCAAACTCTCCATTCAGTTCCTTTGATGAATTTGTGTAGGACGTGGTGATGCCCACCTGTATTCCCAGCACTTGGGAGAGCAGTAGTGTGCTTTAGGCTACCCTGAGCTACAGGAGACACTGTATCAGGAAGGAAGGGAGAGAGGGAAGAAGGGAGGGAGAGAGAGATGAAGGGAAGGAGGGACATGTTGGCTTACCTCTTCGCTTATATCCTACAACACTTCCAATTGTCACAAGGGCTGCATAACCAAAACCAATCAGGTCCATTGGTAAGGACACAAGTCTAAAGAAAAAGCAAGGGGTGTATCAGCTAGTGTTTTGAAGAACAAATGTGTATAGCAATGACAGTTATCCCACAAGTCTATGGGATTCCTTTGGCCTACCAAAGGACGGAGGTTCAGTCTGTACCTCTTGTATCATTCAGACACTATCTCCCATCTCATTACTCCAAATACACATGGGTTGGGGGCAGGAGCAGGGCACATTAGTTAATTGTGTTACCTGTCAAGACCTGTTATGCACTCAGCTGCTTAGTTTCCAAAGAAGACTTCCGCTCTGGTCCTGCAGACTAGACTCTACAACTCATACTCGTTTTTAGTCCTGCAGAGCCCTCTTTCCCTCAACCAATGAGACACAGAGCACACCTGTACCCATGGTCCTTGGTGCCTCCTCAGCCTCTGCCCTCAATCACATCTTCATCAAGTCCTTGGACTTTGTCTTTCCAGGGCTCTTCAGGGAGTGGCTTCTGTTTCCCCTAAATGAGGATTTATTTTGACCATTTGCCTTGTTACCAACTCCCCAGTCAGTGGGCAAGACATCACCTGTAATCAGTCATAAATCACTGTGCATCATAATGGAGCCCTTCCCCCAGATTAACTGTTTATCCTGTGAATCACAGAACAGGTAAAGAAATTCTAGTCGTGATGTTTGCACTGAATCCCCGCCCTCAATTACCCAAGACGCAACAGAAATAAGATAGTCCCAGGAGCTAAAGAATCTGCCTATAGCTCTGTGGTTCTCAATGTATGGCTGCAATCCTTTTGTGGGTAAAAAGCCCTTTCCCAGGGGACACCTAAGACCATCAGCATATAAGATACTTACATTACAGCGCATAACATAGCAAAGTTACCGTCATGAAGTAACAATGAAAACCATTTTATGGTTTCGGGGGTCACCACAACTTAAGGAACTGTATGAAAGGACCACAGCGTCAGGAGGGTTGAGAACCACTGGCCTAGCTGGGTGTGGATTCATAGGCTATGCCCTTTTGTCTCTGTGTCCCCCAACAGTAAGGAATGTAGGTGAGATATGACGTAGTTGTTCAATTGGTAAATTCCATATTGATTGTTGATTTTTAAAAATATTTTTATTGATTCCTCAAGAATTTCACAGAATGTATATTTAACATATTCCCGTCTCCCCATCTAGGTCCTTCTAGACCCATCCACTTCCTAGCCCACCCAACTTTGTGGGCTCCTGCACCCTTGTGCACTATCTCTCTCTCCCTCCCTCTCATGAAGTCTAACTTGTATTGCTAAAATTCTCTTGTGAGGGAGAGAGGGGTGGGGGGATGGGGTGGGGGGGACTAGAGAGCAGCTAACCTACCAGGGGGTCACATCCTTAAGGAAAACTGACTTACAGTCTCCCAGAATCAATCAAGTGCTCTGGATCAAATACTCGTAGATCCTCAGGTGGGGCAGGATCTGTATCTGTCTTCTCCAAATTATGATTTTGTCTGGCTTAAGTCTGCACTGGTCTCGTGCAAGCTGTAAAAACTGCTGGGAGTTTAAGTGTGCCTGTTGTGCATGGAAAACACTGTCTGCTTGTAGTCTTCTATAACCTCTGGCTTTACAGGCTTTCTACACCTTCTTCCTCGATATCTCTGAACCTTTTGGGGAACGATACGACAAACATGCCATTTAGAGCTTAGCACTCCTCACTCTTATTCTCTGGGTGTCGACCAGTTGTGAATCTCTGTGTTAATTACTGAATACTGCGAAACATTTCTGAGATAAGGGTCCAAAGATGCAATAATCTATGGGGATAGCGATAAGTTATTAGGAATCATTTTAATACCATGTCCTTCTAGCAGAATAGCGGTAGGCTCTTCCCTAGGGTCTATGACCTTTGTCACCACAGGATCGTGACATTTTTATATGTTGCCATTTTTATATCTACTCTTCCATAGGAAAAAATAATCATGTTAGCATACATGGCAATCGTGTGTGATGTTTCCTGTACATGTGTGTGTGTGTGTGTGTGTATGTGACTGTATGTGTCTGTCTGTGTAACTGTGGGCTTTCCTACCCATGCATAAGTTCCCCTGACGTAATGACTCTGAGACTTAAGTGTAGTTGTGAATAAATGCTTAGGTCATAAGCTTGTACCTGTTCTCCAACTAGCATGTAACTTAATATCGTTATTCCATTCTAAGTCTTGCTACGTTCATGGCTGGTTACCTGGTCCTCAGTTTCATGTAACCTTCTTCCTCTGTGTCCTGGTGAATCTCCCATGCATGATTCTCAATTCCAGAATTCCTCTCTATCTCCTGGATGTCCCACCTTCTAACACTACCTCAGCTCATTGGCCAATCAGCTTTTGATTGACAGGTGAATGCTTTTACACAGTACACAAGGGATTATCTCTACCTATGCCGTAACTGAGGATTTAACCCAGGTCTTACACGTATTAGACAGGAGCTCTATTACTGAGCTATATCCCTGGCTCTCCTGGGCACTGTTTTAATTTTCTCACTGTTTCTCCTTTAGATTAACAGTCTCAGAAGACTGACTCAGAATAAGGTGGGTGCTAAGTCTATGGCAAATCAAGTGTGGTAAGTAGTTCAAGCCTGTTATCTCAGCACACACGAGGCATTCCAGAAGTTCAAGGCCAACCTCACTACTTAGTTCTTGCCAGTCAAGATACAGAGTAAGACAGACAAACACCAAAAACGGGGGGGTGGGGGCAGCAGAAAATGTTACAGAAAGGGAGGCAACAGTGAAAGATTCCATACATTTGCTTGAAGAACTAACAGAGCAGATTTCATCTGTGCCCAAGAAGTGGCACCAAGGGACATAAGGTGTAGGAGAGACCTGATATTTTTTTTAAATTGATGACTGAACAAGGGATGAAGAAATGCTGCTGCTGATGCTGATGCTGATGCTGATGATGGTGGCTAAAGAGAAGGCTCGTTAATTAAGAACACAGACCACTCTTCCAGAGGACCAGGGTTCAGTTCCCAGAACCTACATGGCATCTCATGACTCTAACTCTAGCCCCCTTTGATCTGATGTGCTCTTCCAGCCTATATGGACACCAGGCACTCTCATGGTATGCAGACATACATACAGGTGAAACACCCTAAAACATAAAAAAAAGCCTCAATAAAACAAAAGCCCCCAGAAAACTAGAGAAGAAATGTGCTATGGTAATAACAGAATAAAACAAAAAGAAAACCTAAGAAAATTTTAAGAACAGAGCTGAAGTGCATACACACACACACACACACACACACACACACACACACACACACACAGAGTACTGGGTGGGGAACTCATAGAAACTACACCACGAGTACCAGGCCACCCAGGGCTGCATAGTTAGACATCCCTCACCCATGTAGGGGTGGAAAGCATTTAACCAATTAAAATAAAATAAAAAACTAAAATAAATAAATGGAAAGGTTTATTTTTTTTAAAAGAAACAGTAACACGGTAACGAGGAAGGCAACTCTGAGCTACAAGCACGTGACTCCACATCACCCTGTCAGTCACCACACAAGCTTTTATGAGGGCAGTGCCATCATAAATACATGTAAGTATTTCCCAGGTGAGGAAACTAAGGCACAGAGAAGGCAAGCAATGTCCAAACCACACACAGTCAAGAGTTCAGAATCAGGGAAGTCTCACGGTTGGCACCTATGGGATCCCACCCCTGAGAACTGAGGTATGGGCTAAACAAGGTGAATGGGCAGTGTGAGTGGTGGGCTTGAGATCTCCATGGCAGGTTCTTCTGCTGAGTCTCCCCACACCTTGTGACCACAGTGCACCATCACCTGTGACTCACTCTCTTCCGCCCTTTGAGCATCGCACAGGAAGTCTCATGTACTACTATGTAGGAGTCATGACACATACCTCGGCCTCCCTGGTACCAAGGCTTACTAGTTGTGTCAAACCAGGTGCGTTCCTCAAATGCTCTGTCGTTCAGTTTCTCACTTTTACAAAAGGACACTAGAAATGTCTGGCTCATGTGGTTACTTCCATGATGGATTAGAGTACCAGGATAGTGCCTGGAACGTACTGAGCATTCAGGAAACATTAGTTGTTCTAGGCACAGAAAGACAAATCCCATGTGGCCTCACTTACTCTATATGCCAATTCAAAATAAAAGTACACATTAAAACAAACATTAGTTGTGTAGTGATAATATTCTTTCATTGATACTCCAACTTTTAAAGTCATTACTGTTTCAGCACACCCAGAAGCCAACCGATGTGGAGTAAACCTGTCATCTGGACAGTCTATGAAGCATATTTAAGCCCTTTCCACTCAACAAGTATTTACTGAGTGTTATCTTTGTGCAAGGCAGTAGGAAGCAGTTTCAGAAAGGTTGTAGACCCGGGCTTGTCTACAGTACAACAGGGCAGAGAGAAGCAGATGGGGAAGAGCCCCCAAGAGGACAGGCATCTGTGGGACACTGGATCTAAGGACGGATGTCCAGGGGAGGCAGGGTCCCCGCTGGCATCTTGGGGAAAGCAGGAACAAGCACAGTAAGCGACTGTTCCAGGCAGATGAGTGAACATATGCAAAGTCTTCCCAGAGTTAGCGAGCAAGGCATGTTTGTAAATAAAGTGAGATGAAATGAAACGCAAAGAGTAGAGGGAGGACTGGGAGAGCTCGGTGAAGAATCGGAGCCCTGTTTCCAGCACCCATGTTGGGCAGCTCACAACTGCCTGTGACTCTAACACCAGAGCATTTGATGACCTCCTTTGAACTCCAAGACCAAGTTCACTCATGTGCACAAACTCACACAGAGACACACATGATAAACAAAGAATGACACACCTTAAAACCTGGAACACATGTACTCTGTGCAAAGAGTGTCTGTTCAGAAATATCACCTGCACTCATATCAGCTTGTTAGGGGAGTCTGTGGTTCTTGCCCCAAGGTCAGTGAAGGGTTAAATGAGCCAGCCTTACAGGCAGACTTAATGTTTCCCATCTGTGGTAGTAGAACATAATCAGGAAGACAGAGACTTGAATCAGGAGCTGACTGCAATGACACTATCAGTTGACAAGAGCAACCACACTCAAGAAAGGACAATGACTGGAAGTAGGTGGATGAATTTGAGATTCAGCCCTGAGAGTCCACGGCCTGGAGGTGGGCAAGGCTGGAAAGTTACATGCAGGGCTCCCTACTGGTCTCTGGCTTGGACCTCTAGGAGATGCAGGGATGGGAAGTCTTGATGCTTTTCCCTTAGTCAGAGCCCTGGGGTTGTGTGTGTGTGTGTGTGTGTGTGTGTGTGTGTGTGTGTGTGTTCACTCGTCAAGAAAACACACTCATTTACAAATCCAGGATTGTAACAGAGATCAGTCATCACTGGATAGTAATTTAAGGTCTAATTTTTAACTAAGCTAAAGTGTGAAAAGTGAGTTCACCTTGAGTCCCCCAATTGTTCATGAGACCCTCTTTTAATAAGAGACAAATCCCCCTTAATTTCCTGTAAAACTGCTTGAGGTGCTTTACCAGTTCAAATGTTTTTTTTCTGGTCCAGCCAGGCTCATGTAGGGCAAACCCACACTAACTAGTTCACCCACTGCTGACCTGAACACAGCTCCAAGCACACTGCCCTGAGAGAATGAGTGGGTGGCTCAAAGACAAGGCCTGTGGTAAAATTATCCAGTAGCTGTCCATACTCCACTGCCTCACCACCCCTGGCTACATTGTCAGGAATCCCACAATTCCTTCATTTCCACAGAGAACTGAGTTCCATTCTAAAGAAGGATAAAATTAATCCATTCCCAACAAGTACTCACTGAGAAAAGTTACACAAATCAATTATCTTTCTAGCATCTTCTGGAAGGCAAAGGATACTTGCCCCATCTCCACCCCACTACAACAAAGCATCAAGAGGAGGGACTGTAAGAACTTGAAAGTAGGGTGAAATGGCTGGAAGAGGGAGGCATGTTCATTGAATGTTCCTGCAACAAACAGAGGCTAGGTGCTGGTACGGGGCTGGAAAATGTCCTGGATGCAATGTAACAAAATTATTCGCTGCCCTGGATACAAAACTGAAAATCCCTGCCCTGCCCCGTCCCAGGTCCTCCAGAATCTTCTCCACCCACTAAGAGGGCTGTAAATAAACATAAAGCATTTTCGTGTAAAAATGAAACAATTGTCTACCTATGAGTTAAGTGGGCACGAAAGCCATTTTTTTTTTCAAGCAAGTCTGGTTGTCCTTTACCTACCAGCACACTCCACCTCCGGGAAGATAAAGGGTAAAATAGGTGCGAGATTTAGGGCCCCTCCCCGAGAAAGCAGAGATTCGGGAAATTAACAGGATGAGCCAGGAAAGATATCTGTGGGGGTTGAGAGGGAGGCAAATGCCATCCCTTCTTCCCCCGATCCTCTGAATTGTTTTCTGCTGTGAAGATTGAGAGATTGAAGGAGAGGGCAGATGCTCAGCAAAGACCGGTTTATTCTCATGCCTTTGCATGAAAAGTTTCTTTTATGGGGTGGATGCACAGCTCACCTGCACCCTTGAGCCTTTGCTGCAGCTGGAGAAGGCGGAAAAAGCAGAGATGCGCAAGCGCAGTCCCTCAAGCCGGAAGCAGTACTGCGCAGGCGCACTTCCTAGCTGCGACTTGCCTTAGCGTGCACGGAGCTGAGTCCTCTATGGAGCTGGTTCGTGAGTTGTGGAGTCCTTGATTCTCCGTCCTTCTGTTGTTCTCGACCTGGGAGCAGGGTGCAGCTCTGGGCCAGCAGAGGCCAAGACCCTGTGAACTCACTTCTATACCCGGCTCTGACGGCCCCGGGAGTGCAGCGCTGGAGTCTGCTGCCCTCTGCCTACCGGGATGATGCTTGCAGCAAGACTCCTTGGTTTAGCTAGGATTCCCCCCCCCCCCCCGTTCCCCATCCCCCCAAACTATAAGAATTTTAGGAAGGAGGTGGGGACATTCCAAAATGTGAAGTCAGGTCTCCAGAGGCAGGGCAAGTGAATCTAGTTCTAAAGCATGAGTGCCCGTACACCTCACTACCTAGGCAGATGTTGGCATAGCCTCATAATCCTGCGTTTACCCTATGAGATCAGGATATCCAGGTTTAGATGCCCAGGAAGTGTGGTACAGAACGCCACAGTTGGAAAACATTTTGAGTCTTGGGAGGTCAGGAGAATCAGTTCCCAGAAAAGAACCTTAAATTGACATGAAATTGTGTCACATGCGACTCCAGTTGGTCTTTCTAGGCTGGAAATAGTAATTAGGATGAACCCTCTGCCCTGTGTTATATAACAGCAATCAAGGTATTCAGGAAAGCTCCAGAATTCTCTGAGGTGAAGAATATTAGAATTACCTCAAAGACAATTGGATCTAATATATACATTAAGTGTGTGGCATTTGTTTGATGAGCCTATTCTGCGCGCGCGCGCGCGCGCACACACACACACACACACACACACACACACACACACACACACGTATTTGGAGAAGTAATGTGACTGCTTTTGAGAACTGGGAAATTTATACTGCTCCTAGGGAATTATTCAAACCCTGGAAAAGTCGTGGGAGCACTCGCATCAAGATACAGCTGTGGAGTCAATCTCATCCTAAAGTTTGCCTTCGGGTTCTCCTGGCTCCTGGCTCTCCTTCTCACATCTGGATTGTGCATTCTCAGCCTCATCCCGCCTCAGACTCAGAACTCTTTCCCTACTCAAAATAATATTAGAACCTTCTTGGGATGCTTTATTATTTCTATGACATGCTTGGGAAAATGATGGCTCCTTTTATCTCACAGTGGATTTAGAGTTTGGTCTTTGTTGCTAGTCAGTTGGTCTGAGAGTTGGAGCATAGTCTCTTGTGCACTCTATAGCACTTACACACCCCTCCATAAGGAAAACACCATGAGTCCAGGCAGGAGGGTTAAGATATGGCCCAGAGTAGATGCTGAGATTCTCCTACTAACAGAAGACGGAAGCAGCCACACCATGCCCCACTTCAGTGATTCTAACTGAACCCCAGAGAGCATCTCTATGAGTACCATTGGGATTTCACTATGTCAGATATGCTTTTACATAGAGAGAGCTTGCCAACTGAGCTCAAGTCGTCAGCTGCCATATGCTCTAGTGGAAGCCAAGGGTGGAGCCCAGGATGAGGGTGCAGTGAAACCTTACTTTTGCCAACCTGTAAGACTGTCTACTTATGATCCACAGCAACAGAGACACAGTTCCCTGTGACCTCAGCACATTTGTCATCCTGGAGAAATACACTAGCAACTTGACAGCACACCTGAAAGCTCTAGAACAAAAAGAAGCAAGTATACCCAAGAGGAGTAGACAGCAGGAAATAATCAAATTCAGGACTGAAATCAACCAAGTAGAAACAAAAAGAACTATACAAAGTATCAACAAAATCAGGAGCTGGTTCTTTGAGAAAATCAACAAGATAGACAAAAACCCTTAGCCAGAGGGCACAGAGACAGTATCCAAATTAATAAAATCAGAACTGAAAATAGAGACATAACAACAGAAACTGAGGAAATTCAAAAATCATCAGGTCCTACTACAAAACCTATACTCAACAAAACTGGAAAATCTGGATGAAATGGACAATTTTCTAGACAGATAGCAGGTACCAAAGATAAATCAGGAAGCAGATAAACCATCTAAACAGTTACATAACCCCTAAAGAAATAGCAGCCGTCATTAAAAGTCTCCCCACCAAAAAAAGCTCAGGATGAGATGGTTTTAGTGCAGAATTCTATCAGACCTTCAAGGAAGACCTAATATCAATTCTCTTTAAACTATTTCACAAAATAGAAACAGAAGAAACACTACCCAATTCTTTCTATGGAGCCACAATTATGCACATACTCAATAAAAATACTCAATAAAATTCTTGCAAACTGAATCCAAGAACACATCAAAACAATCATCCATCATGATCAAGCATGCTTTATCCCAGTAATGCAGAGATGGTTCAATATTCGAAAATCTATCAATGAAATCCACTAGATAAACAAACACAAAGGATAAAAAAAACCACATGATCATCTCCCTAGATGCTGAGAAAGCATTTGACAAACTTCAACATCTCTTCTTGGTGAAAGTCTTGGAAAGATCAGGAATTCAAGGCTCATACCTAAATGTAGTAAAAGCAATAGACAGCAAGCTAGTAACCAACATCAAACTAAATGGAGAGAAACTTGAAGCAATCCCACTCAAATCAGGGACTAATTTGTCTGGCATGCCCACTCTCTTCCTACCTATTCAATATAGTACTGGAAGTCCTGGCCAGAGCAATTAGACAACAAATGGAAGTCAAAGGGATACAAGTAGGAAAGGAAGAAGTCAAAATTTCAATATTTGCAGATGATATGATAGTATACCTAAGTGAGCCCAAAACCTCCACCAGAGAACTCCTAAAGCTGATAAACAACTTCAGCAAAGTGGTTGGATATAAAATAAACTCAAACAAATAAGTAGCCTTCCTTTACTCAAAGGATAAACAGGCTGAGAAAGGAATTAGGGAAATGACACCCTTTACAATAGTCACAAATAACATAAAATACCTTGGTGTGACTCTAACCAAGCAAGTTAATATCTGTATGACAAGAAGTTTAAGTCCCTAAAGAGAGAAATTGAAGATCTCAGAAGATGGAAATATCTCCCATGCTCATGAATTGGTAGGATTAATATAGTAAAAATGGCCATCTTGCCGAAAGCAATCTATAGATTCAATGCAATCCCCATCAAAATTTTAACTCAATTATTCATAGAGTTACAAAGAGAAATTCTCAAATTCATTTGGAATAACAAAAAAAAAAGTGTAGTGAAACTATTTTCAATAACAAAAGAACTCCTGGGGGAATCACCATTCCTGACCTCAGGCTGTACTACAGAGCAATAGTGATAAAAACTGCATGGTATTGGTACAGAGACAGACATAAAGATCAATGGAATAGAAGACCCAGAAACGAACCCCCATACCTATGGTCACTTGATCTTTCACAAAGGAGCTAAAACTGTCCAGTGGGAAAAAAAAAAAAACAGCATTTTCAACAAATGGTGCTGGTTCAACTGGAGGTCAGCATGTAGAAGAATGCAAATTGATCCATTCTTATCTCCTTGTACAAAGCTCAAGTCCAAGCAGATAAAGGACCATCACATAAAACCAAATACACGGAAGCAAATAGAAGAGAAGGTGGGAAAGAACCTCAAATACCTGAGCACAAGGGGAAAGTTCCTGAACAGAACACCAATGGCTTATGCTCTAAGATCAAGAATTGACAAATGGGACCTCATAAAATTGCAAAGCTTCTGTAAGGCAAAGGACACTGTCAATAGGACAAAACGGCAACCAACAGATTGGGAAAAGATCTTTACCAATCCTACATCTGATAGAGGGTTAATATCCAATATATACAAAGAACTCAAGAAATTAGACTCAAGACAACCAAATAACCCTATTAAAAATGGAGTACAGAGCTAAACAAAGGATTCTCAACTGAGGAAACACGATAGGCTGAGAAGCACCTAAAGAAATGTTCAATATCCTTAGTCATCGGGGAAATGCAAATCAAAGCAACCCTGAGATTTCACCTCACACCAGTCAGAATGGCTAAGATCAAAAACTCAGGTGATAGTAGATACTTGTAAGGATGTAGAGAAAGAGGAACACTCCTCCACTTTTGGTGGGATTGCAAGCTGGTACAACCACTCTGGAAATCAGTCTGGCGGTTCCTCAGAAAACTGGACATAGCCTGAGGACCCAGCTATATCACTCCTGGGCATATACCCAGAAAATGCTCTAACATATAACAAGGACATATGCTCCACTATGTTCATAGAAGCCTTATTTATAATAGCCAGAAGCTGGGAAGAACCCAGATGTCCTCAACAGAGAAATGAATACAGAAAATGTGGTACATTTACACAATGGAGTATTACTCAACTATTAAAAACAATGAATTCATAAAACTTTTAGGCAAATGGATGAAACTAAAAAATATCATCCTGAGTGAGGTAACCCAATCACAAAAGAACACACATGGTATGCACTCACTGATAATTGGATATTAGCCCAAAAGCTTGCAATACCCAAGATACAACTCACAGACCACATGAATCTCATGAAGAAAGACCAAAGCGTGGGTGCTTCAATCCTTCTCAGAAAGAATAACAAATACTCATGGGAGTAAATATGGAGACAAAGTGTGGGACAGAAACTGAAGGAGGGGTCGTCTGGAGACTATTCCACCTGGATATCCATCCCATATGCAGTCACCAAAGGTAGACGCTGATGTGGATGTCAGGAATTGCATGCTAACAGCAGCCTGATCTAGCTGTCTCCTTAGAAGTCTGCCAGAGTCTGACATATTCAGAGGCAGATGCTCACAGCTAACCATTGAACTGATCATGGGATTCCCAATGGAGGAATTAGAGAGAAGACTGAAGGAGCTGAAAGGGTTTGTGGCCCCGTGGGGAGAGCAATACCAAATATCCAGAGCTCTCAGGGTCTAAACCACCATCCTGGGAGCACATAGGGAGGGACCGATGGCTCCAGCTGTATATGTAGGGGAGGATGGCCTTGTTGGGCATAGGTGGGAAAGGTGGTCCTTGGTCCCTGAAGGATGGATGCCCCAGTGTGGGGGAATTCGAAGGCAGGGAGGTGGGAGTGGGTGGGAGGGTGGGTGGGTGGATAGGAACACATCCTCATAGAATCAGGAGGAGGGGAGATGAGATAGGGGGTTCCCAGATGAGGAGGAAATGGGGAAGGGGAATAACATCTGAAATGTAAATAAAATATCCAATAAAAAATATTTTTAGAAAAGTAATTAAGCCTGCCCCTCTGTGGCATACTTCCTCTAGCCAGGCTCCTCTTCCTACAGGTGCCATAACCTTCCCAAACAGAGCCACCAGCTGGGGACCTGATGTTCAAATAAACAAGTTCCTGGAGAACACTTCTCATTCCCACAGCTAGTTATTAGTGACCTGTTACAGTTTCAGTGCTGAGAACTGAAGCCAGGGCCTTGCTTCTGCCAGACAAACACTTGGCCACTGAGCTAAGTCCCCAGCCCAGATCCTGGGACTCTATCTACCAGTAACAAGTTAAATACATACTATCAAATAAAATAGAGAGAAAATATTTCTAATTCTTCCGGGAAGCTGCCCTTGTGTGTTGAAAGTGACAAACAGCGCCTCCCTTTGGTATACATTTTCATTTCCCAGAAATTATCCCAAAAAAGAAGTATGCACAGCCTAATGTTTACTGTCTGTATTTCTAATAGAAAATATGATAAGCTGAAAAACTAAAGTTGCCTAGGAATTCACCAGAAAAGAAATGTAAATAATTTATCTATTTAATGGAAGATTGAGCAGGCATTTGTGTGTCATGCTTTAAAAGGCATGGAAATCAATAATGTCGTAATAAAATAGAAATCAGGACCAAAACACATCCAATATAGTTTCACTCAATGTTTAACGATATCTATGACAAAAAAAAAGACAAAATGAAAACCATTCCTGTATTAGTAGTATTTTTCCCTGGTGTATAGCCACCTGAATAGTTTTATGGTCTTTTGTTGCTGTAGAATTTTCTAGCCTGGCTCTGTATTTATCTAGTATGGTGATTTTTATTTGTGTGGAGGGGTGCCAAAGACAACTTTGCAGCTATGTCCCTGACCTAAGATGATAATTATGCTGAAAAAAATCAAAAGTAGAAAGTAATGCTGATGATTGGAGCTGGAGTTACATATCATTCATTGTTATAAACACCTGCCATGGATACAGGAACGGAACTCTGGCCCTCTGGAAGAGCAGCAAGTGCTCTTAACTGCTGAGCCAGCTCTCCAGCACCCTTGACTAGTTCTTCTGAGTCGCTCTTCTTCAGTAGCTTTTGGAAGTTTACATTTCTCCCTGACCTTTCTCCCTTAAGCCCTCATCTGAGCCTTTCAGAACAGCAGGTCCGGTTTCTCTCATCTGCTCAGGGAATATTTTCAAGTTGCATCTGAGAAGTTGGAACACAGGAAAATGAGTCCCCCTCACCTTCCTCTAAGGAGGGCTGTGACAGAGCCCTCAGAACCCACAGCACAGGGACATGACAGGGTAGTGCATGGCATTCCTGTCCATCAGAGTGACTGTTCCACTTTCTTTCTCTTCTTTTGACTCAGCCTCATGATGATCCTGAGACTTGTCCTGCTGCTGCTTTAGCACCTAGAGAAGCCGAGAGCCAAACTCCCAGCATGCTCCTGTGCCTGGCACAGCAGGTTCTTTTTTTACCCTAATATTAAGGATTATTTTTTTAATTCAAAGCACAAATTTTTTAGATGTTTCTATTTGCTAATCCTGGTCTTTAATGAATTGTTACATGCTCATTTGCTTTGTAACATTTTACATCTAGAAATTGGGGTTTGCTGTTTTCTGCTTCTGACAATCCCAGACACTATGACTAGAGTAAGTTAAATACGTTTAAGTTAACTGCAGCCTTTCAGACAATGGGATTCCTGGAGAGGACCACAGGGAGTGTTAATGAGTTGTGTGTCACTTTATACATCATAGGTTTTATTTCTATTATTGGGGTGGGTGGGGTTTGCATAGAAGAAATTTTATTTTCTGCACATCAGCATCCTGACAGAATGTACTCAGTTAAATAAAATAAAATGCATCTTATTCTAAGCCGTCTCATTCATTCCCGTGTCTTTTCTAGGAACTCAATCACTCATTCATTTTGGCTTTAACATGTTCGTTATTAGTGAAAAGGATTTCAAGGGAAGGTTGTTTGCACCAGATCTCTGTACTTCTCAGGGCATCTGCTGTCTCCCAAGCCCCAGTAAGATCACTATTCCATTTGAAGAGCAGTTATAGCTTGTAATGTCCAAGGCAGTTTAGGGACCAGATGGACCATCTGGATATTTCTGGCAATTTTCTCCTGTCTGCTATGGTCTCTGGGAAACCTGTCTTTCTCTTGAGGACTCAGTTTATCATCCCTATAGGGTTGGGGGGTGTCAATGGCTAGCTTGTCCTCCAGGACACTAGGCTCACAATTTCAGTTTTTCAGACTGTGGCCTTTCTTGACATGGAAAGGAATAGAGAGCTCCATCTGCTGGCCTGGGGGGCAGAAGCACTTACTCTCCTTGTAAGTGTCTGCAGGATGTTAACCTTTGAGCCATGAAGAATCGAGGGAGGAAGAAAGTAAACCTATTAGTTAAACCAAATAAGAACAAGCAAACTTCTTTAGTATGCTTTCAATGATCTCCCTTTAAAAAAGGAAGACAAATTCCCCCTGATTCCAGCAATTCCAACATGTGGTTTCCACTGGCCAGGGTGGAAATGGCAGGTGGTCTTTTTGCTTCCATGGCAATAGGCAAGTTTGACAAGAGCTTCTGTTCACACTGTGATTGACACTGACCAAGGTGAGTTGAGCAATTGATTGCAGAAACAGTTGCTGTATCTGTAAGATACCCTAGTGATGGAAACGTTTACAAACTGTTGGGAGCTATGTTACACTCTGGACGTTCACCAAAAGATAGTGAAAGTGAGTGATTATGCGTGTGTGTGTGTGTGTGTGTGTGTGTGTGTGTGTGTGTGCTGAGTTCTAATTTTTAACCTTTGATAGTGAGCAAGATGGTTCAGCAGGTGAGGTTGCTTGCTGCTAAATCTGATGACCTGAGCTAAATCCCCAGAACTACAGGGTATGAGGAGAGGTGTTCTCTGACCTCCATACATGTGCCACAGTAAACACAAGTGTACACAATCACACACACACACACACACACACACACACACGTGAAATGTAATAAAACCTTGACTTTCACTTACTACATACAAGTTTATTTTAGGACCATACTGAAGACAGAAGACTCCTTGGGTTTTCTGAATTTGGCAGCATGTCTTAGTTTAATCAGGAATTGGCACTTCTACTTTATTGATAAGTATCTAGTAGCTTATTTCTTTACACACACAATAGTTTCATTACTAATAGTCTAACATTGCTAACACACTACATTACTAACATTTATTCCTAACTTCAAGATGTTTCTCTGGTCATTGGTAGAAAGGCAGTGTGAATTTACCCAATATACTTACTAACTATATTTTTTATAAATGCAGTGTGAAGTTACCCAATATACTTACTGAGTGCCTTCAGCCTCTGTCACTGTTAATACTCAGCTACTATGGTGCTCATGTTTTTAAGAAACATGCCCCGTTCAAATTTGAAGATGTCCTTTGCAGTCCCAATGGATTGCTCATCCATCGGCGGCTTCCTCTGGCTCCCAGGTTGGAGGAATCTGTGAATTGTAGGGATCTGACTGATTCTCACCTTGAAGTCCTACAAGGTAAAAGGCCACAGTCCATTAAAAGAGAGCAGAACAAAATAAACAGAAAGGGGCTTGTTGTTACAAATGAGAAAAATATGTAGCAAATTGTGTTCCCTGGAGATATGGCTCAGTGGTTAAGATAGCTACTCATTCTTCGAAAAGACCTGAGTTCAGTTACCATCACCAGGTGTCTCAAAACTCACCTGCAACTCCTGCTCAGGGGGATGTGACCCCCTGTCCTGACCTGTTCCAGGACCTACACTTGTGTGTGTGTGTGTGTGTGTGTGTGTGTGTGTGTGTGTGTGCGCGTGTGTGTGTCAGAGAGAGAGAGAAAGAGAGAGTTGTGTATGAGTGTGCGTGTGTGAACATGTTTCTATGCATATGTGAATATGTGTGTTTGAGTGTGTGAGTGTGTGTGTGACAGAGAGAGAGAGAAAGAGAGAGTTGTGTATGAGTGTGCGTGTGTGAACATGTTTCTATGCATATATGAATATGTGTGTTTGAGTGTGGGAGTATATGTGTGTATGTGTGTGTATGTGTAAGTGTAGACACTTTAAAAGAAACACTACTGAAATTTAAATTCTGTGAGAAAGAGGAAAGATAATGGCTTTAACACTGTATATTATTGCCAAGTGATAATAGATTGTAGCCAAGTGATAATAGATTGTATATTATTGACAAGAAGTAATGGTTACTTCTCTTAACTATAACTATAACTATAACGATAACGATAACGATAACGATAACGATAACGATAACTATAACTATAACTATAAGTTATAACTGAATTATCTCATTTTAAGAATTAAATCCTAACATCTTAAAAGTGTAAAAGCCCATACCAGTCATGATGCTGTTGACGTACGAATCATAAAAGCAAACATCAGAGCATCACGGCGAGGGCCACAGTAAGGCGAGGTCTCATTTTCTTAGGCTGCTTAGGCTTATTTCTTAAACTTGTTCTCTTAGTGTTTTCAATATTGTTATGTGAAGAACAGCTTTAGGGGGCTGTGTAAACTTATACAGTCATAGTTTTCTTGTTTTTTGTAGCTATCTCTCAGATAGTAAATGCTTCTGGCTTTCACTAATTGAAATAAGCTCAATAACCACTATATGATCAGGAATTTTTCCAGAAATATAAAATAGGCAACATTGAAAAAAACTGAAGCAAACGAAATAGTAATTCTAAATATGTTTATACTGGAAAATAAACTGGAAAAATGTAGCTTCAGAATTGTAACAAGTCTCAAATATTCTTTTAAATATTCATTTAATTTATGTGAGTACACTGTACCTGATTCTGACAGACCAGAAGAGGTCATCAGATCCCATTACAGATGGCTGTGAGCCACCATGTGGTTGCTGGGAATTGAACTCAGGACCTCTGGAAGAGCAATCAGTGCTCTTAACCACTGAGCCATCTCTAAAGCCCAGCAAGCCTCAAATATCTTAAGTTTTGCAAAGATAAAGTTTGAGAGTTCGGCTGTGTAAATCAGATTAAAGTTTGAGTCCCAGTCCTTGCACCAACTCACAATGGAGACATTTCCTAACTCCCTGAGTCCTACCTGTTTACTTTGAGGCTGAGTTAATGAATGAGTGAGTGAGTGGTTCTTGGTGCAATGGAAGGCATATGATAAGCTTCATCAGTGGGCACTGTTGTTGTTACTTAAGGGCTATGTCCCATGATGGTGTCTTAAGTGCCTGCCCCCAGAGAAGAAAGCAACTCTATCTGTTCTTGAGAAAGGTATCCTGCTACATAGCCTGGGCTAGTTTTGAACCAAGATCCTCCTGCCTCAGCATCTACAGAGCTACAACTGCAGGTATGCACCACTGGATCAGCTTAGGAAACAGCGACCACAGGTGTGCACTGCTGCATCATCTTAGGAAGCTCTACCTTCAGGTGCTCACTGCTGCATCAGTTTAGGAAACAGCTTTATTAAGCTTCTGCCACATCCCATGCAAAGGCAGGGAGATTCAATTCCAGCAAGAAACTTCCATCCGGTTCCTGAGAACCGTCTGGGTGGTCCTTAGATGTTTTCCTATATTTTTAACTTAGCCCTTCATATAGAAGGTACCTGCCCGTGTGCCTGTTTTCTGGACTAGATCTGTTTAGTAGTGGCATCTTTATATATTCTAGCACAGGTTGTGGCATAAAGATGAAAGTGACTTCTTAAAGTAATAAAGTATGTCCGAGTGAAGAAATAAACCAATAACATGCACTCATTCTCTCTGAAGGCCCCAGGAGCTGTTAGATAGCATTACCTGTAATAGAGGGAAGCCGGAAAGAACACTGGCTTCACATTCTTCAGCCATTAAGATGACTTCAAGGAGCTGTACATCAGCCCAGCTCAGCCGATTGCCCACAAGAAAATCTTGCCCATGGTCTCTTAGGGCCTGCATGGTGGTTGGGATGGAGGAAGCAGAACGTGAGGGCCACTCTCAGGATATAAATTAAAGTGGTGTTCAGAAGAAAATCTTTAAGAAGTTAGACCTTAGTTTCTAATCTGTTCTTTGCCTCCAGCTAGTATCATGAGCTTATGTCCTATCCTGTGTGTCTTGGGCTTTCTCCTAAGTTTAAACCATTCAGTCAGCACAGGAAATCCTTGCACCCACCCTGTGAGTTCTGCAGCATCCTAGTCTGGTGACTAATCTTGACTTGTAGTGATATTGTCCTCACCCCATCTATGGGCCATTACCTTAGGTGTGTCGTCTTTAGAAGGTTCTCTGTGTACAAGGAGAGTGTCCTCAGAGGGACACAAATCCATTTTTTCTATAAGTATTTTCTAACACAGTTGTAAATTATGTGTTGTGTTGGTTTAAAATTATTGAATGCAAAAATGAAAAAATAAAATAGGCTAGAATTCTATATATTCTAGCCCCCAAATTTGTTCTTTATTACAGACTTGGATGTGTGATCAATTTTGTAGAGCTGTAAAGGCAAGTGGTGACTATTATTCATCAGTTATATGCCATTGGTCAGGTTCTTCTAACTTATAATTTCTCATTTATAAGTGGAATGATATTAGCACCCATTTCTTGGACTTAATAAGTTTGCAAAGTGCATATGGCCCTATCTTTTGCCCTCAGTAGAGATGAGTCTCATTGTTATTGATGTTGTTAGAAATATTATATTGATGCTGTTACTTCTTTCAGCCATGAGAGAAGCCTCTGTGCTTCATGGTAGTATAGTTGAAAATTGAAATAGCAGTGTTCTATGATATGGCATTGCCTGAATGAAGCCCTGGGCTTTATCCCCATAACTGTCACAAACACACACACACACACACACACACACACACACACACACACA
>JANHMN010000017.1:42769880-42809299 GCA_030674055.1 Rhabdomys pumilio
ACACACACACACACACACACACACACACACACACACACACACACACAGCAGTACATACATACATGAAGTGCCATGAAGCAGCTGTGGAAAGTATCACCTCAAATTAGGGGGAAAGTTGGGTGTGGGCTCCTCCTATTTGCAAGATTCAGGTGTTGCCTTCCTTACACAGAACTAGGATCCTGGTAGTTACTGTCCACATGACTTCCACTGCTCTCTTGGAACATGAGAGAGAGGAGCAGAAGGAGCTTCCACAGTAACAAATAACCATCTCAAGCTGGTCTCAGGCAACACTGAGTGTGGACAGGGTTTTCTCTTACCTTGGATTAACTTCTCAAATTCTTCACGGGTTTCAAAAGTTTCTCCTCAAACTAAAGAAAGAGACAAAGAAATAGGATATGTTGCTTTTAGCAGGTTCATTGTTGTTGCTGTTGATGGCATGGGAAACTGAATAGGATTAAAACACCTACTCTCCTGCTAGGCCAGGAGTTAATGGATACCAGGACATGGCTCCTTGCTGGGCATTTCTGACTACCTGGATTGTTAAACTGAAGTGTGAGGTTGTCTTAATTTCTGATTCCCGAAGACAAGTGTGACTTGAACTCTGAAATCCAACAACCAGATTATAGGTTCTGGAGATGATACCACATTTTTTTTTAAAGATATTTTCTTTGTTTTCACTTCAAATGTTATCCCCTTTCCTGGCCCCCCACCCGTGAAACTCTCTATTCCATCCCCCCTTCCCCTGCTTCTATAGGGTGTTCCTCGACCCAGCCACCCACTCCCACCTCCCCACCCTTGAATTCCCCTACATTGGGGCATGGAGCCTTCACAGGACTAAGGACATCTCCTCACATGGATGACCAACAAGGCCATCTGTGCTCCATAAGTGGCTGGAGCCATAAATCCCTCCATGTGTACTCTTTGGTTGGTTTAGTCCCTGGGAGCTCTGGAGGGGGAGTTCTGGTTGGTTGATATTATTGTTCTTCCCGTGGGGGATTGCAAACCCCTTAAGCTCCTTCAGTTCTTCTCCTAACTCCTCCATTAGGGTTCCCATGCTCAGTCCAATAGTTGATTGCGAGAATCCACATCTGTATTTGTCAGGCTCTGGCAGAGCCTCTCAGGAAACAGCTACATCAGGCTCCTGTCAGCATGAACTTCTTGGTGTCTGCAATAGTGTCTGGGTTTGGTGTCTGTATATAGGATGAATCCCCAGGTGGGGCAGTCTCTGGATGGCCTTTTCTTTAGTCTCTGCTCCACACTTTGTCTCCATATTTCCTCCTGTATTTTGTTCCCCCTTCTAAGAAGGATTGAAGTATTCACACATTTCTCAACTGCATTGATCCTACACTTGAATTATGATAGATTTAAGCAAACCCCACAACAAGCTGTTTCAGATAAATAATGATTATTAATATGTCACAAATATTGAGGGAAATATTGAGGGAATGGGCTTATGATAAAAAGAGGTGTTTTCTTTGAACTTCACATTGACATGGGTGTCCTGGATTTTACCTTCTCCCCAAAAGACCTTTGGATGTGTTCTGTGTTCAGTTAGACTCCTCCACCCTCGGCTACTATTTAATTTTCTGAATCATTGTGTCTTGAATTATTTTTACATTATATGTTTCAAGTGTTTCTCTCATGGGCTGTAGTTTCTCAACAGAGAACCAATGCGGTAACTTCTTTTCCGCTGTCCCCCTTTCAAATGAGTTCATCTTTCTATACTTTAGAGCAGTGTTTTACAGTCTGTGGGTCACAACTCCTTTGGAAGTCAAATGACTCTTTCACAATGGTGGTCTAAGATCATCGGAAAACAACAGAGATTCACATTACAATTTATAACAGTAGCAAAAGTACAGTTATGATCTAGCAACAAAAATAAGTTTCTGGTTGGAGGTCACTAGTTGCATTAGGAAAGTTGAGAACCACTGCTCTAGAGCCTTTAGCAAGTAATTTCTTACTCTTAAAGATACCGCTCCTGTTATCCCCATGCATAGTGGAAGGTTTGCCTTTACGTTTGTCCATTTCTTTAGCGACTGCCTCCACTTTGTTTACAAAGTTTGTCTAGTGCTTTAAATTGACCCGTGTTCCCTTCCTTGCCAAACTGTACATTTCTTTTGAAAACTCCAATTTGTTCTCCTTCCATTGCCAAATCTCACGTTTCTTCATCTTTATGCTCTTTGTCACTGTTGATCTGAGTTAATGAACTCATGCATTAATGCATGCCACTACCTTGATATATGTTCCTTGTGACATTATTTTTAAATTCAGCCTTACTCATATGTTCAGGCCATGCCTCAAATACAGCCATGTTCACTGCCAGAACTTAACCTCAAAGGCCTCTACTCTACTTCTGAATCTCAATGGAAGACCTAATGCCCTGAAAGTGCTAGAGGAAGAGAGTATGTTGGTAAGATTGCTCGGTAGTTGGGCACATGGGGGCAGACTTGGTGAATTGAATTTAATCCCCATATCCCACACATCAGGAAAGAACCAACTCCCAAGAGTTGTTCTCAGACATGACACTATGGTATATACACTTCTGCACACGTGCACATGTACAAAGTTTTAAAAAGACGTCTTCGTTTCTGGATAACAAGAACCGTGCTTCTTCTGTTAAGGCAGAGATAGAATATAACAGTCTCCAAGAGTACATGGTATTTTTATAATATACTCTGTGGCTGGCCATAAGTTTAAAGACAGCTCCCTAGTCATTCACCTTTGGAAATAGGACAGTATGTTTTAACTTACAGGTACAAGTAGGGCTTTCTGAAGAAGCCTTCAATGGCATTTAGAAATAAGACCTCAATCAACAAATGGGATCTCATAAGCAACTAAAGAGGTAGCCCACAAAATGGGAGGCCATCTTTTCTAGATATTCATCTGGCGAAGGAATGGTGTCTAGGGTATACAAGAGCAAAACAAAAACAAAAACAAAACAAAACAAAAAAAATTTTAAAAATTAAAGATAAGCTATTGAAATGAGTTGAGAATTCTGAAAAGATCAAAGGGAAATAACTAATAAACACTTTAAAAATGGTCAGCATCCTTAGCTACAAGGGAAATGCAAATTAACACTCCTTTAAGGGTCTATCTCATCTCAGTCTGAATGACCCTCATCAGGAATAGAAAGGACAACCAATGCTGCCAAGGATGTGTTCAAAGCAGACCTCTCATTGGCTGTTGGTGGGGCTGTAATCTAGAGCAGCCACTTTGGAATCAAAACCCTAGAAATAGAACTGCCATATGACCCAGCTATACCAGTCCTGGGTATGAATACAAAGGGACTTATATCCTACTACACAGACTTCCATGTGCATTCATGTGTTTGTTTATTGCCATAGAGTATAAAGGGAGTAACCGGTCTCTTCACAGCAGCTAAGAAGTCAAGCCAATCTAATGTCTGCCAACAGATAAATGGATAAGAAAGACAAGGTGCGCACACACAATTGACTCTTACTCGGCTCTAAAGAAAAATGAGATTGTGAAACTTTTAAGTGGTTGGGAGCCATTTGCCTGCTTCTTTCAAGCAGAGGGAGTGCGAGAGCAAGAGAGCAAGAGAGAGAGAGAGAGAGAGAGAGAGAGAGAGAGAGAGAGAGAGGAGAGACATGTGAATAATATGAGGTTAACTAGCTGCAGTCTGGTTGTATTTGAGGCCTGCTCCATAGAAATGACTCTCATGCCTGTAAATGGAATCCTGGCCAATATATAAAACAAGTATTGTCTCTTAATGCTCTAGATGCAGATGTAATTAGATTGATAGTCTGGCTAGAGTTATAAGAATTAGCTGAAACTATGAGGCTAAATGATCCTCCCTTCTTAGGCTTCCTTCTTTCCTTCCCCTCCTTCTTCCCTTTCTTTTTCTTATTAATTATTGTAGCACACGATCTACATTATCTTTGAATGAGCTCAGTATCCATAGCTGCTCCCCACACAATCTGAGCACCTACCTCAAAAAACTAACTCACTGGCAGCCCAACATGTAAAGACTATTTGTCAAAAGGTACATTTGCTTTGCCAAGAGTTTAAAGTTTTCTATGATATTTAAGCAAGTAAGTGCTGAATGAATGACCTGGAAATAACATAATAAACTACCCACTCTATCGGGAATCTCACCTCGACGCCAGCTGCTGCCAGGAGCCACTGGATGGACTCCATTCTCCCTCTTCCATTGAAGTAATGAAGCACGGGCTTCCCAGTCATGCTGAAATACTCCTGAGAGAGAAAGAGAGAGAGAGGGAGGGAGGGGGGCAGAGAGAGAGAGACAGAGACAGAGAGAGAGACAGAGAGACAGAAACAGAGACACAGACACAGAGACACAGACACAGACAGACACACAGTGAGAGTCTCAGAGAATGAGTTTCCAGGGCATAAACACAAGACTAAGAAAGCTCTGACTTGGAATTTGGCCTCTAAACTAAGTTGCTCTTCTGCCCCAAGACTGTGCACTCTTTTCCTCCCTGCCAATGAAGTATATCCCCACAGACTGATTTCCTAACACCTTCCAGAAACCTAATTAAATAACTGATAAAAAGAAGAAGAAGACAGGTCTGCACACGCCAACAAATGGACAGAATTCAAGATAGAGATGGATCAGCGTCTCTTTTGTGGCAGGCAGCTCAGATAAAGAATTCTGACCATTTCTCTTTTCATGTGTGGATTTCTCTCCTCCCTCCCACAGAGACAAGCCTAGACTGGAGAAGCAGTGTGAACAGGAGGGTGGGATTGCTGGTATTTTTTGCTTTCCAAATTAATCTTGATAGTTTAATTGTAGTGTTCTCTGAAGTCAATAGCAGATTCAGTGATTCGTGGCAATTTTAACAACACCAACTACAAAAATACAGTTAAGCTAAGGGTTCCTTTTTTATAGTATATTTTTCCTTGGAAAACAATATTTTCCAAGATATAATCTATGTTCACTTTAAAGAAGTTGAAATAATATACAAATCTCTATATTAAATTCCATGTTCATATCTCAAGATAAAGTATAAGGTTTGCTGGCTATGAGAGACAGGCTTGGCTGGGTGATACATCAGGGGCATGACTGGTACCTTGAGGTATCTGGACGGAGGGTATCTGATCAAATGAGGCTGAGGGAGGAGGAGGATGCCTTTATGAGCAAGCTGGTCTTCCAGGTAAAAGTAGAAATGGAGTTATTTTACAGCATATTAACTGGCTCAGCTGCAAATCCCAAATTTCATCTCTCTCCACATGAAAATCCCAGTGAATCAAATGCAGAGAAAAAAGATGTTTCATGAAAAAAAATCACTATTCTGAAATTTAGAATTAAAATAATAATAATAAAATAAGAAGTGTATTCATCCCGGTTGCTTCTTATTAGAATTGCCTGATGGGCTTAAAATGCATGCCAGTTTCTTCATTGACAAAATGGGAATGGACACAACACTGTCATGCCTTACTGAGATTTGAAATCTTTAGCCCCATGATTTCATCTTTAAAACTCAGACAAGGGACTGGAACTCCATACACCTCAGCCTGTCCTTCCTTTCTGCCTCTCTCTATTCTTTTCCTTCCACAAACACTGGCAGCTCCTAAGCATTCCACATCAGAGCTGTAGCAAGTCAAGAGACACTTGGCTAAGTCTCTTGACCAAACCCAAAGCTGTAAAACAGGGATCTGACCTACTCCACAGGAACATGAAAGTGCAGGGAAGAGGAAGAGCGGGGTCATTTGTTTTTATCCCCTTTCTTGTCCATATTTTTTTTTATTTTAGCCAATTAGTTTATTAATGTTTAATACCCTATCTTGATATCAGAACCAGGTTCCTGATTTCTTTGTGACTCTAGTTCTTTATATTTAGTGGTTTATTTTAACTGTTTGCTTGAGAAAGACTCTCCTATAAACCAGGCTGGCCACACACTCAATATATAGCAATACTGATCTTGAGCTATCTCCTCCTGCCTCCACCTCACTATGATGGTAACTTAATACACATTTTAAAAGTCGGGTTTTACTTCATTTAAAAGAGTATCTATGATTTAAAGGACTATTAATTGTAGCATCCAAAGAGGTAGTTGTGAAGATTTAGTGGATTCTGTGTTGGTATAACTTGGTTCTAGTCTTGGTTCTGTCTCATATAAGCTATCACACAAATAAATCTCGACCTTAGTTTCTTCTTTTTGTTTGTTTGGTTTTTTTTTTTTTTTTTTTTTTTTTTTGGTTTTTCGAGACAGGTTTTCTCTGTGTAGCCCTGTCTGTCTTGGAACTCACTCTGTAGACCAGGCTGGCCTCGAACTCAGAAGTCTGCCTGCCTCTGCCTCCCAAGTGCTGGGATTAAAGGCGTGCGCCACCACCGACGGTTTAATTTCTTCATTTTTAAAAGGAGGTGGGCCCTTGGTTATTTTAGTAGGCTCTGTGGAATAGTTTAACATTTCTACATGAACATATATAGCTAGGGAATACCAAGGCCTTCTTGGTCTGTAACTCACACACCAGATAAGCAAGTAGAGTCCAGATAACCATGGAGATAATGCTTGCAGGCTCCAACACTTCTTTCATGGCCAGCTATAGGGCTAGCCCAGGGAGAATGAGTCATAGTGAGTATGTCTTTTCATAGCTTCTTTTCTATGTGCTGTAGACACATACACAGATGTTCCCAGGTTTAGCCACGAGCACCTTCCCAGATCTTAGAATCCAGAGGCCTAAAACAGAAAAGACATAAACTCAGAGTAAGTACACAAGGCTTTGGGGAGCCTGGCAGTCACCCTCAGAACTTTAGCTCAGACAAATCAAGCAACCATCAAAACTATCATAGAAACAATGAGATTTTTACATTAATATACTTGTCAGAACTCACACAAGCTGTGTGATGGACAAACCAAACCAAAGATGCTAACAATTGTGAAATGTTTATTTTATCAGTTCTTTTTAAAACTGATTTTTTTTTTAGCAAGGGCTTATTAAGTCACACAAACAAAATTCATTTGAATTAATTACTACATATACTTTTAAGAAGGTTATTTCATTTTATTGTATCTCAATGAGACAATGTCTCACTCTGCTATGTAGGCTTAGTTTGCCTGGCACAGGCCACTCTGGCTTCAGACTCACAGAGATCCACCTACTTCTGTCACTGACTGTTGGTACTAATGGTGTGTGCTACCACACCCAGCTAAATTTTATTTTTTTATAGTGCCTACTTCATTTAAGTAAATTATATTAGGTTATAAATCTATTATAAAACTCATATACCTGTAGACCCAAAGTAACTGGCAGAAACGTGTTTTATGCTGTTATCAGTAAAACTTATATTCGTGCCTCAGATCCCATAATTTAAGAGGTATTACTTGAGTTTGACAAATGAGACAAAGTATGCTAATGAAGGTACCTTAAGATGTTATTTGTTCAAATTTCAAATAGTCAGTCAACTGTTTATTGACTTGACGTGACATACTAAGAGTATGTCATGGGGGCTTTTTAACTTTAGATTGGCTCTGGTTTTAACCATTTGGTTCATGTTAGGGCACTCCATAAAGCAGGGAATACACAAACAGAAACGAAAAAGAATTGTCACCAACCTTCCTGGAGCCAAGGAGATCTTCTAAGGGAAGGAATTTAAAGATGCTCTGAATTTTCAGGTGCTTGTTTTATTTTTCTTACAGAGATGGGGATGGAGCCCAGGCCTTTGCACATATGAGGCAAGTATTGTGCTATCGAGTTCTGTCCTTATCCCTGGATGCTTGAATTCAGGGTCATGAACAGTAACTAAGAAAAATAAATAAATACATAAGTACATAAATACATAAGTAAATAAATATAATAAATATGATAAATAAAAATTAAATAATAAAAAGGAAGAATATGACTGCTCCTAGGCATGGTGGAGGAGTAGGCTTATTATTAAATAAATGGAAGAGCATAACCAGAGGCTGGGACAACTGGGAGAGTCCAGAGTGAACATGACTCGGAGCAGGGCCATGTGAGGATAGTGAAGAGCGTGAGAAGAGAGAGCCAGGGGAACGAAGGATAGACAAAAGGCTTACTTTGGTTTGTTTGTTTGTTTGTTTGTTTGTTTTTGGTTTTTTGAGACACAGTTTCTCTGTATAGCCCTGGCTGTCCTGGAACTCACTCTGTAGACCAGGCTGGACTCGAACTCAGAAATCCACCTGCCTCTATCTTCCAAATGCTGAGATTAAAGGCGTGCAGGCCACCACTGCCCGGCACTTTGTTTTAATACATGTCTGCACTACATAGTGAAGGGCAGCTGGGGGAAGGGCAGCCCAGCCCCTGGGCTGGAGGAGTTTAGGGTAGAGGGTATGCCAGCCATACCTTGTAACAGGTAGAGACTCAGTAATCCCGGCCAGGTCGGCTTTGGTATGTTCAATAGGCATCTCCATTAGTTAGCTATTTGTCCCAGGTTCAAGACCCAACAGAGGGTTTCTCCGAGATATCTGGTAGATGTCGTCTTCTGAGATATTTCTATGCAATCCGAGAATTACTTTTAGAGAACCATCCAAATGTTTAGTTGTATTTTAAACACCAGTTTCTCTTGTTGGGTTTTCTTCCCCTTTCTCACCCGAATGCACAAATTAAACTGTCAAAATATCACCAAGCAGTTTGGAGTTTCTAGCCACCAACAAAACAAAAGCACGCCCCCTCCCCAGCACTCTTAGGTTAAGAAGAAGCAAATCATAGACTCTTTACTTTGTTTTAATACCTGTTAGAGCCTGACTGTGAAAAGTCCCCTGCCAGTTCCTGTACTTGAACCCTTGGTCCCCAGCTGATAGCGCTGCCTGGGGAGGTCGTGAGAATCAAGCTCTGGAGCAGACACTGGAAAGTTACAGCCTGGTCCTGCTTCTAACCTGAGCTCTCCGATTGCTGCACACCAAGCTGTCACCAAGCTCCCATTGCCACAAACTGTGCCACTATGGCTGTCACATCTTCTGTACCGTGACTAACTGAAGCCTCTAAACTATTAGTTGAAACTTCTCTCCACCCCTTACTTTGTTTCTGACTTGTGTGCCCAAGAAACAGGAAAAGTATCTAATCCGTTACCTGAGCCTAAGACGTAAATGTCTCGCACACAAAGCCACACCAAAAATGTATTCTTTCTTTCTACTACTCAGCGCTCCAATTCCTTTGGTTGTCCCTATTAGAATTGTAAAGCCAAATCATTCATACCAGGATTCAAAAAGCATTTGAGCATCATGTGTGGATATGAGGTGGAGGTCAGGGGAGGGAGGGACCCTGCATCCCATTCTGGCCCTCAGTCGTGTTAATAAAAGTAGTTGAAATGCACACTGGGGAAGCCGGAGGAATTTGTTAAGTCAGAAAGTCCCGAGGGACAGGGTGGAAAGGCTCCTGTCTGAGCAAGCGCAGACAGCTGCCTGAAAAGGGATGCTGCAAACTTATACTCCCCGGAGGCAAGACTGGGCAAGCTCAGTACCGAATGTGAGCAACAGCTTCCAAAGAATGGGCTCTCGGGCTTAGAGGTACATAACTGGCCGTGGGGGTGGGGGGAGAGGAGGTTAGTTGTCCCGCTCCCTTGTCATGCCCTCCGCCATGATGTCTTTCTAGCCTGGCTTTTGGCCTAGGCTGGTCTTTCCTCTGGCCTAAATGGAACACAGAGAACAGATAGCTGAAGGTGGCTCACATTTGTTACCATCCTTGCTATTGGCCCCTCTAAAACATATATCATAGAAATGAGCCAATGAACACAGAGCTCAGACAGAGGGCATGGGACCGAGAGGGAAGGGAGTTCTTAAAGACTGATGTTCTTCCAAAGAACCCAGGTTCAGTTCCCAGCACCCACGTAGTGGTTCACTACCATCCGTAACTATCGTTCCAGGGGATCCAATAGCATGTACGGCCTTTGCAGGCACTGTATATATATTCTGTATAAACATACATGCGGGCAAAACACTCAAAAACATAAAATGTAATAATAAGGGTATACACTATAAGAGCCTATTTTGAAGGCCCAGAAAGGGACACCGTGTGGATCAGATTTACCTTATTATAACAAATTCCCTCAGTGAATCAAATTTTGACTCACAGCTTTGAAGTTTTTAGACTAAGGGGTTTGTTCTGTTGCTTTGGGAATGGAGTGGTATACCATAGCACAAGTATGCTATGAAGCAAAACTATACCTCAAAGCAAGAAACAAAACAGAAGGGAAATGAACTAAGGTCCCATTATCCCCTAAAAAAAAAAGACCACACTCAAAATAATCCAAAGGCCTTTCTCTAGGCCCCACCTCTGCTCTCTATCTTCATATCACACACTAGGGGCTAGAGAACGAAACTTGTCATGTACTTTGAGGAACGCTCACAGGTTTAACCAGAGAAGAGGATTAGCCAGGAAAGACTGGCTATCTCAACCTTTCCAGAACCTGGGTCCAAACATTAGAGTCGGAAGAGATGAACTGTTTCTAAGAAGCCAGTTCAGAAGACAGTAGTGCTCTCAGTAAAGCAGAGATCTTTAAATCTAAGAATCTAGACTGGAGATTTTGTTGAGGCTTTAAAAATAAGTTATAAATGGAACAAGTGTTCTTCATGGTCTTCTCTTGTCCGAGGAGGCGTCAGGGTGTTAACACTAGTATTCACTGTCACTCACTGATGCATGCAGTTAGTGCCTCATGGAAAAGCAAGCATTGCACTACTGTCTTCTTAACTGAATTCTTAGAAACAGTTCACACCATCACTAACAATTTCAAAAAAAAAGACAAATCAATCTCCCTTTGATCAAAGTGAGCTTGGCATTTTTGGTCAGAAGATCAGATTGGCAGAAAAACAATCATACCTTTCAAATGGGCCATATCTTCTGCTTACATAGTAATCATCAGAGACAAGAACAACCACTCTCCCACAAACATTGCATCCTTGCAAGAGAGTTAGTTCACTGTTACAGAACACCGAGATGTGTTTGATTCTGTGTGTACGGTTAATCCTTAGAAATCCGCTAGGATGCCTAATGTCATATTGTATATCCCTAGCAAAACCCCAGGTGTGGAGAGTTTTATGATCTTCAGAGCCACTGCTGAGGTAAGTATTTGTAGAATCATTACTAGCAAACGCTGACAAGATACTTAGGGTTTGTTGTCTTTGCTCTGTTCTGTGCACAAACATCGTGACTCTGGAACTGGAGAGATGGCTCAGTTGTTAAGAGCACTGGCTGCTCTTTCAGAGGATCTGGGTTCAGTTTCTAGCACCCACATGGTTACTCCAGCTCCTTGGAATCTGATGTCCTCTTCTTGCCTCTGCAGTCCCTACATGCACACAGTGCCCAGGTATACATGCAGACAAAGCACCCATACACATAAAAATGCAGTCTTAAAAATACACAGCTCGTGCACAATGAAGACCTGACTCCCAGGTAAACTTTAAACAAAGTCCCCAGCACAGCAATCCCACCACAGGCACGTCTCTCCCTCCTCCATCTTAGCCCACACATCTATCTATCACTGTGAAGAGGCACTGTGACCATAAAATCTCTTATAAAGAAAACATTTCCCTGGGGTTCACTTACAGGTTTAGAAGTTTAGCCCATTATCAGCCTGGTGGAAAAAAAATTGCTGAAGTGACTGAAGGTATAAAAGGAGGAGCCACCGTAATCTTGCTGGTGGCTCAAGTGAAGGCCATTCTCTGTTACTACCAATCCGTCTTTACTTTGTCAATCGTCAATTTGATTTTTTTTTAACTCACTTCATTGATGATTCTATTTTTCATCCAAGTTCTTTGAAATGTTTGGGTGTTTTTCTTAAGAAGTAGGGAGGGAATTCGACAGGGCCACTGGCCAGACCACACGTGTGCAAAGGTTAGTTCCTTAGCTAAGTCTCATGCTATTTAAGGGAGGTTCTCTGAGAAGTTTCTGTGCAGTGGGGCTGTTTTGTATTCCAACAAGCAGTTTTAACATTGCTAAAATATAGTTCGTCAGAATCCAAAAATAAAAGCCCTGGAGATACTTGGCAGTTCCTCTCCTGTTCATCTGATCATGTCCCTGTGTGTTCTTGGCTGAGGGACAATGTGGGATCGATGCTGCTAAGAAGATCATACAAGAGAACAGTGAGAAACAGTTTCCAGGGCACGGGGGATGACTCCTTACCAAACTCTCAGATGCAACTTACCCCTCTCAGCCCCCCTGGAGAGTTGCTAGACTCAAAGAGCCTCAACTCAACATTTCACACTCTGCCTCTTCACCATCTTCAACGCCCACTGTAGCAACACACCAGCATTGCCTGACACTAAATCACCGACTGACACCCACCGACATTGATACCACCTATAGGACGTCATCACCAGAGCCATTTGGTGACTTAGTATTTTTCTTAACTTACATGTTCCTTGTTGAGTTTCTACAAATATCTCTCATAACTAGAAGCTGAAAGTTGGATGAGTGAACAGCTGGATGGATCCTGACATCTCCGTCGGTTCCCTTTCCCTTCACCATTCACAAAGCTACCGTGGTTCAATTACACCGAAGCAAAAACGCGAAGTGGGTTTTTTTCTTTCTACGAACAAAGACTGGAGTCCTTGGTGACTAAGAATGGAAGTCCGCTAACTAGAAGGTGCTAACAGGAAGCAGAAACTTCTTGGTTCCTCCTTTCTGTCCACATCTGTTAGACTCTGGTAGTTTATTCTAAAACAAACTTAAAAACCAAAGGAAAAGGAATTTCTCTTTTGCAACAAACCGCGCGGGCTCTTCAAAGCCAGTGTGACTGTGATTCCATGCTTCAACACCAGAGGGCGCACTTTCCAGAACAAAGTGACACACAGACCCTCATCTAGCACAGGGCTTCAGTCAGCCTTAGGCGACTTCTCCAAATGAATTCAGTCTAGCCTCCTTAGCCTCTCTCCCCTCTTCTACATCTCAAATAAAGTCTTCAATCTCACGCGTGCCTTGTCCTAGAGTAAGACTCCAGAATCTTCTAGAAGCGACTGCTTCTTCTAGAAGCAAGGACACCCTGCTTCCTTATGTTCGATTTTCGATTCTTCTAGTGAGGTTTATTCCCCACAGAAGCTGCACTTCTTGGGATCACCATTGGCTTCCAGGCTCCCATTTCAACTTTCACGCTTCAGGCTCCGGTGTTGAGCTGTCATGGTTCGCTGAATCTCCCCTACTTCAGTATGTCCTGCTTCTCGGATTCCTTAGCTACTCTCACTCAACTCTTCCCCCACCCCCACCCCATCTTCATGCCTACCTAGCTCATAGAGATTTCCTCAGTGGATCACTAGCTCCTGAAATCTTAAACACACTGTGGTTCCTGTCTCTTTGGGTGCTACATTTCTTTTCATAAGCCATGAGAGGTAGTAAATGTTTGTTGCTTTAAGTCACTAAACTTTAGCACAGCATCTTCTGAATCAGTAGCTAGTACCCTCACAGATACCCTTTTGACCTCCTGCCCAGAAAACCATCCCTAGAATGGGGATGCTGGCTAAATTCTACCTCCTCCAGAGATACATTTTTTAACTCAGGACACCGTCAGTGTGATGTCATCTGGAAAGATGGTCTTTGCAGACATAATCAAGCTGAGGTCATACCTGATAATGGAGTTCCCAAATGTGATTACTGGTGTCCTTATCAGGGGAAATGTGTACACACAAACACATATGAGTTAAATACCATATACAACCATGAATGCAGAGTTTAGTCTATCGACCCAAAGACACCCTAGCATGTCTGGCCACTGGCAGATGATAGAAATAAATAAAGAAGGGTCTTTCCCTACAGTCTTCAGCTAAAGTCTGGAGCACTTCCGTCCGACCTGAGGCCCACACTGTTCAGAACTCTGAGAGATTAAGTTTGTATTATCTCAAGGTGCAAAGTCTGTGCCATATTGTCAGAGTATCCTTCAGAATGTGATGCGGAATGCCCGGCTGAATTAGAATTATCCTGTTTTGACTCGTTTCCTCTCACTGCAGCCATCAAAGTTTGCATGAGGCTGAGAGTGTATCTGATACACTCCTCATTTCCAGGCTCCAGGAAGCAGTGGACACCAACATTGGATCTGAGTGTGTAAGTGCAAGACTACGAAAAAATTACTTAAAGGAACAGCATTCTTTACAAAAATGCCTTATTACTCAGAAAGTTATTAAAACACATCAGTAAAGAACATTTTTGCATTGGTCAAAGCATCAGATGAAAATTTCTGCTAATTTTTTGACAGGGTCCATAGCAGGTAATAAACGACAAGACTTTTAAATAGATCTTAGTTTAAACATCTCTCTCTCTCTCTCTTTCTCTCTCTCTCTCTCTCTGATTTATTTAAATGAAAAAGGACACCTTAGGAGGTGATCATGACTTCAAATGTGTTCAAAACCCCAACGCATATTGCATTGGACCATATGCATGGTTCATGTCTAACAACCTTTGTTGGCTCCATGACAACTGAGACCAACTGTGGGCACATCACTGCCAGAACACTTGGAAGATAAGAAATCTATGTGCCATCTTGTCCAGTCTCGTAAAAGAAACTCTTAAGCTCTTCCACACATTTCTCATCCTGAAAAGGCTTCCTTTGGCTGCCAGGCTGTGGAAACTTCTTCACTGTGGGGAGGTCGCTGACTTTGGTTCTCAGGGCCTGCAATACAAAACCTCAAAGTGAGGCCCAGACCAGTGTGTCCCAGAAAATCCAACCTCTCCTTAACAAAAACCAAACAATCCCCTTCAACAACAGGAAGGTGGAGACCAGATGATAAAGGCAAGAAGAGGTGGGAATAAAGCTAACCCTTCCTTCCCAGAATACTTTGAAGATATATCTAGCTGCAGTCGGCCCTACCTTCCTTCCCACCCTTTGTGTATGAGTCACCCTTTGTGTAAAGAAAAAGGAAAGAAAATGTCTGTCAGATGCTAATACAGAGAAACCCTCACACCAGTGAAATCAAGATGCCGAGTTGGAATGATGACAAAATAGAACAGGCAAGCCAGAGTCCGGTCTTCATGAACTTATATCACAGTGAGAGATGAAAGAGGGGTATTGCTGGGTTGACAGAAAACATGCTTGTGATAGCTATTCCCAGTTGTCAAGTTGACTATATCTGGAATGAACCACAATCCAGAAATGGGGGCATGCATGCTTGTGATCCAGACCCTGGGGCTAGAAGACACAGGCTTTTGAGCTGGATCTTGACATGGGATGACACACTTTTGATGCGGATCTTGAGGCATGGTGGCCATGAAAAGCTTAGGCCAAGGCAAAGTGGTCCATGCCTTTAATCCCAGGAGTAAGAGACAAGCTGATCCCTGAGTTCAAGACTAGCCTGGGACAGAGCAAGTTCTACCTAAAGAACTGCTTAGGTCCAGGCATGGTGGTAGACACCTTTAAACTGGACCAAACCTTCTGCTGGAGGCCTACAGAAGGACGATGGAAGAAATCCAGCGTACACAGAAGACCAGCTAAAACAGCCAGCCTCATGGGACTGAGCAACTACTAGATTCTTGGACTTCCCATTCACAGCTGACCATTGTTGAGTTAGTTGGACTACAGACTGTAAGTCATTCCAGTAAGTTCCTTTAGTATATAGAGATATTCCGTAAGTTCTGTGACTCTGGAAAACCCCTGGCTGAGACAGTGCTCATGCTGACAGAAATGCAATGTATGCTAATGGGAACAGAAGCTGAGAGCAGAAACAGATAGAAAGAGAGCTGCTAGCATAAGACTCGGTGCACAGTGACAAGGGTCTCTGTGATACAGGGAATTATACAAGGGAAAATTATACTTGTTGAGGTAGTACTTATGTCAAATCTCTGGTACTGCAGGAGTCTCTTCATGCTCCAGAAACAGGCCTGGAAGATCATTTCCCAGCTGGTGGAGGGGGCAGGGGGATGAAGATTGGATTTGGCAAGATGCCAGAAGCCTGACAATATTTGAAATGAGATTTGTGCTAGGAGAGGAGAGTTCCCTCTGAGGGACCGAACTATAGCCACAACACTGTCATTAGCTCCTCAATGTGGTAGAGAAGTTAAACCACGTAGATTTCAGCCCTGCTCAGCCTGTTTCCAACAAGGTTGTCTTGCCCATGGTACTTCAATGCCTAGAGAATACAGGAAATCGACTCATGAGCATATACAGTCAGGCTGGAACCCCAGTGTCTCCCCAACCCTTTCAGCCCAATTCTCCTCCTTCTATGGCCTTGCCAAAAAAGTGTGGGGTTCTGGACTCTCTCTAGGGCCCTGTCATGAAGGAGGGAGAGACAGAGAGTCTGCTGTCTCCTCCATGTGAGTCAAAAGAACCTTTCCATCTTCCTTCCCAGATCCACATGGTATTCTTATCGCCTGCCCTTTCCTGAATTTTACATAAGTACCAAGGGCTTATGTAAGTATATAGTGCCAGGTCTAAAAGCACAAAGACCTGGTTTCAGATGCCCAGGATTCATTCAAGAAAATGGAACATGGAGTTCAGTGCTTAAGAACACTGGCTGCTCTTCTGGAGGTCCTGGGTTCAATTTTCAACACCCACATGACATCTCACAACTGTTTATAACTCTAGTCCCATAGGATCCAAGGCCCTCTTCTGGTATTCATGTGTGTGTGTGTGTGTGTGTGTGTGTGTGTGTGTGTGTGTGTCCACTTGCCACAGTGCCTCTGTGGGGATCAGAGGACAACCCAATAGAATAGGTTTTCCCCCTCCACCACATGGGTCTGAGGTTTCAAGCTCAGGTCAGCCAGTTTGGTAGCAAACACTTTTACCCATGGAGATATCATTTCAGCCAACAAATGAATGCTGTAATTTACACTATGTATTTACATTCACAGGATACTTTTATTTCATAGTGTAGGTGACCTGATTTTAATAATGGCTTCAGAGACTATCATCATGTAACATGTCCTACATACAGTATCAGCACCACGAAGACCAGAGTGGGGGATCTGATTATATATCAGCACCTGTTTACCTTAGACCTGGCACACAAGCAATAGCTTAACATTCACTGGATGAATGAATGAACGAATGAATGAAAGAATGGTCCAATGCTCTACAGGTGGAAATTAGGCGGTTATTTCATTGCTTATTTACAAGTATTTACTTTTTCTGGCCCATTTTTTGATTTGTGCTTTTATTTTATACATGACCTCGGGTGATTTCCATCATGAAATGTTTATTCACACACAGAAAGAGGTCTTATTAAAGCAGGTACTAGATATAGTAATGAGATTTCATTCTCTTATGTTTATGTAACTTCCTTGGAAAAAGATCAGGAAAATAACCTGCAAATTATGACATCATTTCTCTGTTCTACGCATCAGTGTATAAACTTCCTGTCTCTGAACACTACGGTAGTCTCTGATGAGCAGCTGCTCGCAGGCTTCTGGGCACTCGGTGTCTGTGTATTTTCTAATGTGTCACTTTCATTGTCTTGCTCCTGAGTCAGTATTATGGTGCTCTGCATGATCTATTCCAACCTCTAAGGTGCCTCAGACCTTTACACAGTTCAGTTCTAGTTATGAGCAGGAGGTTACACCATCTGAAAATTCTACAATGGATCCCACCAAACTCAATTTTTATGAAAATCGTGAACTCTGATATAACTAGAATGATGCCTCTGCACAAGAACTTCAGAGCTAGACTAATACTAACAAAAGCTCTTTCGAAAGGAAGGTCAATGCCCAGGAACAGTGGCACTGTTCTCCTCCTGTCTTTGTTAGACTGAATGCTTATGATCCTCAAAATTCATATGCTGAGATTCTAACTCATGATATGATATGGTTTGTAGGTAGAACATTTAAGAAGTAATCATTTGTTCTCATTAATGGCATTAGTGTTCGTTCTATCTATCTATCTATCTATCTATCTATCTATTGTCTATCATCTATCTGTCATCTATCTATCCATCCATCTATCATCTATCATCTAACTATATATGGCCTATCTATCTATCCATCTATCATCTATCTATTCATCCATCTATCATCTATCTATCTATCTATCTATCTATCTATCTATCTATCACCTACCTATCTATCTAACTATCTCACCTTGAGATGGGCTCTCTTGTAGCCAGAATAGCTAACGAGAACTTTGAACCCGCTCTTCCTGCCCCCACCTCCTGAGTGCAGGGATTACAGATGTGCTGGTGTTACAGACATGTAACATCCTACCTGATTTAGGTAGTGCTGGAGATGAACCCATGGCTTTGACCATGTTAGGCAAGTACTCTACCACGTGAACTGCAGCCCAGGCCTCCCATTACTGTGATTATAATGGCACTTCTGAGAGCTTCTTTGAGCCATCTGCTATATAAGGACTCAGCCAGAAGTCAGGCATCTGTGAACCAAGAAGCAGGCCTTATAAGAAAGGAATCCACCAGAGCCTGATCTTATACTTCTCAGCCCCCAGAATTATGAGAAATAAGTCTCCTGATATATGAAGCACAAGCCATTTAGTCAGTGCCATTTATGTTGCAGCAGCCCTAAATTGGAGGATCCCCTCTTAGACCATGGTGGCCTCTAACCTCAGTGCTGCTGGAGGAGACACAGCAGCCTCCACTTACCCATTCAAAGGCAGGGAGATAATACTTTCTTGCTTTCTGTGTGATCTGGACAAGGCTTCTGCCCAGGTGGAAGGAATTGGGAAATGAATAATCATGTCACTCAAATCATATGTACCTTCTGTGCACGTCAATCCTGAAAGAGAAAATTCTAGTCAAATACTTCCTTCCTGCCTTGTATTCATTGTTTAAAAACCTAAGAGATGAGGCTGGAGAGATAGCTCGGTGGTTAACAACCTAGGAGAACAGAACTCAGATGGTGGCCAAGTCACACTTCCTTTGGCAGGACCTCCAACTTTCATGTATAAGTTACGCTTGTTTCTTAGGTATACAGGGGAGATAATGTGTGTGTAATTTTTATATCCATGTAACTAAACATGATAGGAGGAGCATCAGTGATCCACCAGAGTCAATATTGAAAGAATGTGGCATCCATAATCATAAACCCTACAAAGAGGGCCCTGTGTCTCCTATGGTGGGGCCTGTGCCACACTGGCTCTGCCGTTCCTAATGGCTTAGGCTCATTACAGACCTAATGTCAGAAACTCTCTCAAGTCTCCATAAAACAGATCCACTTCCTTCTCCTGTCCTCGTGTCTAATTCAAGCTGTGCTTGCATTTCTTGAGTCCCCACCTGAAACAGCACCTTACTAGATACGATATTTTATGATCACAGGTATGTGTTATAGGAAAGCTTGAATGAAATTTAAAATGAAGTTGCTGGGCTACTTTTTAAAAAAGTTCGTTGAGCTATGTTCATAACTGTAATCGTCACTCAGGCATCCCATTTGGTGCTTTTCCGTTAGGTCATTAAAGCTGCAAAGAATGACACTCTCCAGTCCCGGTATGCTTTAATGACACTGTATGATGACCCATAGCTTTTGCAGCCAAGTCCTGACACCCAGCTCCCAATGCTAAACTGCTTCTAATCTGCTTCCTGTCTCTATGGATTTCAGTATTCTGGACATTTTAAACAAAAGAGAAGGCACAATGGGTGGTGTATTAGGTCTGATCTCTTTTATGTAACAAAATATCAAGGTTTATCTCTGCTGTCCCACAAGTCAGTTCTCCCCCTGCCCTCTCCCTTCCTTCCCGCCTGCAAATATGATACATTGTGTGACTGTAGAATATTCTCCTCATCCATTCATCTGTTGAATTGTTAAATATTATAAACAACATAGCTATGAACACTCTGATATAAGCATAGCCAAGGATGCATGCCCATTTCTCCTGGATATACTCCTGATGTTATTTCTGGGTCAGTAATAACTCTGTGTATAATCTTTCCTATGTCTAAAATCTGCTGAGAGTCTTGCCTCTACAGAGTAAGCAAGAGGAATCAAAATTCTATGAGCTCTGTCTTATTCTCTAATCACAGATGTCTATACCCTGCTCTACAGTCACTGTTCTCTAAGGGCAGCCATGTTTGCTGCTCCCTCTCCACAGAAGTCTCCCATCTTGATGTCAATGCAAATTCCCAACCTGAAGCTGGTTGTGATCTCCCTACCCCGGTTATGCTCAAGAGGGGACTTAAATCCTTCTCATGGTATTTGTTCGAAAGTACAGGAAACTCATCATACATGGCTCTCTCCTTCATGTCCTTCCCATACAGGTTGTATTTGGCAGCAATGTAGTTGAGAATGGCTCTGGTCTGCACCAGCTTCATCCCATCAATCTCCACCATGGGCACTTGCTGGAACATCAAACTCCCATCTATTGGATGAAGCAAAGAAAAGAGAGAATTGTCTATAGCTCTGATATGCTTGTTGTGATAACTAAATCTATAGGTGAAAAACACAAGTGAGAGCCTTTCAAGTTGTAGTTTTTGCTTCCTATTCTGTCCTTTCCTTATTTTAAATTTTAACTTCTTCTTTTAAAATGTTTATATGTATGGGTGTTTTGCCAGCATGTTTCTCTGTGTCCCGTGTACATAACTGGTAGCTATGGGAGTTAGGAAGGACATCAGATGGCTGGGAACTGGAGTTACAGATGCTTCTGGGCTGCCTTGTGGGCACTGGGGATTGAGCCTAGTTCCTCTGTAAGATCAACAGGTACTTTAAAAATGAGCCCCTTATTTTTTAAAACTTTTTTTTCCTCTTTAGTCTGACATTTAACATTGCTTTTTTCCACATCTGGATATGCGGTTGGTCTCTGTAGTTCCTAGCTTAATTCATCTTCATGGGTCTTCTAGGAAGAAGTTAAGGAAGCTGTAGGGCATTCCTTACTTCAAGGTCAACTCATAGACAGGGATTTCTAGGTAGCGTGTCTGTATGCTCTTTAACACCATGGGTATGATCTTTGTCCTCTCTCCTTCCCTCTCTCTCTCCCTCCCTCCCTCCCTCTTTTCCTCCCTCACGGTCTCCCTCTCTCCTTCCTCCCTTCCTTTCTTCCTTCCTTCCCTCCATCCTTCCCTCTCCCCTACACTTTCACCTGAACTTTCAAATTATTGTTACTATTTCATTATCAACCTACAATATTACTGAGGAGCTGTGTTTAAAAGCTTGTTAGAGAACACAAGGTAAGTAAGTGATGGGTACTGTGGGATCCTAAGCTGGTGAAGCTAATTCTAGTACAGAAAGCAGAAAGAATGAAAGAGCCCATTGCTGAGGTCCTGGGCGTGGAACCTCAGTAAATCCTCCAGAGCCCTTGCCTCAAGTCCTCAGAGCGCAGCCCTTTCAAGCTCTGAGAGCCCTACTCAAGGGGCTCATCCCTTACAGTCTACCCCTCTGCCTCTACCATCTCATGATGCGCTACAATGTCATAGATAAAATCTGGTGCTTAAACATAATATTGAGGACACTGTTGAGAGAAAGTTACATCTTAATTCTTACCATTCTTTAACCTTTTCAAGTCTTTTAGTTTTTTAATATATTTTTCTTCAAACTGTAAAGCAAAAACAGTCCATGAGTTCTTGTTCATCATCCCACAGCTTGTTGAGTTTTTCAACATGACAGAATCTGTGCATACCCTATGAAGGGAAATATCCTTTAGTTTGGTAGGAACATTGACAAGCTGGTCTTAGCTGTGTATAAATTGATTATAGATATAAAAAGTACAAGGAAGAGGAAGGACACACATCTGCTCATTCCTGTAGTTTACCGCCACCACCACCACACTTATGTCCATGATGACGTCATGGCTTTGGAGAAACGTAACGGAGGTGAGAGACTGAGAATTTCTTCTAACCATATCTCAAAGGAGTGTCCAAGAGAGATGTGATCAGAACTTTTTGCGTCTCCACCATGGCACATGCTAAGGATCAACTAAACTAACTAACTAACTTTGTGCCACTGAGAGGTCTCTGTTGTAATTGACAGCATTACACTCCCAGGCAGCTGTGGGGTGAAGTAAAACAGTCCCAGCAGATACATAACTTTAACCTTACGAACAATGTTACACAACTGTCTCCCCTGGGAAAGACAGAGTGCACTAACATACAATTCCAAATTTCAGGAAAAATATCAGAGTTGTCACATTATTTTTTCCTGAAAACAAAACTACTTTTGATTTCTGATATGACTGGAAAGGGTGAAATGGCACCGTTGTAAAGTTACATTGATTAGAAACATTATTAAACATTGATATACAGACTAAATCACTATACATTCACATGACTGAGAAACTTGCAGGTTTCCACTTAGATAGATGTAAGTCAACATTTGGATGTAACAGTTCTGCTAATCATATAATCCTTTGGGTTTTTCTTTTCTTCAAATCACTCTAACACTAATGAAGATGCAGCTTGGTCTTGATCTGCATTTAAACCTTGCCCTGAGGCAAAGACACCTGGGTTGGTATGACAACCAGTAGCAGAGACTTCTCTGTCTGGCCAGAAGTTCTGTGTGATCACATGCAATAAATCATCAAAAGGAAAACCTGGTTCTTATTTAACACACATTATTCAGTGAGCAGACTCCCTGTCCAACTAGAAGTCCATTGGGACAGTCAAGATCTTTGGGTTTCAATTGCCAATGTGTTCTGGTTTCAAAGGAGGCTCTGCCTCGTCTAAGATGTGTGACCCAGGCAATGACTGGCAGTGACAGAGGCCTTTGGTTGTTCTTTAAAAAATGGAGACAGAGCACTTTCTTAGACTGAGATAGACCTGCTGAAACACATTGTATTGAGTCAGGCCCACACAAGCCAGGTAGTAAGCAATATCGGTGTTGATAGTGGCTACTGTGTTTTTACAGAGTTTCTTATAAAGAAGTCAGGGTTCTGGGGTTCTTAGCATTATCTTGTGTCTGCATATGACCATGCAGGTCATACTACGGAGAAACTAAGGAGATGTGTGCAGTTTATCAGGTGTTCAAGAAAGAAAATGAAGGACATCATGGTCATTGCAGAACGGTGGGGGAGTTGGGGAGGGGATGCCACTGGATAATATGGTGTTCATAGTAGGGCTGCTGGTGCATGATGGGGCTGTAATGATCAGCCTTTGGGCACAGAGATCCAAGCAGGCCTAAGCAAGTGTCTTCAGAAAACCCCGCCTACCATCCTATTTTGTCACACTGGGATGGAGAATGGAAAACCATAAGCCATTCCCATAGACTCTACTTTTTGAGCTCACATTGCCCACAGAATCGTATTCTTCACTGTATACCTGACATCTAGACTGTGTTGAAACCAGATTAACCATTCCTTACAAGTACAATGACCTGGAACAGTACCACGGTTTATGAGTATCACTTGCTTATTTCTTTGTAAAGTTGAGAAATGGTCAGGCCAAAGTCTGTGCTCTCGTGAAGCAAAAGTGTGATCCCAAGACTCAGGCAAATTCATTGCTATGAAGATGAAGGGAAGGCACTAGCACCCACCCACAGGGATGAAACCTCATTCCTTAACTTTCCTCCTCTACCCTCAGATGAAGGATGAGGGCTTCTGAGAAAACACACATGACTTTCCAGTCAAGAAACCCTCACAATTGCTGGGTCCTTCTGGTCTGAACCAAGAGGTTTTTGTTTTTTTTTTTTTTTTCCTGAGACCTCTAGGGGTTAGCACCACAGTCCACAGATCCTTACTGTGTTTTTGCTCAGGCAGTAGGAACCCTTGTCAAATACTTGATCTTGTCCTCTTGATATAGAGGTTGCCATATCACAGGGACCCATCTGTCTTTGTCAACCTGTACCCACCCAAGTACAGCACAGAACTGGCATGTAATAAGTGCTGCAGCAAGTAGTCCCATGGCTAACAGGTAGTTACTACCCTCATCTACCCACTTCTGATGTCCTGTGCTCATTTTGACTAATTGAATTTTTTCTAATAGTATAATTTTAATTAATTCATTAAGAATATTTATGAAACATATAAACATGCAGAAAAGCAGACAGCTGTTCTTTGTTTTGTTTCTTCAACAAACTGTACAACCCAATGAACAATTAATTGGTTCAATAATGCCTTGTCTTCCCAACCCCCACCCTCACTCCTTCTTACCCCTCTGGCTTAGTTGTGCTACCCCTCTGGCCTATGTAGTATTTTATTTTGATACTTCCACCTCACCCAGAATTTTCACTGCAAATGACATAGTTACTCCAGTGATGCCTCTCCTTTTAAAAGGTAAAAGGGGGAGATGTGGGACCATAAAAGGTAGCTTGGTTCCTGGTTGAGCTAAGGCTAGAAACCTCAGAGACCCTGAAGGGACAGTAGGAGTTTTATCTGTTCCCTGGTACCAGGCCCCTGTCACTAGCCCACCCCCCCCCCATAAATTTGTGGCTATTAGACATGTAAGGGCAATGCCTCAAGCCCCTCCACATGTAGAGGACATGACCTGTGGTTACATAGGCTCAGGACAGATCTCCATTTTTATGAGGTACCTAGAGGCCTGGAGAGCTTAGCCAATTAGCATTCCTTCCCAGACACTCCTCCCTGCCAAAGGTATGTAACCTCAGACCCACCCTGAGAAGTAAGATACGGTTTTACTCATCCACTTTCCACCATGACAATAAATGCCTTAAAACCATGGACTATCTCTTTTCACCAGGATCTGCCATGGGGAGCCATGGAGAAGGCCTTCACCTATAGAGCTACCATCTAATCTTCAGTAGAAGGACTCTCTGTGCTCTCAGCCATGGCCTCAACCAAGCCTAAGCTCAAGACTGCCACCATCAAGCCAAGGACTCTCCCCACAGAACCCAGCCTCTGCAGGATCTCTGAGGGGCCCCTACTCCATTCTCAGCTCTCCCAAGGCTCCCAGCAGTGCCTGAGTGTCCAAGAGCCTAAGAACCAGACTGCCCCGGCCTCATCACAGTCCAAGGCACCCCTGAACCAGCTCCAGCTGTCCCATGCTTCTGACTATGCTTCCCCATCCCCAGAGCAGTGTCCTGGGCTTCTCTAAAGCCCAACACCAGCCTGGTGACTGCGTGGGGTAAGCACTGTCAAATGTCCCATGTCCTGTCTCCCCAAGGGGGTCAAGTCCTATGGCAGAGTGGACGTGGGACCTCAATAACCCTACATCCATCCATCCATCCATCCATCCATCCATCCATCCATCTATCTATCTATTGAAAACCTCTCAGAGAAGGCTGTTTTTCCCCAGCATTCAAGTTGGTTGAGATTCTTTGAACCACTCACCCCCTTTAAGCTTTGTTTCTTCCATTCCGGCCTGGTGCACAAAACAGAAGTGCCTGGATACTCCAGGGAAGAAACAGGCATCATACTCCAACAAGGCCATACCTCCAGCTGCAGCCAAGAGTCAGCAGACAGATTCCATTCTGCCTTGTGAATTGAAATAGTGAAAGATGGGCTTGCATGCCATGACAGCTATCTCTTTGTTTCTCTAACATGAATGAATAAAAGAGACCATGGGAAATGCATTTTATGATAGATGCTTGCATACCATCAACTAGATTAAAAAAGTATCTTTCTCCTGACACTTAAATGGAGTCCTGGATTCTTGCTCCAAATTGTTACCTGCAATGGCCAACCATGGATTAAAACATACCAGTCCCGGATCACCTTTGGTTAAAATGCTACTGCTCTTGGCAGGCTAACAGGTGTAAATTAACATTTGAGATTATGCCTGTTTAAGAGTTAGTGGGAAAAGAAAGAACCAGAGAACTCAAATACACTGAAAACCTCCTAACCCCCTCAATACCCTCTCCTGATACACTGTCTTTATTATTCATGCTATGTCCCGGCCCAAGCTGCTGCTCTGGTCTGTGGGTCAGGGTCTAGCAAGAGAGAGTGGGATAAAGGGGAAGAGACGTGAAGAATGGAGACAATACAGAGGTTCTGATCAAGTCTCAAGTCTCATTTATTGTCTCTCTCATTGAAGGGAAGTTCAAGGTATTTAAATGCTTTTGCCATGCGCCTTGCATATATAAAAGGGACCTGACAGTTCTTCATTAGCAGACAAACAATGGGTCTTCACAAATCTGTCTTCACTTTACTCTAAAAACATCTAAAAGAGGACACCTTTTAGCATTTTTATCTTATAGATGGAGATGCTGGCTTTCTAAGAGGCTTGCTCGAATGAAGTGCAGTCCGAGGGATCCAGAGCCACTTCCGTTTCAAATCAATCACTTTCACAGACAGTGGTGCTCAAAATGCTGTGCTGGTCCTCAAGGAAACAGGAAAGGACAGAGGATGGTGAAGTGCAGAAGAAGAATGCGTGGGGAGTCTTCGGCCTCACTCACAGGCATGTGTCATACATGTGGGCACATGTACGTGCTCGCTCACTCACTCTACACGATAACATACATATTGATCAGGCCTAGTCAAGGCAGTTGGATAGCCCTTGATCTATCTCAACCAGTTCCGAGGGTGGAACATAGCAAAGAGTCAGAGCATGAAAACCATCAGCTCCTGGCATGACCTTTATCAGGTTCCTGGATGACTAATCTCATCATGATAACACACATGAAAGGCTCATTGAAGGCAGGGGCCCAAGAGCTGAGACCCGGGGAGAAACAGCTACATGTTCTGAAGCTTTTTTATAAAACATTTAGGATATATAGTTATATATACTAACACACACACACATAGTGCTGCACAACATATATATGGTACTGTACACACACACACATATATAGTGCTGCACAATACATATATATACTACTGCACACACATACACATATATAGTGCTACACACACACATAGGCTGCATAACATGTATAATGTTGTACAACACACACACACACACACACACACACATATATATATAGCACTTCACAACATACATATTTATAGTACTGCATACACACACATGTATATAGTGCCATTATGTATATATAGTGCTTTACATATGCACACATATATAGTGCTGTACAATATATACATATTTAGTGCTTCACACTCATATATAGTGCTGTACACACATACACACATATAGTGTTTCACACACACACACACACACATATATATATATATATCGCTGCATACACACATATATAGTGCTGCAAATATACATGTATACATATGTGCATACACACACACATATATATATTTGGAGAAGGAAAGGAGTCAGTTAAGAGAAGCAGATAAGTATGGTGAGGGGAAATATAAACTAAGTAGAAGGACACATGTGTGAAAATCTTATAACAAAACTCACTATTTTACATACCCACTAAAAAGTTAAAGGTTATTTTTTTATTAAAGAAAAATTATTCTTAGAGGTTGGGTATTTTTTAATAAAAGCAAGAATACACTAGCTTTACCAACACTCATCTTTCTGAGAAATTGTGTGACTTGAATTAGAGAGATCCAAATGTTTTAAAAACACATATTTTAAAATGGACAACTCAAAAAAAAATCAAGCCTTTATAAAGTATAACGCCCTTAAAAATGCACAACTAACTTGTCTTACTAGTTGTAGATCACAGTGTATACTGTAATTTCTTATCAGGGTGTGGCATGATCAGAAGAGGGGCCTGAAGAGTGAAGTCCACAGTGCTTGAGGCCCAGAGAACTGTTAGGGATGAAGAGCCAAGAGACTCAGTCCTCCCAGGAGTCCTGACTGAGGATCATGTTAAGGAAATGACATTTTAGCTTAAGAAACACTTTACTGAATGTTCCTTACTGTTTCTGAAAATGAGGCTGTCCAAGGCCAGGCCAAAACTAGGGTAAAAGTTACATTAATGTGTTGCTGGGTAAACAGGAAACGAGGCCAAGGGAGATAATGATTCACGGTGGCTGTAATATACTTTTGATGAATGATTAAAACTGAAAGCAAGCTGTTTGACAGGGGCTCCCTCTCTTCTGTCTGGACAGCCTTGAGTGGAGAACTATCAGCCAAGCAGTTCTATCGTGGCTGTCGGAAGCCCAGATGTTCGAGATACTTTATAATTACTCTAAAACCCTTCAGCAGCTGGCGAGAAAGACATGTTCCAGCTATGATCACTCCGGACTATAGAAAATCAGCACTGTAAACAAGGTGAGCTTGGTGAGCTCTAGATGCCCTTGAATAGGCTGTAGCCATTTCCACTAAGGCCAGAGGCAGGGCAGGGCACTTCCGCTAAGGTCTGAGATTAATACATTGTATCAAGACTATCCGTACCAACCCACTTGCCATGCTCCACCATCCAAGCTACAAGCTGCTCTGCTACTTCTACTACACTGTTGATCTGATATCTAGGCTGCTTCTTTGTGTTACCAGTTCAGCCATGTTACACAGATGGGAACAGACTGCTCGAGTCGTCTTTTTACTGAGCTTAATATTTTAAAACAAGGGAGCACAGCACATGAGAATATCTCCCAGATAAGTCACCAAGAGAACCAAACAACCCACTTATATGTACAACACAGCAAGCCTTGTATGCAAATAAAGGTTTGTGTCTGGACCAATCACAGCACTGGCCCATCGGCTCCCCCAAGCCATAGCAGTCCTTCTGCTGGGTCACAGGGAGAGGTGCTTCCCTTCTGGAAAATGGTTGCTACAATGTTTCTGCAGTTTCTTCCAGGTATCTGGAGAGTTCAAAGTAATGAGATAAAAGTACATGAGGGGGCTGTTTGGATGACAGTTCCTTTGTGTAAGGCAGCCAGAGACATCTAAGACTTTGCATATTCCGGGGGCCTGGACAAGAGAAGGCATGCTTACAATAAGAACCGGAAGGAGTTATTGTTGACACGCATTACTGATTTTTAACCAGTACTTTAATGATGTTTAACATCTGCCCAGCGCCCCGGGGAAAGGGAAGCGTTCCAAAGCTTTCTCAAAACTATGAGGATTTAACTCACAAAAGGCGAAAGCTCAGCCCCTGTAGCTCAAAATCTAAGGTAGAAACTGATATTAAATAAGTAATGCCGAAGTAATTCATGGAAAGTCTAAACTGAGAAACTATAATCGCAGCTGAAGGTAAAACACACTAATCAGGGCCAACAACTTATACAAAGGTGAGTTGGCTGGCAAGGTCCTGAGAGTCAGGCTCCAAAGGGAAAGCACACAAACAGTTGCCACACTAACTAGATAAAACTCTAGACACTTGTGTTCATGTATACTTCAGAGAAACAACACTTTGGTATACATATGGCCCATGCAATGTTTGAGACATTCCTGGATTGATAATTAGTTTGTCTAAAGTTCTTATTTGACTTCAAATAAACAAATAAACAAATAAAATAAACAAGTTCTGTATCTTGTTTGGAAACATAGCAAGAAAGCAGCCCAATTCACCAATTGGTTGTTTGCTTTTTTTTTTTTTTCCAGAAACATTGCCTTCTAGCTGAGCTCAAAACTGAGTCTTAGCAATTGCTGTAGACTGCGTTACATTCACAAAAACCCATACGACTCAGGTTCTTGAAAAAGCCGACCACAGAGACAAAACAAAACCTAACTGAAGTGCTCCAAGTTTTAATTACAACCTTGAGAGGGATGAGTTAACCAGTTCTTTTGTAAGAACAGCAACAGTAATAAAGAGTGGATGGTAGCTGCCTCCCACTGTGGCAACAGAGAGCAGTCACAACATTAAAAGGCAGCTTCAAGTTCAAGAGAATGGCCAGGGCAATAAGAAGGATGGTAGAAACACAGAGAAGGAAAAAAAAGTGGGAGAGGGGACAAAAAGTTGAGGCTGAAGGGCTAAAGATGTAACTCAGCTGACAGGTTTATCTCGAGTGCACAAGGCCGTATGTTCAAGCTCCAACACCACATGAAACTAAGCATGGTGGTCTATGCCCTATAAACCCAGCACTTGAGAAGTAGAAACCGGAGGATCACAAGTTCAAAGCTGCCCTTAGCTAGATAGCATTCGAGGCCAGCATGAACTACACGAGGGAGGGTCTCTCCGATAGAAAGGAGTGAGGGGGATCCAGAAAGCAGAAACCAAAGGAGAATGGAAGACTACTAAAAGAGCTATATGAGCCCCATGGAATAGAAACTGCAAGCCCAGCCACTAGAAGAACTCCAAAGAATAGTTGCGTTTCCAACCACAAGGGTCTCAAATATTCTAAAGCAGCAAATAAAGCAGCCGATCGCAACCTTCCTAATGCTGCGACCCTTTAATACAGCTCCTCATGTTTTGGTGACCCCCAGCCATAACATTCTTTTCGTTGCTACTTTATAGCTATAACTTTGCTACGGCTATGAATCATAATGTAAAAATGTAAACACCTGGTAGGCAACAGGGACTTACAAGGATCTAAAGAAAGGTAATGCCATTCAGACTGAGTTTTAAAAAAGTACTCTGGTTGTAAGCGGAGGAGAGTAGAGCGAGAGAAGCGACTCCCCACACCCACCCCCATTCCCACCCCCGCATTTGTCTACCCCCTCTTCCTGCCAAGCTGGGAAAACTCACTACCACAAAAAGTCAATGTCAGGTTTCCTGTAAGATGTTTTATTTTATCCTACCATCTGCTGACAGTAAAAGCCACTCCTGATCCTGAGGCAGGGGAGGGAGAAGTGACTACATCTGGCTTCAAACTGACACGACTCCAGCTGACCTGTGAAAACTAGGCACAGCCTTTAACCGCTCTAACTGTGCATTTTTACGTGCTGAGGCTTGAGGTCCCTGGACATGAAAAAGACATTTCCCAGCGATGTCTGCATGATTCTGAGACGCCTGGAATTCATGAGCTTACTCTGTAACCTTCACCAAGACTCCAGCGTTAGGAAGGTGGAAGGCGTTGGGTAGGTGATTAAGGTACGTGAAAAATTAGAAAGTCAGAACATTGTCCGTAGGTGCCATGGGGGTGGGGGACTGTCTTGGCACCACGATCTGCGGTCAAGGAGGGCTCATAGCAAAGACCATTTTATTTCTGCACCTTAGCAAGACAATCCAGGGCAGGGAAGTCAGCACTGTGGGATGAATATAAACAACATCTGCTGTCCCGAGCCTCAACTGTGGCTAAGGAGAGAAACAGTGGTGGGGGCCGGGGGCGGGGACAAAAAGAGCGACACGCAAGCGCAGTACTTCATTCCGAAAGCAATCACAACGCAGTCGCACTCCCGCGATGCGATTCACCCTTTCTAACCGGGGATGGGTGGGGCAGGGCAGGGCAGGCCCTGCAGCGCGCATGCGCGGTCATTTCATCGAGCCCCTCCCAGGAGCGTGGGTGTTGCTCAGCTGCCTAGAGAGTTCGAGCCTGAGAATGCCAGGCTGGGTTTTGCTGCCCCCTCCCGGGCTGGCTGACACTTGCAGCAAGTGCATTATCAGAAGACCGAGTTCAAGTTGATCTGGTTTCAAAGCCCGAGTGCCCTTATACCTCACTACTTAGGCAGATCATGATCTCTGCTTTTAATCTGAGCCAGGATAGCCAAGAGCGCCAGCGTTGGAAAACATTTTGAGTCTTGCAAGTCCAAGGGAATCAGTTCCCCAAAAAAGAACCTTAAATTGACATGAAATTGTGCCTCGTGGTAATCTCATGCCACTCCAGTTTTTACTAAAAAACGGGACGAACCCTCTGCCCTCTGTTATACAGAGGTAGTCCTGGTATTGAGGAAGTCCAGGTGAATGTGGAATAAATGAATTCCCATCCCCCAACAGACAAAGGAACCTAATATGTACATTAAACCTGTGACATTCCTTTGCTGAACCTATTCCTTCCTCCCTCTCTTTCCCTCCCTCTCCCCCTCCCCTAAAAACTTAGAAGACAGAAACAGCTGTGTTATGTCTCTATTGGACTCGTGTTGTCTAAACAATTTTAAGGCACCTCTGTACACTATGGGGATCGCACACTCGCAAATATATAGGAAGAGGACCTTCTCCAGGCTCAACTTCCAACCGCCATAGCCTGCAAGCCTATTTTACAAACTGACAACCAGGGGCAAACTAAGGTGGTTCGTGACAACTATGATGGCACTGCAGAAAATAGTTTCGGGAATGCTACACACAGAGAAGAATGTTTTGATCACACGAGCATAAGAAAGAATGAATTAATGGGAAGAGTGAGCAGGCGAGGAGAATCCATGTGAACCCTGTTGTGCCTTACATGGTAAACCAGCAAAGCCCTAACACAGATAGGAAAGGAAAAAGAAGAAACAATGATCTGCCCAATAAAATTACACCTCTCCATAACAACCTTAAATGTAATGACGTTGACTCACCAGATAAAGACATGCAGCCTGGTTGACTAGATTTAAAACACTAGATCCAAATGTCTATGGTCCCCAAGAAACTCACCTCAGGGGTAAAGACACCTGCCAATCTGCCAAGTGAATGGAAGCCAAAATCAAGTGGGCATGGCTAGTCTGATGTCTGCTAAAAATACTTCAGGTCAAAGTTAGAAGAGATAAAGAAGATATATATATATATATGTATATGTATATGTATATGTATATGTATATGTATATGTATATGTATATGTATATGTATATGTATATGTATATATATCCACCAAACATTGGAGCCCTAATTTCATCAGAAAACATTAAAGGTCATAAGAAGTAAAATATGTCCTGATGACTTCAATACCGTAAATACCCTACCCTTATCTTTAACGAACATTCAATGTAGTATAACAGTATCCTCTGAATTGAAACATTTTCTCCTGCATATGTGGGCCCTGAGCACACTGGAAGTTAATCTGGAAACCCTCTTACAGAAACAGGCTTACTCTGGTCCTGTTCTTTGCCTGGGAATCCCAGAAGTAGCTCAGAGAACTGTCCTTCTGAGCTCAGAGCCTGGGGATTGAGAAAGACACTGTGCCCAACTGAAAGGTAGGAGGAACAAACGGAGGGAGGGTTGGAGTGATGTAAAAGGCTTTGAGGAGACCTGAGACCCCACTTGCTCCTCCAGGTCTGTCCGTCAGCCCTTTCAACCAGGCGGTTCCAGAACCATGCCAAATTCCATCTGTAATCCTGCAGCTCTGAGATGCATCTGGTACTCTTGGTCCCTGCTGCGGACCGCCTGTTGGAGCTCCACTCTCTGGCCTCAGTCCTGGAAAGAGGGTAACCTAGCCTTTTCATGCAGATTCCTGGTGGGTCAGTATTGGGGGCTATTTACTGTCATCTGTTTCTGACATATAGCTAACCCAGGTGGTCCCCACACATACACACAAAGCCACTCGACCACCCCTCCTAGCATTCTAAGGTGCCATCTCCAGCCAAGGACGGCTTGGTTCTGGGTTCCAGAGCACTTTATGTTGAATTTAATAGACACAGACGCCAGGCAGTGGTGGCGCACACCTTTAATCCCAGCACTTGGGAGGCAGAGGTAGGCGGATTTCTGAGGTCGAGGTCAGCCTGGTCTACAGAGTGAGTTCCAGGACAGCCAGGGCTACACAGAGAAACCCTGTCTCGAAAAACAAACAAACAAACAAACAAACAAACAAACAAACAGACACAGAGGACATGAACTTTGGTAGTCCAAAGCCCTCTGGGCAAATCAGTCTGCACAACACACCACCTCTCGGGCCTGCTCTAAATCTACCAGAAGTCACCGCCATGCTGGGAGTCCCCGCAGGATACTTGTCCCTGGACATGGTCATTTGCCATGTCATACTCCTCGTTGAGTTCTGCAACACTGAAAAAGAGACAAGGGTAGGACAAAATTTTAAATAATCAAAACAAAACATCTGAAAATTAAGGAAAACAAAAAGACACAAAAAAATGCCAAATAAAGGGGGGGGGAGCAAAATTTGCAAATGAATACAAAGAGATAAAAGTTAAATCGGAGAGAACAGATTAAAATAATATAAATCTAATTTCAGTTTTAGTGTATTTGCATGGAATTTTTATTAGGACCTCCAGAATCAAACATGGTAAATAAATAATGCTTTTCTCATTCAATTGTATTTTTCACAGAGAGGCAGCAGGGGGCGCTGGAGGCCAACGCTTCATAGAGCAAGGTGATGCCTTCGCCTTCTTCAATCTTCTGAGATTGAAGACCTTTGTGGAAGATAATTTTCCTAAAGTGTTGTTACAAGATATAAGATGGAACGCTTAAGTAGAGCAGTGAAGAATGACTGGAACAGGGCCTGCCTTACCTGTCCTCAGCCAGACATCTTGACTCAAAATGGACATCTGCCAAGGCTGTGGGACCTTTGATGCTAACACTGGGGATAAAGTTTTCTCAAGATGGATACCATTCCAATAAGACAACAATGACAGTATAGGAGCAGCTGGTGATAATGAGCATCTTTTGCGTGCTGTTCAACACTTTAATTATTTTATAGATATCAGCTGTCACCTTCACAGCCACCCACTGAGGTAGGTACCACACATCATCCCCATCTTATAGGGGAAGGAACAAACGGCTTGCCTTGGATCATACAAAGAAGCATCAGGTACAGGCTTAGGAGTTGTCGTGTGTAGCTCCACACAGTAGAAAACATACAGTAGGAAATATACAGTATTTGCTAGTGGTATTAATACAGTTATATGTGTCCTCTAGGTGTTTCATATCTAGTTAAGGAGTTTGGCAAGATTAATAATGCAAGAGGGGCACCAAAATGAATGAGTTAATCAGTCAGTCAATCAATCCAAGAAATAATAGGTGCGCGTCGCATCCCAGTGAAGGAAAAGAGCTGCAGAGGGAGTGTCAGGCCTGGGTCACAGCTCACTGAAGCATCTGCTTAAAATTTTACACGATAAGCCTCTGTGCCATTAACAGAAAGCAATTTCTGATCCTAAGTGGCTGAGATAATTGTTACATTCTGAATGTTTGATTGCATGGATTAGACACATTAAATAATCCTCACGTGACAGGAGGCATCAAATCCACCGTGTTGATGCGGCATTAAGGAACGAAATCAAAGCACTTTGGATTGGTACTATCTAGATTTTATTTCTGTACTTCAAGCTCCCTGTGTCTTCCACCCTCTTGTCTGTGTGTTGATTTTGAGTTTGAATCTCTGCCTGCCTGAAGGCTGTCCCAGTGTCTGTCCATCTGTGTGAATGTGTCCGTCTGGGAGCGACTGTTCCTAACAAAGTGTTTTACTCTGTGTGCATTGAACATCACAGAAAGCATCACATGACAAAGGAAGGAGGGGATACTTTACAGAACTCTTCAACAGAGTTTACATGGGATTAACCACTGACTCCAACTGATCCCAGTGGATCCAGAGAACATAAGCAACATTGCTCTTCAAGCAATAGCTGTGTGTTGTGCTCAGTACTTATGGTGGATATAAGATTACTTTCACCCTCTATCTTTGCTGCTTTCTGCAAATTTCTACAAATGATTATCAGAACACACATGCATTGCTCTAGGTCTGGCATGGAGCAACACATAAACCAAGATTACAGCTATACATTGTAGCCTGGGTTGTAAACAATGATTACACTGCAAATCTAAGGCAGGTAATTCTTCTCTTAAGGAAGGTTTAAAAAAGCAGACTGGGTGCACAGTAGGACAGCAGCCTGATGTCTTAAGTAACCTCAAAGTGCATTATTAACAGTGTGGAGTCCAGCAAATGCTCAGTCTTTTAAAATGTAGAACTGTTTTATCATAATGCATTGCCACATTTGATTGTCATATGCCTGTAAATGATCGACTAAACATATCCTCTTCACTAAAATTCACTAACATAAAGCAATAGCATGATATCTGTATTTTGGTCAAACTAGTTGCTGATTTTGAGGGTTCATTTATTTCATGGGTATCTTTTCTATTAGCCCTAGAATAGGACTCAGACATGGACTGGATGCCAACTCACAGACTGTGGAGGAAAGGACATGGCTAGGCATATCATGTTAATTGAAACTCCAAGTCTGAGAGAGAGCCAACAGGCAATGAGCCAGTTGGACCACGTATTGGAACCCCATACTGGGTCCACGGAATAAATAGGTTGAGCGAGGTTGCTGGTGGGGGAAGGGCTCTGTGAAGGGTAGGAACAACATGAGAGTACTTGGTGCTGCAGACCTGGGAATTAGAAGCACAGTGGATTGATTCAGCAACACGCAACAAGCTGAATTCATAACGTATTCATAAGTGACCTTGGCTAAGCATGATTTCTTGCCCCTGAGTCATCTATTCAAGTTACCTGGACTTTTGCAGCCTCCAGATGTTACTGAGTGGAAATTTGGCATGAAAGGTGATTTTTGTGTGCATCTTGCTTTTCATTGGTTGTCATTAAGTGAACTTGTGTTTCTATATGTTTCTATGTACATACAAGTCCAGAAGAATGTCTGCCTTAAATGGCTCTTCATTCTTTGTTTTGTTTAACAGTAAAATAAGAGGCAGGTAAAATGGCTTAGGAGGTAAGGATGCTTACGCAAAACCCAATAACGTGCATTTTGTCCCAGAACCCATGTTAAGAGTGAAATCAAGAATGGACTCCACAAAGGTGTCATCTGACCTCCATATGTACACCATGACATGAACATACACACACATACACACACACACCATCATACATAGTCATAATAAGCAAAATTAACTTTTAAAATTAGAGAATGCTCTTCGTTACAGTGGATTGCATGCATTCACTAGCGCACAGGAATAACGTAACTTCATCTCATCAGAAATAAAATTTCTTGATAATAAAAGACAAATAGTTGAGAGAATTCAAATGTCCTGGTCCGTTAAAGTCTCACAAAGTTGCAACTGTACTTGTGACTCTCAGAATATAAACATCAAACAGAACATCAGATGGTGAAGAAGAAAACTTGAAGTTCAGGGTTAATTTATATTTCTTCCTCGACTCTTTTTGGTCAAAGTAATCTTTGCAATAAAATTGGCATCCTTGGGGAAAAGCTGCCTTTCCCGCTTACAGTATTCCACTAATCCATTGAACACTGTTTTTTAATCTAAAAGGAGAAATCTCAAGAGAAAGCTTAGGGAAAACCAAAAAAGAAAGAAACAATATCTAAAAACGGCCACCTTTTGTAAGTGTAACAGGAGTTACTATTAAGGTCTGGTCTGGTATAAATTTAATGAGAGGAAAGATCCCGGCCCATTTCCTCTCCTTGGCTTTTATGGTGTGATATAACATGTTGTAGCCGGTTGAAGTGGGATCTCTAAGAAGTTTCTTGGAAAGAAAGGAACGTGGATGTTTAAAGGCATTGGAATGCTAGCCAGGTGCTGCTGTGGAATTAACACAGCTGTGGTTCCTTAAGGCAGGCTCCAGCATACCTTGCAGAAATTATGTCAGGTCAGGCTAGCCTTAATAAAAAGTTAGAGGGGCTGGAGTTCAATGGTTAAGAGCATGTACCAAGATTAGGTGGGTTCCGAGCACAAACATCAGGCGGCTCACAATTGAAAGCAAGCGAGAGAGAGAGAGAGAAAGAGAGAGAGAGAGAGAGAGAGAGAGAGAGAGAGAGAGAGAGAGAGAGAGAAGAGGGAGGGAGGGGTGGTGGGGGAACGATTACTTCTAAAGTATGGAAAAGATTTTTATTATAGATTTATTGTAAGGGAGAAAGCAGTCGGAGGGAAGAGTTCAGGCTGAGTGTAGCCAGCAGACTAAACCTGACGGGGGAGAGAGAGAGCAAACGAGGATCAGTAGGACAGGAGAGGACAGTGGGCCAAGAGACCAAGAGAGTGAGTTAGATAGGGGTCAGAGTGGATCAGAGGGGCTGGGAATCACAGGGCCCTGGAAGGGCGTGGTTTAGGGGCAAGAGCAGAGTGAGAAGCACCGGGAAGGAGCCACGGGTACTGAGTGAGACTTGTCCCATGTTTCTTTAAGACCCAACGACAACCATGTGTGGTCCCAGCCCACAAGGATCTTTTAAGCTCTTCAGGACTCTGAAAGCACCTGAACTCATGTGCACATGAACATGAAGATAAAAAAGGAAATGTTCATGGCATCTCCCTGGGGATGTGGTCAAATCATAATTGGATGCTTCTTTGTGACTTCCTTTCACAAAAATGGTACTGCCGCCACTGCTACTGCTTCTTCCTCCTCTTCCTCTTCCCCCTTCTCCTTCTCCTCCTCCCCTCTTCTTTTTGTTCATCTTCTCAAAGATCTTCTTGGTTCTGTGTTTTCTAATTCAATGATTCTCAGCCCTCAAGGGAAGCACTAATTACTAACGCCTGACTCCAAGTTCCAAACTTTATAATTTAATTGGCACGAAGAGCAACCAAGGCATGAGAGACATTTTCTTTTCTTTTCTTGTTTTAAAAAATCTGTATTTTATATATGTGAGTACACTGTAGCTATCTTCAGACACATTAGAAGAGGGCATCAGATCCCATTACAGATGGTTGTGAGCCACCATGTGGTTGCTGGGAATTGAACTCAGGACCTCTGGAAGAGCAGTCAGTGCTCTTAATCACTGAGCCATCTCTCCAGCTCCAAGAGAGAGGCATTTTCTAAATTAATCTTTCTATATTGTGACATTTGTATATTCATATATTGCTGTTAAAAAAAAAAAACAGTACTAAGAGATTACTTATACATTTTTTTCAAGTTCCTTTAAAAATCAGGAGTGAGCCAAGGATGTCTGCTCTCCATGCTGCTATTCAATAGAGTGTTCAAAGTCTTAGCTGAAGTAATACAAAAAGAGATGAGAAGAATAAAGCAGTATAAGGAGAAATAAGAGTATCTATTTCTGCAAATGGCATGACATGACGCTATACTTAAAAGATCCTTAAGACTCAACCAAAAAGCCCTTAGACATAATACACACATCCAACAAAATCAACCTACAAAAGCCTGTAGCTTTTGTTTCCCCAATAATGAACCTGATGAGAAAGAAATCAGGAGAAAATTCTATTCAAAATACTATCTAAAAGTAAATACCAAGAAATAAACCGAAATGGTGGAAGATCTATACAATGGATACTTTAAGACACTGAAGAGGACACCAAGAGAAGGAAAGACCACCCATGCACATGGATTAGCCTAATTAATTCTGTGAAAAGGGCCACATTAGGGGAAATCATCTATATACTCAATAAAATCCCAATGGCATTCTTCACAGAGCTAGAAAATGTCGTCATCAAATTCATATGGAAGGAATCTAGGACCATTGCAGACAAGGGTGTGGAAAGTGTGTAAGTGTCAGAGGTAGGAGAAGACTAGAATAAAAAGGCCATTGTACTCAGGAACACACATCAGCTGTGGTTGCCCGCACAGGATCAGTCTTGACAACATTTCAAATGGTGGTGAGCAGGTTCTCAGAAACCTCCAGCCCAACTAAAGAGCTTAGGGCTCCTGGGAGTTGATGGCTTCTCGGGAAGGTATAGTCCATTTTCTCAAAGGATGTTGCCCTTGGCAGGCCAACCTCGCTTCAGCGGATGGCTGCACACCTGCCAGTGTATAGGCAGCATAAACTGGAGTAGTTGGTTATTCATTATAAGTTGTGAGCAGTAGGGAGGTGAAAGTATTGCTGGAAGAAGGAGTGGCAAGTGAGTACGGTCCAAATGCATTGTATGTACAGACTTCTCAAAGATTCACTTAAAAATCAAACTTATAGAATCAGAAAGGATGTCAAGTAGCCAACGCCATCTTCAATAGAAAGTACAATACTGACGGCATCACAAGACTTCAGCTCAAATGATACTACAGAGACACCGTAACAAAAACCATATGGTCCTGGCACAAAAAGGCTCGTTGACTGAGGGAATAGGAGACCCAGAAATAAACCTACATGACTCCAACCACCTCATTGGACAAAGATGCCAAAAAAAAAAAAAAAAAAAAAAAAAAAAAAAAAAAAAAAAAAACC
>JANHMN010000017.1:42809399-42824313 GCA_030674055.1 Rhabdomys pumilio
AAAAAAAAAAAAAAAAAAAAAAAAAAAAAAAAAAAAAAAAAAAAACACCAAAATGCACCTCTTTTAACAAGTGGTCCTGAGAAAGGGTGACTATCCATATATAAATAATTAAGCTAGATCCTTATCTCTCCTACTGCCTCAATAGAAATTCATCAAGTAACTTAACATAGACCTGCAAACTCTGAAACTGCTAGATATAAATCATAAGTAAAATAGTTCAAGATATAAGTATGACCAGAGCTTCCTGGGAAGGTTGGGGGGATAGAGATTCATTTCAAGAACTGGGAAATGGGACAGCATGAATTTCTTAGAAGTTTCTATACAGCAAAGGAAGCAATTGGCGCACAGCACATAGGAAGAAACAGAATGGGGAAGGGGGGTCTTTTCCCAGTGATTTTGTTTGTTTGTCGATGTTTGGTTTTTTTTTGTTTTGGTTTGATTTGGTTTTTTGAGACAGAGTTTCTCTGGACAGAGATCTGACTGACTGCCCTGGGACTTGCTCTGTAGTCTTAGGCTGGCCTCAAACTCATAGATTGCCTGCCTCTGCCTCTCAAGTCCTGGGCTTAAAGGCATTCACCACCACTGGAGGGAATCAGGGAGAAGGAGGCAGACAAGAGGGTGGAGGAGGAAGAGGAAGAAAAGGTGAAGGGCAAAGAGGAGGAGGGGAGAGAAAGTGGGGAGGGAGCAGAAGTTGGGAAAAGAGGAAGACAAAGAAGAGAAGGAGGAGGAGGGGACCAGATTTGTTGCTACAGAGGTCTAGTTGTAAGGACAAACCAGAGACCTTTTGTCATCTTTTTGGAAGCAGATCTTTCTCCTCCTCCTCTTATATCTGAACTATGGTCTCCCAACCCCCTCTGTGATTGAAAGTGCCCACTTCTATGTCCAAGGGCCACATGGAGGTCAAGCCAGGCCATCCTGAAGTAGGAAACAGTGGGGAAATTGCAACCAGGACAATACTAACTGAGGACTGGTCTTTCTCCAGTTCATCTTCCATGGTTCACTTTTCATGAAATGCCTTGGTGCTTTGTAAGTTCATCAAGTAGGAAAGATGGGGTCCACAGTGCCACTCAGTGTTACCACAGGACCACAGCTCCTCACAGTTTATCTTCTTGGCACTGTCATTTTAATTTTTTTTAAAAAAAAATTTATGTGTGCAAGTATTTTGCCTGATGTGTGTGTACCACTTGTGTGCCTGATACCCATGGAGGCCAGAAGTGGGCATCAGACACCCTAAAACTGGAGTTGTAGATGTGTGTGAACCACCATATGGGTGCTGGGAGTCACTCAGCCTGTCGAGAAGAGCACCCACTGTTCTTAGCCTCTGAGCCATTTCTCCAGCCCTAAATCAGGCAAGAGTTACAAAACCCCAAAGTTTCTATGTCTCTAGAAAGTTTAGATCACCCTAGATTGATTACGAGTTCTTAAGCTCTGTCCCTCCTTTTCGTATTTGTGGGTGAAAATGAAACAAAACAAAATTGACAGAACTGGACAAAAACATTCTCTCTCTCTTTTTCATAGTTATCACCCAAACAAAATGAACTGTGAGTTTCAAAGGGCTGCTGACTGCTTCTCCTCAGTGGTCCACACATGAATTACTGGATCCACTTATAGTCTGCAGGCTAGAAAGCCCCAAGAACTTGAACAGCAGACTTTTATTTCTGCCTCCTCAGTGCTAAGTGGCTCTGATGCATCCAAACTTAGACAGTGACTCCAACACAAAATAAACCCCAGCTCCTCTTTTCATTCTCGAGTCTGGCTTTGATGAGGACCACAGGGACCAATGGGAACGCTATGTATGAGATTCCCAGGAGAGGAGAAGGGCCTGCTGAGTCCTGATATAAAACACCCCAAAGGAATCCTTGGCTTTTGATTTTTTTTTTTTTTTTTTGAGGGATGGGTTTTGAACAAAGATGCTGATAAAGACGAAATTCTCATCCAGAGCTAAACAGGATCCCTGACAGGAAGGAAGCATGAGCTTCTGAGAAACACATCCAGTTGTCTTTGCTCCAAGGCTCCATCAATGCACAAGGCAGGAAGCCAACCAGGGTGTTTCCTCCTCTAAACCTGTCGAGAAGTGACCCTTCTAAAGACGTTTTCCCCACTCTGTCTGATTCCAAACGAACAATCAGCTTCCTACTCTTAGTCATCAGACACCACTGAGTCTAAGTCTGACTTTCACGGTTCCGTTGGCTCCTCTGGACGATTCAGTCTCTTGAATAGCGTGTTCTGTCTTGATCTATCGCAGAGGTGAGTTGTATCAATACTGAGTGTTCTCTCATCTCTTTGAAGCTATACAGAGAAGCTAAAACCCTTCATGCGTCTAATCTAGGCCCCAGGAGCTCCAGGGAAGCAGCCAGGCAGATCTGACACAGTAGTGTTTGTTTCAACACTTCAGGTCTTTTACTGCATTGTCTAACTTGTTTAGTTAGAATTTTCACTGGAAAGGGGTTAGTTTAGCCACTGAATCTGTCCTGACATCGCAGTAGCCTGCTATGGTTCATTCTGTTGAGTAGGACTCTGGCATAGCTTTGGTGCTCCAAAGACCTGGCTCCTTCAGGAACCCATGCTTTGCTTCTGGTTGTTCAATGAAAATGTTTGCCCTTTCCTCTGTGGCTGGATTCAGCAGATGGAGAAGAGAATGGCACTGTCTGGTTTTTTTGTTGTTTTTGTTTTTTGTTTGGATTGCTTTGTTTTAAATTTCTTCTATCTTTAATCCACTCCAAAAACATGCGAGAAGGATTACAGTCCTAAGTTCTCTTGAGTTACCTTTCTCAAAAAAAAAAAAAAACCAAAACAAAACAAAAAAAAAAAATGATTGTACAGGTAAAGTCTGTATAGGAAAATTAGAAAAGAGATAAAGAAAAAGAGTGAAAACATCCCAAAAAAATGTTTTCTCCAATACTATTACCCTAGCAAACAGTTGAAATGTTTTCTCCAAAGTATCTAGCTAAGTTGCTTTAAGAAAGTTTTCTCCCAGGTAAAGCCAAAAGGAACATTCAAGCACAAGGGAAGAGGGAGAGGGAGGGAGAGGGGAAGGGGAGGGGGAGGGGAAGGGGGAGGGGGAGGGGAAGGGGAAGGGAAGAGATGGGGAGAGAGGGGGAGAGAGGGGGAGAGAGGGGGAGAGGGGGGAGAGAGGGGGAGAGGGAAGGAGAGGGGGAAGGAGAGGAAGAGGGAGAGGGGGAGGGAGAGGGAGGAGAGGGAGGGGGGAGAGAGGGGGAGGGAGAGAGAAGAGAGGGAGGAGAGGAGGGAGAGAGGGGGAGAGAGGGGGAGGGAGAGGGAAGAGAGGGAGGAGAGGGAGGGGGAGAGAGGGGGAGAGAGGGGGAGGGGGAAGGAGAGGGGGAGGGGGGAAAGGAGAGGGAGAGGGAGAGGGAGGAAAGGGAGAGGGAGAGGGAGGAAAGGGAGAGGGAGACACAGGACAGGGAGGAAAAGAGGAAGGGATGGAGGGAGGGAGAGAGATGGAGGGAGAGATGGAGGGACGGGGAGAGATGGAGGGAGGGGGAGATGGAAGGAGGGAGAGAGCGAGAGAGCATATATCCCAGACTACCTTCAAACTCAAGAACTTCTGTCTCAGCCTCCTACAGACCTGCACCACCATTCCAGGATAAATCAAATGCTTTTAAAACACAATTCAGAGAACCCTCTGGGAAGCCAGGCCTTGAAAATCTTGGCTGTTTCTTCAGTAGCTTCTACCAGTCTCAGTCTTTGGGTTTCTTGACCCTTGAGAATTTGTGGCTGACCTTGGACTGCTCTTCATCCCTGAAAAGCAGCTGCTGGCCAGGCGAGAGCAATCTCCCCCACTCTGCATAGGGCTCCTTGATGCCAGAGGCTCCCTTCCCTTGAATAGTCTAAACCCTTCCCAACTTCTCTTTTGGGGCAACGTAGCACATATAAACTTCAGTCTGCAAACACAGGGATATAACAAGTTTAATGTTCCTTATTTTCCTACAACCTAGTTTATTTTCTTCTTCAGGCCTCCACATCACCCAATAACAAGAGGTTAATGCATCACTGTGGAATTTAGACACACAGTCACATTGTCCCTGTGGTAGGTCACTTGAGTCAACATCTCTTTATACAATGCCCCCCACACCCCACATGGACAATCTTCTCTCCTTTATACTTGGACTGTTTCCATGACTACTCTGTCATCCTGGACCTGAGATTCCATTTCTGCCTCACTCTTCCTCTCAACTTTTACATTCTTTGAGACACATAGGATATATCTTTTGTTCCTACATAGTACTGGGTAGAGTGAACATTTGTTAATTTATTGTAGAAGGAATTTCTTATGTCTATATGGAAGTTCACCTGGCAAAAAAAGCTTATTGGCCTATAGCAAAGGCGGGAAATCAAAAGTGGTACATCCCGGAGAGATAGAATTCTGGGAAATAGTCAGGAATGAGGATTGGCCCCAGAACTTTAATGTATTGAACTTGAGCAGAGGTAACCAGCCACATGTTAAAATTTAGATTAGAATAAATGGGTTATTAGTTGTGATCTAATCAGGGAAACAGCCAAATCTCATGGCCAAGCAATTTGTAAATATAACTGAGTCTCGGTCGTTATACCTGGGTGTGGGAGTTTCTATTGCTACTGTTTTCTAGAATTGCAGGGAAGCTCCTCCATTCCAGTTGTCTCTCTAAGTACTCCCTCCCTCCAACCTCCCCACATCTGATCCCTCCTGTTCCCATCCCCATCCCTGTTCATTCCCCTCCCCCCATCTACCCATGATCTCTATTCTATTTCCCCATCTCAGTAAGAATCACACCTCTGCCAAAAGTCCTCCTTAGCTTCACTGGGTCTGTGGGTTGTAGCCTGACTATCCTTTCCTTTAAGGCCAATATACACTTATAAGTGAATACATACCATTTTTCTTTCTGGGTCAGGGTTACTTCTCTTAGAATGATGTTTTCTAGTTCATTCGCCTGCAGATTTCATGATATCATTGCCTTTAATGACTGAGTAATAGTCCACTATGTAAAAGTACATTTTCTTTATTCATCCTTCCGTTGAGGGACATTGTTACCATTTTGTTCATTGTAAATAAAGCTGCTATGAGCATAGTTGAACCAGTGTCCCTGAGGTATGGTGAGATATTCTCTTGATATATGTCCAGGAATGATATAGCCAGGTCTTGAAATAGATTTAGTCTTTTGAGAAACCACCAAATTAATTTCCGAAATGACCATACAAATTTGCACTCATACCAGCAATGTAGGAGTGTTCTCCTTGCTCCACATCCTCACCGAGCACAAGCTGGTGCTTGAGTTTTTATCTTAGCCATTCTGATGGGTGTAAGAGGAAATCTCAGAGTCATTTTTAATTTGCATTTCCCTGATGTCTAATGATGTTGAACATTTCTTTAAGTGCTTCTTGGACATTAGAGATCTCTCTGTGGAGAATTCTCGTTTTAGAACTTATTTTTAAGTGGGTTATTTAGTTTGGTGATGTCTAGTTTCTTGAATTCCTCATATGTTTTTGATATTATCCCTCTATCCAGTATGGTGTTGTCAGGACCCCTTCTTATTGTGACCACCCAGCTCAGAATTGCTATTACCAAAAAAACATTATCTTGGTGGATTTTCCTTTGTTGGATATGAAGTGTTCTTCCCCATCTCTTTGGATTTGTTTTGGCTCAAAGTCTATTTTGTTAGCTATTAAACTACACCAGCTTGCTTGTTGGTCTGTTTGCTTGGAAAATCTTTTTCCAGAAAACCCCTTACCATGAGGTAATGTCTATTTTTGATGTTGCGGTGTGTTTCTTGTATGTAACAGAGTAACGGATTCTCTTTTCACATACTGCTAGCCTGTGTCTTTTTATTGGGGAATCAAATCCATTGATATTAAGAGATATTAATGACTAATGATTGTTAATTCTTATTATGTTGGTGGTGGTGGTAGTGGTTGTGGTGGTAGTCTGCTTCCTTTCTTTTGATTTTATTGGTGTAAGATAGTTTATTTCCTGTGTTTTCATGGGTGTAATTAACCCCCTTGGGTTGGAGTTTTACTTCTAGTACCTGCTGTAGGGCTGGATTTGTGGATAGATACTGTTCATTTTACTTTGTTATGGAATATTTTGTTTTCTCCATCTATGATGATTGAATGTTTTACAGGGTATAGTAATTTGAGCTGGCATCTGTGGTCTTGTAGAGTCTGTGGGACATCTGTCCAGGCCTCTTTGTAATTTGGGCTGGCATCTGTGGTCTTGTAGAGTCTGTGGGACATCTGTCCAGGCCTCTTTGTAGAGTCTCCATTGAAAAATTGGGTATAACTCTAATAGGTTTGCCTTGGCTGTTTTTTCCCTTGCAGCTTTTTATTAAAAGCTTTCTTTCTGTCCTGTTTGTTTGTTTGTTTGTTTGTTTGTTCTGTATGTTTAGTGTTTTGATTGTATGAAGGGGATGTTCTTTTTCAGTCCAATCTATTTGGTGTTCTCCAAGCTTGAACATGACCTTCTTAAGGTTAGGAAATTCTTTTTCTTTTTTCTTTTCTTTTTTTTTTATTAATGATTTTGTTGAAATTCTTTTCTGGGCCTTTGAGCTGGGATTCTTCTTTTCCTATTATTATTCTTAGGTTTGGACTTTTCAGAGTGTCCCAGATTTCCTAGATGTTTTGTGTCAGGAATTTTTTATATTTAACATTTTTTTGGCTGAAGTATCAACTTCTTCTATTGTAATGCCAGGGAAGTGTAGTGATCCCCCTAAAAAGCAGACAGGAGCTGATCTGATACAACTCACATAGGGTCTTTATTCTATTTGAGCTAGCTTGAACCCCTAGATAGCACACTACTGTCTCACAGGGTGATTTTGGTGGTGGGAGACCCCCAAGTATCTATTGGGGGAAGGCTTTATAGTAAGAAGCAAGTTGGGGGTAAGTGTACTAGAATCTAATTGGCAAGCTACTGTGGCCTTTAACATAATTGGCTGATGCTAGGAGTCATATCATGAACTTAATTTCTGCTCTCCTCTGCACTGGTTGTCATTTAGGCAGGGGGTGGGCTTGTAACCTGGGGGTGCAGATCCGTTGGGGTCATAACATGGAGATGCTGGTCTTGTTGAAGGTGTAACCTGGAGACACTGGTCTTGTTGTGGATTAGCCTAGAGACTGGAGGTAGGCTCGGGTTTTGTTGGGGGACAACTTGGAAACTAATATTAGGTACCATCCTGTTAGTTTACCTGAGTTCAAACTTAGGTGAGGTTCTCTAAGATGAAGTCTGAACTTAAAAGATCTGGCCTCTATCAATCACATCGTCTGTGCCTGAGATTCGCTCTTCTGTGTCTTGTGCTCTGTCGTTGACATTTCCATCTGTAGTTCCTGTTCACTGACCTTGACTTTTTATCTCCAGGATTCCCTCCCTTTGTGTTTTCTTGATTGTTTCTGTGTCCATTCATTTCCTTCACCTGTTTGTTTGTTTTTCCTGGCTTTCACAAAAGGGATTCATCCATTCCCTCTCGTTGCTTGTGATTTTCTAGGTTTCTTTGAGGGATTTATTCATTTCTGCTCTAAAGACCTCTATCATCAGAGACCTGAGATCCAAACAGGACTGGGAAAAGCAGTTAATGAAATTATCCCTAGTGATACTGTGCTGTACTTGAAGCCAAGATCATCATCAGAGAGGCTTCATCAAGCAACTGATGGGAAGAGATGCAAACCCCACAGACAAACGTTAGGCAGAGTTCAGGGGGTCCTTTGGAAAAGAGGGAGGATTGTAGGAGCCAGAGGGCTCAAGGACACCTCAAGAAAACCCACAGAATCAACTAACATGGAGGCTCATGGAGACTGAACTGACAATCAAAATTCATGTTTGGGTCTGATTAGGTCCTCTGCATACACGTTATGGATATGCAGCTTGGTGTTTTTGTGGGACTCCCAACAGTGGGAGTGAGGGCTGTCTCTGACTCTTTTGCCTGCTTTTGGGACCCTTTTTCTCCTACTGGGTTGCCCCATCCACCCTTAATAAACGAGGATGTGCCTAATCTTGTTGCAACTTGGTATACCTCCTGTGGTTGATATCTCTGAGAGAGCTCCCATTTCTGAAGGGAAAACAAAGAGGAGCAGATCTGGGAAGAGGGTAGGTAGGGGGAAGTGTGGGAAGCGGCTCCGCTCTCCTTAAGGCATGACACTTGGCATAGGCATTGCTTGAGACCATATATGGCATGCCCGCGCTGAGAGGTGTGGCTACCCGATCGCCTTACCTCGAGTCATTGAGTGTGACCAATTAATAGTGACATCGTGGCAGCTGCTGATAGGTTTAAAGCAATGCTTATAAGGGGCTGTGGAAGCGGAGGAGAAAAGGGAAAAGAAGATTGCTGTACAGGGATAGCTGAATAAACCGTTTGAAGAAAAACACGGTTGCCGTTGCCTTATTCCACTGGTCGGACGTGGGTAGTGACAGGGAAGGGTCTGGGAAGAGAGGAAACTGTGGTCAGGGTTAATATATGAGAGAAGATTTAAAATGAAAGAAAAAAAAAACAAATTTTGGTAAGGATGTGGAAAAGAAGAGGAGCCCTATTCACTGCTGTTGGGCATGTGAATCTGTTTAGTCATAGAAATCATGTATATTTTTTAAAAATAGATATATGCTGTACTCAGATGTATCACTCCTGGATATTTATACATAGGAGTTGAAATCAACATACCACAGAGATACTAGCACACCCATTTATTGCTGCACTACTCCCTACTGGGAATGAAATGAAATCCATCCTAGGTGCACACACACACACACACACACACACACACACACACACAGAAAGAGAGAGAGAGAGACAGAGACAGAGACAGAGACAGAGACAGAGGGAGAGAGACAGACAGAGAAACAGACAGAGACAGACACAGAGAAGAATTTTATGTGGCTATAAAGAATAATGAAACTATGACCTCTGCAGGAAAATGGATGCAATTAAAAAGCATGATGCTAAATGAAATTAACCAGACATGGAAAGACAAATATCATAGTATCCTTCATATGTTAAACCTAGATTTTTAAATTTTGTGGTGTGTGTGTGTGTGTGTGTGTGTGTGTGTGTGTGTGTGTGTGTGTGTTTATGATCAGAGGGGTGAGGAGATGGTATGAAGGTTGAAAAAGGATCGTGAAGAGAGGAAGTGACCTTAAGGGAGGGAAGAGAGAGAGAGTGTGGTGAAATACAGTGATAGTTGTTTTGCTCGCTGGGCAGGGTGTGAAGCCGTCTCCTAGGCAGTTACATTTATACCCATCAATTGGTGCTGCGCTCAGTTTTGTTCAGCAAAGCTTCCGTTTGGAGTGTGCAGCAGTTAATGCTCAGACCCTTGTCAGGGTACTCAGAATAAATGACCACTGAGTGTTCAGCCCTAAACAGTACATCTGTATCACAGCCCCCCCACCCACCCCCGTCCCTAACCTCAGGACTCAGGGAACACAGCAGAAGAGGGAGAAGAAATCATGGAAGAGGCAGATGATTGGAAGGAGTGCTGTCAAGTGCTGTCATTTGTATGTGACGTGGAATTTTCTCCCATGGGCTTACCGAAGATGTGCGTAACATGAGGCCTGTAATCATTAAAACCTGTACAGGGAAGGTCTAATCAGGTTCCACCACTCCCGAGGAGCTACTGGATGTTTTTAATGGTTGCTGGTGGAGAAAGAATCATTTTCCTCAGTGGTGCAGCCACTGCTAAGTTACCCCCATACTCCAGCCATAGTCACACACATAAGAATATGTATATATGTATATATGTATATATATATATATGTATATGTATATTCATATGTATATGTATATGATGTATATGATGTATATGTGTATGTGTATGTGTATGTATATGATGTATATGTATATGTATGTATGTGTGTGTATATATATATATATATATATATATATATATATATTAAAATAAAAATTTGTTTCTGCTGGGTGTGGTGCTGCATGCTTTTAGTTCCAACACTTAGGAAACAAAGGCAGGTAAATCTTTGTGAATTTGAAGCCAGACTGACCTGTACAGAGAGTTCCAGGCCAGACAGAACTGTGTAGTGAGACCCTGTCTCACTTTGGTTGTTACATGATATCCAAGAATTTATGCCAAGTATGCTTTAGTATGAGCAGTAGAGAATACAGTCTGAAGTGAATTAATCTTTTTTCGTTTGTAGTAAAAAAAAAACTAAAAATAGTTTTGAAACAGCTGTTCAGAAGGAAGCCCAGTTGTTCATTTAGTCATCCACTGTTCTCTGAGCTGCCTTCATTGACATTTCTGCATGGATACAAGCTCCAGCTCCTGTCTGGCCAGCATATCTCTGGGCTTTAAGCAGGGATCTGAGGACAAACTCTGAAACCCCAGCAACCCCACACATGTAAGACTGATGGGCACACACTTCCTTTCCTCAGCCATGTACCAATCCTTGAAGCAACTGCTGCCCCCAGGAGAAACTAGTCATGGGAGGTGAGACAAGGTCTCATCAACTCCATAGAAACCACAGGGGCTAAAAGCAGGGGAAGGGTGGTTGTGGCCAGACAGACAAGGCTGTCACTGCGAACAAGGTGAAAGGATAGGGACTGGCCAAGAAGTCCCACACACTCATCTCAAGGACCTCAGCTCCAGTTCCTTCTGACTATGTGAGGTTCTCATAGCCCAAGTGCTGGAGAGAAGCCAAGTTCCTGAGACTCCCTCCAGATGGAGCAGGCACCAGGATGAGTAGAAGGCATTCTGCTTCTACTTAGGAAGACTACCCCCACACTCTCCAGCAGCCCTGGGAAAAGTTGACCGTGTAGACAAACCACATGAGGGCTAGTGTTCTCTGTGAGCTTTTCATAGTCCAACCTGGCAAAACCACCCCGTTCCTTCCACCTAAAGCTGCACTCTGTGTTCAGGATGTCTGTGTCTCACTGTCTCCAAACCTTCCCTGATTCTCTCTAGGCATCTCCACCCACCTCTGTCTTTTGGCTCTTCCTCTCTCCCTCCTCACTCCTTCCCATGCAATTCCCTCTACATATTCTTCTCATATCATTTGTCTGCCAGTTTTAGTCTTCACGTGTCCCTTTCTCTATCTGTTTTTGTCTCCATTTTCTTTCCTCATAAGCTACTTCTCACGTTACCAAATGGGACTCTAAAATGTTCACAGGTTTTGCTCGTTCAAAATGTTTACCAGCAGATCAGCCATTTATGAAGACGGAGGATGAACTCTTAGAGGAAAAAATTATAGGCAGGACATGGGAGTCATTAAATTCAAAAATTACTGGGTACAAACAACACACACACACACAAACATAGAACCACAATCCACCTAGCCTGTGGCACTGGACTTCTCCATCACAATAAATGTTGGATTCTGTTGAAGATTTATTTTCCTAGTCAACCTTGTATTAACCATATTGTTGCTCCCTTGACTGCTCCGGTGGTTTGCATACCTGTGACCCTGTAACTGACACAGGTTCAATGCCTCAGTCTGACAGCAAGAACATAAGCTTATTAAGCCTCAGTTCCATATATCCTATATTCACCTATTTGTGTTGTCATAACAAAATAACTAACTCTTATAAATAAGAGTTATAATAACTTTATAACTCTCAAGTGAGTTATAAAGAAAAAAAAGATACACGTAAGCTGAAAGCTCGAGACTGAGCAGTCCCACCTGGTTGAACTCTGGTAAGGGTCACAGCATGGTAAAGGTCACAGCGGAAGGAAAACAGCAACCTTTCGACTGAAGCCGACAGGCAAATTGGATACTTTAAACAATGTAATTGAACAGGGCGGTAGGTAGCAGAAGTTAAGAGTATTTGTTGCAAGTCCTCAATGAGAAAAAAGAAAAAGAGGATGATGCAGGTATTTGCATCAATTGCTGTTATAAAATCTTTATGATGCTCAAATACAGCAGTTCACACGGGTGGTGGTGATTCCTTTGGAGGGTTGAGGAAACCTTTCACAAGAGTTGCCTAACACCATGCAAAAACACAGATATTTGCATTCCGATTTGTAATCGGAGCAAAATTACCGTTACAAAGTAGCAATGAAAATAATTTTATTGGCTGGGGTCACAACAACATGAGGAACTGTATTAAAAGGTCACCGTATCAGGAAGATTGAGAACAGCTGCTCTAATGCAATTAAAAAATGGGAACCTCCCACTCCTCCCAACCTCATCATCACCAGCTTATTGGCACCTCATTCTAAAATAGTCCAGAAAGATGGGTTTAGCTTCCAGAAACAATATCAAGATTTCTGAGTAACTTAGTCTGGGTGTGGAGAATGAGAGACAGTGTTTGTCTTAGGGTTTCTATTGCTGTGATAAAACACCATGGCCAAATGCAAATTCTACAGGAAAGGATTTATTTCATCTTATAGGTTGTGATCCATCATCCAGGAGAGTCAGGCAAGCACCTGGGAGGAAGAGCTTGATGCAGGCTATGGAGGGATGCTGCTCACTGGCTCTCCAAGTGAGCCACTTTTTCACTGCTTTCTTAGGCACCCAGGACCACTAGCCAAGGAGTGACACCACTCATAATGCTCATAATGGAGCATCCCACAACAATTGTTAATCAAGAAAATGCCTCAAAAGACTTCCTCATAGACCAATCTTGTGGGGCATGTCTTAGGGTCTCCATTACTGTGAAAAGACACCATGACCAAGGCAACTCTTATAAAAGAAAACATTTAATTGGGGCTGGCTTATAGTTTCAGATGTTTAGTCCGTTATCATCATAGCAGGAAGCATGGCAGCGTGTAGGTAGACAGAGTGCTGGAGAAGCCCAGAGTTCTGCATCTTGATCTGGAGGCAGCCAGGAGACAATTCTCTGCAGACACCCAGGAGGAGACTATTCTCTGCACTGGGTGGAGCAAGAGCATAGGAGAAGACCTCAAAGCCCACTCCCGCAGTGACACACCTACTCCAACAAGGCCACACCTCCTAACAGTGCTACACCCCAAGCTCTAAGCATTCAAAAACATAAGTCCGGGGGGGGGGGGCGCAAATCGATTCAAAGCACCACAGGAATAATTTTCTCATTTAGAGTTTCCTCTTCTCAAATGAGTCTAGATGTGTCAAGTTAACAAAAAGATATCTAGCCATCACAGTGTTTTTCCTTCCTGCTTTCTAACAAAGAGTTAAGGAAGGGAGGGGAATATTGACTGAGCATTCAGCACACGGCAAGGTTCTCTCAAGTGGAAGTTCTTATGCCTACTGTCGTGGAAACGGACAGTAAGAAATAAATATATTGGTACCACACAGTAAATGTTTAGATGCCATAGGTTTCTCTATAATCATTCTTTCCATAAATTCCTCACCCAAACCAGGAGTGGAGGGCAGCCTAGCGGTACCCATCACTCTAACTTTTCCCTCAGTGGGATAGCAAAACTATCAAGCTGACTTTAAAATAAAGACATCAGTGAAAAGTATTCCCTTCTAAATGACAGTATTGACTGAAAGTATCCTATAAGACAAAGCCTTGAAAATATTTGAAAATGACCAAGATTCCTCAGTAGATCTCCACGGGCCAGACTGTGACATCCCTGGAAGACAAAGAAGCACCATGTCCCACACCATGATGACTTCTGACAGACACTGCTAAGCATTTCATTATAAAGTGAACACACAACTATGCTTGGCTCAAGGGATTGTGGGAACACGTTGTGACATGCCCCTCATGCAATTTATAGCCAATAACCAATGTTAACAAATCAGATAAGATGGAACATGTCTTAGTCAGGGTTTCTATTCCTGCACAAAACACTATGGCCAAGAAGCAACTTAGGGAGGAAAGGGTTTATTCATTGTACACTTCCACATTGCTGTTCATCAGTAAAGGAAGTGAGGACTGGAACTCACACAGGGTGGCAACCTGGAGTCAGGAGATAATGCAGATGATGGAGGATGCTGGTTACTAGATTACTTTCCCTGGCTTGCTCAGTCTGCTTTCTTATAGAACCCAGGACTACCAACCCAGGGATGGTACCACATACAATGGGCCCTCCATCCTTGATCATTAATTGAGAAAAGGCCTTACAGCTGGATCTCATGCAGGCATTTCCTCAACTGCATTTCCTCATGCAGGCTCCTTTCTCTGTGCTAACTCCAGCTTGTGTCAAGTATGCACACAAAGCCAGCCAGTACAGAGTGCCCATTCTAGTATTTGTCCTATTTTGTCTATGTTTCACGTGTTGTATGATACAAAGATTTTTGTTTCAGTTCTTTCTCAGTTTCCCATTACTATTTAAAATCACTTACACTCAGTGAAATAAGCTGAGTAAGTTTCAACACTTGCACACATCTGTGTATCACATGTGTCATTAACACAGTCAGTGTGAGGGGCTGGAGGGATGGCTCAGTGGTTAAGAGTGATTGCTGCTGTCACGGAGGACCCAGGTCTGGTTCACAGCACCCACATGGTTGCTCACAACCACCGGCAAGCCCAGTTTCAAGCACCTCTTGGTGCTCAAGTATACATTCAGTGCCATATATATATGTATACTCAAGTATACAATGCCTCATCTCACATTATTGTTGTTGTTATTATTGTTGTTGTTGTAAGGTAGACATGCTGAATATCAGGAGCCCTATCCTGTAGCTCCTAAAATATTCTTTTTGTCTCATCCTAGACCATTTCCCTGACTGGTATTTCCCATTCCTGTTATCTTTTCCATGCTATGTTTTTGCTTAACCCAGAACCTCATAACTATGAAATCGCTTATAATCTTCTGTGCATGACTCCCCTCACTCATAATAACATTGAGGTCTGTCCATGTGTTATATGCATTAGGACTGTTGGTTCTATTATTTTGGGGTAGAATCCCTCTGAGCAGACATACCCATGGGTCGATTAATTCTTTTCTAATGAACATTCGACTTATTTCAATTTATTGAGGCCAAGGATGGTAAAGAGGGAAACGTGTGTGTGTGTGTGTGCGTGTGTGTGTGTGTGTGTGTGTGTGTGTGTGTGTGTGTGTGTGTGTG
>JANHMN010000017.1:42825855-42845495 GCA_030674055.1 Rhabdomys pumilio
AAGAAGAAGAAGAAGAAGAAGAAGAAGAAGAAGAAGAAGAAGAAGAAAAAGAGGAGGAGGGGGGAGAAGGAAGAGGAGAGGAAGAGGAGGAAGAAGAGGAAGAGGAGGAAGAAGAGGAGAAAGAAGAAGATTGTAGGCTTAAATTTTTTAAAGCCTACTTTAATAAGGGTTCTTAAGTGGTTTAACCTCCCTTCTATCCCACAACCCACTAAAGGGTGGTGGAAAGTAAATAGGGCAAAAGGGAGATGTGGGCCTGTTTAGAAATAGTTCTTTTGGGAGATTCCAATCTTCATTGTCAGGATACCAGCAGTTTAGTTCATACAAATCAGCAGGGGTAGCTCGATCCACTCACAAACACCATTCATGAATCAGTAACGTCAGTTCAATCCAGAAGAAACTATAAGGCTCTGCCAACTGGCCGGAGTCCATGGAAGTGGAAGCAGCGAGAAGCTGCCGGAACATCACGAGTTCTTTGGTGTGCTTCTCTCTACAAAATCATGACAAATGATGATCAGTGAAGAAGGCAAAGTGAACCAATTCCACAGTGTCACCAGCGAAGACCATGTCAACAAAACCCAGTGAAGACCAGCAAGGAGTGACAAGGTGAACCAATGCCACAGCATTGTCCACTGTCTGTTGGGACATACTTATACACTTTCCAAACATCACTTGTCTCTTCAGCAAAACACCACATGCCCTTTTCCCAGGCAGCTTTCAGGAAAATACCATGTGTCTGTTCTAAATAAAATATCCTCCCACATGTCTGCTTCAGCAAAACATCCTCTCAAAAGAGTCTACAGAAAAATATCACATGACACAACTGAGTCTTTAAAGAAACCAGCAATTTCCACTTCAGAAAGTGGTGGTGGTGTTTTCTTCTTCTTCTTCTTGTAAGCTGTTTGAATTTGAAAGATGTTTCTCTTGCATCTATTAAGGCAACCATATGGATCATATTTCTATCCTTAATTCACCTCAGTTCATATTTAAAGTACTGCTAATGTAGCCATCCTGTATTAAACCCATCTAATTATGATAGGTTGGTCTTTTTCTGTAGTGCTGAATACACCTTAGTAAGAAACTCCGGCTTTTTGCATCTAAGTTACTTTTGACAGTGTGAGGCAGTAATATTCTTTTTATAATGTACTTATGCAGTTTTGATATGACTGGAATCCTGACCTCATAAAATGAGCTCGTAAGTATTATCTCATGACTTTTTCCTATAAAACGTTTGTATAAGATTGACATTATTTCTCCCTTAATGTTTAAATTCACTGGTAAAGTCATGGTTTTTGTTCAGCTGTCTGGTCTGATTCCCTTCTGGGAATAACAGTCTACTTATTGTCTAGTGTCCCTAAACCACCATTTAATATGGGCAATGCACAGTACTGAGGCTGTTTGTAAAGCAGGTTACTCTGTGCTGTTACCCCATAGAGGATAAACAATATGTCTTCAGCAAAAAGCATACTTATATTAATGCTACTTATTATTGGGATAACTTTAGATTAAGAAGATTTGACATAACCCCAGTATACAATTCTAATAAATTGTGTTTATTGCTTATTAATCTGTTGTGTCTAACATCTCAAATTAAATGATAATATAATTGACATAATGCATTGGTCACAAAAGCTAGTTAGTACAAAGAATAAGTCTTAAGCCAGCACATATCTATATGTGGTATATATGGTAGCACATATCTATAACTCTAGCACTGAGGAGGCTCTGGTAGGAGGAGGGACAGAGGTTCAAGACCAGCCTGGACATAGAGTGAGACTCTGTCTCAAAAAAAATAAAATAAAATGAATTCAAAGCAAGTAGCTTATACCCATCACTTGGTTTGAATCATTAATAATGTTTGGTATCCTTCAATTCTGATATGTTTTCTTACATGAATGAAAACTCTGCAGTTAAGAGTAATGTTATGCTGCATAGTTTCAATCCCTTTCAGGAACATTTCACATTAAATATAATTTTAAAACCCATTATTTGTATGACCCATAAAGTCCATCATTTCACTACATAAAACTCCCTGCTCCCATCCACAAAGATGTATTGTAACTCTAGTACTGATGCAGAAACAAGGTGATTCCCAGTAACCCGTACAAGAGATTTTTACACAATCATTTTATAGAACAATTCTTAATTCTTAATATTCAACATAAGTGGGAGAATTATTAGCCCTTAGGGCTACCCCCATAGCAACAATGACAAAACCTAGTAATTTGTTTATCACGCCTCCTCTGAGCATGACTCTACTTTCTTTGGCAAATGAACTCTTTGCTTTAACTTCCTCTTTGGAAATTAAGTTCTAATTTAAACAAATGTGAGATGAAAAGACACTAGACAGTTGTGGTTCCTGCCTTTTCACTTAGAGTAAAGGGAGTGGCCTTGGCTCACTCAAAGTGCCTGTCACCCCACCTTTGGACCTTCTGAGTACCATGTGTGAAATAGCCAGAGCTCAAGGTTACCATGGCACAGCACTGTGTACTTCGACATGGGAGTAAATAAATAAGAAAGGCTTTGCAGACTGTTCTGTTGACACTGTAGTTACGGAGAACATTACATCCTTTGAAAATATTGGAAATGATATCACCGTGTAGAAAGGTGGAGAAAGCGGTCATTTTGAAGTCCACGTGGACCACACTAGCAAATTCCATGACTGCTGCGGATGATCTTGGTCTTCCGATGTTATTTTTTCCCCAGTCAGAATTAATCATTACAACAATTTGCCTCAACACACTTATTAATCTCTCTTGATGACTTTGGGGGTCAAAGGGAGGTTGATAGTTTACTTAATGCAGTGGGTTGCAAAAAATTACAGTTCCTCAAACATCATCAAATACCGCAAAAAAAAAAAAAGCTAAAATCCCAAGACTGGGTCCCTAGATGTTTACGTTTTCACTGGGAATTGATTTATGTCACCCCAGTAGTGTGAGATTTTTTTATTTGTTTCAAAATGAACTAAGACTAAATATTCTTCAGATAACCTCTCCCAGTAAACTCTCCCATGTTAAGTGGCTCTCTTCTGATAAATACCTTTCCTCAAATCACCACTTCATTCCCATTCCTTAATGAGATTTTTTAGCTGCACGTACTCTATCACACTCGAACATACCTGTGTAAAGCCCGCCCAGACCCTGAGGGCTCCAACTCCAGGCTATTTCTCAGTAGATCTGAAAGTGTCCACGATTTCTTTTTTGTTGTTTAAGTAATTGTTTTGATTGGGTTTGCTTGGGGTTTTGTCGTTTGGGCTTTTGGTGTTTCTGACTAGATCTTCTTCTGGAGTTGACAATACCACTGTTGAAAATCTTTTTTAAAAAAACCTTTAAAATTTACAATCAAGGGCTTGGATCAGTGGTAGAGCACTTGGCTACAATATACAAGGTCCTGAATTCTATCTCAGTACCAGCACCAAAAAAGGTGAAGAGACAAAACTATTTAATTTAATTAAAATGAATTTATAATTTTATATTAATATCTAAACATGATGAGAGGGTTTTTTGTTCATGTTTGGATTGCCTATATGAGAGTAAGCACTGCTGTGCGACCTACACTAACCTCAAACCTGAAGTCCTCTTGGTTGAGCATCCTGGGTGCAATTTTAGTTAATATTTATGAAATGAATAAGGATGGGATCTAAATTTAGTCTTTTGCCTGTGCACATGCACTTTTCAAGCACTGTGGTCTTGGCCACCTGTCATAGATACTTTTCTATTGCTGTGATAAAACACCAGCACCAAGGCAACTTACAAAACAGAGTGTTTAAGTGGTGCTCACAGTTCCAGAGGGTTAGAGTTAGTGACTATCATCATGGGGAGCAGGGCAGGCATGGTACTGAACTAGTTTCCTGAGACACAAACAAACACAAGGCAGAGAGAGGGAGAGAGAGAGAAAGAGAGAGAGAGAGAGAGAGAGAGAGAGAGAGAGAGAGAGAGAAACAGAGAGAGAGAAACAGAGACATAGAGATAGAGACAAAGAGACAGAGAAACAGGCAGACACACAGACAGAGATATAGAGAGAAACAGAGAGACAGAGACAGAGAGAAACAGAGACATAGAGATAAAGACAAAGACAGAGAGACAGGCAGACACACACACACAGAGAAACAGAGAGACAGAGAGAAACAGAGACATAGAGATAGAGACAGAGAAACAGGCAGACACACAGAGAGAGATAGAGAGAGAAACAGAGAGGCAGAGAGAAACAGAGACATAGAGAGAGACAAAGATAGAGAAACAGGCAGACACACACACACAGAGAGAGAGAGAGAAAGAAAGAGAGAGAGAGAGAGAGAGAATGGTTTGAATCTTTTGAGACCTCAAAACTCACCCCGAATGACATACCTACTCCGTTGGTGCCATACTCCCTGATCCTTCCCAACAATTCCACTTAGTGGTGACTCAAACATGTGCGCCTATGAAGACTATTCTCATTCAAAACACCACAGCACTTTTGTCAAAGTTCACTTGACTCATTATGTATGAGGGCTCACCTCTGGACTCGCTTCAGTCCCACTGCTCTTCCTATATGTGTATCATACTGTTTTTAGGATGCCATCACTTTATGTAATTGTTTTGTACTGTAAATGAGGTTAAACATATTTTTCAGTGTATTGTATGATCACTCTGGGATACATAGTGAAATCAAGGCCAGCTTGGGTAATTTGGTAAAGCCCTGTCTGAAAAACATTTTTACAGGAATAGGGAGACAGATAATGGAGTCCTTGCCTTGCATTCGACAGACCCTATGTTCGATACTCATCACTGAAAATAGAATCGTTTGCTCATATTTTTACCTTTTTGAATTAGGAACTCTTCTACTTTGCTTTCTACAGCTGTGATAAAATGCCATGATCAAAAGCAACTTAGGGATCAAAGGGTTTATTTGGCTTATGTGTCCTGATAACAGTCCATTATGAAGGGAAATCAAGATAAGAACTCAAGCAGGAACCTGGAGGCAGGAAGTAAAGAAGTCAGGAGGAATTTTACCTATTGGCTTGCTGGGCTTGTTTTCTTATACACACCAGGACCATCTGCTGAGGGCTAGGACCATCCATAGTGGAATGCCCCACAGGGTTGTCTACAAGCCAATCTGATGGAGACATTTTCTCAAATGAGATTCCCTCTTCCCAGATGACCTGAGTTTAAGTTGACAGATACAAAACAACAACAGAAACAGCACAGGTACTAACATGTTTTATAACCAAACTGAGAGTTAGTTGTACAAAATAAATACCTACCAGCTAACCTGCTCACTTCTTTGTTGGGAATTCTCCTCTCCTCTAACACAGGTGAAGTGGAGCAGCCACCACTTCACAGTATACACTAAGCTCCTCCCCAATCTGATCATGGTCCACTGCTCCTGGCATGGCATGGATTCCATTGTTTAGAAAAGGTTGCCACTCACCTTGATATAGGCTTAAATTGATTCAAATGTTTCTCTCTCGGTTGTACTAAAAGTTCTCATTTATACTGTACTAGCTACTCTTGTTACCACTGTGACCAAATATCTGCCAATAAGCTAGTTAAGGAAGAAATGGTTTATCCTAGCTCATGGTTTGAGGGCATCATTTCATCATTTTGGGAAAGTCCTGGAAGTAGCCACATGAAGCACAGCATGAACAGGAAGCTGGCTGGTCACATTGCATTCACACACAGGAAGCAGAAAGCATACAGGAAGTTGGGCCAGTTTGTAAAGCTTCAAGTTCTGCCTCTAGAGACTCAAGTTCAGTGAAGTTCCACTGCCTAAAGGTTCTGTAAAGCCCACCAGAAAGGGAGGAACTCCCTTCCTCTTCTCGGGAATTCACAGCCACCCCAGTAACTCACAAGACACCGAACTTGATGCAACAGCAAGAGGTATATTTGATTCAATGAGTTGAGGCCGCACTTCTAGCCTGTCCTACGCAGAGGCAAGCAATGAAGTATGACCCCTACTCAGAGAAGAGGTAGAGCTTTTAAAGGGAAAAACAGCAACCCAGGGGAGATAAGGGGGGGGGATCATGATTAGTATCTATAGAAAGTACCTGTCCATTGTTCAGCTTCCGTGACAGGTTCAAGAAACGGTCATGGGGAAATATTTCATCTTCTCTTAAGAATCAAACCCTATTTAATTTATCTTGTGGTCAGCTCAGTTCCTGGTATCCAGGGTGCACGGGCACACTGACCTGAACTCTCAGCTCAAATCCTACTCAATTTATCTTGTGGTCAGTTCAGTTCCTGGTATCCAGGGTGCACAGGCACAATGACCTGAACTCTCAGCTCTGAACTCCTATCTTATCTATTTTGTCTTGTGGATAGCTAGTTTCCTAGGACCCAGAGTGCAGAACAAGCTGATCTGCACTCTTGACTCCATCTGTGGAAGGTTTAAAAATTTTTAATTCTTTCATTTCCACAACCTTCTGCAACAACGCCACTAGCTGGAGACCAAGTGTTCAAACAGGAGCCTATGGGGGACAGTTTACATTCAAACCACAAGTTCATACGTTCAGCTATTCATTTAGCAAATACACATTGCTGCCAATGCAAGGGATATAGGAATGGTAAAAATAGCATGGTCTGTAAAGGTCAGGGAGGTGACAAATAAAGAAACAAGAAAATATACAACATGGGGCAAGTTTGTATTTTCAGTTTTATTTTTGTTGCTGTGATAAAAACAAAAACAGCCTAACAAGAAGAGACTAAGAAGAAAGGTTTACAGCATCTCACAATTCCAAGTCAGAGCTCATTGTCTGGGGGAAGAGAAGGCAGCAGAAACTTGATATATCTTATCACATCCACAGTCAAGAGCAGAGAGAAATTAACGTGTGCACGTTCACTCAGGCTCAGCCCAGTGAACTAGATTCACTCTGGGTTCTATAGCCCAGAACTCAACCCCAGGGATGATGACTGCTTACAGTGGGCTGACATTCTCCCCTCAACTAATACAATCAAAACAATGCTCACAGACAGGCCCACAGCCCAACCTGATCTAGACAATCCATCGCTGAGATTCTCTTCCCGGGTGATGCTAGGTTGTTTCAAACTAACAGTTTGAGACGAGAAAGGGGCCAGAGGCAAGGGTCTCAGAGAAGGTGAATGAATCCAAGCAAACACTCATGTATAAAGATGAACACTGAAACCTGTTATTTTGAATGTGTTTTTTAAAGTTTTTTTGTTGTTGTGCATGAGTATTTTGCCTGTATGTATGCAAGTATACCTTGCATATACATGTGTGCCTTGATGCCTGTGAAGGTCATAAGAGGTTGTCAGATGCCCTAAATCTAGAGTTACAGGTGGCTGTGGGCTGCCATGTGCATGCCGGGAACTGAACCTGAGTCTTCTGCAAAAACAGCAAGTGCCCTTAACCACTGAGCCATGTCTCCAGTGCCCTAGACATTAATTTAAAAAAGAAAGAAAAGATGTATCAATGCCAGCAGAGAGACAGCCATATTGAGAAGCAAGAGGCCTGAAGACCATAAGGAGGAGAGTCTAGAGGCAGAGGGACTGGTGACTGTAAAGGCCACGTGGTGGCATCTGCTGGATACGTTGAAAATATAGAAGCAGTAAATCTGGAGTAAAGTCAAAGTCATCTGAGAGAGAGAGAAAGAGAGAGAGAGAGAGAGAGAGAGAGAGAGAGAGAGAGAGAGAGAGACCCCTGGGGGTACTAGGACTGTTGGATTTGCTCTTTGCTTGGAGTGCTGCAGAAGTCACTGAACACCTTTCAGTAGAGGAAGGTGATCTGCTGGGTGTCGAAAGGACTGCTATGTGATTTGCTCTGTTATATATGTTGAAGACGAATTTTTTGCATTCTACATGTAATTAATTTGAGAACACACACACATACACATACACACACACACACACACACACACACACACACACACACACACCACATGAGCCCTGCACACAGCCTTACAGGCTTCAGAATCTCAGGTTCTTTTCCTGCAGTCTTACAACCCCAAAACCCTTAAAAACTTGACTGATAGGGCCAGTCATGGGGGAGTGCGTCTTTAATCCTAGCACTTGGGACGCAGAGACAGGAGGATTACTGTGAGTTTAAGGTCACTTGATCTGCATGGTGAGTTCCAAGCCAACCAGAGCTACCTAGTGAAACCGTGTCTCATAAAAAGAAGACACTCCCACTCCACTTTTCTCCATGCTCAAAATATAACCTTTATTTTAGAAACAACTTTATTGTTTTAGTTACTATACAAATAATGGGCTTCAGCATGACATTTTTACATATGATTATACTTGGCTCATATTCTTTCCCCAGTTACATCTACCCCTCTTGTTAGCATCACATAAGTAGTTGGTTGTTTATTTGTTTATTTTGAGACAACACTCATTATACAGCTCAGATTAGTATGGAACTCCCTAGTCCATGCTGACCTCGAACTTAAAATTCAGACTCTTGTTTGAGGCGTTGCAGGCATCATGCCTGGTGAATTTTTTTTTTAAGTAGCAATGGAAATATTTCTCTATTCACCATTGGAATGTGATGTTTCTCATTCGTTAGTAGATAAATAGACTGACCGGCAAACTGATTTGCAGGTCATGTTATATTCTGTTGCACCAATCCATTTGACTTTCCTGTCCAAAGTAAAAAATGTGAAACTTGAAGCTCTGTGCTGTATTTTAAAAATAAAGTAAGTCAAGAAGTGTCTTGATTTTTCTCATCAACCCGTTCTTTGAACTCAGAATCATGTCTTCCAATTAAATAAACAAATTTAATAAGATGAAATTCCATTGGGATTTCCTGGCTTTGTAATTAACACAGAAAGGTTTGTTCATCATTTCCTCACCAAGGAACACAGTCCATACTGTCTGGATGATTTCAACTTCTTGTGCATTTCTTAATTAAGTTTTGACCACATAGGTCTTCTACACTGACTGACATTCATCTCCATTACCACTTTAAAAAAAATCAGTAATTGTTCTCAAATTGGAAAAATAAAACAAAAACTGGATATTTCTCAATTTTACTTAATTTGGGGGGAGATTATTTACTGCTCCGTTATACTCATTAAATATTTGTCAGTGACAACATCTTCAGGCTGGGTGTGGTGATGTATCCCTATAATCTCAGCATTTGGGAGTCAGTCACAGAAGAATCAGAAGTTCAAGAGCAGCCTGAGCTACAGAGCTCATGGTGGGCCAGCCTGGTCTACCTACCATATTGTTTCAAAAACTGAATAAGTCAATTAAATAATCATGTATGTGTATGTGTTTTATGTATGTATGTGTAATATATATTACACATATATCTCCAAACTGTAGTTAGTTTTATGCCTTTAACTTTTTTTCTGCTCTTCCAGAAACAAGAAAGCTGAGCCTGCATAAGAAAATCTTCAAACTTTCATTTCATTATCAACTTAATAGCATCAAGACATTTACAATTAAATTTTTAAAATATTTTTCTTCTTTAATGTCAGTTTTCTGGGAGTAAGGATGTAAGTCCTTTGATATGTTTAGCATATATAGGGCTAAGGGTTCAATCCTGAGTGTCACCAAAAAAGGAGAGAGGCAGACAGAGATATTTCGTTCCAACATGAATCTGGCAAAGTAGCTAAATAGGATTCTTCCATTACTAAGCAGAACATCTCCTTTTCAAAAAGTTATACTGTTCGAATTTATTTAATAATCATCACTAATTTCTAATTATGAAGCATGTATATACCTTTGTATAAGTCGTTATTATAAGCAACCATGAAATCCCTGCTCTGTTCTCAGCCCCACTTTGTCATTTCCGAAGGGACCACTCCTACCAATTATCTAAGTATCCAGGGTGTTTGCTCCCAGAAAAGACAGAGATGCTCAAATTTAGTTCTGCTCTTCACTTCCAGATGAATATATGTGAGTGTGTGTGGGGGCGGGGCTAGTACCTAACCATACTTAGTTTTGTGACACTATTTTTTTTATCTTACTCTACAGAAAACATGACCACACTAGTTTACAAGCCCCACTCCAAATCAGAGGATATCTAGGTTTCCAGTCTTTGACATACACAACACAGTTGCCGTTCACACCCTGGCCTCCACATTGGATGTCCGATGTTGGAACAGAAAATTCTGATTTCTTTTCTTTTGTTGCCCAGAGATTTTCATTAATTTTTGTACTTTAAAACTGTAAAACAGCCTTGACCCCCACCAGATTGAGTTTTCCTCGAGGCCTTGAACTGGTTAACTTGCAGACTTGGGTGTTGTTTTCTTTACTGGGCAGGGTGATTCCTGGAAACATCGGACGAGCGAGCCGCTCATGTGTTTGTTGTTCATCCTGTTCCGTTTGGCTTGGAACATTTGTGAAGTCTCTCGGTTCCTACAGAGATAAATGAATGACTGTTTGTGGGTACAGGTTGGTTGGTGGTTTTTAAAACCTGGGCATAAGCCTCTGTTTTTGGAGGCTTGGCTCTGTACATCTTGGTCAAACTGGACAAGGGAGCCTTATGTAAAGGACCCATTCATTATGCTTCTCAAATGGGCCATGGGACAGGAGGCATTTCACTCCAACCCACCAGTTATTACCATAAAGCCTGGGTACGATACAAAGTTAGTGAGAAACACTAGACCTACTCACTCTGCATAGCTGAAATTCTGCTAGCCAGTGTCTCCTTGGTGTAGTCGCCCTGGAGTGCCCCTCCTCCACTGCCCAGAGTAGCTTTCCTTTGCTCATGTCTTTAAAAAAAAATGTGTATGAATGTTTGCATGCATGTTTGTGAGTCACATCCATGCCTGGTGCCCTCAGAGGCCAGAAGAGGGTGTTTGATTCCCTGGGCCTGGATTCACACAGTCATGAGCCACCAGTGGGTGCTGGGAATCAAACCCAGGTCCTCTGCCCTCTTCACTCATTTCTTTATCCAGTGCTTCATATGTTTGTTGCATGCCCAACCACTCTAGACAAAGTAGAACATAACCTACAGACCAGGGTACAGTGAAGTAAAGGACCCTCGAAGCCAGGCTCGCTCCTGCAGAAACAAGCCTAAATAAAGCAGAGAGGATCACAGAGCATTTGAAGCCAGCCTGGGCTCTATATGGTGCGTTTCAGACCAGCCTGGCCCTCAGGGTAAGACTCTATTTTAATATTTTTGATAAAACAAAATAAAATATTTTTGTTCAATAAAGTTCAACTAAACCTTAAACTTACCATCATTTGAGGTCAGACAGTTCTAGATTTGAGTCCCAGGTTGAACTGCTCATGCCAGTTGCTTATTCAAACTACAGGACAGTGCAATTGTGCATGTATCTGAATGTAATCCCCAATGCAATAACGATATCAGATATGGCCTTTTAAGGGGGCAATTGTTTCTGGAGGATTCTGTCCACACAGTGGATAAATGGCATTATCCAGTGAGTGGGTTAGTTATCAAGGGGGTGGATGCTGAACAAGAAATTTAATTCAGTTCTCTCTCTCTCTCTCTCTCTCTCTCTCTCTCTCTCTCTCTCTCTCTTTCTCCCCTCTCCTCCTCTCTCTGCATCCCCCTCTCTCCCTTGCTAGGTCACCCCTGTACTTCACTTCCCAGCCTCCAGAATTGTAAATTAATCTCTTGATTTTTTTATTATTAAACATCATGATTTATACAGTCTATTACAGTAAGACTTAAAAAGTCTAAGAAAAGCGCACGCTGCTGCATCCTTGTAATGCTAACATTTGGGCAGCATAAGTCAAAAGGACACAAGTTCAAAGCCACCCAGGGCTACATAACAAGACTCTGTCTTTTTTTTTTCCATCTAAGGCACAAAGCTGGTACTGAGAAGCCAGTCTCGTTGTAACACATACCTGAAAATGTGGGAACATCCTTAGTTCTGAGTAGTGAGGAGAGACTAAGAGGTTTCAGAGGTTCAGGCTGAAGAGGGAACCCGGAAGAGATCCCAGGTTAACATCAGGAGCCACATACAGGGGATGAGGCCAAACTCTATACTTGTTTTCACTTGCAAGAAGCCACAAGAACTGTGTTCAGTTTCTAGGACTCCGTGGAAGGCAGAGTCAGGAACAATGATATGAGCTAGCCGGCAATAAAGAGATATGTAAACAGCAAAGCACCAGAGAAATAGTAATGACGCCTCCATGTGTTGGCATGTGATTATAAGCATGCACCAGTCAAACGGGGGCTGAGGGACAGATCCTGTCTCTATGATGAGAGCCTCGTATGAAACCCTGCCAAGTCCCCTGTTTGCCTCTGTATTTACTGAGGAGCTTTGTGGTTCTCAAACTTTACAAACCTGAGGTTCAAGACATGACTTAAATGAATTTCTTAGACTTTCAAGATTAGTGCAGAGCAATACATCATTTTTAAAAAAAGATTATTAATAATAATCCTGGGAAAGAAAGCCTCACTTGTTAATAATACTCCAAAATAGTCTTTGAATGAGGCAGATGCAGATGCATCTTAATTAAACCCTTGTCCCATGTTGGTTTCTGCAGACCCTGTGAATTATGGACCATCAAACTACGTCCTTTAGGACAAAGATGACCTGCAGCTGCCTAGTTTTGTAAAGTTTTATCAAAACCTACCCATTTGTTATGTTTTGGCTATGTTATGTTTGGCTATGGCTGAAACTATATATGGCCTTGAAACTGGGGGGGTGGGGTGTGGACAGCACATACCTGTAATCCCAGCACTCAGAAGGCTATGACAGGAATATGTTAGGTCGCTGAGCTGTATAACCAGTGTGAGCTTAGCATGAGTTACATAGCAGAATTAACACCATTGTTGTAAGTATAAGACAAGCACAGTAGGTTGAATATTCATACAGACCTGTGCATGGTTACTACATAATGATGTAAGAGAAAAAAAAAAAAAAAGACATGTTATGAGTGAATACAAACAGGGATGCCTCAGTGCTGATGTAGTGAAAAGAGAGGCATTCTGGGATGTGGGGGTTGAGCTTCACCATAGGGGAAGGTTTGTACTGAGAACAGCACAGATTGACAGGCACAGCCAAGATGATGAGACAGACAGCGGAAAGGCTGTCCCAAATCCAATCCAATCTAGTCATCATGCTCTAATGCTCCAGACATGTACCGCTATGCCTTAGCTGGCTTGGGAGACCTCTGGTTTTCTGACCTTGCTTGCCTCTTTACCTCCCTTTCTTTTTTGTTTGTTTGTTTGTTTTTGGACTTACACTACACATTCACACACATATGCATGCATATGTATGTGCTTTATATTACAAATCCCATTCTGAGTATAGTTTTCTCAGTTACTCAAACCCTTGTGTTCTCACAAGGCCATTGAACGGTTTTCTTTCCTGGTGCAGGCTGTTTTCAATTTGTGCTAAAACTTCTGTCTATTCATTGTCTTGACTCCTCTCTCTCTCTCTCTCTCTCCCTCTCTCTCTCTCTCTCTTTCTCTCTTCTCCCTTCTCCTCCCCCTCTGTCTTTCCCTCTTCCTTCCCCTCTCCCTCTCTCTCTGCTTCCTCTCCCCTCTTCCTCCCCTCTGGATTGCATTCTTTAACTTTTCCCAAGGCTAGATTAAGTACAGTGTGACTCCCATCAAAGCTCCTCCGGCATTGCTATGGTCAACCCATTTGACACACCCTTAACTAAACAATACACTTTTTGTGTACAAAAACCTCTCATCGCAGCCTGGCCACACAGAAGCAGCCTTCATTCTTGGCAGTATGAATGAAGGAGTGGACCACAGCGATGGGAGGTGAGCCTTTACTGTCATGATCTGACCATTTTGACCAAACAGAAATTTTAGAATGAGGGACTTGTGAGAACTCAGAGCCATAAATAATTTCTTTCCAGGTTTTTAGAGGCTCTTCGACATTCAAATTAAGAGATGGACTTGAACGTGTGGGAAGTATTAAATCCATAACATAACACACTTGGAATATTCATTTAGCTGGAGGCATGGTGGCATATGTCTATCTTGCCAGTACTTGGAAGGTCAAAGTTCACAAGTTTAAGGCCATCATACGCTACATAGCAAGTTCTAGGTCACCCGAACTACACAGCAAGACACTGTTGCTAAGCTAAATAAACAAAGAGAATGCGTATTTAGGAACATTAGGTAGGCAGCAGCGTCCTTGAGTGTTCAGGAGTTCATTTCTTCTATCATGGGAGAAAAGTCCTAGGAGAAATGGATCACTGTGACCCATCAGCTTTGTAAGCTTCTAATGGTGTAAAGCAAAGCATAGTCTTCTTTCTTTAAAAAATGTATTTATTTTTATTTTATATGTATGAATGTTTTGCCTCCATATGTGTCTAGCTATGTATCGTGTGTACAGTGCCTTTGGAGATCAGAAGAAAGCATCAGATCCCCTGAAACTGGGGTTACAGTTGGTTGTGAGTCACCATGCGGGTCCTGAGATTTGAACTTGGTTTCTGCGGACAGATAGGCAATGCTCTTAACAAGGTTCCATTTCTCGAGGTTACATACTGTCCTTTCCATTCACTGTAACCAGAACAGTGACTTGCATATCATGGATGCTCATAACAATCACTATAGTGAGTGACTGTCACCAGGGAGGCCTGCCACTATTCTTTTTTTCTGTTAGAAAAAGGATAGATGCACAAGCTTTGGAAAGGGGTAAATGGTAATGACCCTTCAATGTGGTTTATTTCTTCTCACTACAGCCATTTACTGAGATGGAAAGTGATTTTTTTAGGCAAGATAAAAACTTGGGGTTCATGTTAGTTATACATCCAAAGTGTCACAATGCTCACACTCAGAGGATGGGCATGGCAGCTTGTGCCTATAGCTCTGACACTGTGGAGGATGGAGGCAGGGGGATCACTGGGGTTTGACAGCTGCCAGCCTGACTCCAGGGTCAGCAAGCCCATGTCTCCAAGGAATAAGGCAGAGAAAGATCAAGCTACATACCTAATGTCTTCTGCTGTCTTTCATGTGTGTTTACAGGTGAGTGTGTGTGTGCGCATGTACACACACATACACACACACACACACACACACACACAATTACAGTACTTTTACTATAGAAATAAGAAAAGTCTCAAAATGCATATAAAATCATAAGTGACACCAAATATCCAAAGCAATGCCTATAAAGAAAAATAAAGAACAATTCATTGTTTCAAGTTATACTTCAGAGTTTTAGTAAAAAGGATATTCCACACTCCTCAGTGGAATAGAATAAAGAATTCAAAAATAAACCTATGCAGGTATAAACTACCTGATGTTTGACAAAGATACCAAAAACATATGAGGGAAAAAAAGACAGCCACTTCAACTCATGGTGCTGGGGAAAATTGATGAATGTCCACATGTAGAAAGAATGAAACTAGGTCTCTCCTCTCAGGCTGCACAAAAATCAATCCAAAATGGGTCAAAGATTGCTTCAGGATACAGGCACAGGCAAGGCCCTTCAGATAAGGGCTGCAGCAAATTAGGATATAAAAACAAGAATTGACAAGTGAGATTACGCCATATTCGAAAGCCTCTGCACAACAAAGGAGGGAAACATGAGAGTGAAGAGACGGCCTATGGAATTAAAAAATAAACAAACTACGTATTATATATCTGATCAGGACTGGTGTCTGCAACATATGAAGAACTAAAAAAATAAGGGAAAAAAGGAACTCTTCAAAAAAAGGAAGGAAGGAAGGAAGGAAGATGCTATAGTCAATAAATGGGTTAATGAAGTCAACAGGCCAACAGGTAATTCTCAGAATATGAACTATGAATGGCTAATAAGTATGAAATAACATTCAGCATCCTTGGTCATCAAGAACATTCGAATACTGATGTCCTCAGCTTCACAGGCACCTTAGCCCTGACGTGAATTTAGCCTTAGGAGACAAATAATTGTTGTGCTTTGGCCTGGGGCAGAGCCAGACTAACCCTCTAGGCCACTATTGGTTATTTAGTCCTCTTTTGTTCATAAAAGAAAACCATGAGAATCCTGGACCCACCCCTACCCCAGCGAAGTGCTAGAGGGAATATAGAGAAGCCAGCAGAATGAGGGCGGGGATGGGATGAGCAAATGCTGCTCATAGTTACCTTTGTAGGCCAGAGTGTTCAAGGGTAGGGGTTGATTGGAACTGAAAGAACTCAGCAGACACTGCAGCCAAGGTTGGGCCACAAGAGCAGGGTTTCATTCCCCCAAGATGAGTGAAAGGAGCTGTGAAAGGCACTGAGTTCTGTTTCCTCAAATATCAGAAACCAAGTGCCTGAGTCTGTCTTAGATGCTTCAATTAAACAGAATTATACCACTTTCAGAGTTGCCCATTTCCCAGTCCTCTTTTGCTGTTTTAATCACTTCAAACCATATCTCTTTAGTATTTTTAGTATACTTAACAAGCAAGTGTGAGTTCCTCTTTAGCCAAACCTGCTGAAAAAAATCTTAACTGCTCCCTGGAGAAATGGTGATGTTCCAACACTGCCCTGTGCTGTGTGCTTAGACTATTGTGGGGGGCGGGAGGATTCAAAAAGTATATCACAAACCTTATCTGAAAATTGAAGCTAGGCGTGATGACATATGCCTTCAATCTCAACAGCACTCAAGAGGTTGAAGTAGGAGGTTTGCAAGTTTGGGGCAGCCTGGGCTATATAATGAGATGCTGTTTTAGAAAAAAAAAATTATAGCCAAGCCTAGAAGCCCAGGTAGCTCACTCTGAAAGCCTGTTTTCTAGGCTATGGGGGATGTGTTCCTTATCCTTCTGCCTAGGGGTCCCGACTATGGGCAGAGAGTGCCACATGTGCATAGTCCTCCCTTACCCTCCACCGCCACCCTCTAGTCACTGTTAGACTGCCAAGAAGCGACACCCACCCCTGTGAGCCAAGCAGCTTTCAGCAGGGCATCATCTGTCAGTTCTCCTAGAAAAAAAAAATATTAAGTACTTACTGTGTACAAAATCATAAAAACTGATAAAAGAGGAGTGTGTTTACCCAAAGGTATGCTACCCAGGCACTTCCAAAGATTAATGATGTCTTATTTATAGGAAGTCCCATGCATTGGGAAACTGAGTTATGAACTTCTCATTTCCATGACTGTCATTGCCTTGTCCAGTCTTCCTCTCCCATCTATAAAAGGCGCATAACCATGGATCATTGACTTGGGTCATCTACTCATTAATCTGTAAACATGCATCAAGATGTCAGATAACTACTCGTGCAAATTGGTTATGCTCCCAGACAAAGAAACCAAAATAAATCAGGCCTTTGGTGAGCAAGCAGTCAGCGTGACCCAGAGGCAGAGACTGGGTGCCCTTCAGTGGCCTTCTCTATGCCCCTTTAGTGCCAAACAGACTCACTACTGCTACTTTGCCAGCTTCCTCTTCTCAGCACCAGAAGATTGATCCTTCCCAACCCCCATGCTTCGGCTATCTGCAGAGGGTGCTTATGTCTACAGTTTCAACCCTTAGGTGTTATAAACTCCATCTGGGTCAGCTAGCACCAGGGAAAAGAAAAACCGGTGGACATCAACAGCACAGGATATTTTAAGGGTATGCTTTAAGAGAAATAAAAAATGATATAGGTTAATCAGCAGAAAAATTTAAAAATATGAAATAACATAAAGGGAGCGTATGATTGCTTTTTAGCCACGCTTTAAACTATTCTCATGCACACCTTAAAAACTACACTTAAGACTGTATTTTTGAAGCCAAGAAAAAAGTAGTTGAAATATTATCATCTGTGCTTATTTGATAAACTTGCCTGGGGAGGGGGCTGGGGAGGCAACCGCAGTGAGCATTCATTGGTTTTGTTGTTTTAAAATTTATTTACTTATTTGGTGTGTGTGTGTGTGTGTGTGTGTGTGTGTGTGTGTGTGTGTTGCCACGGTTTCCACGGAGAAATCAGAGACCAACTTTCAGGAGCCAATTATCTCCCTCCACCATGTGGGTTAGAGGAATTTAATTTAGGTGGTCAGACTTGGCTACCAAAAACCCCTCCTCCTCTCCCTGGCCCATGGAGTCATCTTACCAGCCCCCAAAGTAAAAGTTCTTTGTGGGACACTCCTTCCCAGTTGCTGAGATCATGTAAGCCATTTCCAGGAAATGCAGGTTCCCAGCTTTTGGGTTTTTTCCTTACTCCGTAGGTCAGAAAGCTATAAGGAAGGGGACCTAGGAAGACAAGAGGTTTAAGGTCCAGTGCGGTTCTCCTGAGAAAGGCCTCAGGTTCCACCCAGACCCACTCATCACCAATCTATGTTTTGCAAGATCCCAGATGCTTCCTGTGCAGCTAAGCGTGAGAAGCCAGTCGCTTGGAGCCCCTTCCTGTCCTGCTGCCCTCCCCAAAGCAGCACTGCTATGCAAGATTTGTACATAGCTTTCACACCTCCTTGATGATGACCTAGCAATAAAAATCCCAGCTCTGTGGGAGTAAACGCCTCCTGCTCAAGCCACAGTCTTGAGTTCTGGGAAAGCCCTGAACGAATGACCTTCTAAGTCACCTGAGGGCTGTGGGACCTCCAAAGGGAGCCAAGGTTAAAAACAAAAAAACAAAACAAAACCCCAAAAAAACCTTTCTGGCCCCATCATCAAAGTCTGTTTGAGGGTCAGAGCTGTTGTGTTTGCTGACCCTTAAGTCACAGTAAATCATTTACCTATGGAGAACAGCAGGAAGACTCACAACATAGCTGTTTAAAGTCAGCAGGGAAGATCCACACAGCTGACCCTTTCCCCGCCCTACCTTATCTCTTCCTTCCTGAGCCAGATGGTGTTTTTATCCTTTGCTCTTTCACCAGGGGGCGCCAGCAGGCACTTGAGTTGGCCACCACTTCCAATTAGATTCAGGACCTTGAGTGCATGCCTGGTGATAGAGGAAAAATAGAAAGGACAGAAGCCAAAACAGTCGTGTCTGTCTGGGCTGCCAGCCACAACCATGTGTGATCATGAGAGCTTGTCAAAGTCAGAATGGCCCAGGCAATGCTTGCTAAAGGGCTGTGTCCCTCAGATCTGTGCTGTGATCTTAAAGCAGGCAGCCACCCAAGGCCCTAACAGGAGCAGCACCCAGGCTCATTTGGGAATGCCAACTTTCTCACCTTGAATTTGTTTTCTTCCTAAAAATCACTAGTCATCACAAGGCTTTGTGACCAGACACTGGATCCCTCGGAGTTCTGGCATCTATTACTTCTGTTTCTTCAGCTCCATCACAATCCCGCGGGCCCCAGACCTAGCCTTGGCTTTGGCTACCAAGTACTCACCTGGCATCTACCTCTCCCGGGCCTGACTTCTTAAGGTTGTTCCATGGGAGCATATGGGTCACCTGTGGGGGTCTAGTGCCTGATGCAGAGGGAGAGATGAGGGATGGATAACAAGAACTGCTTTCTGACCTTGAGGAGCTCACAAATGTCACCCAGTTTGTCCTGGCAACTCACCGCTGTTTATAAAGTAGCAGCTATCTGGATAGCCTTCTTCTTCTTCTTCTTCTTCTTCTTCTTCTTCTTCTTCTTCTTCTTCTTCTTCTTCTTCTTCTTCTCCTTCTCCTTCTCCTTCTCCTTCTCCTCCTCCTCCTCCTCCTCCTCCTCCTCCTCCTCCTCCTCCTCCTCCTCCTCCTCCTCCTTCTTCTTCTTTTTTAAATTGTAGAGGTCATTAGTCACTAAAAATAAATGGTTGAAACCTCAGGCTCTGGGGCTGTTAAGATTTCATTCAGGTTCTGGCTGCCTGTTACTAGCAGAATGACCCATTTTGCCTTCTATATTGTCTGAAGTGTGTGTGTGTGTGTGTGTGTGTGTGTGTGTGTGTGTGTGTGTGTGT
>JANHMN010000017.1:42847986-42859599 GCA_030674055.1 Rhabdomys pumilio
TAGATGTGTGTGTGTGTGTGTGTGTGTGTGTGTGTGTGTGTGTGTGTATACTCTTTGCTCCACGTTATGCTTGAGCTTTGCCTGTGTTTTTTACAGCAGGCCATTCATTCTCACAGTGTAGTAGAGAGTTCCACACTTCCAGACTCTAGAACACAATTAAGAAGTTTATGTTGAGAGAGAGAGTGAGAGAGAGACTAACACTCACACACACACTCACACACACACACACACACGCACACACACCACATCTTCCATTTTTAGATTGCATGTAATGTAATGGATGTATTAAAAGCCAGTTTCCCAAATCACAACCCATCATCCCCTTCCTCATCCCCTCTCTTTCCTTAGGCCTTACAGTCCTAGTTGTGTCTCACTAGCCTGACCCTGCTTGAACAGATAGGAAAGGAACTGTGCTCCATGTGAATAAACCTGCATCACCCTCAAAATAATCCAGAGCTGGGCCATCCCCGATTGGTAGTGTGGTCTCTGTGTCTTCAATAGCATCATAGCCATGGAATGGAGTTGGCGCTATGCCTCTGACCCTGATCTGGGTCTACCTCAGGCCAGAGTTCACAGAAGGGGTCTGCGGCTCCCCCTTTGAAACTTCTGCAAAGAATCACTCCCACGGTTTTCTCAGGCTCAGCCCTTCATCTGCAAGTACAGCTTGACTGCATCGAGGCTCTGCCCTCCTCCTCATCTTTGCCAGACTATAACTCATCTCAATTTCTTCATACTCATCAACTTTTCCGGGGTCTCCCTATTGCTGGGAACAATGACCTAATCCCAAGATGGAATTTTAGAGGAACCCTGGGGCTAATCAGAAGGCCTGCTAGTCCTGAGCCTCGGTCCATATATGGTACAGTCTTTGAGCCAACAGTAGAATAGAAGACTATAACGCAACACAGATTATTCACCAGCTGTCCCTCTGGCTCCCTATGCCGCGCTGGCCCACTCCGGTTTCCACTGAGGTCAGCACGGCATCCGTAACAAGAGGTTAAGATCGCCAAAGTGCAACAGGGCTTTGTGCTTTGAGATCTCTGCATTTTTCTATTCTTTTCTTTCGAGGATTCCAATTCCTGGGAGGCTGCACCTTCTGGAATGTAATGGAATAATAATCTGTTATCTTGTGGGCATGGCTGGGAGCTGAGAGGGAGGAGAGGAGACACAGCAGAGACTCTTGCCCGGTTACAGCTGAGCTCAGTTTGGAACTGGAAGCAGTGAAGAGCCCCACCCTGACCCTAGGCAGAGGTCAGTATTCCCGGCCCAAACTGGGACGTTAGCTATTTTGTTCAGTCTCCACCCTCAAGTGCATCTTACTCATTTGGGTCTTTGTAAAGTCTGAAGGATCTAGGCAAGCAACCCTCAGCAGTAGAAACAACTGAAGCCTAGCTTGTCAGTTGTGGGAAAGCTCTCGAGAAGATAACCACGTTCTTATATTACCAGCCTCCACAACAGGCCATGCCTATTAAAAAGCAAACATTATATTAGATTCTACTAGGGGAGTCCTGAGGCTGTCTCAAACCAGTTTACCAATCTTGTTATATTTTTAGATACTTTGAAAACATATTGTTAAACATAATTATTAAAAGACTGAATTACATATCATTACAATTGGACAAGTTAGATTCAAAACTGCTATGGCTGATGAGATGGCTCTGTGAGTAAAGACATTTGCTCCCACATACACCTGTGTAGTGAAAAGATAGGACCCACTCCCAGTAAGTTGTCCTCTGACCATCGCATGTGTGCTAAGGTATGCACACACTCTCACACGCAAATACATAGGATTTGCATTTTTAATAATTTTAAACATCTGTAGAAAGACCGGAGAGATGGCTCAGCTGTTAAGAGCACGTGCTACACAATCATGAGGACCAGAGTTCGGATCCCAGCACCCACACAACAAGCTAGACCAGATGAGCTGAAAGTGACTACAACTCCAGATCCCAACGATCTCTCTCTTCTTCACTCCTGGGCCCATGAGCATGGGCATGTGGGGGCACACACCCACACCCACACCCACCCACCCACCCACCCACCCACACTAACACTTGCAGACACAATTAAGTAAATAAAATAATTAGCTGTAATGAATACCCCAATTCATCACATCCACTGTGTCTGATCAGAAGGTGCTCATTGCATTGGATCTGTATGGTGGAAATACTCCATACTGCTGTGCCGTTTCACGTTTCATGGTTTCCTGACTCTATGTTCATTGTCCTCCTAGTTCAAGTAAGCTTGAAATCGGGAAGGAGGGAACAGCTTACTCTATAGGACTTGGATATGTGAACCAGGGTTTCCTTCTCCCTGCGTGGGCAAGCATACTGCTGCCAGGAGGAGATAACAAAGACTTCCGCCTTGGGTACTTACAGTACAGGAAGGAAAACAAGTCTTTCAAACCTTGAGTTGGGCACAGTTTCCTGAAAAATGCCACAGATGAGGATAAAGGGACAGAGGAGAGGTAAAGGACATTTGCTTGAGCATCTTCATACTGCCATTTGCCAGCCTTGTCACCAGAAATAGTAAATTATCAGTTTTTAACTGCTTGCAAATGAGGAATGGTGGTATCTTCCCATTGTGCACAAACAACACCCAAAAGTAAAAGCTAGATTCTCACGCTCAACAACCAGGCCATGACTACATGGCACCCAGCTCCCAGTTATTATGCAGTTATGCAGTTATGTAGTTATGCAGTTATCCAGTCATCTGGAGTCTAACTCCTAAGATCCTTACCAGTCTCAAGAAAAAAAAAAGCTGTAAAATTTACTTCGTACTAATGGAATGAGATGCCCACTTGTCTTTCCAGACATGGACACTACAGCACCGGTGGTCTGCAAAATAGAACCAAGAAAGTATCTTCTCAACTGTTATCAAACAGAACAGAACAGAGAACAAAGCAATTCTTCCATTCTCTCTCAGCCTCTTTCTTCTCTGGAAACACATTCATTGTCTCCTTCCAGTGTATTTCAATAAACTCTCTCTGTTTTCCTATGTTCTGGTAAATTCTTTTACTGACTATATTACCAGCCTTACTTATGGATTTCACAGATGTTTACCTCCTCACAAGACATTCCCAGAAATCCAGAGGTGGAAGCAAGAGAATCAGGAGAATCAGGAGAATCAGGAGCTCCAGGTTAGCTTCTGCTACGTTGTAAGTTCAAGACTAGTCTGAGTTATACAGGGAATGATGGTAGAGCCTTCACTGAAGACACCGTGTGAAGACCTGAGGCTGTAAAAAGGACTATTTTCCTTTTCAAAGACAAGGCCTTACTCTGTAGCCTAGCCTGACCTCAAAGTTGCCACAGTCATCCTGCCTTAGCTTCCTGGGGGCTAGCATTACAGATGTGAATCATCACATCTGGCTGACTAAAGGCATTTCCTATTAAGGAACCAGAAATGACATAGCAGGAGAATGGCTAGTGGTCCAATGTATGCGGATGTGAAGATATACAGGAACATCGAGTGGGCGGAGTAGCTGCCATGTAACCTTGGAGGACAAGGATTGATAGGAAGGGAAAACTGGGACTGGAGGGGACAGGGCTGAGGAAACCGAGGTGCTGCAAAGGACAACCCAACTTCTTGTGTTTGAGAGACAGCAAGCTGGTATATAATCGGCCCAGGGATAGAATGGGCAGACAGTGTGACTGCTAATGAGAGATCTGTTCATCCATGGTTAGATCCCAGCTGTAACTGAAAAAAAAAACAAAAATAGGGCCTTCGCTTAGCCATTAGAAAGGGAGCCAGAAGGAAGAACTAGGAATCTTAGTTAATTTTTGGAATGATGATACTGATGCTATAATCGACCAAAGTAAAGCAGGCAACAGAAGACTATGTTGCTAATCAAGGCACTAGTGGAGAAGGCCAGTAAAGAATGGATTGAATCTCTGCTAGGAGAAAGTCAGCTACAGGGACTGAGACGTTTAACTAACAAGCAAAGGTCATTTACGTATCTCACAGGAGTCTGGAAATGATGGTTGGTTTGGTCCAGTGCTCAAGGACGGTCATCGGAGGGCCAAACTCTTCCGTTCCAATATGGTCAGTGCTGTTACTTGTATGTCAGTTTTAAATCCTGTGGCTGATTCTCTACAGTCATAAGGAATTTGTCACAACTCACATCATTTGGAGCAGAGCAGATGTGCCTGAGGCAAACTCAGACATCTCTGTAATCAGGGAACGTTTCCCTCCAGTCTCTAGCTGATTTCCCTCTACATACTGTGGTGGTATGAATACGTGTGGCCTATGGGAAGTGGCACTATTAGGAAGTATGGCCTTATTGGAGGAAGTACATTACTGTGGGGGTGGACTTCGAGGTCCTATGCTCAAGCCCCATCCAGTGCGGAGGAGAACGTCTTCATGGCTGCCTTGGGATCAAGATGTAGAACACTCAACTGCTCTTTCCATGTCTGCCTGGATGCTGCCATGCTTCCCACCAGGATGATGGTGGACTGAACCTCTGAGACTGTAAGCTAGCCCCAAATAAATGTTGTCCTTTATAAGAGTTGCCTGGGTCATGGTATCTCTTCACAGCAATGAAACCCTAACTAAGACAAATACAATTAGCCAGCATGATCCACACACTCTAGTAGACAGAATAATATCTTTAAAGATATTCACACTCTAGCCTCCTGCAAACCATATTCATGTTACCTAGCAGAAGGCACTTTGCATTTGGGAGTGACCCTTGACATAGCCAGGCTGTCCTACCATATGCCCTATTTAAGTATATCAGCCCAGCTGGGAGAGGACAATGGCAGCATTTTAACAATGTGCTACTGAGTCTGAGATATAGGGGCTATGAGGGTGAGGCTGCTACCATCCCAGAAGGGTCTCCAGTTCACAGCCAGCCAGGAAACAGGGGCTGTGGTCCTATAGCTTCAAAAAAGCACAATCTGTCACGCACCCCAAAAACAAGAAAACCAAGTCTCTTTTGAATCCCCAGAAAAGAACAGGGCCGTGATTTTAGACAAGACCCAGGCTGAACGAACATCAGAGACACAAAACTACAACAAAATAATGTCTACTCTAAGCTATGTTTGTAATGGTTAATGAGACAGCAATTTAAAAGTAATACACAAAGCCAGTAATGGTATAACCACATATGGTTTAGACCAATTAGGATTTGCCTGGAATTGGAGGGGCAGTCTCATTTCTGTGTACATGCTATCAATTATCTATCAGATAGTTGAGGGCAGATACACAAAAGATTGAGAACCAGCATTAACGAGAGTGACAGACAGGTTGAAGAGCAGCAGGTGAGGTTCAGGACAGACATGCCAGGCGCATTCGTGTATCTTGGGTCCTGATTATTGGTAAAAACTTTGAACATTCCTCATGGTTACAACTAAGGCCACATGCAGGCCCCATAACTAAGACAACCTCTCTATCCCAGGAGGAAAAGTCTCTAACAACGGTCTTCCCAGTTCCCAGCCTCTGGTTGAACAGCTAACATTTGAATCTAGAGAATGCTGTGTAGCCTACTTCATTAAATATGAGATGTCTTCCGTTGTAAGAGATGCTATTACTACATTATGAAAGAAAAATGTAAGCTGTCAATATGGCCATGCAAACTCTGCAGACCGAGTCTGATCCCCAGAACCCAGGCAGAGATGGAAGAGCACAGCTCTGAGACGTTGCCCCCTGACCTCTTCACTGTAGAATGTGCACACATACAAAATGTGCACGCATACACACATGGTTAATAAATAGAAATAAAACAACTTTAAAAATGCTGCAGAATGAACAATGGCAGACCGTCAGTTTTAGTATCAGCACTAAGCAGTATGTTTAAAAGGAGGGAAATAGACATTTTACGCTCTATTAAATATGATACAGGTTTTTTCCCCCCACCAATACTAAGTATTAATTCTTTTGATGCTGCTGGAATTTCTAGAATCCAACTGCTCACCACTTTCCCAGAAAGACAAAGGCCAAGTAGAAGGGAAACATGAAGTTCCTGAAAGCCAGGCTGCAGGCTATGGGGCTTCCTCCAGCGGGCCTCTTGCCTTGCTGAAGGCCCTTTCACTGGGAAGTATGATGCTAAAATCACCCAACGTCATTTAACCTGAAACAGTATTTATGACTTTTATCTAATGCAAGCTTGAGAGATCTGTGCCCACCATGGGTGGGCTGAAGCAATGACTGAGTTACCTTCAGCTTTTGTTGTTTTGAAACAAGGTCTGGCTATGTAGATCAGGCTAGCCTTGAATTCACGATCTTCTGCCTCTGCCTCCTAAGTGATATAGTTACAGGCAGCAGCCAAGGTGTCTGGCCTGGGGGGTTAAATTTGAATAGCTCTGGCCAGAACATTCACCTTTACCCTGTATGAAGACACACTCAAGGAAAGAAGCTTCCTCCCTTCCCTCCCCTTCCTCTCCCTCCCTTTCCCTTTCCCTTACCTCCCTTCCCCTTCAATTCCCCTCCCCTTCCCTCTCTCCTCCCCTCCCCTTTCTTCTTCCTTCTCCTTCCCTTCCCTTCTCCTTCCCTTTTCTTCCCCCTCCCTCCCCCTCCACTTGCCCTGCCCTCCCCTTCCCCTGCCTTCCCCTTCCCTTGCCCTGCCCTCCCCTTCCCCTGCCTTCCCCTTCTCTTTCCCTGCCCTCTCCTCTCTTCCTTCCCCTCCCCTTCCCCTCCTCCCTTTTCCTTCCCTTCCCCTGCCTTTCCCTTCCCTTGCCCTCTCTTCCCCTTTCCCTCCCCTCCCTTCCCCTCCCTCCTTTCCCTGCCCTTTCTTCTCTAGTTCAAACCACCAAGCCGAGCTTTTCACACTTATTACACGTGTTCTCTAACTGAGCCCCAGTCCCAGATCCCCACCTTGTACCATCCTATAAGGATCTATAACTCTTAAAACAATAGAAACAATACAAATTCCCAAGCAAGCCCAGTTGGTTTAGGGGAGAAAAAAAAAGAGTCTTCCTTCATTTACCCTTTCAATATTTTTAATGGTGTGTGTGTGTGTGTGTGTGTGTGTGTGTGTGTGTGTGTGTGTGTGTAGTGAGGGGATAAGTGTGCATGTTTGCAGCTACCTGAGGAGATTAGATGGACCTCCTGGAGTTGGAGTTATAAGTGACTATAGGGACCCTGACGTGAATGCTGGGAACTGAACTCCAGCCCTCCACATGAGAAATGGGTGCCCTGGACGACTAAGCCATCTCTTCAATGCCCTTTGGATTTTTGTAAGAGCAGTTACAGCATCATCATTGTTGCTCTTCAAGGTTAGACTTCCTTTGTTCTCAAGACCTCTCTGATTCTATGTCCTTAACTTCTACACCTGTTTCATCAATTTCTTTCTCTTCACTGTCCTGCACAGATGGAGACTGTGTGTTTTCTCCAATGTCTGCAGCAACTTCACCTTGAATATTGAATTGTTTGGCATCTGGGCTCTTGTGGGCCTTTGCTTTTGTGATGACTAAGAAGATGCTTTTAGGTTTTTAGAGGGTGACTCTAGGAACCTGTCTCCAGTAAAACCTTGCCTGGTCTTCCTAAACTTCAGCTGCTGGTGTTGCCTGTGATGGTAGCTTGCTTTTATCTGGGAGCTCATATTTGGCCATCCTCCTGGAGAAGGCACTGTTTACTCTGTCCATTGCTGATGGGCAACCCCTCATTGCACCTGCCTTGAGAATTTGATGGGGTGGAAAGAGCCAACCAGGCCTGCCTCAATGAATTGATCTGAACAGAGGGAATATTGTACAGATGGGGAACTTTAGGGACAAGCACTTTGTTTCTCTTATCACTTTGCTTGTGGTTGACCCAAGTCCAGAAACATCAGAGATTATTCTTTTTAACACTGGGACAAAGCATCACAGGTAGCTATGGAGAGGACTATAGGAGACCATTTCAAATCCCATTAGTTTTCTGATGAGGAAACAGAGGCTTGGGAAAAGAAGGGGTGGACTCAAGTAACTTGCTTGAAGAATGACAGAGTTGGCTTGGAATTCAGTTTCCTGGCACTTGAGGGCATGCCAGAAATTGTGGACAACAGTACAGAGCTTTATCTCTGGGGAACATTCAGTCTGTCTCACTAACCTTATGCGTCAGGTAAGTGCCTTAGTACCTCTGGGTTTCCCAGATGGTGCTTGGAATAGTTACCAACAGCAGTCTGTGATGAAGACTACATTTAAAATTACACATGAAGGGGTTGGGCAATTGCCTCCTGCTAGTGATCACTCCACAGAGTGACACTGCTGTGATTCCTTCCTGCCATCTCCTAGGGTTCCTGTTAGCGAGTTGAACTTTGAGATTTAGAGGTGGAGACATCTCCACACCTACCATTCATTCACCTTTCTAATCTCACATCATCAACAAATTCTGTTCAACCCAAGAGGAGTCTCTGGAGATTGGGAGATCCTGGCTGAAGAGATAACCACAGCAAGGCTGAAGGGAGGAGGCTTTCTCAGCACTGAAGAGGCTAGTTGAGTGTGGAGGGACGGAGAAGGAAATCTATGAGCAGTGAGGCGCCTGGGTGGGGGTACTTGGCATGTGAGTCGGGTGGAGACAGCCAGGAAGGGGGATGTGATGTGGACATTTACAGCTATAAAGGAAGGAGACTCAGAGAGTATGAAAAGAAGCATTTTCTGTAGGCCTCAGGAAGGGCCTCTCACAGGGGATTTCCTACCCGGGGCTCCAGGCCTTGGCTGCCTTCCCAGGGAAAGGTGGTGTCTGCTATGGAAGACTTGCACACTGTGCGGCTGTAGTTCAGAGGCAAACGATGCCCACTCCTTCTCTGGACTACAGACTGCCCAAGCCCTGTTCAACTGGGAAGAACTATGCACTTTCTTTGAGCCACATATTTTATGTGCCTTGGAGAGAAATGGATGCTGAGGTCAGGGCTGCTGGAGAAGAGGAGGCCTGGAAGCTGTGACTAGCGCTGGAGTGTAGGGAGCTGAGAGCAGTGAGGGGCTGTTCAGAAGATGAGCCCTTAGCATAGGGGTCAGTGAAGTGATAATTGACAACCAGCTCCAGGCCGTGGCTGCAGGGGGTTCAATGTGATCCAACGCAGGACACCTTAGGGTAAAGTATTTCAAGATTAAAAACAGAACAACAACAAAACCCCACACAACCCCCATTGTTCCCCAAGCCCAATAAAATAATCAATATGTACTATTGAAAACAAAAAAGGCATATTGCAGCCATCAAGGAAGCAGTAGAACCCTTTCTTGGCATACAATCGGCCCAGAGTTCTATGTACACACAGGACTGTTTAAAAGGGGGAAACAATCACATCTCAGAAACAAGGCGCACTTTCTGTTGCCATCTCCAGGATGGGAATGATGGAAAACCTGCTCTGTGTTCATTGAGGATAATGAGTAGCCGAGAATTCTGACACATCTGTTCAGGCAAGACAATGATAACATCACTAGAGGTACTGTGCTGGGGACACCGTCTGCTCTTCAATCTCTCTGACCCCTGCTCTTTTCAACTTTACTCTTTTCCCAGTCTTTTCTCTCTATACTGCTTCCTGCCTCCTTCCTCCAGCTTCCCTTTGTGTTCTCTCTCTCTCTCTCTCTCTCTCTCTCTCTCTCTCTCTCTCCTCCCCCATCTCATCTGTTCTCTTTACTCCTTCTTTCTATTTTTCTTTCTTTTGTGGTTTTGAGAAAGGATCTCATTATGTAGCCCAGGCTAGCCCCAACTTTCAATGATGTCCCCCAGTTTCAGCCTCCCTGAAGACTGGGGTTACAAACATGAGACCCGACACACTCTGATTTCCTCATTTCTTTTTCTTGCTGTGTCTTAGTACCCTGTTCAGTTTGCAAAAATGCACTGAACAACATGAGGAAATCCTATAGAATCAGGAGCAGGGGCTGCTGGGAAGTCATTGAGACCAGGGACTGGCTGTCATGATCAAAAGAATCTTTGCCTTCCTCTCAACGATGATTCCTATGTGAAAGAGCCTTGCCTATCTCTCAGCGAGAATCCATCATCCTAGTCAGAGAAATCTCTGGCCCTGGCCCATGCTCAGCCTTCTCAACAAAGAGTCAACAGGAAGCAGTAGTGCTAATTTCCACCAAGACAAAACAGATAAAAGAGGTCTCGTGGTTTGAGCCTGGCCTTTAATGGCTGACCCATCTCTCCAGCACAGGTTGAATGTTTTAAATATCCAAGAATGTTTTGTACCATCACTGGAATCTCCTAGATGCCACATTAATTCTTTTATTTATTTATTGTTGTTGTTTGTTCTTTTTGTTGTTGTTGTTCCAGTTTAGTTTGGGTTTGGGTTTGGGGTTTTGTTTTGTTTTTGCTTTGGGTTTTTGGTTTGTTTTCGAGCCAGGGTCTCACTTTGAAGCCTAGCTTGGTCTAGAACTAACTATGTAGCTTCAAACATGAATCAAAATTACGACTTCAGTCTCTGAAGTGTTGGGATTATAGACATGAGCTACAGTGCCAGGTTAAGTTAATTGATAATGATGTTTTAACTTTAGCACATAAACTAAAGCCAAAATGTGGGGTTGAGCCTAGTATAGTGGAAGCATCCCATGTGTTCCTCAAGTCATTCATTCATTCATTCATTCATTCATTCATTCATTTTATTTTCCATTTTGTCTGTAGGTCAAGACTTGGCTGCTTCCTAAGGCACATAGATAGACTATTGCCTTTCAAGTTTAGAGTCCTTCTGAAGTCACACTTCTGTTAAACCTAAATAAATACTGATTTGTTCCTGGACATGCCTTCTGTGGGAAAACAGAATCCTTTGAGGTCTCTACGCTATGCAAGTCACTAAGTATCACTGGGTAAAAGTGCAATGATGTGGATTAGTATACATTGATCTAATCTACAAGCTCTTCTGCATTCCAACCACTCTTTATTTAGCTATCCATTTACTTACTTATCTATGTACCCACTGTTGTACCCAACCATCTGCTCATCCATCCAAATAACTGCCCACCTACCCAGCAATCCCTCATCCATCCATTTATCCATCCATCATCCATGTATTCATCTATCCATTCATCTATCCATCATCTATCCATCTGTCCATCCATCCATCATCCATCATCCATCATCTATTCATCTATACATCCATGCATCATCCATCATCTATCCATCTATCCATCCATTCATCATCCATCCATCATCCATCCATCATTCACTCACCTATACATTCACTCATCCATCCATCATCCATCCATTCATCCATTTATCTATCCATCCACTCATCTATCCACCCATCTATCTATCCATCCATCCACTCGTATATCCATTCATTCATCCATCCATCCATCCATCCATCATTCACTCATCTACCCATTCACCCATCCATCCATCCATCATTCACTCATCTACCCATCCATCCATCCATCCATCCATCCTCCATCCATCATTCACTCATCTATCCATTCACTCATCTGTCCATCATCCATCCATCCATTCATTATCTATCCATCCACTCATCTATCCATTCATATATCCATCCACCCATCTATCCATCCTAATGGGGCAGGAAGTCAGTAACAAATCCAGCGGGTCTCAGGATAAATGTAACTAATTACTATAAAAGGTATCAATGCAAAACAGAACCTGGCAGTTTGTACTCAGCACCCGTACCTTATAATTTGCAACTAAATATCCTCCCCCAACACACACACACACACACACACACACACACACACACACACACACACA
>JANHMN010000017.1:42859609-42915115 GCA_030674055.1 Rhabdomys pumilio
CACACACACACACACACACACACACACACACACACACACACACACACTGGGCAGAGGCAAAGTGAGAGCAGGGATAGTGGGATAAATGTCGAGGACTGGTAACAAAAGATATGCTAAACTTTAATCAAGATGGCATCTAAGTTTCCCTGAAGTCTAAAGGGTTAGAGAAGTTTGGCGTGGCAGGTGTGTTTTGTCAGGGTAGCCCTGTGAGACCTCTTACTGGGCAGCTTCTCCTCAGCATGACAGCCCACCCTGCTGCATCATAACTCTGATCATTTATTACTTTCTCCTTTACTGTCCTCATGTATTACTGAGGGTAAGCAGTTTATTGGGCAGGTTTAAGTTCCCAATCTCTTTCTTTTTCCATCCATAAAAATGATTCATAAAAGTTAGAGAACTAACTCAGTGTCTAGAATTGCTGTCCGGTTTCACAGATGCATGCTAGTATTTTCCTGGTGGTGGGAGGTTTACTCATCTCTAATGTAGAGTAGCATCTCTTTCCAAAGATGCAGCCCTTCTCCCATCCGAACGTTGGACAGTACAGTCATTAGTCACCTGGCATCCATCTGGAAAGGGGAAATGAGGTGCAGCCCTGGAACCACCAGGAGAACTGCTTCCCATGCCTTAGTCTGGTACTGAGTCACTAGGCTATGCTAGACAAGGAAGTTCATTTGTCAGAGTGGCTGTCTCTCTGAAAAAAGAGCCAGCAAATGGATGCAGTCAGTGCTGGATGAGACATGCCAGAGTGCAGGGGGTCCTGTACTCAGCCACCTCTCCAGACCCTTATTAATAACAGATTTCTGGGGCTTCCTTTTTCTCAAGGTGGGAGAGTGGATACATGACCTTTAAGGTAGCTTCTAATACATGGGTTCTTGGTTGAAGGGTGAGGAGGAACTACATTGTCACTAATGTTGCTTATAACGTGCAGTTCCTGTAATAACAAAAGCAGACCAAAGTTCACTTTAATGTAAAACAACTGTAGTTTGCAGCCTTAGGTTTAAAGGGAAGTTGGAAAAATAGGATGGGGAGTTCTCATATGTCTTTCTTTAGGTTGTGTAAACCTAATTAATGCCATTGCGCATTGATCCAAACAGATACTGGCACAACCTGATTATCCAAGCTACAGACTTAATGTGGGAGTGCTCTGGCGTTTCCAATATAACACCTCTTCTATTGCAAGTTAGTTCAAAAATTACACTGCATTTGGAGGCTCACTACTGTTTAAAATACCTACCCACAAAGCCTTGTCACATGTCCTGGGGGATGATCACTCCCACCACCTTTGTTATGCCATGGATTCCCCTAAGTTGTACTACTTAGAGAAGGAGGATCTGCAGAGTGGTCCTCCTACTGGACATCTGGACATTCCAGGCTCTATGAGAACGCCTTCTTGGAGATTTTAATTAATTAAGTGTGCCAATGCTTGCTTTAGGAGTGAATTTGGAAAGCAATTCTGGCCAATGGCTAATGAGAAGTCTGAAGTTGCTGGGTAACTTCCCTGCACTCCTCAGCCCCCCTTTTTGTTTGTCTGAATTTTGAGACTTATTGTTTGAGTTATCCTTTGTTGAAGAACAGAATGCCTGGAGCTGTTGCAGCTAATTTATAACCATGGTGGACCAACCTGGGACAGAAGCAAATATCATGTTCCAAAATGGAAAACTAGTGGGACTCTGACCTTTAGCTGCATGATTTCTTCCTGCGCATGAACTAACTCCTGACCCCTTGTTATGAGAAGAGGAAACACATTCTCCTCTTCTCGGGGGAACCTAAACGTTACTGAGGACTGATGGAAAACCTTCATCAACAACAAAAAAAAGCATGCTTTGAGGCCAACAGAGGAGCACACCTTTAATCCCAGCACTCAGGAGGCAGAGGAAGGTGCATCTCTTTGAGACTGAGGCCAGCCTGTTCTATTTAGTGAATTCCAGGACAGATAGGACTACATAAAGAGAACCTGCCCAAACATAAGTAAATAGGTAAGTGTAGGACCATGAAAGGTAGACTGGTTTCTGGTTGAGCACAGGTTGGAAACCATCGAAGACCCCAGGTGATCCTAAGGGACGGCATACATTTCGCCACTCTCCCAGACTCCAGGCTCCTGACACGAGGCTGCAGCCCTCCATAGACCTGTGTCCTTTAGTCACGTAGGGCAATGCTCCTAGCCCCTCCACAGGTAGAAGCGTGACTACAGGCCACAGAGCCTCAAGACATATCTCCATATTAATGAGACACCTAAAGACCAGAAGGGCATAGCCAATTAAGCATTCCTTCCCAGACCCTCCTCTCTGCAAAAGGTATTTAACCTCAAGCCCACACTATGAAAACTGGGGTACAGTTTTTCACCTACTTTCTGCCATGACATAAACATCTTAAAACCACAGACCATTTCTCTTCCATCGGAATCTGCCATGGGGAGTAGAGCAGGCCTTTGTCTACAGAGCTGTCATCTAATCTCTCACAGAAGACCTCTCTACATTCCCAGCCATGGAGACCACCACCAACCCAACGCAAGTCAAGTGAGCCCGCAGTGACCAAACCAAGAACTCTCATCCCCGCGGAACTCAGTCAGAGCTTCTCTCCCCTTCTCCCATTTGGTTCCGGGCCAATGCAGCTCATATGCCCCCACTTTGTTCTTGGCTCTTCCATGACTTCCAGCAGCACCTGGAGGTCTAAGAGCCTAAGAACCAGCCAGTCCCTGGCCACCTTCTGGCCCAGGGACCCCCAAGCCAAGAACTCTGGCAGTCCCCATCTCCCAGCACTGTCCTGTGGCTTCACATAGCCTGACATCCACCTGGTGCTAGCATGAGGAGAGCACAGTCAAACTTCCTGCATCTCTGTCTTCCCCAACTGGCCCTAGCACTGTGGTGAGACAGATGCGACCCACTCATTAACCCAAAAACTGGTTCGAAAACACCCATGAACCAAATAAGTAAGTAAGTAAGTAAGTAAGTAAATAAATAAATAACAAAAGAATGCTATGTTCCATTTAGGCAACTAGAAGCAGTGGTCAGTTTTTGTACAGTTCACCTCAGAAGCCTCTTTCATTCAATCATGAATTCAACACTTGAATGTACAGATTCGGAACTCTTGTCCTGGCTCTGTATCAATATGCCAGCCATCCAAAGTGGTATCCTTGCTCTGTCACCCTTCTCTCTGCTACAAGAGTGAACTCAAGGAAGAAAGGTTTGTTTAGGATTTCAGCCAGTGGCTGGCAGGCTCCATTGTTTTTGAGACCATGATGAGGCAGAAAATCTTGGCAGATAGCTATGGTGAAGCCAAGCTGCTCACCTCATGGCCATTTCAAGGAGGAAACAAACAAGCAGGAAGGAGTTCTCCAGGGAGAAGTTACACCCTTGATGATGTAATTTCTCCAACTAGTGCCCACCTCTTCTTCTTTTGTCTCTCCATTTGTTTGTTTTCTGAAATCTGGTTTCTCTTTGTAGCCCTACTGAAACTAGCTCTGTAGACCAGGCTGGCTTCACACTTACAGAGATCCAACTGCCTCTGCTTCTCATCTTAATATCCTCTGTCTTATATTTTTTAAACCTACTTTAAATGAGGGGTTTTAAATGCTTTAACCTCCCTTCCAGCCCACCACCCACCAGAAGTAGTGGAAAGAGAAGATTAATAGGGTAAAGAAGGATGTAGACCTGTTTATAAGTAGTTCTTTGGAGTGAATCCACTCTGCATTGTCAGGATATCAGCAGTTCAATTCACACAAATCAGCAGCAGCAGCTCAATCCACTGGCAAACACCATTCATGAATCAGTAACAGCCGAGTCTGAGGAAGCAACAAGAAGCTGCTGGACCACCACCAGAAGTTCATTAGTAGCATTTCTATGGAGTCACTACAAACAGTGATCAGCAAAGAATGGCAAGGCGAACCAATACCACACAGCGAAGACCAAGGTCAGCAAAACCCAAAGTTGACTAGCAAAGAAGGTAAGGTGTACATAGCATCATCCACTGTCTGTTGGGTTCTATTTATACACTTTTTCAACACTACCTGTTCTCTCAAGCATTTGCTTTATCAAAACATCACATGCCCTTTTTCCAGGCAGCTTCCAGAAAAACATCACGTGTCTGTTCTCAACAAAACATCCTCCCACATGAGTACTTCAGTAGAAACATCCTCTCATATGACAGTTTCCAAAAAGAATCACATGACACAACCAAGTTTTCCCCAAAAAAATCTCAAATATTTCCATTTCAATCCTGTTCTTCTTTACACTCTTCAGTACACCTATCATCTTCATGGTCCAATCCCCTCTGCATAACAGCAGCAGCTGGGGGTCAAGACTTAACTGCGAGAGCTTTTTGAGGGGGATACTTTATACCCATAATACCAGCCTGGAAATGTCACACCATCCAGTGTGGGGTGAAATTCAGAGGCTTGCACACCTAATGCAGGAGTGCTTGGTGCTACCTGGGAAGTAAGCATACGGTATTCCTTGAGACTGATGCATGGAAACTTAGTAAAGGAAGCAGTACAACTTTCTTCAAGGATGCTTACCTTCTAGGCAAAAGGATGAGACACACAGGCACCGAGGCAAATGAAAACATGGGGATTGGCAACCATCGGGTCCCTCGTGGAAAGCGAGATGTCCAATGTAGATAACCTTTGTCTTATTGTTTGACAGTTCCATGCATTTATACTATGAATTTTAGTAATTTTTACCTTCTTAGTCCCTTCTCCTATCCTTTTTCCTCTCCTGCTGGAATGTTTCTTCCCTATAAGTTCTTCTGCTACTTTTGATTCCTCTTTTTGCATGTGGCCCTCTAGGTTTAATAATAGCTGCTTGCAAGCATGTTGGGAGGTTATTTTCTGGAGAGAGGGCAACTTGCCTGTGGCTACATCACTGAAGAAAATGACACTGTCCTCCTCCACCTACTATTAGTTGCCAATAAGTTGCCAATAGTCCCTCAGGAAGGAGTTCTTATAGCCTCCTCTCTCATCATTGTGAAATGTTAATAGGTCCAATCTTGTTCGGGTCTTGTGAATTCATGACTGCAACCTCTATGTCATACCCAGAAGATGTCTTTTTCTGCACAACTCCCCAATCTCAGCTCTTACACAACTCTTTCTACCACCACTTCTATTCTGTGATTTCCCCAGAGATTTAGAGGGGTGATTAGATCATCATTGATGCAGACAATTTGTTGGCAGCCATCACTGGGTTGGTACAGTGGGATCCTTGGAGCTTACCTGACAGGCTTCACAAGTAACAGTGTGGTGCAGCACCTAGAACTAGGCACAGAGAGACTGACTCCAGTGTCTGAGTCCAGGTTCAGCTACCCACCAATTATGTGGCCCCTGGTCATCCATATGTCTTGGAGCAGCTGCAGGAAGAGGTTGCCAATTATTGTCATCTTTGCTCACAGGGCATTTGCAAAGTGCAGTGTAAATGTAAGGGAGTTATTATTCCCTCTGTCCCCAGAGGTAACTGAATATCTACCCACTCTGAGGTCCCTGATCTGTATCAGAATTTTTCCTTTTTTTTTAAAAAACAAAACAAAACAAAACAATTTACTTGTTTTGGGTTAGATTCTCTGTCAGTAATCCTGTCTAGCCTAGAATGTATTGAGTAGTCCAGGCTGGCCTCAAACCCATAGCAATCTTCCTGCCTTAACCTCTTCATTGCTGGGATACAAGCATATTTTAAATTTTCTCATTGTTTCAGAATAAAGTCACAATCCTTAGCATAGTTCTCAAAATATGCTCCATCTCTCTCCAAATTTATCTTCCCATTTCTGCATATCTCTCTCTTTCTCCTTCTTTCCCTCCCTCCCTCCCTCCTTCTTTCTTTCCTTCTCTCTCCTTCTCCTGTTTAGTTTTGAAAGAAAGTCTACCTAAGTAGTTCAGGCTGGTATTGAACCCTCAGTCCTCCTTCTCCAGCCACCAGACTTCTGGGTTAGCACATGTGCATCTCCACACACAGCCTACATTCTCTATCGGTAAAAGGTGTGTCAGATAAAGGCCCAGTTCAAATTTCCCCTTTTCCTAGACCACAATCAAAATGAGACTCTACCCTATTTCAAATTATTCAAGCCACCACCATTCTATTGAACTGTAATGATGTCCTTATCTCCTACAAAATTCTCCAACAATGTGTTCTTTACCTGTTACTACAAAAGGTAAGAGGTAGTGGCTTAAGATATCAACTTATTATCTTATCATTGTAGTGGGTAGGAACTTAGGAGTGGCTTACACAGGCTGGTTCTAACTCAGGGTGGTTTACAGGCTGTAGTGAAGACCCTATAGGGTTGGACAATCTTCTTCCAAAGTAGCTCCTTCCCAGGCATGAAGTCAGTGCTGGCTGCTGGCAAGAGGTCTCAGACATTGCCATGTGAATTCTGCTGTATATCTTTCGAGTAGTCACAAAATATGGCATTTGGCTTGTCCCAGAGAGGCTGATATACACTGAAAGACAAACTAGAAAGACCTTTTAGAACCTAGTATTAGAGGTTAAAAACAAAAACAAAGTCAGAACATCACTTATACCATTTTGTGTGAGAAGTAACCCCACTAAGTCAAGCCCACATTCAAGGGAAGAGGAAGTAGTTGGACCGGAAACATATAAAACCACCACATTTGGATCATCGTGTCTTTCTTCTCAGGCACTAGCTAAGTCTGCCACAAGGTTGGTGCTCTATGGGTATGCCAATTAAAATAGCTAATAAACAAGATAATAACAAACTTGGGGAAATACATGGGTGATTTGTGGGGGTCACATGTAGAATGATGAAGATGGGGAATAGTGGGAAGAAATCTGAGATGAGACTTTACAGGACTCTGTGGCCGAGCGAATAAGAAGGGTTGGGAATGGGCTTGCAAAACTCCTGCAAAATGCAGGATGCTGTCAATTCTTCGTATTAAAAGCATGCACTGCAAGTACTGGGAAATGTTTAATCAATCCACTTTTTATATTGAAGATGGCTTGGGCAACCTGGACTTAGGAATGGTTGTGATGGGCTGAAGGAAGCTTTTGGTGCTTCTTCTGCAGTTGTCAAAGTGATGCACCATCAAACATACATCTTATACATCTTAGAATCTTGTGTCTGATCAGTTATTCTGCAAAGGGAAGAGCTGGCTATCAGCAGCAAGAGCAATGTCTAAAACATCTGTTATTCAGATTGTCTAATTTATAAACGGGGTGAGGGGGTTCTACTGTATGTTTCCCAATAGGTTTTGGCCTCAAGTATTAAAAGTTAGATTGACACCATTACATATCCAAACGAAATTTCCACAAATCATTGTGAAACGTGGGGGACAGGTAGATCGCAACCTTTCAAATACTAGGATTCCAGTTTTCACTTTTAAGAACTCAGTTTCTCAGGCCTCAGACTAATCAGCACAGCTTCAAGTTGACAGAACATTTCTACATTGAGAGTCAAAGTGCCAGAGTGCTCCAGAGTTCGTAATCTTTTTGTGATTTTTACAAGACTAGGGAGGCCGAATTTCAGAAGAGTCTTGATTGGGGAGACGGCTTAGTGAGTGATAGGGAGACGGCTTAGTGAGTGATAGTCCTTGCTGTTCAAACACTAAGAATTGACTTGGAATCCCCAGAACCCATGTAAACCTTGGCCACATGGCAGGGGCATTTCTACTGGGAAATAGGACTAGCTAGAGGAGCAGCTAGCCTGGCCTAGCCAGTGGAAAAGTCAACAAAAAGAGAGACCTTGGAACAAACAAGGTGGAAGGTGAGGCCTGACACTGGAGGTCATTGGAGCGAAACTGCACGAATGTGTGAGCTCAGGCATGTGCATCCCCTATGTGGCTTAAACTATGCACATGCGCATATGCGCCCGCTGCGCATAACAAGGGTTAGTCCAATATGTTTCTTCCTGCTCCCCAACCCCAGGGAGTTAAGAAGCCCTAGGGCTGTCTGTTAAATAGTGCACAGTTTAGAATACAGGAGATACATTTCTTTAAGGAAGTTCATTCAGTTCCAATTACCTTCAGACTGCCATTTTTGCAAGCTCATAATTGTGAAACTAAATTTAAAAAGGAATTAAACAGTCCTTTGTTCATTTTGCTTTTCTGTACATTTAGAGGTGATTATTTGTTCCTTCATTACTGGCAGTATTAAATCCAATATTTGCCAGTATAATTTATTTTAAAAGACCTTTTGTCCTTCCGGAAGTAGTTTTGAAACTTAATATTAAATGGAAACTTTGGATGAGAATCTTCTTTTTTACATTTTCTTCAGTGTTTATTCTTCCACTTCTGATCAAATGATACTGATGCTAGTGGATTTAGGGTGAGCCACGAAAAACTAATTCAGGTTAATACCTGGCCTTTTTAAGTGAGGGAGTAAAACGTGGGGTACCTGCACGCTATTGTAAAGTAGGCTCTACGAGGGCAGGGCCTTTGGGGAGCCTCCGAAGGTTCAGAAAGGTTGAACCTACACTGTGCAACCCCTCAAACACTGGAGTAGCCATGAATTCATTTAAGGTCCAGTGCAGGACTGGAGCTGGCCCGCAGGCCCGAAGCTTCCCGCCCGGGGCCCTTCCTGTGGAGGAAGAAGCTGGGCGCTAGGAGTGGGATCCCGGCCCACTTCCTGTCCAGCAGCTCGGAAGCCGTTTCCTTTCGGAGCCGGAGGACAGAGCTTCCATTCCCGCGTCTCGGCGAGGTTCAGGGAGGAGTGTATCCCGGCAGAACCCGCAAGCCCGGGTAGCGGTTGCGGCGCGAGGGTTAAGCGCGCCCGGCTTGCATAGGGGGCGTGGTCAGTGGCGCTGGCCAAAGGGCTTGGGGGCGGGGCGGACAGAGGGGGCGTGACCAGAGGCGCGCGCCTTTGCGGCCTGGGGGCGGAGCAGACGGAGGAAGGAGGTGTGGCCAGAGGTCCGCGCCTGTGCAGCCGCTGCGGGGAGAGGGCTGTGGCCGGGGGCGGTTCCGGGCGGCAGGCCGGGGCGGGGCGGGCGGAGGAAGGGGGCGGGGCCCGAAGTTGTTCCGCGCTGGGCTGCGGGGCTGGCGGGCGGACCGGGCCGGGCCGGAGAAGTTTTTGCTGCGGCTGCTGAGCGAGGGTGCGGGCCCCCGCAGGCGGTGCACGCCCGCTGCCATGGCTTTCCGTAGGAGGACGAAAAGTTACCCGCTCTTCAGCCAGGAGTTCATCATCCACAACCATGCAGACATCGGCTTCTGCTTGGTGCTCTGCGTCCTCATCGGGCTTATGTTCGAGGTGAGTAGAGCGGGGAGGGGGTGCTGCAGGGGTTGGAGGTCCCAACTCCCGTGCTCCGCGGCGCAGACAGGGATTCCGGGACCTCTTCTGGGCTGGAGCGCGCCCGGCTGTCCCGCACGTTATCTGCACCTCTGGCTTTGTGCACTGTATTCACCCTGGCCTGGACCTAGGACAGTCCAGACAGCACCCCTAACTCCTCGCTGTGCGGGCCGTGCCACGTTCTGTCGCCCCCTTGGGCACCAACCATATCCTGCAACTCTCCCTGAATCTCAGAAACGCGTGCCTGGCCTCGAACCAATTGCAGAGCTGCCTTCCTGGCCCTACGATTGGGGTTTCCTTTCTGGCGTCCTGGTGCCAATGTGGGAAACTCCTAGATCCGCCGTAATTGCACAATTCCCCCTCCTCCTTTCAAGTGGGGGCTGCCGAATCTTCTAGGCTCTTCCAGTGGAAGGGACCCTAACCTTCTGGGAGTTCTTCATCCTAACCTCTGGAGCTTGCTCCAGGTGTTCACATGTGGCCCTGGCTCCATTCCAGGGGAATCTTCTGCGACTAACCTCTCTTTAATAATGTGACCTAAAGGGCTAGTTTTAAGATATCCTTTGGCACTTTGGACTGTCCCTGTAGATCTGTGTGTGAACTGGACCCAGAACCTCATCCCCTTTGCAAGAGCCGGAAGAAGAGCAGGGATACTCTCTGCTTTTAAGTGAAAGGTGATTTTCTTGTCGCTGCAGGAATGTGGAGTGGGAACAGAGAATGGGATCCTAGATTCAGCAGTGTGCTGGCGTAGTCCTCAGGGCTGGCTGTGTAAACCACTAAGGGGTCAGAATCGATGGTCCTTACTACAGAGTGAGACAAAACGGTGATAGTGAAAAGTGAGAAGGATTTGCTATAGTCTATATTGTCTCAAGAGCACCATATGTGACATAATGTATGACAGTCCCATGGCTTGAGAATACTCACTCCTAACCTCTCTTCTGTGTAAGGTTCCTGATCTGCATTCTATAGGGTAGTAAGAAGCTGAACCATTTAAAAGTTACCTGTCTACCCCTGCATCTACCCATGTCTCCCTTCTGTTACCAACACAGGACCCATTTGGCTGATAAACCTGCCCTCTAGCTGGGCTGTTCGTGTGGTGGCCAGGTCTGAGTTGGATGCTTGCTCACAGCCAGGCTGTCGGGTTTACAGGAGAGAAGCTGGGTTTGGGGTTGGCTTCCACACTCTTTTGGAAATTCTGTCAGTTCACTCTTTCTCGTCTCCTACACTCACATTTCCTTTGAGATTGTGGAGAAGAGTGTCTCATTAAAGACTGACGGAAGCATCAGTTTCCCCCATCATTGAAGAAACCATTAAAACCAACCTTCCTTATGGAGTGACCGTTAAGCTTAAAGCTGAGGTTTTATCGGCAACAAAAGCCATTCCTCCAACCAAAGAGCAAATCTGTTTCTTGCTCCTGGACTCTTGTTATTATTTAACGTAATGGCTTAATGAGAAGGCAGGGGACCTACCCTGCTTAACGTTTGCCTCATGTCAATTTGCAGTCCTCCATTCTAAGAGGCTTCTCAGTGTCATGCTCCAGTTCTTGGAGGCTAGGGCCGATTGACACATGTGTCAATCATAAACCTCATCATAGCCATGTGCTCCACTGCTGGCCAGAGCCTCATGCTTAGCCTGTGGTTCTCTGTGGTGTCTCTAGCTATTGTTGAGAGTTTGGGCTTTGCCTGTCTTAGTGTTGTGCAAAAAGAGACACCTAGAGTTTGTACTCTTACCTCCTTTGTTCCCTGTCTCTAGCCTGCGGGGAATGCTTTGCTTCAGATCAGTGACAGTCGGTGGAAACTGACAACTGCTGGGATTGTCACTCCTAGTACCTGATGTGAGAGAAAGGACTAAGGTGAAGGGGGGAAAAAGCCATTTTCCTTTTTCTTTAGACTTGGTTGAGATGCCAATAGACCTCCCTCTTCACAGTCTCATCTTCTTCTGCAGGACTTTTAGCCCGACAGAACTTTCAGAGCAGATGTTTCTTTCTGAAGCTGCTTTGAGGACTTGCCAGTCGGAGCTGGTTTAGGAAGAAGGGTGCTTTCCCTTGAATCTCCAGTATCAAAGACTCTTGATCTGTGCTGAGTGTGTCTGTTCCTATCTACTGACTGTACAGAGACTGTGTGTGTGTGTGTGTGTGTGTGTGTGTGTGTGTGTGTGTGTGAGAGAGAGAGAGAGAGAGAGAGACAGAGAGAGAGAGAGAGAGAGAGAGACAGAGAGAGAGAGAGAGAGAGAGAGAGAGAGAGAGATCAGCTATCTTTGAACTCTGCTATCATTACTAAATGAGAACAGAAACATCCTGGAATGTAGGGGGTGGGAGGCACCTCAAACTTAGCATGAGATTGACTGAAGATTTCTGGGATTTTCCCAGGGGTAGCGCTGGTGATGGTGGCAGCAGTGTTGAATGTGTGTGTTTATAGGTAGGCATATCGTGGGAAGGAGGAGGAGTAAGGGGAACAGGGAGAAAAGTCATCAGGCTTGAGTTTGTATCTTGGGCCAGGCTAGGATTCCTTCATTTGGGAAGCTGAGCCAGGAAAACTGTATTGTAATTCTCCCAGTAGAATGTGACTCCTGTCCCTGCCTAGTCTCTGCTGTTCCTTATACCCTCCCCACACCCTAGCAAGCCACAGCCTTCCTACCCACATCAGTACTCCCCTGCTAGTCACCTCTGCAGTCCTCACAGGGTTTGATTTCCCTCGCAGGATCCCCAAGGCTTCAGCTCTGTCTTTAGGGAGCTGTTGACGCCAAATTCCTTCCCTTGGGATCATTTCCTTTTGGGCACACATGAAAGGCTGTCTGGCCTCTGTTCCCCCGAGCTGTGCTCAGACACACTTTTAGTTTAGTTTTGGGTTATCTTATTTCCAAAGCTGGGAAGGCTTCTTCCCCCAAGCCAGGTTTTGTCCCATCTTATGTCTGTTTGGAATAGAGCTGTTCTCTGCAGCCACTGCACTTGGCTAAAAAATGTCAGGAATGTGGAACTTTATTCCCCCCTCCTTCTTTTCCAGCTTTCTCTTTCTTAACCCTGCTTCGGGGGAGAGGTGGTGAAGGGGCTCAGTTTTCTTCTCTACAGTTTGGACTTTCTTAGGTGGCGTGTGGTTCTTTAGAGTGTGGGTAGCCAGTTGGGATGTGTGCATAAGTCAGATTTGAAAGTAGCCATCCCCCTCCTCCCTCTTCCCTTCGCCTGCCTTCCAGTGCCTTGTGCCACGTTTCCAACTGAAACAGGCAGGGGAAGAGGAAAACTCTTTCATTTAGAGAACAGAGAATAAGAAATAAGAGGGGGGGGGTGGCTGGAGGAAAGGAAGCAATTTCTGTATCACCTTTAAAACATCATCTCGCCACAGAAACTAGTTTCTTCTTCGGTTTCTGCAGCTACAGAGAAATGTTTCTGAGATTCTGCGGGTCATTTGCAGGTTTGGTGTTTAGGGTTTTTTTTTTTTTTTTTTTTTTTTTTTTTTTTTTTTTTGACAGGGTTTCTCTGTGTAGCCCTGGCTGTCCTGGAATATACCGTGTAGACTGTAGACCATGCTGGCCTCGAACTCAGAAATCCACCTGCTTGTGCCTCCCAAGTGCTGGGTTTAAAGGCGTGTGCCACCACTGCCCGGCTGGTGTTTAGTTTTTATATAGGCCATGATGATGATGTAACTTTGAGACCCAGAGGAATTTGAAGATAGTGGCTGGTTTGGGCTTTTTGGACATTGTTTCTGAGGCAGGTGTGGAAGATAGCTCTTTTTTCTAGGAACTACTTTCTTCCTGTTCCTGACCCCATGACAGACTCGTCAGGAAGAAATATTTGCAGCATATACAATGGAAGCCCATCGGATGTGTCATAAGTGTGTGGAGTGAGGGTTTGTGGCACCCTATCATAGTCTTGGAAGTACCTGTGGGTGTCATAGCCTGCAGCCAGGCAGCCAGTCCAGTCTCCTGATGCTAGGCGAAAAGCTAAGCTTATGCACTGTGAAAAGATTCTTCTGTTGTGTTAATGGAAGCGTGTGCGCAGCATATAGAGATGGTGGATGCCAGCTAGGTTTTCCTAACTTCTAATGCACTTCCGTCAGCTTTTGTACTTCCTGACTTTATGCCTCTACTCCTGGACCTTAAGACACACCCTGCTAGAATATGCTAGGGAACACCAGGAGGGGTCCCTTCATTCTCACAGGTCAATTCCTCCTGCGTGTGGCACTCAGTGACTTGAACCACAGGATAGAAATTTGGAGTTTGAGTGTCTCTTGCTCACGACTTCAGTTTAACCACATTCTGTGGGATGAAGGGACATAATTCACTCTTCTCTTTGGCAAAGTGAAAGATTGGTATTGGTCAATTGGTGAAGTTTTGATTCCATGTCCAAGATGAAGACCTAGCATGGGGGTGCTTTTATTGATGCTCAAAACAGTCACACTGAGGACCACCGTTGGCTCTGGCTTTTATTGTAATCATTTGTTTGTTTGTTTGTTTTTTACACTCCAGGATTTTATTCCCCTCCCAGTTCACCCTCCAACTGTTCCACATCCCTCAGTCTCCTGTCTGTCTCCTCCTGTCTCCGTAAAGATGTCTCCTCCCCCTGTCTCCATAAAGATGTCTCCACCCCCCACCTCCACCCCCCACCCCATCAGACCTCTAAACTCCCTGGGGCCTCCAGTCTCTTGAGGGTAGTCAGAGAAGATGTGTCTCTGGCTACTGGGTCTGAGGATCTGCTTTCCATCTTTGTATCCCCTCTTTGAGGGCCCTGGTTGTATGTCATTTAGGGATGACGTCATTAAGATGAGTACCTTTCTCCTACATTCTCCAGTACTAGCCACCTACTGTCCAAATGACTGTCCCTGACTCCCCTAATCCCGGTGCCCCAAGAATTCTGTGCCATACTACTCTCAGATGTTTGTCTTAGAACACGTGGGGTAGGTTGCAATGGGTCTCAGTGCTGCCACCATCAGCTCTGGGGCAGTAAAGATCAGCACTGGGCCATTCCACAAGAGAACAGCCCTGGAAGCTAAATAGGTGTCACTTCTCTTGCTGGCTCTGTTGTCTGAACCCCTCGGTGGTTTATTTCCCAGGCGTGCTATCCAGGCTGGTCACAGCAGAGCGCCCCAGTCCCGACTGTTTGTGGAATAACATGAGTTGCTATGGTGAAAGCTTCACTCTGGCAGGCACGAACTCCTTTTTGATCTGCTTCGATGTGGGCAGGGGCCCCAGAAATCATTCCGTGGCATAGCTGTTGTACCTCTCATTCCCACCCTGATAAAGCGATGAAGCCAGAGGTCTGATAAGAGCGGATTAGCATTCCCACAGGACAGAAATGCTTTCTAATCAGCCTGTGTGCTGTTAGCTCGCTTTGGTGGGAAACTTTGCCGATGCTATCTCTTAACCTCCTTATGCAGTGCTGTGTATCTGGTATCCATTGGTACCTAATGGTTAAAGGAAGGAGAGGCGGAGTGGGAGGAGGGGGGGGGACATCGAAACTATGAGTAGGGCTACTGAAAAGCCCTCCTTGTTTCATGGGCAGGGCTTTATCCTTTAGGTACTGTGTTACCTTGCCCTGATTTACCTCTGCTGTCTCAGATACCCTGCTGTGGGGGAGAACCAAACCCCACTTAGACGGAGCTGGTTAGTGTTGTGGGCTAACTGTGTGGTTTAGAGAGCTTTGCAAGGGATTCTTCTGGATAGTGAATGTTTGAGTAGCTTTTCTTGCTTTTGAACAGAGGAAATGGAGCCAGGTTGTGAGTTGGGGGTGCCAGGCCGTCTGGGGTCCTCCGGTGAGTTTGTTGGAGGCCAGGGTTAGGAGGGGAGCCTGCCACGTGGCCTCTTGATGTCTTTTTTCATCTGTCTGGAGGAATTGGCAGCATTTTACATCTGTGAAATGTTTTACTAGCCTCACCCTATAATCGGGATGGTTTATGGGGGTTGTCATACCCATCCAGAAGCCTGGCTTCTAGAGGAGAGATTTGGCCAATGACCATCCACCCAGCGTCAGAGTCAGAGCCAAAATAACAATCCAGCAATGTCTGGCTCACATTTAGAACACAACTCTGATGCCCCCACAAGTGGGGTGTCTGTGGAACAGAGCCACTGGCGGCTTTATTTTTCCTTTGTCCGAGTGGGTCTGTGGAAGTCTGTGGACCATTCCACTCTGGAGCCTTTCTGCCCAGAATGATCATTGAAATTCACATCTCCCTCCAGGAGACTATAGAGAGTGACCTGAATGTGTTCATCTGTCACATGTGAACAGAGATGAACGGACAGGAGCTTCCCCCACCACTGAAGTCTCTGCCTGCTATTATCTGTGTGAGATAAGGGGTTTCTGGTTGTAGTTTGCTCACTGACCTTATCATCATGTTAATATTATGGTCATAGCTCAAGGGCACATTTCCCGTTTTATGAGTTCATGACTTTAGAGGGCAACCTACGAAATTGCCGAAATTGCTGACTGTGTTTACAGAAGAGGAAAATAAGCCCCACCCCCCAAAGCACTTGAGAGATTTGCCCAAGACAATTAGAATAAATGTTTGACAAACCTGGAGCCACACCCAGTCTACCTCTGGTACATCTTCTTGTCTCTGCCCTGAACTCTAGACTCTTGTCTCTGAATGCCAGTCTGTGTGGAAGGATGTCTTGGAGATGCCCTATGATGCTTACGAACACTGCTCTTTCATGGAACGACAGAGTACCTGTGCGGTGCTGGTGTGAACTCAGGGGATGCAGAGATGAAGAAGGCCAGGGCCCTGTCCTCAAAAAGGTCACAGTGTGGTATCTTAGAGTCAGTGCACTGGCCTGTGAGCCCAGCTACTCAGGAGGCTGAGTCAGGAATAGTGAAAGAGTTTAAAGCTACCCTGAGCCTCATAGTGAGATACTGGTAAAATGCTTGCCCAGCATGTGCGAGGCCCTATGGGAAAAAAACTCATGTGTCACAGGAGTGAAAAAGTTGTGGATGAGAGTCAGGCCATAAACTTGTCATGTATGACAGGTATAACCTTCCCTAGACTCTCAGGCCTCCACCTCGAGCCACTGTGTTTTGGTGGAAGAGCATTAATTAAGAACTAGTACCATGACTGTGGGTGTCAGGGTTTAGAAGAAAAGAGTGATGGTCGTGCTTGGAGATCTTCACAGGCACATATGACACTCATATGCATGTGATTGTTTTGTGACAGGGCAGAGCGGCTAGGACCAGAAATCCCATAGGTTTAGGGGCTTTAGAAAACACCAATTCCTTGTCACTGTTTTAAAGTCTGACTAAATCTGAGACCAAAGCCTTGGGAGTCCTTGTCTTGGGGGAGGGGCCTTTTCCTGGCTTGTAGTAAGTAGCACTCTATCTTTAGGAAGGAGGGACAGAAAAGGGTGCTTGATCTCTGGGGTCACTTTATTAGGGGCATCAAGCTCATTCAGGAGGGCTTTGTAACTGAAATTAATCATTCCCTAAAGAACCTCCTAATGCCACTGCACTGATGATATGGTTTTCAGTCTAGGAACTTTTGGTGGAAGCAGGCATCAAAAGTTCTGCTCATAATGGACTCTGTGTGTGTGTGTGTGTGTGTGTGTGTGTGTGTGTGTGTGTGTGTGTGTATGTGTTCCATGTGAGCACGTATGTGTGCATGAGTGTAAAGGCCAGAAGTCAACTTGGGTGTCTTCCTCTGTCACTCTCCACCTTATTTTTTCGAGTCAGGGTCTCTCACTGACCCCACAACTTAATGATTTGGCTAGCCTGGCGACCAGGGAACAGCAGGATCTGCTTGTCTCAGGTACAGACACTTGCTGCCATGAGCGGCTACAATGTGGGTGCTGGAGATGCAAAGTTAGGTCCTGATGCATGTGTGACATGCAGGTTACTGACTGACCATTCTCCCTAACCTGTCACATGGTGTCTTAAGAATCTTGTTTTCAGGACTGGAAATGAAACTCTGGCTTGGCACATGCTGCGCAAGTGTTCTTCCCCTGAGACAACATCCCCTGCTCTTGAATTTTGTGGTTGGTTTTTTTTGTTGTTGTTGTCGGGTTTTTTGTTTTTTGTTTGTTTGTTTGTTTGTTTTTTGATAGCATTTTACTCTGTAGTCTTGGCTGGCCTGGAACAGAGCAGGCTGGCCTCCGCTCACACAGATCTGCTTACCTCTGCCTCCTAAGTGTGATTAAAGGCATGTGCTATGCCTGGCTGCTGTTTTTTGTTTGTTTGTTTGTTTGTTTGCATGTGAGACAGTCTCACTAGAAGCCTGGCTGACCTTAAACTCCAGGCTATCCTCCTGTCTCAGCATCTCAATTACTGTCATTACAGGCATACGACACTGTATTCGTGGGACAGGACTTCTTCATAGAACTGGGTTCCTTCACATCCTATAAAGTTAGATTCTCTCGCAGGAAGTATTTCTTCTTCTTTTTCTCCTTAGAGAATTTTAAAAAGAACTTTCATTTTACAGGGAATTCTGTTGAGTGGCTCACCACCAAAAGACATCTGTGGCTACCAAGGAGAGAGAAAGACGTGTCCTCCAGGACATTGGGTAGATACCGATGATGAAATTCATACTGCAGTCTCCCTAGCCCCTGCTGAACTCCACTCCACAAAGGGAGGATGGCTTTAGTTAAGTCAGCACATGTTGACTTCTGCTTGGTACTTAGTGTAGTGCTGGGATCTTCACGAAGTAGGTTTTAGATGTGGCTTGTGTTTAAGGTGCCACGGCTAGTGTTAAAAGCAGTCTGGGGGTTCTTGGGACAAAATCTTGGGAAAATGGGCCTCCCTTCCAGCAGTTCTTAAGAATTCCACAGGAAACCCGAAGGTCTGGTCTGCTCTACAATGCCCGACTTCCGGCTGAGACAAATTCCACAGGACTTGGAGCAGAAATGAACTTTTCATACCCCAGACTTCTAGACTTTAAGAGTATATTTTCGACTTGTATTTGGTGCCGGATCAACTTTTGACCTCAGTGGACAAGGGGTGACTTGTCTGTATGGATCCCGTCAGTGCCGTGTGAAGAGCAGGTGGCGAACTGGGAAGGAATGCTTGATGGCTGATTTATTTCCTTTTTCACTAGCAGTTTTCGTCTTTAGTTTGGGCAAAAAGTCTAGAGCGTTTTCCTCAGGGTTAGCTCTGTGGCTCGTGCCTTGTAATGTCTGGCAGCAGGGAGGGAGGTGTGTAATAGAGAAGGTGAACTGGGGGGGGGGCATGATTTCTTCCGGCAAATTGTGTGGCCCATAAAGACCCTTCACTTCTCTGGGCTAACACTTGATTTATGGGGGTTGGGGTGAGTGGGATGGGCACGGGAGTGTGAGGGGGGTGGCTTTCCTCTGGTTCAGCTGTCTTCTTCCCACGGGGCCTGTACAAGAAAGGAGGATGGCCAGGAAGGAAGAGGAGGAAGATAGAAGGAGGAACCTGCCTTCCTCCGCCCGCCCACACAGATTGTGACGTTTAACTTGGGCACCGTTGCTCCTCCATTGGGTTAAGAGCCTTGTCTTCTCTTTTGATTTCATTTTTGATTTGAGCCGGAATCAGTTCTGAACTGAAGTTTGGGCTTAGCATCTAATTGTCAGTGTAGCAGAAGTCAGGTAGGGAAGGCGAAAAGTCCATATTATAGAAGAATCATAGTCAGGTCCCTACCGTCCTCAGGAGGATTGACCTATAAAGAGTACGGAGTATATGGTATAGTCCCTGCCTGGCCTGACTTTCCTATCTACTTTGCTCTGCCAGATCAGGTTTTGTCACCCCAACTCTCTGAGGGAAGTCTGGGACGTTAGACTTATAAATACCTTTTCACACTTAGTGATAGATGGATGTCTCTCTGTGTGTGACTCTGTCCCCTACCCCCCCCATTGTGCCCCACCCCACCCCAAATCAACCTAGTGACCTCTTCTGACTTTACTTCCCCCTCATCTCTTCTTCCTACTCTGACCAACTGCGACACCCTTCCTTCCTCGCAATATTGGGAATGGATCCCAGGAAACAAGGAGGAGAGTTTTTGTTTGAAATGCACTTTTAAGAGCTGGATTGCAAATGTGCGTCATCACCATGCTCACTGCCTCAGCACTTAATGACCTTCTGATGTCTGATTTCAAGTAAGAAGAGTGAGTTACAGGACACCCAAAGCTACACAGACAACCCCTATCTCGAACCCCCCCTCCTCGCCCCATCAAAAGAAGAGAGTTAGTCATTACAGCTAACATTTGGAGCACTACAGATTGGAGACCAGTGAGATAGCTTGGGGGCGTAGGGGGGAGGGTAAAGGGCCCTTGATACTGTACTGAGCCTGATGATGTGAGTTCAGTCTCTGGAACACATGTTAATAGAGAGACGCTATGATGCCTATAAGTTGTCCTCTGACTTACACACACACACACACACACACACACACACACACACTAAATAAATAAATAAATAAATAAGTAAGTAAAACGATAAAATGAAATATCACATCAATAGCCACCTAATTAACTATGGCCATATTTAACTATTTAAAGTTAAATTTTAAAATGCTACGAGAAATTCCGCTTTAGATAGACCATTTTGATCACGAAATGTTCTCTCGGATGGTGCTGCTTGCTGCATTGCTTTCTGACTTTGCCTTTTGTTTCCGTAGTAACGAGATAGGAAGAGATCCTTGTGACCTGGTTCTGCCAGGAAACCATTGGAGGCTATAGTTTACAGAGGTCGCGGTCACGTCTAGACCTACAGCTAGACTGCCAGAGTTTGCATTCTGCTCTAGCCCTGCTATGTTGGTAAATAAACCCTTGTATTTCTGTTTCCTCATCCTTAACGGAGGATTAAGACTATGTCATAGAGATGTCGGGAGTACTGAGGTATTAATATAATATACACATAATATATTAACATATTTTAATTATATTAATATGTAACACATGAAAGGATACTAGATAGAGGTATGGATAAGAACCTTGGACTTGTGGCTTATTACTTATTACATCCTGAAAGTGCTGAATGGCATCTCAGCTATATATAACTCCTCTTTGTGACTGTGTCATCCATTTGGAACAGAGCCAAGAAACAGGATGCAGGTCCGAGCTGATGATGGCCTCAAACCCCTGCCGGGAACCCCACACTCGGCCTGCCCTCCAGGTCCAATTCACATCTTACTTGTACGTCACCTGAACATGTTTGTTGGTTGATACTATGCCAGATTGTCGAACACAGGCTATTGGAGAATTTAGCAAATTCTCTGTCACCAAGCTAATGCCCTATCATTTCATGTTTGCAGCTGGGTTTCATCCCCAAGGTATCTCATTACATAGATGCAAGTATATCCCATGTGCTAAAGAAAGAGCCTAGAAACCTTCCCAATCCGAGTCTGAGCGTAGATTTGTTTTTTTAACACCCACAATAACTAATATTAGCGTTTGGAGCCTCAAATGGTCCTTTTGGAAGTTAGCTGTCCAGAACCATTCATTTCTAGAGCTTCCGGGAAGTGCTAGTTTTATAACACAGAATCAAAAAGTTGAGCACTTCTGCTGAGTTCCCTATTGTGAAGGAAGCAGTCTTGGTTTTTTTTTATGCAGCCTGGGATGTGCTAATTCAGTACCATTCACCTACCTGGCCTCTTCCTTTCTTCCCTCTCTCCTTCTCACTATCTGTTCCTTCTCCCATCCATCAGATACAACTACTCTGTGCAAGGCATGAATTCTGAGTGGGAAGGCAGCTGACATATTTGTTGACAAACTAGCTTGAGAAGGAAGAGAAGGTGGTAGTACCTACCTTGTGGCCATGTTTCCCTGATTGTGACAGGTGACTTATCCCATCTTTAGCATTCAACTATTCTGTAGCCAGGTGCAACTTGTCCAGCGTTACTGGGAGGGGGTCTGGAATGATCTGTTCTTGTCTCTCATCCTGCGATGCTGATTGAATGGTGTTTGTCACCGTCAGGATTTCTGTTGCTGTGATAAAACACCGTGACCAAAAGCAACTTGGGGAGGAAAGGGTGGATTTTATCTTATAGCTAGTAGTCCATCATCTGGGGAGGTCAGGGCAGGAACTCAACCTGGAGAGGCAGGAACTGATGAAGAGACCATGGAGGAGTGAGTGCTGCTTACTGTTTGTTCCTTAAAGCTTGCTCAGCCTGCTTTCTTACACATCCCCCAGGACCATCAGCCCAGGAATGATACAACCTACAATGGGCTGGGCCCTTCCACATCATCAGCCAAGAAAAAGCACCAAGGTTTGCCTGCAGGCCAATCTGGCAGGCCCATTTTCTCCATTGAGGCTGCCTCGTCTCTGATAATTCTAGCTTGTGTGAAGTGGACATAAAACTAGCCAGCACAGGGTTTTTATAAAGCCATCATTTTTGGATGCTGGAAGCACAGAGGGAAAGGATACATTGTCTAACAGCAAAGACCTTACCTTTCCTCCTGGAAGGGAGGCAGGCAGGAAGCGGACAGTCACTCGAGGCTGAGCTTTCTGTACTGAGCCGCCATATTGGTATTCTGCATAGCACGGAGTGGCAATGAATGTGTGTGATTATCTACCAGAGAGGGCGCTTTGAGATTATAAGGAAAACATTCCTAAGTAAGACCAGGGAATAGAGTGGCTATGAAGGACCTAGGCAGAGGAGCAGTGTATCCTCATGAAAGGTAGGGCTCGTGTGGAACCAGCTTGCTCAGCTGATGGAGGATAATACTGCTTGCTCTGGAGGAAGAACGAAGGGGAAAGAGCATACAAGAGGGAAGGTGGGGATCAATCACAGAGGCCTTGGAGGTCATGCCCAGAGTGGAGCCCTTATCCTGGAGGTAGTCAGGAATCTTTGAGAGTTTTCAGGAGGAGAGTGGTATGAGGAGGTTGCCCTGGAGACAGTGAAGAGAGAGGCAGGCAGGGTGAGATGGAATGGAGGGTCTGGGCGGGCAGCTGTGGGGCTGGTCCATGCACGAACTCCCATTTGGGAAATCTTTCCGTGTGTCAGCTTCTGTCCTGGAAGTGAGTGTAGAGGCAGTGGGGACCCGTGCAGCTGACCATTCACTGATGTTGAGTCTCAGTAGTCTTTCCAGCGTGTTTTGTATGACCCAGGATAGTGGCAAGGCACTTGTGTGGGGTGGTGACTGTCAGTTACCAGGTACAGGTTGCTATTGTACAGGAATGCTGCTTCCTGAACATCTCATGTCTTGCTCACCTTTGACCCACACACCCTGCCCCAACCCCCCAACCCCCGAATCACCTCATCTCCTCACCCTGCTTTTCCGACTTGTGCTGCTTTTCCATGACCAGGACACAAGTGTTGTTCAGACCCCTGAAGAAGTTACTGGTTTGCATGTAGCATCTGTGGATTTTCAAAGGAAGGTGTTCATACATTAGAGCTTCTTTTCCCTCTGCCCTTTTAGATTCTTTTTAGCGGAGAAGTCACAAGGAGAGTGCTGTGGCCTTACCTCAGGATGGTGGAGGAAGGGGAATGGGAATTTCCTTTATGGAAGGGTTTGTAGAGATGGTGGGGATGAGGTAGGACAAGCTGTGGGTGGAGGGCAGAGGGATTTAGGCATAGATCGCCTTCTGTAGCATTCATTTAGAAAGACAGTAAGCACTTGCTATGTGTGCAGCCTTTGTGTGCCTTGCTCTGGGGAGTACCAAGGGCGTGTCAACACATAATTTTTTTTTCTGCTTTGAGATGAGGCTACGGGTCCTTATTAAGGCTATCTGGGGAGCACTGAGGATTTAGCTCCCCACCCCATGCATGTTATAGGAGGATGAGTAACAGCAAAAACCCATCACTCGTTTTCCCTCATCCCCGTGACCATGGAGTCTTTTTTGGCATCACCTCCCGAACAGTTCCCAATTCCATTCTCACCTGTAATTCTCTTTGACCTTTTCTTGAGATGCTTCTTATCCCTTGGATGAATGGCTGACAGGCAGTGGTTCTCAGCCTTCCTAATGCTGTGACCCCCATAATATACTTCCTCGTGTTGTGCTGACTTCCAACCATAACACTATTTTTTGTAGCTACTTCATAACTGTAATTTTGCTGCTGTTACGAATGTAATGTAAATATCTGGTTGTCAGGATATATGTGACCCCTGTGGAAGGACCATTCAATCTCCAAAGGGGTCGGTCGAGCCCCATGGGTTGAGAACCACTGCAGTAGGGGCTTCTGACTTAGCCCCAGCCTCTCCTTTTCTCTGCAGAGCTACCTCGGTTGTTCTCAGACAAAGCTGAGTACGGGTCCTTTCTTCTCCTCCCAGGGTGCCAGCCTTCCGGGCATCTGACTAGCCTTGCCTTGTCCGGACCTGTGTGGCACACCAGTCTGCTTGTGCTTCCTGAACATCCGGTCTCTTTCCCACCTTTCGCCACACATCACAGCTCCCAAAGCTCCTCCTTATTTCCCGGTTTTGCTTCTCCTTTAATGCTCTTTGTTACTCACCTGGTCAGCTGACCATCTGCAGCCCGCCAAGAGTGCTCGGAGCTTGAGATAAGACGAGGAAGAGAGGTGGCAGAGTTGTTGGTGTCTTGTGTATATAAAGGTACAGTGGCAGTAATGAAGGGAGCCCCACCCAAATAGTTTGTATTTAAAAAGATGTTTATTTGGACGTCTATCTAAAGCAAGTAGGTGAGGCAGATGGGTTATGGAGAGAGTGGGGAGTGATAGGTGTCCAAATTCTCCAAGTGTGTGCTTGGATATTTGTGTCTGTTTAGAAGGATCTTGCTTTGAAGTTGAAGCTGGCCTTGAACACATGATCCTCTTCCCTCAGCCTCCCGATGCTGGGGTCGCAGGTGTGTGCACACCTGCCTTTCAGTGTGTGTTTCAGTCAGGAAGACTAAGAAAGGATGTGGTAGCGAAAGAAGAGCCAACTGTACCGGATGCAGATGGTGAGGACTCTTGACCAAAAGTCTAGATCTAGCTGTTGGCTTAGGCAAGAGGGAGCCATGAAAAACTTCTGAAGAATGGCTTGAGTGACCCACGTTATGAACAGTAGTCCAGTAGAGGTCTTTGCACTAGCTAGGGCCTCTCTTACAGTGAGGGAAGGGGTGCCTCCACTCATCATGTCCCCAGCAAGTCCATAGTAATACGAAGTAGTGATGTGGGTTTACTGAGGTGGTCCTGGGTGCCCACAGTCAAGCATGTGTGTTGCATGTATTTTCTGTCACCGAAGGCCATTTCAAGCTCCTCTCTCCGTGCTCTCAGGGTACCAGTCAGAGGTGCTTGGGAGCACGGGAGAGCTACTGTACCCGACAGACACAGAGAACTGCCAGTCATCGCTTTCAAAGAGAAGGGTGGGGAAGTTGCGCTAGATACCATTTGGTAGTGCACTGATGACACAAAACCAGAACTGTACCCCCTACCTCCAGCACCTGAACTGTAACCCCGCCCCCATCCCCCCCCACACCTGTTCTCATCTGTCTCCCCTCCTCCACCCTCAGGAACCACTTTTATTATTCTCAGTGTTTTTAGGTTGATTTTATTTATGCCAATGTGAGTAGCCGTAAGAATGTTATATAGGGCCAGCAAGATTGCTCAGTGAATAAAGGCACTTGCCACATAAGTCTGATGACCCAAGTTCGATCCCCAGATCCCACGTAAAGGTGGAAGGAGAGAACTGACTTCTCAAGGCTGTTTGACTTCAACATGGCTGCTGTGGTACATGGATTTACATATACACTGCTCAGACAGACAGACAGATGCACACAATAATATAATGATAAAAATAATAAAATAGTAGTTAAAATAATATTGAAAATGATATCGATTCAGCTTATCAGTATTTATGCACATATCTGTAAGCATGTATGTTGTTGTCGTCTCCTTGATGGTACACAGTAAGACACAGTTATCTAAATAGATTTGTACCTAGTGATTTCCTTTTAACCAGAAGTCTGGGAGGACTTCCTGTCGGTACACAGTGACTTTCCATGTAGTCATTGGGTTCCCTGTTGATGGACTGTTTCTAGTCTTTTGCTCCTTATAACTGATGCTACAGAGCATATATGGGTACAAGCCTCACTTTGCTCCTGTGTCAAAATATCTAGCAGGTTGTTTCTCAGAGATGGGGCAGTCGGGGTAAAGTGTATTTGTAATTTTGAGAGAGTTTCCCCTGTCTTTTCAGTAGTGTGTTCAAACCCATGGGCCATTTAGCTATGTGACAATACACTCTAGTGTATGGCTAGATACTCAAAGCTCTGCCAGTTTCCACACTGAACCTGTTTGCTGTTAGCACAGCACTGCACACCTAACAAAAACAACAAAAACCTTGAATTTTAAAAAAATGTGAACGTTTCCTACTGATTTTCTTTGGATATATATATATGTATATATATATATATATATATATATATATATATATATACACATACACATACATACACACACACACATACACACACACACACAATACATGTATATATATACATATATATGTATATATAAGCATACGTATATATATATATATATATATATATATATATATATATATTCTTGAGAGTTTCATGTATCTGTATAATACCCATTTCCCTTCTCCGACTCCCTCCAAGTCCCCCTTCAGTATGCCCCCCTCCCAATGTCTCTTTAAAAACAACCTACTAAGTTCAGTTAGTGATGCTCACATGGGCAGGGGGTGGGACCATCTGCTGGAGCATCAGAAACCTACCAGTGGTCATACTCAATAAAAGGAAAATGGTACCCACCTTGACCCTACCTCCATCCACTCTGCCCCACTGTACCTTCATCCATTCATCCTACCCCACCCCCACTCCACTTCACCTCCACCCACCCCACCTACCCCCTCCTATTACTTTTCACGCTGATTTTCCTGTTGTTGTTGGGTTTTTTGGTTGTTGTTGTTGTTCTGTCCCTTCACTCAAAGTCTTCTTCCCTCAGGACAAACTCTTCCCTCTGCAGCTGTTTCTTCCTCCTTGGGCTCCACATGTCTTTTCTGGAAAGCCTTCTTCCTGCTTCCCCCACCCCCGGGCGCTGTGTAGTAACTCCTTCCTCGGCTCCCAGGTTCCCGATGCTTTCCTTCAGATGACTGCCCCAATGAGTGCCTCTTTGCCTGACACTCTTGGCCAGTACCTGGAGGGTGGACCAGTCTCAGTTCAACAGGTAGAGGAGTGCAGAGAGTCTGGATTGCTCTCACTACCATACCCAGCGAGCAGCTAGGAAAGGATGATTGCTACTTAGTTGATAAGTATCTTATCAGAAACTTTTCCCGACACTTTAAATCACGCTACCGACTCACCGTTCATTTCCTGTTTTAATATTTACAGGTCAGTGATTCTTAGAGCAGTCACCAATTTTTTTTCTCAGCTCACATTGTCACAGTTCAGACCATTTGCCTCCTTCCCCGAAGAAACGTTAGCATTCATTCCTCATGACTGGCCCCCCCCTCCCCTGTCAGCACCCCAGAAACCACTAATCTCTCTCTGGACTTGCCTGTTCTGAACATTTTATATAAATGCAATCATGCTACATATGGCCTCCAGGCCTGGCTTTTATGTAGCATAATGTTTTGAGATGTATGCACGCCGTAGCACGCATCGTATTTCATTGGCTCTGAGCCTGACTTGTTCGTTCCATGGTATGGAGATACCATGTGTAGCTTACCCATCTGTCGGGCGATCAACATTTGAGTTGTCTACCTCTTTGCAAATTATGAATAATGCCTCTCTGAACACTCCTCTGTAAGCATTGGTGTGGATAGCATGTGTTGGGTTCTCCTGAGTGGATCCCTTCAAGCGGAGTTGCTGGGTCAGTAAATAATTTCCATATAGGCAAGTAGCCAGGGTTGAAAGTATATTGAACAGTCTGTCCTTTTAACTCAAGGGTTTTTTTTTTTTTTTTATCTCCAGGCCAGTACTGTATATATTGCCATTATCCCGCCGTCACCGAGCAGTTATTGAAGTTATATTTGATGGACTGTGGGGCGCTTGTCTGTAACTCACAGGCAGATGTCTGAGTTCATACGACACTGTTTACTGCTTCCCCGGTGCACTGTGCTTTGCTGACTATGGACGCTGACAGACACTTATCTTGCCCAGATACCATCATTCATTTCAAGCCATCTAAATACCCATCTGTGTTAAGCCACTTAGTAAATTATGGCTATAGCCGTGCAGGGACACATTGTAACTGTTCAAAAACATGATGAGACCGTACTTTATGTATTGGCGTGGACTGATGCCTGTGGAAAATATTGGCCATAGATTAGCATGTATAGCATCAGCCCATTTTAATACGAAACTTATGTTTATGTATACAGAGGCAAAGCCAAGAAAGATCCAAACAGACTGTCAACATTGACTTTATTTACAGGAGGAAGGCTACAGGAGACTTTTTATCTTTCAGTGATGTGTTTTTCTTTTTTAAAAGATTTTTTTCCCCCAGTCGGTGTGTATAGCTTTTGAATTGATTTCACACCCCCCCACTTCCCTCTCACAGAAACAAAGCGTTGTTAGTAAAGTCACATCTGAAGCCCTAGGCATCGATGTTAGATGTAGGCTGTATCACCAGCTCTGCCTTGGGGGTGACTCCATGCATCAGAGGGCATACTGAGCTAAGGATTTCCCCAGAAACCTGTTGCTTCTGTTACACATCTGTTCCTTGGGAACAGTTCCCAGAACTGCCCATGGGGAGCTGGTAGGTTCTGGTCAGAAAGGCATGTGGGACTCCTCTCAGAGGTCCATGTGTCATATAAATTTGTTTTAAGACAGGGTTTCATGTAGCCTGAGCTGGCTTCAAACTTAGCTATATAGCTGAGACTTTGGGCTCCCAATCTCTTTCCTCTACTTCCTAGCACTGATATGATAGACACACACCTATTTATTATGGGAGTATTCAGTTCTTCTCAGGCCTGAGTGATGATCTCTCTTCAAGTGGTGAGTGGTGTTTCAGACATGTCGCACTTGATGGAAGGCCTCTTTGTAGCAGATGCTGACCATGGAAGGAGCTGAGTGAATGACACTTGCTCACATGTGTTCAACTCTCAGAGAGCAGGAGTGTCAGTTGACACAGGTCTAGGTTGAACTTGGAAACCAGAGTTTGTATAAGTTAGGGAGGCTGACTTCTTGGGTGAATTGGAGCTACATGTCTGGCCTTCTGTATATTTTGTTGGCTCCTGTGGAAGAGAACCTGTCTGCCTATGGTATTTTCATTTCCATAGGTCCTGATCCATTTTTGATCAGTTACTTAACTGATCGCCCCCTCCCAGGTCCTAAATTCTTCAGCCTACAATACCAGATGACCTCCGAGGAACCGTTTCTTCATCATTCTCCTCTTCCTCCATTATTATCCTAATATGTACCATTGTGTTCTTTAAGAGATTGCAAGAAAATATAGATAGTAAAAAGACAGCCTCCTGGGCCATTCTGAGGTATATCTACATGGTTCTGAGTGTAGTCTTAGGATCCAGTCAGTCTCCAAAACTTTTCTTATTTGCTTCTTAGGCATTTATCGAGCACCTCCTGGGAGACAATGAAGACAGACTTCCTTCTGGGTCTGATGGTGCACACCTGTATTCCTACCAGTTGGGAAACTGATGTAGGAGTACCATGTATAGCGGGACTTCCTGGACCCACCAGCGGTCTAAATAATGACATGGAGACTTCTTCATTTTTATTAGTGCTTAGACCACCTTCTAGCTAGCTTGTCTCACTTAATCTTATTATCCTAGCCCATGACCCTCCACCAACTAGTTCTTCACCTCCTTCTCCATCCCTGTATATCTGATAACATCTGTGTACCACTGGCGAATCTTCCTGCCTCTCCTTCTTCTCCCAGAGACCCTCCCTCCCGGAAGTCCCGCCTTCCCTTTGCTGCCTAGCTATTGGCTGTCAGCTCTTCCTCCCGGAAGTGCTGCCTTCCCTTTGCTGCTTAGCTATTGGCTGTCAGCTCTTTCTTACAAAATACTGAGGCAAGTGATAAGCCTTAAGAATAACAATACCAAAATCTGGCCAGTACTCACTTTCTGCCTGTTCAGCCATCAACTATTGAATATACAAACACCACCTTTACACAGTGTACAAGAAGGTAACCCTAACAACCATGAGTTTGAGGTGAGCAACCTTGGTTACATAGCAAGTTCTGGGCCACTAACATAAACCCCCCCCCCCCAAATCCACACAGTCTAGGATGAATCAGAATCAGAGTTAGAATTTAGCATAGCCAGAAAGATAAAGTACAGGTTAAAAAGCTGGATTCCTGGCAGGCTTCTCGGCCTCATCCTGGACCATGTTCTCATCAACCAGAACTTGGAGCTGCCTCTCCTCAGGCTCCCTGTCTGACTGACTATACAGATTGTCTGGGGGGATTGTAGTTTGTGCCCTGTGGAACCCTGGAAGGTATCAAGGCCTGTTAATAAGTCTACGGATGGAGCCTGTGTGATTGTCTGAAACTTTGCTCTTTAGCTGTGCCCATGTGGCCTATGGTGGGGGCAGGGCAGGAGAAGGACACCTCTGCCAAAACCAGAACTTTACCAAACCCCAAATCAACGGTTTGCCCAAATATAGCCTCCTGGCCCTTAATTCAGCCATGATGCATAAACTAAATATACTGTCTTTCGGTTTGGAGGCCCAGCTTCCTCCAGGGATGACTGCAGTAATTCTTATAAAGTGCCTTTTCTCAATTTGTCTTGGAAAAATGTCCATTGGTGATGTGGCCCAAGTCTTTACACGTGACAGGGGCCACGTGTATAGGTTAAGTCCTTAGCAAGGACAGGCTCTAGGTAGCATCTGGCTTTTGCTTGTCCACAGTGGCCTCTCATCAGTGGTAGCATCACATCAAGTATGTAGACTTCCATGCAGAAGGCTGTCATTATGGAGGCTCTCCCTGCAAGCTCATTCCTCGGAAGAGACAGACTTGAGTCCCCATTGCTTTCTCTGTGGATATGCACTTTGAATCTTTAGTTCGTATTGCCACATTGTGTCAGCTTTATAAACGTTAGAGTAGGGTGGGGCATGTGCCACTGAAAGCCCTTGCTTTTCCTCATGTAAGAGGGCACTTGATTAAGGTACATAATTAGGCCCATTTTCTTCTCAGTAAAAAGTCCTAAAAGTACTTGTACTGCCTCTTAGAGATTGTCACAGGACCAAGTAAGCTCAGAACACATGTGTAGTGTTTTTTAACAGAGCCTGATACATACTGAGGTCTCAGTCCATTGAGTTGTTCATTGTGCCTAATAAATAATTGCATAAATATCACCCTTATAACTAAGCTGCTGTTTTTCTTCATTTCTTATGTTCCTTTGAGACAGGGTCTTGCTATGTAGCCCTGGTTGGCATGGCACTGTGTAGCCCAGGCTGGCCTCAAACTCACAGCATTCTTCCTGCCTTAGATTTTTGGGTGCTGAGCTTTTAGTGCTGTACCACTGTCTTAGTTAGGGTTTTATTGCTGTGAAGAGACACCATGACCAAGGCAACTCTTACAGGAACAACATATAATTGGGGCTGGCTTCCAGGTTCAGCTACTCAATCCATTATCATCATGGCAGGAAGCCTGGGTGCTGGAGAAGGAGCCAAGATTTCTATATCTTGATCCAAAGGCAGCCAGGAGAAGAGCTTGAGCACTAGGAGCCCTCTAAGCCTACACCTGCAGTGATGCACTTCCTCTAACAAGGGCACACTTATTCAAAAAAGGCCAGACTTCCTACTTGTAGCAGTTCATATGGGCCAAGTGTATTCAAACCACCACAACCACAATGCCTGGTCTTCGTTTGCATATAGATTACACTCAATGTACCCGGTGTGTCCGCTCCTTCCAGACACATTTTTGCCCTAAGCATCTCTGTATAAGCCACTGAAACTGTGATATATAGCCTGAGTAGGTCTTCTTGGGGCTTCTGTTTGGTGGGCTGTGAGCCCCTTTCTTGCTGAGGCCCTGGACTTTAGTTCCATTTATGAATGCCTCTCACAAGTGCTTTATGTCTCAGAGTTGCCCCACTGTTCCTCCTCTCTCAGAGACTATGTGGCTTTGTCCTGCTATCTTTCCCACTGGGAAGAAAACTGGGGTTGGGTTACATGGGATCATATGCTTGAAACATCTCATACCGAAACGTGACCTGACCACCATAACTTACTTATTTTAAATACAAGAGATTTTGCATTTTACAAGATTCTTACTCTTGAAGCACTGTTTTTGCTTTTAAATCATGACTTCTATAAGCAGATTTCCTCAAGATTTACATATGGCTTATCTTCTATGTTTTATTGGCTGGACACTATGGTTTTTCATGATTATAATAAAATTCACAGACTGAATCCAATTCTTACTCCTTTCCCAATATTCAAATGCTTGGAGATGTTAACATTCTTAAAAGATGAGGAAGTTAGTAAAGGATTGGTTAGACCAACTGAGAACGAGTGACAGGAATCAGGACCTAGTGACATCAAATGAAGCTCAGCACATGACCCTTAGGCTTTTTTGTCTTTGTTTTGTGTGTGTATGTGTGTTTCTTTTAAAAGCAGATTATAGACTGCCACATTGGTAATTGTCTTCTTTTTTTTTCTTCTTTCTTCTTTCTCCTCCTTCCCTCCTCTTCTTCCTCACACTTCTTCTTCTTCCTTGTTAAAGCATGGATTTCAGTGGGTTGTGACACCTTTAATCCCAGTGCTTAGTGTAAAAGTTTGGGTTGGTTCTTCCTCCCAACCCCATGCTCCAACAAATGCGACTCAGACTCAAAATATATTTACAAAATACCTTGGCCATATAGCTAGGCTCTTCTCTGACTAGATGTAACTTAAAATATCCCATTCATTCCAGCTTATGTTCTGCCATGTGGCTGGTTACCTATGCTCAGGTACGGTGCATCCATCTTGTCACATCTTCCCTAGGTGACTCTTCCTGTGCCTGGCTCTGTTCCAGAATCCTTTCTGCCTCTTACCAGTATCCCACCTCCCATTTCCTGTCTTAGCTCATTGGGCATTGGCTTTTTTAAATTAACAGGTGATGCTTACTAAAGAATCTCTCTACAGCTCAGGAAAGCAGGGATGGGCAGATCTCTGTGAGATGAGACCAGCTTGGTCTACAAAATGGATTCCAGGCCAGCCAGGGATACAGAGTGAGACATTGTTGGAGGGAGGGGGTTGGGGGGTGAGAAGTATATTATTCTTCCAGAAAGATATCTGTATGGTAATCATCAAAATAATGTCATGGAAAGCTTTAGTGGTACATAGCTCTGGGCGCTTGCTGAGCTCTTGAGACTGACCCCAGCACCACACACACCCAAGAAACAACCAAAAAAAGTTTTCTCTGTGTGGTAGAATCTCAAGTAATGTGAACATTTTTCTTCATGGATGCATCTATCCATGTGCGTGTGCGCGCGCACACATACACACACACACACACACACACACACACACACACACACACACACGCACTTGATGCAGTGAGTTTTTATCACTGGCAATTGACCACTTAAGGAGGGAGGTATCTATTTTGGTTCCCAGTTTTATAAGCTTTGGCTCATGGTCCTTGGCCATTTGTGAGGCAGAACACTGTGGCAGCAGGAGCTTGTGGCAGAGGCTACTGGCCTCATGGTGGACAGAACACAACCCAGTGATCTTCATCTAGTTGGGGTCTCACCTCTTTAAGTTTCCAGAGCTTAAAAAGACAGTGCTGCCACCAGGGTGGGGGGTTGGAGAGTGGGGTGGTGTCGATACATGAGCCTGTGAGAGACATTTCCTATTCCAGCCATGGCAGTCAGGAAAAGGTTCAGTCAGGCTACTTCATGATGGAAAGGGAGGGAACAAAGTTTTGGATTCTTGGAAGAGTTCTTTACTTGGAGAAGGGGGCAGATGTGTGGGACAAGGGTAAGGTGGGCTGGCATATGGGGAGTTGGGAAAGAGATGAAGGTCAGCAGAGCAGCCAGGAAGAAGAACACACTTTGATCTTAGAGACAAGATGCTCTTGATTTCCACAAATTCTGAAGAGTGACTTGGGGGGTGTAAATGGGTACTCATAACTAATGGGGCGGTTTTTGGACACAAAAACCATCAAAAAGAAACTTCAGATTGCCTAGGAGTGGAAAGAAACTTTGGGTTGTTATTGTTGAGGCAGGGTTTGGTCTTGAACTATCGATCCTTCTGTCTCTACCTCTACAGGGCTGACATTGGGTTGCGAGCTCGCACCACCACACCTGTCTTTCTGTGGTGCTGACTAAGGGTATCAAGTGGTAGGTGCTCACTATACCAACAGAGGGCCATCCTCAAACAGAAGGGAAGCTTCCGGGTTCTGGATAGTACGTGTATAATGTGTGAAGGAAATGGCGTGTGAAAAATTCTAAGCTTTAAAAACAGTATTTGTGAGTCAGCAAGATGGTTGAGCTCAGTGGGTAAAGGTACTTGCCACCAAGACTGGTGACATGAGTTTGATCCTGGGAGCCCACATGGTAGAAGAAAAGAACTGACCTTATAAGTCCTCTGATCCTTATTCACACACATGACTATAACTAACTCTAAAACTATACACGTATGTATAGGACGTATGTATGTATGTATGTATGTATGTATAAAATAAGCTCAACAGTGACTAAATAATTAGTTGGTTCATTGCTTATAGAGGTTTAAGGGAGGTGGGTCTTCTAGTTCACTTGTGGGTGACAACTGTTTCCTGTGGTCCCTCTAGCTGGAAGGTGGGGTTACCTAGCCACTCTCTTGTGAAACCCAGTATATGGCAGAAGGGCAGGAGAAGGAAGACCAAAACCACAGGCGACAAAACAGCGATTCTAAGAAGAGCAATGAAGCCAGGCATGGTAGCTTACCTTATAATCCCGTTGCAAAAGGGAAAGAGGCAGGAGGATTGCTGTGAGTTGAAGGCCAGTCTGGACTATGTAGTAAGTTTCAGGCTTGCTTGGGATGAAGATCAAAATTCCGTTGAAAAAGAAAAAGAAGGAGGTGAGGCAGGGGAAAGTTTTTTTTTTTTTTTTTTAATTTCTGCACCCACTTTAGACTTGACCTTCTAACCCTGCTAATCTCAGTTATCTCTGTGAGTGTATTCTCTCTGTCTTCACTGCTAATCTCAGTTATCTCTGTGAGTGTATTCTCTCTGTCTTCACTGAACAAGCCGAATGACTCTTGAGTTAAGACCTGGTGAATGCTGCTTTGGGTTTGGATGTCAAATCCCAGTGTGAAGCCATTGCACTCTGTCATCTCTCCAGGCCCAGAGTGGCCATGGGGGCTGAAGTCAGGAGAGGGGAGAAGGCTTCTAGAGGTGAGGCCAAGGCTAGCCCTCCCAGAAAGCCAAGGCAGGACAAATGGAAAGGAGAGCTGGTGTTCCAGGCAAGAAAAGATGCTCAGAGAACCATTGAAAAATAATTAAGAGGCTTAACCTGACAGAAAGCTTCTATGGACAGATAGGCTGGCCTACACATTTTTCTTTACTGAGGATGCACTGGGGCCATACACTTAGAACTGATGCCTATCTCTTGTCTATACCAAGCATATTCATTGACTCTGGAAAGCATTTCAAAGAATGATAGCATCAGAATATCCTTTCTATGCCCGGGACAGTGGTACCGAGTCTGTACGGGGTTGTTATAATCAAGAATAGACCCATAAGGAAGTTATGGGGAGCAGATAATCTAATATCACTTGTCGGGTGTTGCTATGGGTATGTATAACTGCCACAGCCCTGAGAGCCGGAAATCAGTGTAATAAAACAGTGTAAGAGGCTCTGTGGAAATGACTCAGTGGCTAAGAGCTTGTACTGCTCCTGAAGAGGACCTATTCTGGGTGGCTCACAACTATCTGTAACTGTACCAATGCAGGAATCCAAAGCCTGTGGCCCCGATGGGCACTGGCATCATGTGGACTCATACACCTGTATACCCAAGCACATACCCATCACTGAAAATAAAAATAAGATCTTTTTTTTTAAAGATAGTAAAAGGAAAAACCAACAGAGCCTGAGAAAGGAGTGGAGAACTAGACAGCAGTCTGGACAAGAGCTTGCACGCTGCTGCCTCCTGGGTCCCAGCACTCTCTGGTCTTATGGGAGTTGCTGGGACATTGCTTAGGAGAGATCTGGGTTGAGAAGCTTGATTAGGAGATCATTGGAATAGAGGCAGCCAATGGAGCGAGAAAAGCAGGGGCTTCTACTCCAGCTGGAAGGGCCATGTATGTCCCAGAAGCCCCTAGAAGAATCCAAGAAGCAAAGGGATGCCAGAGAGTGTCCTTAAGAGACAAGGACATCTGGCTTGGTAAGGGGGAGTGACCAGAGGCTGCAGAGAACAGGTGTTCATGCTTCCTGCTTCCTCTTGCTAATGGAGAGTGTATATATAATGTGTGTGTGTGTGTGTGTGTGTGTGTGTGTGTTAAGATGGTTGCAGGTGGCCTTCCCAGCATGTATGCCCATACAGATGTATGGTTTCAATCTTTTATTTCTGTCTTTGCATCTGCAGGACAGTGGGGGTTGGTGTGGCTGGTTGATCTTGCCCACTGGGCTACCCTCTCTAGATGGTTACCCTCTGGGCCTTGGTAAGAGAGCTGAAGTCTCCAAGGCTGGAATCAAGTGCGGCTGCCTGGGACTGCTGGCTCTCAGTGCTCTCCCCTCTCACCCAGCCTCAGTTGGAGCTGCTGGTGGCCCTGGGCCCTGCTTGTCAGCACGTGGCTTGGGTTTCTGTGTTACAGGTCCCAAATTGGGATCGCAGGGGATAAAGTGTCCGTGTTGTGTGATCACGCTGAGTCTTCCCATGTGGCCAGCTGCAAACTCTTCAAAGGGCTGTGTGTATTTTGTCTGGGAGATGCTGCAGGAGTCGGAGACGAGGACAAAGATGTCTGTTTTTCAAGAGCAAAAAATAGAGGAGGGCGACAGCCTTGGATCCTGGGTAGGGCGGGGTGCTTGGGCACAGTGAGACCCTTTCCTCTTCTCTTCATAGTTTCCACTTCTCCAGCTCCTATGGCCAGTCCTTGTCTACCCCCATAGACCCTGCCTGTGTAAATACAGCCTCTGTCTCCCCCTCCTTCATTATGCATTCCTTTAATCTGACCCATCTTCAGGTCGCCAGCTGGCAGAGACAGTGGATTCCAAACCCCAGCTGGTGCCAGAGTGTTTACACGGGCGGGAAGCTTGGCAGACAACTTGCCCCCCAGCTACTCAGCTGGAGGAAGAGGTAGAAAGACAACCCCAGCGGGTGTGGCGGCTCACGCCTATACTCCCAGCCAGGCCAAGGCAGAATTGCTACTGAGCGTGGAGGCCAGCCTGAGTTACAGATACAGTGAGTTCCAGGCCAGCCTGAAGGACTGTGTATGACCCTCCTGTTTCATCCCACCTCCAAAGAACAAAAAAAATGAGAGACAGCTCTGAGCCTAGTGGGTTCTTGTTTACCCTCACTCAATGCTGCTCGCTCTAACGCGATGAATAAGAGAAGCCTTTTGTGATAGGTGAATGGCTGAGATTCTGGGTAACCCCCTCACCCTACCTTAGGCAACCCTTATATAGCATCTGAGCACATGGAGGCCTTTGCCTCCTGGCTGTGGCGTATCAGATGGTATTTACAAGACATTATTCATCCGTATATAGCCAGTTCCTGCACATGATGGGTGTGGTCTTTCTAAAATAGTAATAAAAGCTATGTGGCTGAGTGTTAACCTGGAGCTGAGATTTGCTGCTGCTGCTGCTGCTACTGCTGCCTGAGTTCAGCTCTCTGCTTCCCCTTCCTACATCTCCATCTGTTCCCAGCAAACCCCCTGAGGCACCCAGGGGGCTGTCAGCCATGGGGGTGTGTCACCATGAACAGTCTGAGAGACCAGGTCCAGGGTGTTCTGTTCTGGGACACCATGACAGGCGCTGGTTATCAGCATTCAGCGGGCGGCTGTTTGACTTTCATTGTACAGGCACGTGTGTCAGGAAGACATTTGTCCTGTGTTAGTGCCATCTTGCCCATGGTGGTACTGACTTCGTCGGTTACTCTCATGTGGTGATGTATGGTGTTTTACTTGAGACGTACAGCTGTTATTAGTAGGGTCCTATCAGGAAACCAGGGGTAACTGAGGAATTGGTATCGAAAGCACTGTTGACTAAGCATTGACTGTGGAAGAAGACTGACTGTAGCCAAGAAGTGGATACCGTGGTGGTTTCGATAAGAATGTCCCCCCCCCACCCCTGCCCATAAGCTCAGGTAATTGGATGTCTCATCACCAAGGCGTGGCGATATTTGGGAAGGATTTGGAGGTGTGGCTTTGTTGAAAAAAGTGAGTCGCTGACCGAGGGCTTTGAACTTTCAGAAGCCAACATCATGCCTGTCTCACTCTCTGGATCAGGATGTAGAATTCTCAGGTGCCTCTCCAGCACCATGTCTGCCTGTGTGCAACTGTGTTCCCTGACGTGATAATGGACTAAATCTCTAAAACTATAAGCCACCCCCTCCCCCCCACTTAAATGCTTTCTTTTATAAGAGTTGCCATGGTCATAGTGTCTTTTCACAGCAGTAGAACAGTGACTAAAGACTAAAGACTATGGCCATGGCCTTCAATCTTCTGTACATCCTACCTTATGCTGTCAAAGCCCAGCTCAGAGTTGAGGTGGGGGAGCACTTAGATTCTTTGCCTCCTCTGTGAATGGTAATGTCATCTGCAAGGGAGGCACCCGAGAGAGGGAGGTCCCTGAAACGCTATCCTCTCTGACAGCAGGCTCTTTGGAGAGGCATTTCCCTGATTTTAACAAGCCAATAGTGTCACACATCTGTTCTCAAAGCTACTTACTGCCTTGATTTCTGCTGGGACAGAAGCACTCTTACTTCTTAAAGCGGCAGCACATTTAAATGCCTCTACTTCCATCTCCTGCAGCGAGTTCAGATAACACTCAAGTGCCACTTAAACCCCTTTCCTTCTCTGGCATCTGAGCTGCGCACATAGCCTTGGGACCGACAAGAGCTTTCAGGGTAGCCTGTGTGAGGCTCTGATTACTGAGACAGTTACCAGTAGCTTTCAAGAAACACACAAGCAAGCAAGCAAACAAGCAGGTTTGTTTGCTTGTTTGTTTATTTATTGAGACAGGGTTTCACTGTGTAACCCAGTCTACTGTGAAGCTCCCTCCGCAGACCAGGCTGGCTTCCAACTTAACAGAGATCTGTCTCTCTCTACTTTCCTAATGCTGGGGTAAAAGGCGTGCACCTCCATGCATGGTCAGGGAAACCACTTTCTTGACATGACAGACCCATTAGATAAGCAGTTCAACTGATGGAGTATGAAGGAAGCATTTGAAACTTGTTCCAAGGTAGCATCTTCTACCTTGAGGGAAGCAGTCATCTCTGCCGGTGAGTTATCCTGGGCGGCAAGGCTTTGGAATACACAAGGTGCTGGGATGGATGGTGTCTGTCCCATGAACCAGGAGACAAATTGGTTCCACTTTGGGACCTGGAAGCCAGCTAAGTAGCTTTCTAATTTTTTTCTTTCCTATTCAGTCTCCTTTTTCTTTTCTTTTTCCCTCCCCCAGTGTGTGTGTGTATTTTGCATATGCATATGTGTGGTGTGTGTGTGAATGCATATGGTGTGTGTACAGCTCAGAGGACCACTTCGGGTATCATTCACGCTGTATTTTTGAGACAGAGTCTCTCCCTGGCATTCGACTCACTGAGTAGACTAAGCTGGCTGGCTGACTGGCTGACGGAGGGCAGACGGCCAGTGAGTTCCTAAGATCCGCCTGTGTACCCCCCTAGCTCTTGCGTCACAGTTGTGTGTTACTGTGCTGGGTGTCTCTGTGTGGGTCCAAGGCTCAACTCAGGTCCTCAAGCTCACTCAGCAAACTGGAATGATTGAGCTGTCCCCTCTACCACCTGCCCACCATCATAGCCTCAGCACAGTACGGGAAGGAAGGTCCTGTGCCTTAGGTAAATGCCTAAGGACTGTGAGGCTGTGTTACATTTCTTTTCTCCACTCTAGGTCAGCGTGTTCAGGACAAATGGGGCATCTGAGAACTGAAGTTGGCCCACACTATGGCCACTATGACTACCTTCAACTGAACTACCCCACCTTAGACCTCCTCCCATGCTTTTCAGCCCTGTAATGATGCTGTCTTAATTATCCTCTTCCCACTCCCTACCTGAAGCTACGTTCTCCTGACTCAGCTCATCCTTCCCACAGTCTTTCGGGGAAATCTCCAAGTCCCCTCCAAGTCCATGCTCAGGTAGCATGGGGGATTACACACAGCTTCCTGTGCTGCTTCTGGAGTGCCACTGGGCAAGTTTCTTAAGCTCTTTGAGCCTCCATTTTTGTGTTCTTGGGGCATCTGGAGGGGTTTGAAGGAGAGACTTCCATGGTGTTCAGTGCAATCCTGAACACGGTTAGTGGCAGTCACAATGTGGTTCTTGGTAGAGCTGGCGGTGAAACGAGACCGACCGTCTTGTGTGAGCACAGCACCTGCCATGCATAGTCTTACAGATCCTGAAGTAATTGCTGTACTTCCTCTCCGGCCTAGGAGGATTGATGTGATGCAGGGATGTCTTCGGTCTCAGCTGGGTTGTTCAAACGTTCAGAACAACGTGGTTGGCTTGACTATCTCCATTTACAAGGGAGTTACACTCGGTTGATAACACATTTTCTGATTTTGGCCTCTGGGCCATTGAGGGAAGGGAATGATTGTGTTGTTGTCTGAACCTTTCTAGTGCTGTGTCTTTGCCAGAGCATGTGTTCAACAAATACCCTGAGTAAAAGACTGACTTAATCTGTGTAAGCATATGTGTGTTGACCCTGTCACTAAGGGTAGCCCAGAACTGGTTACGTAGCACTGGCTGCCTCAGCTGGCTCAGACTAACTGTGGTCCTTCTACCTCAGCATCCAGAGTGCTGAGTTTGGTTTTTATTTTGTTTTATTTTTAAGATTAATTTTATTTAAGATTTCATTTATCTGGAGACTATAAATATGTTTAACTCTATGCACAGATGAGTTTGTAAGGGTTGAACATACCTTGCCATCCAGCTTTGTGCATATATACAAGCATGTCTGTGTAAACACACACACACTCTCTAATGCTTTCCTACACATATCTGATTAGGAAACTGATCTGGCCACTGTTGGATGGAGGAGGAGAAGGTGGCCCTAGTGGCTCACATTTGGAGCTTATCAGTGTATGTGCTGGCTCCAAATCCAAACCAATCAGTCTAGTCAAGAGATTATAAAGGCAGACGGACTGATAGGAGGCTGGAGTTCTCCTCGCCCCGAGACTCTTAGGCTTCCTAGCAGCTGTCCTTCTGGGAACTCCTAAAGCAAGTGAGTTCTCATCCTCATGAGAAAGTCAAGTCAAGGCGGATGACAGTGACCATGGAGCGTGAGTTCGAAACAAAACATGGAATAAAAAGCCAAAACAAATGAACCCAAAAGTCCTTCATCCCTTTGTCAGGGTAACAGAAAGGAATGCCTCAGTTTTGTCCCCTCCCTCATCCTCCTCCAAATCTCATTAGCTCAGTTTGTTACCCAGGAAGGTTTACTGAGCACTGCCTATGTCTACTGTATGTATAGAGTTAAGTGACTGGACTCCAGAAGGTACCCAAGGCCTTGGGGTCTTTCTGAGGAGACAGAAAGTTTCTGTGTGCAGTATTCTCCCTGGTCATCTCTTTCCTGCAGTAATTCAAACTCCCAGGTTTTCCCTACAGCCCCAGTTTTTCTGCCTCCCTGTGTATTTCTTCTTTGTGGCCTTTACCTTCCAAACACACACTTAGGTTTCTTCCTACCTCTTTGCTTGCTGTCCTTTGCTTTCCTTGGCAGGCAAGCATCCCACAGCCAGCTTCCACTATACACTCCCCGGTGTACCAGCTCCTGACCTCTCCTCAAGTTCAGCTTTTGAAGGGCCCCACACTCATGTAGCTCCCGCTGTGGTCCAGGGTAACCTATGCTTTCTGAAACACCTGCTGGTGCCACTGGAATCCTTAGAACTTGGTCCTGTCTTGGCTTCTGGGACCACTGTGGTCTTTCCGATAATGCCATGTGTCTCTTCCATCCACAGCACACTCAGTGACTGTCACCACAACGTGTGTGCTTTATTTATATGTACATGTCTGTATCTTTTCTGTACCAGACCCAAACAGCACTCTTGATTATTCTCTTACCTTAATTGCACATATTGCTGAGTCTTTCATGTCACCCAGAGCTGTCCCATGCCTGTTACTTGTGCCCCCACCTCTTCTTAAACATGATAGCTTCCAAGTTGCTGTGCTTTCTTGCATTCGTTTGGAATAGAGTTGTATGACTGGGTAGGGGCTGGGAAGGATACCTGGCTTTCTGGACCTTGCTTAAGGCTAGATTCATCCGTAAGTGAGAGTTTGCACACTGAATACTAGGTGGGAATGCCTGATGCCTCCTTGTCACATTCAAAGGCAGTCCATTGTTCTCCTTGGTTATTTGGCTTTCCTGCTTGCTACTTGAAGTCACAGCGTGCTGGAGCACAGTGGGCTGTGATGGGAATGGGCCTAGCCTTCCTGAGAATAAGCACCATGTCTGTTCAGCCATTGGTTTCTTGGTCATTCTTGTTGTTCTGTGGCACTGAGGCTGGAACCAACAGTCTTTGCACATACTAGAAATTAACCATAGCCCCAGGCCTTTTCCAGTGTCAGTTAAAACATCTCATTCAAATTAGATAGTGAAATTTCATAGTTAGCCCTATAACAATACATGGCACTTCGAAAAGTTATCATTCCAAGGTGGGGTTGAAACAGGATCTCACTTTATAGTTAGGTTGGGCTGAAATTGTGACCAGGCTGGCCTTGAGCTACTAGCAACCCTCTAACCTCTACCTATCAAGAACTGGGATCATAAATGTGAACCACAAGGCTCCAGCTGAAATATAGGGTTCAACCTCACATTGACATTTGCTCAGACTTTGTACCTTGACTTTTGGGTTGCAGGGTGACTCTTACTTGTGGGTGAATGTGGGTCATGTCTTCCTGAGGCCATGCCTCTGATGTTAGAGATGTATTTCCATTTATCATCTGGGGATCTTGCCTTCTATGTTGCCATTTCCTTTCTGTGTGTGGTGCTTTGAGTAAGAATGGGCCTGCTAGGTTCTTATATTTGAGTGCGTAGTCACCAGGAAATAGAACTATTTGAAAGGATTAGAAGGATTAGCAAATGTGCCCTTGGTGGGAAAAATATGTGTACCACTAGGAGTAGAATTTGAAGTTTTCCAAAGCTCATACCAGGCACAGTCTCCTCCCTCACCCATCTCTCTCTGTCTGCAGATCAACATATAGCTCTCAGCTACTATCTGCAGCATCATACCTGCCATGCTCTGTGCCATGATGATAATGGACTAAGCCTAATGTTTTCTAAGAGTGGCCTTGGTCATGGTGTCATTTTACAGCATGAGAACAAGGACTAAGACACTGTGCCTTGAAGGTGATGAGTGTCTGTTATTTGCAAACAGAGATGTCTTGGGTGCTAGATGTTTCTCATTAACCTTCATGGCTTTGGTTTAAGGTAGGTTGTGTGTGTGTGTGTGTGTGTGTGTGTGTGTGTGTGTGTGTGTGTGTATAAATAATCGCCCTTAAAGTTTGCCTATAAGGTACTCTCATGAAGACAGTCATGGATGGGTCTTTGCAAACTCAAGCAAAAAGGGTTCATGCCCACCCAGATGTTCTGATGTTTCTTCTGTTGGTGCTGGATGCACTGTGGGACTTAAAATTGATTCCAGATGTTCTGATGCTTCTTCTGTTGGTGCTGGATGCACTGTAGGACATAAGGCTGGTTCAGAAGAAGGCTCCAGAAGGCAGGGCACTCCCAGTCTGACTACTGTGTCTTCCAACTCCATGCACCCAATGCTTATTCTCTTACAAGCTCTTAACCCCCCATGAAGAAGCAGGAAAAGCTCCTCCTATTTAAACACAATAGAAGTAAACACCCTCTTCTGTAGACCTGTGGGTCACCAGCCCTTTGGCAAACCTCTATCTCTAGAAAATATTTACATTGCAATTCACAACAGTAGCAAAATTACAGTTATGGAATAGCAACAAAAATAATTTTATGGTTGGGGATCACCACAACACAAGGAACTGTGTTAGAGGGTTGCAGCATTAGGAAGGAGGAGAACCATTGCCTTAGGGGAATCCTCAGGCTTCCTGAGATAATGACCTTGGCTCTGCAGGGAGGCCAGTTTATTGTCCCTGTCCGCTCCCAAGAGCATGCTCCAATCGTGTGACAAGAATCAGGGGTCGGCCTGCTAAGTGGAAAAGTCCCCAGAAGGCAAACAGTTCCTGAAAGCAACCTCAGCAGATCAGTAAGGACCTGCGTGTCTTCCTTGAAAGGTGTAAATGAGCCAATGAGAGCAAATACACCTGGGCCCTGCCTGCCCCTGCTGGGCTGAGTCCATGGACCCCGTGAAGTGAATTACTCTTTTATCTCCTCAAATGCCAGGCAATGCCAAACATTCCTTGGGATGCTTTTGCTAGGCATCCAGTCATAACACTTGCCAGTAATCAGTGACTGGCAGACTCATGCAGACCCGTCTGAAACTCTAGTCACCCCCTCCCTGCCCTCTCCGCTTTATCTTCAGTGCTGAACTCTTTGAAAACTGCAGTTAAAGTAACAGTGATGTGTTGATGATAGATCAACTCAAAAAAAAAAAATCACTCAAAACCCCCAAGTCTACACCTCAAAGTTCCTGTCTGTGTTTTAAATTCACTGTAAAGATGAGAGTGTATCTTTGGACAAATACTTGTTTTAGACAAATATGCACTTTTTGCTTATATCCACACACAGCCAGTGTTCAAACCCTGACATGTTTCTGCGTGTTTCAGAAAAATGATATTCTCAAAAAAATTATTTTTATGTGAGCAGTTTTCTTGTTTTTATTTAATTCTTAGTTCCCAGAAGGAATGTTTTATAGACACGTTATGACATCAAAACAAGAGGGGAAACAGAAGGATGGTAAGTTTAGGTCCTGAGGCCAGAATGGGCTATATGGCAAGCTTCTAAAACCAAACACCTCTCCTTGTGCTCTGGAATAAACTCTTTTTTATCCTTGTATAGTTTAGACTTTGGGATGATGGATATAATCAGAGCAGCCTAATGCTATCGTAGCCATTACAACAAGGTTTCCCTGACTGGTAATGACCTTCCTGTCCACAATCATGATCACAGGCTCTCAGGAACCTGTGGGGTCTGGCTGACTGGCTGTGCCCTGTTCTTGAATCAAGGAGGCCATTCAGACAAGGAACCAGAATCTTCAGATGTTGCTAAGGAGCCACACAAAAAAGGTACTGTCAGAACTGTGCCCCCTGTGTCTCGGGCACTCAGGTCGTAGTGGTCATTGAGAACAGAGCGTTGCAGAAAGCCACTGTGGGAAGCATCTTTATCCCAGCAGTTTATCTTCTGCTGAGTAGTGGAGAATTACAGCCCCCACAGACACCATGTCCTGCTGTGCATGCGGGTGATAGGCCTCTCATTAGGTTCTGTTCTCCTGGAGAAGCAAGCAAGTGGGTGCCCCAGAACCCACTCCAGAAAAGAAAGCTAAAAACATTTTTACCAAATTTTTTCCCTCGCCAGTTGAGTAAATTTCCAGTGTTTTTTTTTTTTTTTTTTTCCTGAAATTGTTTTTTTTTTCTTTCTGACTGAAGTTTTCTTATTTGCCACCTTAGCAGAAAGATGTGAAACCAATTTCAGGACAGCTTGCTTGGATATTTGATTTCCTGCCATCAGGGCCAAGCGTGGGGAGGAGGCAAATTCCCCTGCCTCAGCAGGATGGCCCTGTAGCTTTAGCCAAGTAATATCAATTAGTGAGTGACTGTGCTTTCAGCTGGGGGACTTGTGCTACTCTGTGCTTCTGCTCTCGGGCAAGACACCAGTGGGTCACAACCCTTTTGCAACAGTGACTTCCTCGTGCACAAGCCTTGAATAGTGAACCCACTCAGCCCCTTGCAAGAGCCATTATGCTGATGTGCTGGTTGATAGCAAGTCAGAACTAGCTGAAGGGAAGCATCCAATACCCGCTGGGGAACAATGTGATCCTTTTCATCTTGCTTCTTTGCTTCCGTCTTTGGTGACTGCCCTCGACTTCCAGGGAAAGGAACTGTGCATTTGGAAGCCCTGGTGTGCCGGTGCTTGGGGCTGGCCAAGGATTTTACTCTTCTTGCCTGTGGGGCAGGGATGACACCCAGACATCCATTTTCACAAGTAGAGAAACAAGACTGTGCTTTAAATGTGAAAGTAGACCCTTCAGTAAGGCTATGGTTGAGCCTAGAAGATCAAATGCATTGAAGAATGATAGCTGGACAGACTTCTTTATGGATGTCCATTTCAGCCGCCTCTGGCCCGATTGTTTTCATGCCTGTTGGAAGAGTGCCATTCCTCACATTACAGGGCCATTGAAGAAGCTGCACTTGATTATTTATGGAAAGACTTAGAACCCAGTACCCAGCAAGCACTCAAGAGCATCATTTGTCCTTATTGTTATTACTGGGTGATGAAGTCTACTGAGGTGACATGCTTTACCCAAGGGCACACTGGTCCACAGAAGACTTGAGTCAGGACTCCAGTGTTTTTCTTTCTGACATCATACTTCACAGAAGCAGCAATTTCTCTGGCATTCTTAGTGTCATTGCAACCAAGAGCTCAGGTCCATGTGCCTCTAATGGAACATGGCATGTGGAATGATTCTGGTTTTGTTATGGCTGTGTGAGCACACGGAACATCTCTGCCTCTGTTTCACACCACGTTCTAATTAGAATTGTAATGAGTCTCTCTCATGCTCTGTGTGTGTGTGTGTGTGTGTGTGTGTGTGTGTGTGTAATTTAGCACTTTCCCTTTGCATCAGTATATTAACACATTGTCACTTTTAACCTTTCACCCACCAAGTTTGGCATTTGATATGCTATAAAACTCAATATTGTTTCCTATAAACAGCTTTAGAGGGACGAAGAAATAACTGGAGTGACATTTTTAATAGGCCCCTGTGCTACGTGAACCCAGTGTAACACGGAGGGGTTTGTTAGTTGTTTGGTCCCCTGACCTGAGATCAGGAGCGAGTAATGGAATGAAGATTTGGGGTGCCAGAGGGACCTTTGAAAGAACACAGAGTGGTTTTTATGAGGGACAAGGAGGGTTGCTTCATTATCCCTCGGCTCTCCTCCCTCTATTTCCTCTCCCCTCCCCTGTGCCCCCTTTCTTTAATGGATGTGGTGAATGTAGGAGCTGATCTTATTTGCTCTTTTAGATGATTGGGAAAGAGCAGCTTGAGACAATGATACATGGGGCGTCTTGGGATACATTTCTGTGCATCAGCCCCATTTCCTGTTCTTCATCTCTGACCTTTGACATATGATCTCCTTGGGTTTGGACTTCTAATTCTTATTAGCATTCTGCTATGTGTCGTGTTTAAAGTTATTTTGGGAACAAACTTGGAAAATCCCAAGTTGCTGATTGCCTGTTTTGCTCATACTCTCTGGGTGATTGAAGGCCACTATGCCTCTCTGTGCCTGGAGCTTAACTCCCTTTTCCTAAGCAAGGGAACTGGCATCTGGGATACTGTCACATGGGAACAAGCGCAGTAAAGAATTTGTTTCTACTGCCACAATCCAGAGGGCAGGTATGGAAAAATACCGGAATCTAGTATTTTTGCTTTAACCCTGCTCTCGTGGACTTATGTTCAGAAAACATGTGTTAGACATTCATCTGTGGTTACCGAATACTGCAGCTGCTTAGAGGATGAGGTCATCAGATGGGTATTTATGAGACACCTACCGCATGGGCAGTACTGGGGTGGACACAGTGAGAGAAAACACTTGTACAGAGATAGAACTGTGAGCAGGTAACAGGGTAACCGAGCTTTCTTGTGGGATGGGCTGTGTCTACGTGGTGAGCATTTGTTACCCAGGAAGCTCTGTCCTCTCACCATCAGGCTGTGCGGAGAAGGAGTTCAAGGCTAGTAGGTGCTGATTCTTCTAGAACTGATATGTGGTGGTATCAATCACTACCTTAATAGGGATGATTAAAAAAAAAAAAACAAACAAATCCCGAGGACCAATGAGATACCAGCAGGTACAAACACTTGCAGCATGTGTCCAATGACCCAAGTCTGATCCCTGAAGCCCACAGTGTAAACTCTGGATTCGGTGGCTCACGTCTGTAATCGGAGATAGAAGGGGAGACGTGAGGACCAGCTGTGAGTGGACATTGCACAGTAGAAGCAGAAACAAGAGAGACTGTGAGTCAAAAGTAAAGATGGAAGGTGAGACCCAACTCCTGGAAAGCTGTCCTTTGACTTCCACATGTGTGCCTGCACACACACACACACACACACACACACACACACACACACACACATCTTTGGCCCAGTAGAACGGACATTGAAGTTTGTGCTGATTGTAGATTTCATCTCTGTGAGTCTGCTTCCTTTACTAGAACTTACTCGTAAGCTCCACTTTCATACTTGGCTTGCGCTCGCTCACAGGTCACAGGTGCAAAACCTTGAGCGCCAGCTCAAGTGAAACGAAGCCATGCCCGCCTACCTGTTTCAGCTCTCATACTGTGAACAAATCACCCTTTGTAGTCTATTTAGGGCCACAGTTTTGCATTCTGTGGTGTTTGGGGGATTTCATTCTTTACGATGACCCCTAAGTATTTTGCTGAAGTGCTATCCAGTTCCTAATCTTAAGAAGGAGGCAGCGTGCCTTAGGGAGAAGCCATGCCATCCGTCGCCTCATTTGGACATGAGCTAGAGGAGTCCTGTTGTTCACGTGTTTAGTGTTTATTAACTAAGGTGCTTCTTAGAAGCACGCGTAAAAGCAAGGTTGTATGTTGATCTCTTGGTGAAATGTGACTGGTTTGTAGCACCCCAACTTTGCTTTTCTCTTGAGTGCAGTGTTTTAGTGTTTGCAAGGTTACATAGAGCTGCCATGCATGAAAATTGACCGTATATTCAGGGCTAGAGCAAAACTGTATGTAACTCACATACTAAATACCTACTTCCCGGGCTTTATTTATCTGTCTTGTCTTGTTGGTTTGTTTTAAGTGTGATGGCTCTGAGACTTGGCTGCATGTTAGAATGCTCTGGGGGTTGGACAAAATACTGACGAGATAGCTCAACTGTAAGGGTCTTGTTTAGTTGACTGAGGGTTATGGCCTGGATATAGAATAATTTCAAGTCCTTTCAGGGACTCTGTCACAGGCATAGTTGAACAGTGGTACTCCATATATAGAATTATAATGCATCTAAGAAATGGATGCTGGCCAGCTTGAAGAGGGCTCAACCTCCAAGGGCTCGGCCCATTGAAGACCCAAGGCTGCTCTAGGACTGGACAGCAGTAACCGCAGCAGAAGACTGTGGGTGTTGGAGGCAGCGACCAGCACCTCCTCCAGCCCGACTCAGACGATCACAAGCCAGGAAAGGGTGGACTCAGAGTTTTAGTGACCCGATGGGTCCCAAGGAAAAGGCCTTTGGTGATAGAGGGCAGTTCCCACCAGAGACTGGTGACTTGTAGTTGAAGGAGGTAATCTGCATTTCATTCTTTGTCTTAATCACCTGAGCACTTACAGAGGGCATGCAATGAAAACTGAGGAGGTGGGATCCCTACCTAGCAGATGAGGGCCTGCTGTGTGGAAATGATAGCACATCGAAGTACAGTGTTGCTTTGCTTGTCTATGAAGGAGTGACTCTGGAAGTAGTGAAAGGCCTTGCAGAATGCTCACAGCTGAGGCTCAGCACGATGGATCAGAGACACACGCTAATAGGTTATAAGGAGGAGGAGGCGGAGAGGGATCTATGGGCCATCTTTAGATGGAAGCCAAGCACATCATTGTAAGGAAAATACAGGCATTTTGGCTCAAAGGGGATCAGGAATGTAGAACACGGTCTTAAGGACCAGGAGGAATCGGTTTCAGGGTTGGAGAGTGGAGAGGAGGACCTTCTCATACTTGACATTATTTCTTCTTTCCTTACAAACTTGCCAGAGCATGTGTAAGGCACCGGCATAGATACATGAAGACTCTGTGTACATAGCTGCCTATAAGTAAATGATGCCTCACTGCAGAGTAACTGCAAGATCTTTTCTCTTTTAAAGAAGAGGGTTGAGTCTATAGGATAGGCTAAGGGCAGTCACCGTCCCTGGCACGTTCAGAGAAGGCATCCTTCACTTGTTTCTACACTGACTTGGCCATGGGCTGGTGTATCCCTCCCTCTCCCACCCAACTCTCTGCATACAACCTTCTGACCTCTGTGTTTGGAGGATTGCCCATAACCCCTGACAGAGGAGGTATCTTCAGAGCCTCTGGGGAAGTGACTTTCTTCACCTTGTGCCTGCCTCATGGAGAGCTTTTTGGTCCTGGCTGGACATCCCTGGAATTTGAAAGAATGCCACTAGAGAGATTGTTGCCACGCCAGTCCATAGTACACAGCTGAGGTGCTGCGCATAACCACAGTTCTATAGACAAGAGATTTGGTTCAGGGTGTGAATTGACTTCTGCATGGTTACATAGCTAGTGGAGTCAGCACTGGAACGTTAACAATTTCTGTCTCAGCTTCATCTCCACATTTTGTCATCTCACACCTGCTTGAAACTGTCTCAGTATTAATTTGACTATTAGTAACCAGATGGGGACACAGTCATCTAAAGATAGCTTTCAAAAAAAAAAAAAAAAAAAAAAGCAAACAAATATATAGCACTGAAAACCAAACCAGTATTTCGAAGTGTGTGAGGTCTCAAAGAATAGATGTGAAATTAACAGCTGGAACCCACTGTTTCTGAAGCTTGAATTCAAAACATCAGGGCTGCTCTCCAGTGTGTAGGCAACTGAAATGGAAGCCTGGCTTCAGAATCTTTACGCTGTGACCTTCCACAGAGCTGGGTGCCCAGGACTGAGTCAGTCCATGAACGAGTGAACAAATCGTTCTGCCTGTCAATACAGCTTGCTTCATTCTGTCAGTAGTGAACACAAGTGAAGCCATCATCTGGGGCCCAGGTCTGCTTTTCTCTGCAGCATAGGTACTGGGAGGGGTGGCTCAGAACTGGTATTAACTCTGGGGTAGGTAAAACCCTGCATCCTGGAGTGGGAGTATGTGGTATAAAGGGATGGGTCCCAGGGTAGGGAAACAGCCTGGCTTGTTCTTTTTGATGTGGCCAAGAGAGTAAACAGGAACCTTTGTCCTTTGTTTTCCAGGTCACAGCCAAGACTGCCTTCCTATTTATTTTACCTCAGTATAACATTAGTGTGCCTACAGCAGGTAAGACAAACACTACTCTTTATCTCTCCTGGTCCTGTTAACCCTGAAGGACTGGGGAAGACTTCTCTTTTGCTCTTTGCCTGTGACCTTTCAGATACTCTCCCCTGGGCTCCAGCATGCTCCTCAAGTCAGGCGGCTGGGCCATTCCTGCCCTCTGTTCTCCAGCATAGGACCTGAAGAAAAGTATCACGCTGTAGGGTGCTATGTTTCCTTCTAGCCCCTTTCTCTGAAGTCAGTGGTATTGATTTCTCTTGGGAATGAAAGTTAAGCCCTTGACAACTGATCAAGAGTATGCCCCCCCCTTTTTTTTTTTAAGTTTTCCACGAGGAAAGTGGGTTAGATGTTTACATCAGTGGAGCATGGAAACATGGCAGGAAGGGGGCTCTGTACTTGGACTAGGTTGAAGCTGGAAGTAAACTGGATCTCCACTCAGGGCCATCTCATGAAGACCACTGGCTGGAATTGTTGCATTGCAAGCTGGCCTGCATCTCGTATCTCCAGGAACCTACAGAAAACCTTGCTTCCATGGTTCCAAGTACCACGTGGTCTTCACTAGCAGCTTCCAGTCCAGTTATGGGCCTTCAACTAACTCAAGGAGTAGCGGGTCAACTAGGAGCTGAGCAGGGAGAGTGTGGGTCCACTCTAATGATAGCTGCTGCTCCCTTCCGACAAGTCCCTGGCCCAGAGGTTTGCTGTAAAGCCAGAGTGGCTATACAGTTGCCTTTATCATCACTGTGACCAAATACCTAAGAGAAACATCCTCAAGGATGGAAAGGTCTATTTGGGCTCCCGGTTTCAGGGGCTCTTGTCATGGCTTCTTGGGTCTGTGTACTTAAGCTGCAATGGTGGCAAAAGCATGTGGCAGAGGAGCGGTGTTCAGCCCGTGACAATAAAGGAAGCAGAGAAAGGGTAAATAGAAGGAGGCCTGGGCAAGGTACTTACAAAGGTGCATACCCAGTAATCTACTTCTTGTAGGTAAGCATCCCCACTCCACCGTCTTCGACATCACGTTTATGATGGTATAAGGGGATTCATCATTTGATTAGGTCAGAGCCCTCATGGTCTGACATGGGGATGGACACACCAGAGCCATGGTGCACCTAATCTCCAGGCGTTTCTCAATCTATTCAAGTAAATAATCAAACTAAATCAGTACAGTAGCTGAAGCAGTTACCTCTTGAGATAATTTTTATCCTAAGAGCAGTATAAGACATTTCATCTTATGTATAAACACCTCACCTTTTAAGTGTCACAGCTGCTTTGGTGAATGCCACGCAGGAAAGTCAACAGAAAGAAGTCTATACATCTGCTGGCCAGGTTCAGCTTTGAGACTTTATTCCAGCCTTAGGTTTCTGAGGTCTCAGCCTTGGAATGAGGCATCACTCAGTCCTAGCTGTAAAATACCAGGTTCCCCGCTGATGAAGGAAGAAGGGGGGTTTGCTTGCCAAGTCTAGTTCTCCTCTCATCGTTTGGGAGTAGAGAGATTGAATAGTCTTCACTTTTACATGAGGGTCTTTTATCTGGTTCTACCCGGTATACCTCAAGGATTTGGGGGCTTGGGGGAGATGAGCATATGACTCTGGCCCATGGAGGTGTAGCTATGAATTTTGCGTGAGCATGTTTCTGCAGCCAATATAGCCAGACACTGAGGGAATCCTTGCTTCTGGGTATATAATATAGTTCCTTTTTTTGGAGAGTCAAACTGAGAGATTGTGGTAGGAGAGGAAGAAAATTCTTGGCTGTGGGATATGAGACTTGAGAGCGTCCAAGCCTGGGAAACCAGAAAATGCTATGGCCAGATACACGTGCATTGCAGTGACTCTGTAGTACCCGTGGGCAGTGCCATGGGGTCCAAGATTCAAGTCAGGCTTCTTTCCCGCCCGTCTTCTGTCAGTTGTGAGAGATTGTAGAACCTGTTGTACTTACAAGTGAGTGATTTAAATTGTTTCCGTTTTAAACTGTGGTAAAATAGCTGGGCATAATGGCGTCTGCCTAGTAGCTGGGCATGTTGTACCGTATCTAGCAAATGTGTTACTGTACCCAGTCTTGTGTGCGTAATATGATTGTGTTAAGTACAGTCACATTGTGTTACTTCCCATATAGAGAAGTCTTTTCATCTTACAGAACTGAACGTTTAGTCATTACACAATAGCTTCCTATAGCAACCACCATTCTCTTTTCTCTGAATTTGTTGCAATAGCTAGCTCAGGGGCATAGAGGTGTGTGTGTGTATGTATGTGTGTGTGTATTGTGTGTGTGTGTGTGTGTGTGTGTGTGTGTGTATTTGTGTATGTATATGTTTGTGTATATATGTATGTGTGTGTATGTATAGGTGTATGTGTATGCATGTATATGTATGTATGTGTGTGTATGTGTGTATAGGTGTATGTGTATATATGTATATGTATGTATGTGTGTGCATGTATGTGTATGTGTGTGTATATAGGTGTATGTGTATATATGTATATGTATGTGTGTATGTGTGTGTATATGTATGTATGTGAGTGTATATGTTTGTGTGCTTGGATGTATGTGTGTATATGTATGTATGTGTGTGTATATATGTGTGTATGTATGTGTATGTTTGTATACGTGAGGATGTATGTGTGTGTATGTGTGAATGTATGTATATGTGTGTGTGTGTGTTTAGATTTTTGCAATACAGTCTCGCACCATATTAAGGCGAGCTAGCCTTGAATTCGAGGCAGTCCTCTGTCTCAGCTTTTCAAGTGATGTGAGTACAGATGAGTCACCACACTTAGTTTTAGAATCATATTAGTTAACCTTTGGGTCCGAATTTACAATTTAAATACATGCTTTCCCCCCAAAGTACATTTATACAAACATTACATAATTCTTAGAGAAAATTTATACAGTATAATTAAGAGGATAACAATCACATATGACCCCACCACTCTGCAAAAACTTTAGTTAAAATATTTTTGAGGGCTGGAGAGATGGCTCAGCGATTAAGAACACTGACTGCTCTTCCAGGGGTCCTGAGTTCAATTCCCAGAAACCACGTGGTGGCTGACAGCCACCCGTAATGGGATCTTTTGCATTCTTCGGGTGTACCTGAAGATAGCTGTGTACTCATATACATTAAATAAATAAATCTTTAAAAAATATTTTTAAAAACTGATTCATAACTTGCAAAATTTTTTGGTATTAGAGTGTGACAGATCTTTCTCATGTGATAATAATTGTTCCAGTCTAACATTTTGAAAGTTTTAACAGTGAGCAAGTGACTCACTCTTCTTTCCTTCTGTTCCACCTTTCCCCTGCTCCTTTCATTCTTTCTCCCCCCACTGTCCTCCTTCTTTTGCCTTCTTCCACTGGAAGAGGCCTCTTACTGAAACTAGCTAGTTTGGTTGGGAGCACTTTTTTTTCTTCTTTCCTGAAAGTCATAGACTGGTTTAATCATTCCATTAACCCCATTGAACTATAAGGTAACATCTTCTCTCGGGGTGACAAAAATGAAGGAAACATGGCTTCATGATATAATCACATAACTGCCACACTCATATGGACTCATTGCCCCTCCCCCGTGTGTGTGCCTTTCTCTTAATTAAAAAGTTATTATATTATGTATGTAGATGTATTACCTGAATGTGTGCCTATGCACCATGTCTGTGCAATGCCCTCCGAATTGAGACAGCACTGGATCCCCTGAAAGAAAGTTACAGACAGTTGAGAGGTACCATGTGGGTGCTGAGCATCCAACCTCTGGAATAGCCATCTACATATTTAATCCCTGAGCCACCTCTCCTGCCCTAATTATTGTTCTTTAAATTAGCCAGGGATGGGTTATATTGGCCTTGTCACACATCTGGGTCATTGTGCCTTGTTCTTGCTCATCCTTCCTCCCACAGCCTCCCCCACACCCCACACCGTGTCATCTTTTTCTTGGTCCCCTTCCTTCTCACCACAGACTTCCCATTGCTTTCCTGCAACTGGTGTTACATTACTTTCTTCCTCCTTTCCACTTCTGTAACCTTCATACATGTGCATGTACACACACACACACACACACACACACACACACACACACACACCTGAGTAAATTTAAATATAAATTCTTCCCAAAAGACAAAACACATAGTATGTGTCTTGTCAAAACTGGCTTGCTTTTTATCTAACATAGTCTCCAGCTCCATTTATTTTATTGTTCCTGGTGTCATCTGTTTTTATGGCTAAATAAAATTCCACATTTATTCACTCATCCGGTGGTGGGAGTCCAGGTCGGTTCCATTTTGCAGCTATTGAGAACAGCCTGGAAGTTTAAACATGGATGTGCCAGTGTCTGTGTGGGATGCTGACAGACAGGCCTTTGGGTGTATCCTTCCACCATGGCTGTCTGGGTTTACACTCCCTCCCAAACATTCCCTGTATCCTTTCGGGTATGTGTTGTTACTTTTCTTGATGATAGCCACTCTGACTGGAGTGGGATGGAGTCTCAAAACAGTTTTCATTCGCACGTCTTTGATGGCCATGATGTTGAAATTTTTTTTCCCTTTTATGAGTCTTTGAGAACTGTCTGTTTCATTCATGAGCCCACTTCTGATTGGATGGTTGGGGTGCGGTTGGATGTTTAGTTTTTGAGGTGCTTCATTTATCCTTGCTATTGATCCTTTGTCTAACACATAGTTGGCAAAGGACACCTCCCCCTCTGAGGACTAATTGAAAAAGAATTTCTTTGTGTAGCCGTGACTGATCTGGAACTCACTAGTCACAGTAAGCCTTCACCTTGTTTGTGGTCATCCTCCTGCCTCTGGCTGTCTGGTGTTGAGTTACAGGCAGACACCAACGCAGCTGGCTTCTGACGTTGTTTCTGTTAGATATTGCTACAGCAACACAAACGTAACAAAAGTGAGCATGCGTGTGCCTAAGGCATCCTTTTAACTCTTTCTTGGAGAAATTTGGAGAGCAAGCAATGCCTTAGCCATCCATCTCACAGTCAGGATGAGAAATATAGACTGTTCCAGGTTAGGTCCCTGTCAGAGCTGCTGGGCATAAAGAACTTCCCATTGAATCTTGGGAGTGTGTTCTTGAATCATGCATTCACTCATTTAATTAATTGCTCGCTCTAGACAGATATTTCTGTGTCTCTTGCACCGTGCTGGTCCTGGTTGTAAAACAATTTAAGGGAAAGATGTCTAATAAATAAGTAGATAATGGTAATTGCAATAGGGTAGTGAAGGAAATACACAGCTATGAGGTAAAACACACACACACACACACACACACACACACACACACACACACACACA
>JANHMN010000017.1:42915125-42942817 GCA_030674055.1 Rhabdomys pumilio
ACACACACACACACACACACACACACACACACACACACACACACACAAACAAGCCTGGTGACAAATCCTTTCAAAAACCTGTCTTTATAGTGTAGTTGGAGCACTTACAGCTATTACCAGAGAGTTCAGGACAGTCCTATCGGAGGGACCAGCATGTGTATATGGAGAAACTCTCACTTGAGAAACAGATGCCTGGGGTGAATTTGTGGGTGACTGCTGCAGTGAGTGAGCCCAGAGCAGCCAGGTTGGGCTTTTCTAGGATGTGACTATTGAATCCTTCTCTGGAAAGTTCCTCTATGTCTGTGTGTCCTGGGTGAAGGTCCAAGAGAGTGGCGTCGAGACTGAGGGGTTTCAGTTACTTTAGAAGGGGGAGATAAGGTATCGTTCAGTTGTCTATCTGTCATGGAAATCTTACTAGTTGGAGCTATTTGAAACATGACAAGCAAAAAGCAAGAGGGACAATGGACTCAGGACAGCCTGCTTAATTTTGTTTCAAGCGCCTGTGGTGACCAACCCAGTATGGTAATGCCAGTTTACCTGGCCTGCAGGAAAGCAAACTTCTCACGGGACAAAAACCAGTTTACAGTAACAGGTGTGTTAAGGGTTGTGATTTCTAAATCCCTCTCCTTATATCTCCTTGGGGCTGGAAGTTAAACTCCGCCTTCTAAATTTATCTTTATAATGTGCATCTCGCTCCTGTCGGTGTTTAAAGTTGGATTTTGGTAGAGCGGTGGCCTTGAGCTCATGACACCCCTTCTAACCAACTCCTTCCTCAGCCTCTTGTGCATCTGCCTGATCAATGTGAGCTACGCTCATGGCTATCTCTGCCCTCAGTTGTAAGTCCCTAGGTCTTCCTGGCTGGGGTTTTCTGGTTTTAAGGACCTCAGTGCATCTGAGGTGTTGGAGAGACTCTTCACTGGTCTTCTCCACTGCTCTTGTCTCCAGCTTCAGGACCACTGCACTTCTCATCCTGAGTAACCTAGTGACCTTATCGTCAGTCATTTCTTTTCTCTCAGTTTGGACTCTTGCCATTCGAGATCCACACGACTCTCTCTGCCTCTGCAGGTATGAGGGAAGATCTATTCTTGGCTTCTGTCCACATCTAGGCTTCACATGCTGTTACCTCCATGTGCATATCAGTCTCTGCTAAATTTCCATAGTCCACTACGGCATCATCTTAATGGACTACATCAGACCCTGTTTTCAAATGAGGTCACATCCTAGGGTCCTGGGGGGTAGTATATCAAAGCATGAATTCTAGGAGAGACACAAATTAGGCCAGACCATATCCGGAGCCAGGTATACTAGTTGCAAATTGATGGTTTTGTTGCACTGTGATGAACAAATATAGGTGACCAAACAGTGACTGGGATGGCTGTAATGCTGGTGTCCTGAAAGCTGACCTTAAGGTTGCCCATGATTAAAAAAAAAGGAAGTCGTCGGTCCCCCCCCCCCCACCACCTTTAAAACCAATCCCAGCTCTTCTTAATACCTCAGCTTGGCATCCTGTCTGGGCAACCAGACATTACAAACAAACAAAAAAAGACAAGGTTTATTTGAATTTCACAAAAGAACGTGTGTGTGTGTGTGTGTGTGTGTGTGTGTGTGTGTGTGTATGTACATATGTATATTAAGTAATGCATGGGACACAAATATATAAAATATGATTAAAGCAAATTATTCACTAGTGGTTTTGTTTTGTGGAAAATGAGGTCTTGTTAGATAGCCTTGGCTAGCCCGGTGTTTGATCACCCTGTAGCCCAGGGTGCCTCAAACTCACCAGATTCCTTTTGCTTCAACCTTCTAGGGGACGAGATTATAGACATGTGCCATCACACCCAGCAAAAATCAATCATTGTTTATATGAAATTAAAACTTAACTCCATGACCTGGTGTATTAATTGGGGTTTCATTGATGTGAAGAGACACTATAATCAAGACAGCTCTTATTAAGGACAACATTTAATTGAGGCTGGCTTCCAGAGGTTTAGTCCATTATCATCGTGGCAGGAAGCATGGCAGCATTTAGGCAGACATGATGCTGGAGGAGCTGAGAGTTCTACATCATGATCTGAAGGCAGTCAGGAGGATACTGTCTTCCTCAGGAAGCCAGGAGGAGACTGTTCCACACTGGATGGGGCTTGAGAACTAAGAGCTTGAGCAAAACCTGACTACACAGTGACACCCTTCCTCCAGCAAGACCACACCTACTCCAACAAGGCCACACTTCCTAATAGCACCATTTTCCATGGACCAAGCATGTTTTGTTTTGTTTCCTGGTCTTACTTCATTAGACATTTTGATTTGACTTTCTATTTAAAATTCCACAAAGTATCTGGCATTGTGGTCAGAAATATATACACTATTAGAAGTCCTATATGTAATATAAAAAGGGTTGTTTCTTTCTATCGGTGACTCCTGACCTGCTTGCTGGCTTCCCTTTCTGTTATAGATTAGATGAGCCTCTGGGTCCCAGCATTTTCAACATGGATTATTTGGGTTGTGTTTCTGAGCTGCTAAATGTTTAGCAAACTGTTTAACATCTGGGGCACACGGATCCTTTGCAAATGAGCACTGATGGTCATTGCTTCAACCCAGAGTCCGCTTAAATGTATGCAACGTAGGTTTTTCTGTTAGTCAAGACCTTTAGCATGACCTAGGAACTGTTTGAAATGTAGACTTTTCAGTAGGCGCCGGTAGTACACGCCTTTAATCACAGCAGAGGCAGGCGGATCTCTGGGTTCAAGGCCAGCCTGGTCTCCAGAGTGGGTTCCAGACAACTAAGCTACACAGAAAAACCCTGTCTCAAAATGAAAAGGGGGGGTGGGCTAGACTTCTAGGCCTCCTTCTATGGTGAAACACACCCGTAGCAAGATCCTCAATGAAAATTGAGGAGGAGTCTGAACTCAATAAAGTTGGATAAGTCAGTTGGTCTGCGTTACGCAGGTGAAGAGCCTCCTGAACTCTCAAAGGTAAGATGAGGAGAGCCACCAGTGTAGTGACTCATTCGTATGTTTTTTTCCTTATTCAATTTTTTTTTCATGTCTTACATACTTTTTATTTTGCTGTGAAGATATACCATGACCCGTGGAACTAAGAGAAGAAAGTTTATTGGGGGCTTGCTTACAGTTTCAGAGGATTAGCATTCAAAGTGCTGAAACGGTAGCAGAGAGAGGGCTAACTGGGAATGCCATGGGCTTTTGCAGCCCTAGTGACACACTCCTCCAACAAGGCCACACCTCTTAATCCTTCCCAAAGAATTCCACCAACTGGGGACCAGGCATTCAAATATATGTGGCTGTGGGGGCCATTCTCATTCAAACCACTACACTGTGAATATTTGATGGGGGCTGGGGTGGGAGAGGTGGGGAGTATGACTGAGTGGATTTGGGTTTCAGCTGGAGCTGGAGCTCCCCAGAAGTCATGAACACATTTGTGGTACAGTGTATGCGCAGATACTTTTATGTCAGCTTGACACAAGCTAGAGTCATCTGTGAGGAGGGAAGACCAGTTGAGAAATTGCTTTAATAATAAGATCGGGCTGTAGGCAAGCTTAATTAGTGATTAATGTAGGATGGCCCAGGTCATTAAAGTGCTGCCACCCTTGGACTGGTGGTCCTGGGTGCTGTGGGAAAGCAGGCTGAGCAAGCCATGAAAAACAAGCCTGTAAGCAGCATTCCTCCATGGCCTCTGTATCAGCTCTTACTTCCAGATCCCTGCTTTGAGTTCGTGACCTGATTTTCTTTGATTATGAACAATGATGTGGAAGCGTAAACAAAATAAACCCTTTCCTCCCCAAGTTGCGTTTGGCCAAGGTGTTTTGTTATAGCAATAGAAACCATAACTACGAAAGTGTAAAGGGAGTCCTTCTAGCTTTGAGGGTCCTAGGCCTGCCTGCTGCTCTACACAGAGAACAAGGAGGCTGGTACGGAGGGATCTCTTCCAGAGGAGGCAACAGTTAAAGTAATAGATCCATCCTCTCACCGTGTCCATTTCTGTTGGTTTGATCATTAGTATCTACCGTGTTGTGTTTTGCAGCCGGAAGACGTGGAAAGTCTGGGAAAGTGTCCTACAGTACAGCTTGGCCATTGTTTTCTAGCCCCTTCTGGGATGAGACACACGGCCCATGAAAACAGCCTCAGATGGATAGTCTTAAAAGGCTGTGTCAAGTATCCGAGTAACTCTTGTCTCCCCTGCGAGCATGAGAACTGTCTCCTGCCTGTGTCATACACTTGAAAGACTGGCATCATGTAACAAATCCAGCCCCTGTTGTAAGATGAGCCCAGGGAGAAGAAAAGGGGAAAGACAGGTGGGCAGCAGCAGCTCTGGAGATGGAAGCTGCTTACAGGGAGCAAACTCCAGCCTGGTCCCGTGACCCCTTCAGCGGGAGGCTGAGACCAGCCTGCTCCTTTTACCAGGAGTGGAACTGGGCGCACAGAGTTGATTGATGTTCTCAAAGATGACCGACCAGGAAGGGCAGAGAGAGGCTAGGCTGCCTATACCTCAGACCCAGAGAGCTAGAGAAAGGCTAGATTTGTCGCTCGAAGATGCCAACTAGGGAAACACGGAGCTAGCTGGCTTTGTCCTTACCTTGTGCTAAATGCCTACATAGGCCACTTTTGGTTCAGGGTCCCTCTGTATGAAGAGAAAACTAAAGCAGGTTCCCCACTGTGTCAGCCACGAGAAGCCTCCTCCCAGGGATTATGCTCAAGTCTGGACTTGATTTTCATTTCAATAACTAAAATTTAGCAATCAGAACAACTGTTCACAAAATGGGGCGAATCATAAGCACTCGGCCTCCTGTTGCTTCAGAGACTGAATGTGTTTAAGTAAATCTGGATACGTCATCTTCTAGAAGAGACTTGATTCTGTCCCATTCCCTGTTTACAGCCCAGGGAGTCTACACCCGTGGTTCTCAACCTCCCCAACGCTGTGACCCTTTAATACAGTTCCTCACGGTGTGGTGACTCCCAGCCATAAAATTACTTTCCTTGCTACGTCATATCTGTAGTTTTGCTACTGTTAGGAATCGTAATGTAAATAAATATCTGATATGCAGAGTATCTGATGCGACCCCTGTGAGAGGGTCGTGGCAGGTTGAGAATCGCTGGTCTATGCTATTGAGTGTGGCGTCTGGGTGGCCTTAACTTAGCCAGAACTTCTGAGCTGCCAGTCTGTCTCTCAGCTTGAGATCCATAGGAACAGGGGCTTTGCTGTGTCCTTCCTCACCATACCCCCTCTGACCCAGACCCCTGACAGATCAGCTCAGATTACCTTTGTTTCTGTCACCTTTACCTCTGTGTCTCTGGATCAGAACTCTCTTGTCTTTTCTTATGCTATCCAGCTAAAGCATTTTCTTTCCTAGCCAGCTATATTTACAAAGATAGTTCTTTTGTCCTTAGATTAACAGGTTTGTTGAAATTGTTGTTTTCGAATAAGTTTAAAGCCCTGGTTTAACTCTTTTTAATTTAAAACATGTAATGAAAAACTCTACTTTTCTGTTATTGTTGCAGCTGTTTTATGTGACTCCAAAGAGCTGATGTTTTCTCCTGACCCTTGGCGACTTTTTTCTGAAGTCCACATAACCCTACCTATAAGTGTTCTGTGGCCTGCTGCATGGTGTGCTGTGTTAGGGTGTGTCATGAGAAGCCACAGACTGTGAATGCATAGAGATCAGAAATATGTGCCTGACACCCAGGAGTCTTTCATAGATTTTCTTGTAGCAAGGTTTACTGCCTTAGAGAAAGGGCTGGTTCTTCAAGGAGACCATACAGAAGCTACGGTTTCTATCCCTGAATCCGCTTTTGTCTTCTCTCATAGTTCTTACCTCTGTTTATACTATAAAAAACATCCTTTGTCTTCTTACCTTGCTATCAAATGGATGAAAATCAATTCCAAGACATACAATAAGAGGTTGAATGAGCCTGGGAGATTGTCACCTACATCTTTTATTTGGAGACCCATGCAAAGAAAGAGAGTATATTTCTTAAGGCTGTGGATACAAAGTACCACAAGGCAGGATTGGAAGGCACCCTTCTGGGACCTACAAATCTGAATCTCTGATGTCAACATTGATGGTTCCTTCTGCATCTGCCAGAGAAAGAGCCCTTCTCATTGGCTTATGAATGGCTGCCACCTTCCTCCTGTGTGTCTGTCTCTGTGTCAATATTTCCCAGGTTTTTAAGGACACAAATCGTATTGAAATGAGTCCCCAACATAATAACTTCATTTTAACTTCTTTCCTCTGTCAAGACCCTATCCAAATAAAATATCATTGTGAGGTAGTAGGGGCTCCACATAATTTTAGGAGGTGAAGGGCACAATTTAACCCACAACCATATATACATATATACATATATATACATACATACATACATACATACATACATACATATATATCCGTGTATGTGTGTGCACACATCTCAGTGCTTATAATTAAGATATCAGTGACCCTGTCTTCCATCTTCCAGATTGAGAGGTCAGAATCCTGCTGAATGTGCTCTCTCTCTTTCTGTCTCTCTCCCTGCATAGTCTAGATTCTTCTCTCTCCTGCCATCTCAGGGAGTGGTTTAAGCCTTGAGGATTTAAGGACTCTACTGTACCACTGGGATTTGAAGGTCAGGCAGGCAGCAGAGAGGCCTAGTGAGGAGAGGATGGATTTGGCCACTGGCTTCTATGGTCGCGGCCCACTCCAGCTACAGATCATGTGACAGTTCCTGCTGTCCTTGAGCCACAGCTGCCATGCCAGTAAACAGGGATAAGACTCAGGATTACAGGGAGTAAATGACGTCATTTACGAGACATGCTTAGTATAGGGCCTGCCTAAATAAAGGACTTACAATAGCCAGTAGTGGTATGGATTCTAAATGAGTACATGGGACTATTCTGTCCATCTTATTTCTGTAGGAAATGGTAGTGATAGTCGCCTCTATTTGCACAGCACTTTACGGCTTTATAAGTTAGTTGTCTGTTTTATTCTTAGAGCTTTGTGGTAAAAGGCAGTTTTATCTTATTTTTTAGTTTTTTTTTTTTTACATTTATTTTTTAATTATATGGATATATGGGGGTGAGGGTGGGATTGGGGGTATCTACATGTGAGTGCAGGTGCCCAGGACGTCCAGAAGAGGGTGTAGGATCCTTGGAGCTGGAGTTTCAGGTGGTTTGTAAGCCATCTGATGTAGGTGTGGGAACCAAATTTGAGTGTTCTGCAAGAGCAGTACGTGCTCTCATCCACTGCACTGTCTCATCAGCTCTGACACTGATTGATCGGTTGGTTGATTGGTGATTGATTACCGTGTGTGTGTGTGTGTGTGTGTGTGTGTGTGTGTGTGTGTGTGTGTGTATAGAGATCAGTTCTCACCTTTCTCTCCTGAGCCATCTCAGTGACCCGATCTTATTTACATCTGGACGGGGTGGAGACAAGGCAGGCCATGGCTGCCTCTGCCTCCCAGGTGCTGAGGTTACGGGCATGCACCACCAGGCCTGGCAAGAAGTTTGCTTTATTCTCACTGTCTACTGGGCAGCTGAATCAGAGAATTGTGGATGGCAAAGAGCAGCTCTAGAAGTGAGCTTTCGACTTTCTCATGCATGGTCTGCGTGAAAGACCGTGATGCTTTGCAAAGACACCTCAACACGTAGCCTTTGCCACTCTTTGAGTAACCCTGATGCTTGGGCCCAGCATGCTTCTGAGTTCTGATGTTTTGGGATTGAGGAATATTTGCGGGTATGTATTAAGAAATCTCAGGAGGTGACCCATGTTTGAACTAGACTTCATTTATGTTTCCTGTTTGCTTTTCATTCTCTGAAAGTGATTTTGTACTGTCTGTCTTATGTCCTTGAAATTTTAACTGCAGCCTCTCATGGAAACTTAGGCACGGCATTGCCCAAATGTGGCTTCATCTCCATCCTTGAAATCTTTCAGAGATGTTCAGATGTTGGATTTCTGTATTAAGGATGGTCACTCTGTATATCTATGTGTGCCAGTTCCCTACAGATGAAAACAGCTCAGTGTTGGTTTACTCTTGAACAGTGCTCTAGTTATAGCTGGGAGCGTGTGCCATGTTTACCGTGGGACAAGTACTATCTAAAAGGTAAGTCCCCAGAACTGGGATTGTTGTATTAAAGGCCCAGTGCCTTCGTAACCTAACAGAAATGGCCAGAGGACGCTCTACAGTGAGGGTTCCCTCTTGCACTTCCACCAGTACTGTCAAAGACTGAGACTTCTCCACAGCCTCTGCAAGGCCGCAAGGCTTGGGACTCTTGCCCATCTGATCTGCTATGAAGTGGTGTTTCAGTGTAGCTTTGATTTACATTTCTCCTCTGGGTAAAACGGAACATCATTTTCAGTGCGTGAGAGCTGCCTTTGTTTCCCTTTTCTGTGAATTGTCTGTTCGGATGCTTTGCCCGTTTTTCTGATGATTTTCGATCTTTCATGTAAGTTCTGGGAGCTTTTTACATTCTGGCAGGATGAACCCTTTGTCTGGGAACTGAAACATTTGCCCCACGTGGTCATTTGATGCCTTTCTCTTTCTTTTATAGTTTCTTTCATTCATTCTCTCTCTCTCTCTCTCTCTCTCTCTCTCTCTTTCTCTCTCTCTCTTACTCTGTATGTTTGTGTTTGTGTCTCTTTCTATCTTTACACCCCTCCCTTGCCTTCCCCTTCCTCCCCCTTTCTCTCTCTCTGTCTGTACCTGTGTTTCTCTCTTCCCCCTCCCTTTCTCTGTCTGTTTGTCTATCTGTCCCACCCCTTCCTTCCCTCCCCCCGTCTCTCTGTCTCCCTCTGTCTCTCTCCCTCTGTGTGTGTGTTTGTATTTGTGTCTGTCTATCTGTCCACCCTTCCCCTGCCTTCCCCTCCCTCCCCCTTTTTCTCTGTGTGTCTATGTGTACCTGTGTCCCTCCCTTCCCTTCCTCCTCCCTTTCTCTGTGTTCTCTCTGTCCCTCCCCTTCCTTCCCTTCTTTCCTCTCTATGTCTTTCTGTCTCCCTCTGTCTCCCTCCCTCCTTCTTTCACCCTCCCCCTACTCCCCCTCTCTCTCCCTCTTCCTCACTTCCCCCCTTTCTCCCCGATTCCCACCTTCCCAATGCCTCTCCCTTTCTTCCAGCAGAGCTGGGACTCCGCCCTCCATGCCGTGCACCACGTACCCACATCCCCAGCCCCATCTGCCTCATTCATGATTTTGTTCACTGTAATTCTTTCAAGTCCATATTCCAGATTTATATATAATAGAAAATATCTGAGATAATGTGGAAACAGTTGGCTGTCAGCACAGAAACCCATAGAACATTGGTATTGGGAAGGGGTCAGAGGTCAGCCAGGCCGCAGGTTACAAACTGATGGCTTGTGGTTGGAGATTTCCTGTAGATATGTTTTCTTTGGCTTACTTAGGACTGGCCCATGCAATGTCTTTAAACATCTTGAATTAGTCTCCAGTACTGTAAAATCAAATGATCTCACTTTGCTCTTAACAGAGCAGGGTTTGCTGCTGTGCCTGCCGTGTGGCCACAACTGGAGAAAAGCAGTCTTCTCTCTCACCCCCATCCCAAGCACATGCTCATGTCTCCATTCTCCACTCCCTCCTGGACCCCTAAACTTGAATGTGCCTGTCATTCCCCATCCATTTATCCATGTTTAACTGTGTGCTTCTCTTTATAATGATGAACTACATGAATGTATTCCTTTTCAAAGTAGACGGTGTGAGAGATAGACGGACACAGTGGTGTGGGGAGAAAACTAGTTAAGGGCATACTCCTTGTTGAAATGCAGAACCGTGGCTGCTTCCTACACCAGGCCTCAGTGCAGGGAGTGTGCACTTAACACACCAAGACCACTTTGCACGCTGGTCCCAGGACACAGTTTGCCATGACTCCTGACAATTTACTTCACTGATTTAATAGCCTAATTACATTACCCTTCTAGAAACAAACAAGTCATCACCAACACCATGTTCTTCCTGAGAACAGGGGTCCGTAAGGTCCACTTGGATAATAAGAGCAGTGTGATTTGTTTTGTTTGTTTAGTTGTTTGTTTAGTTGTTTGATTGGTTTTGAGACAGGGTTTCTCTGTGTAGCCCTGGTTGTCTGGTACTCTGTAGACCAGATAGGCCTTGAACTCAGAGATCCAGCTGCTTCTGCTGGGACTAAATGTGTATGTCACCACCACCTGACCAGTGTGGTTTTTTTTTTTTAAGCAATTATTTTTTTAGAAGATTTTAAAAATTTTATTGTATGAGTTTTTGCCTACATATATATGTATCACGTGTATAGTGCCTACACAGGTCAGATGGGAGGATTGGATCCTCTGAAACTGGAGTTGGAGATGGTTATTAGCCACCATGTGGGTGCTTGGAACTGAACTTGGGTCCTTAAAAAGAGCAGCAAGCCCTCTTAACCTTGGTGCCATCTCTAGTCCCAGAAGCTGTGTTATATGTGTTAGTGAGCAACTGATTTTAAAATACTCTTTAGAAAACAGGTACGAGTTTGTTTGAGCAAAGTTCCTGATCGCATAAGTCAATAGAAAACTGGAACCACACTATTATTTTTCTTCCTCTAGTCAAACAGGAAATAGATAGTGAGGAAAGTAGTAGTTGTGATACGTGACTCAGTGTGCCTTTTGAGAATCTGGATGTGATGGTGTTCCTTATGATAGGAGAAAGACTCAAAGGAGCAGCGTGTTACCAGTGATGAAGCCAAGGATCTCATGGTGGAGTTGACCTTGAGGTAGCATTTGGAGACTGGGCTGGGGCTCTAGAAGCTAGGAGAGCTGAGAGTGTCCACATCCCTGCAAACACTTGCCTTACGCATCTCCCAAGACAGTTCCAGTTGTTGGTGGAAACACCGTAATGCTCCTTGAAGAATTCTGAGGTAGCGTACAAAGGCTATAAACACAAGTAAAGTCCCAAAAGGATTTGAGACTTGTTCCCTCAGCCAATTTATTGTCCTGATGCTCCACTCCCATCCTAGGGCAGGCCCCCGACTCTGTCCCACCATCTGGAGACCTGCAGGTACTGACTGATTTAATGATGACTGATGGCTGTCCCCCTGTCATCCTTGTGATTATATGGCCAGAAATGGATCTTATAAGTCTTCTGGGACTTCCTGCTGGCTTAAGGAAGTCCACAAAGCTCACTGTGGTCTATAAAGCTTATACAGTCTCCCACTCTGCAGCCCCCGCCTCTGACCAAACCCTTAGTCTACTTGAGCTTTCGTCATTCCTGGCCACAGCCGTTCAACTGTGTTTTAGTTATGGCAAAACACACACCACAATTTTTCATCTTGATTATCTTTAAGTAAACAGATAGTAATGCTAGGTATGCTCACGGGTTGTTCAACTAGTCTCCATAAATGATTCAAATAATCTAAAACTATATCCATTAAACAACTGCACCCCATTTCTCCTCCTGTCCTGAGTAACTGACATTCCACTCTCTGCCTTTAAGAATTGGACAGTCAGTCCTAAGGAGCCTGAACCAGTAGAATCAGATATTTCTTATTTTGTGACTGACTCATTCCACATGGCATAAAGTCAATGTTGAAGCATCTGTCTAGTTTTCTTTGAAGGCTGAGAAATATTTCAGTGTGTGTACATAACACATTTTATCTGTCTATTCATCCATTGATGGACACTTAAATTCTCTGTACCTTGTTTGCTTGCTTGTTTGTTTTTGAGACTGGCTTTCTCTGTACCCCTGGCTGCCCTAGAACTCAGAAATCTTCCTGTCTCTGCCTCCCGAGTGCTGGAATTTTAAGGTGTGAGCCACCACCACTTGGCTCTACCTTCTTTTTTTTTTTCTTTTGCCATCTTGAATACTACTTTGCTCATGCATGTATAATATTTCTGATTTCTTTGCATTGGGGAATATTTGCGTATATGTATTAAGAAATCTCAGGAGGAGGGTAACCGATGTCTGAACGAGATTTCATTTCTTTCATATTTACCTTTCATTCACTGAAAATGGTTTTGTAGTGTTTCTAGTGTTGTTTTCTTTGTGTGTATATGGATATGGATATTGTGTGTGTGTGTGTGTGTGTGTGTGTGTGTGTGTGTGTGTGTACCCTGGGGTCAGAGGTCAGCTTTTGATATCATTCCCCAGGAGCTTGAGACAGAGTCTGCTATTGGCAGGGAGCTTGCCAAGTGGGTTAACTGGCTGACCAGCAATCCCACAAAGCTAACTTATACTTCCCCACTGCTAGGATTGCAAACACATGCCACCATGCCCAGCTTTTCATGTAGGTTCTGAGGGTAGAACTCCAGAAAGACTTTGCCAACTGAGCCATCTCTTCAGCCCTGAAATCCTGCTTTCAATACTTTTGAATGTACACCCAGTAGTAATTCTGGAAGCTATACTAATTACTTTTTAGTTTTTCTGAGGAACTGCCATACAGTTTTCTGTAGTGGCCGCACTGGGGTATATTCCCACCAAGGAAGCACATGTTTCCGATTTCTTCACATCCCTAGCACCACATTTTTTTAAATTGCAGCTATCCTGGTGGGGAGGTGGTTGTGATATGCATTCCCTTGATGGTCAATGATGTCAGACACAATTTTCTAGGACTGTAAGCATGCGTGCAACACCAGACTGGGCTTATTTCTTTAATTTTCAACTGCTCTCACTTGGTTGAGTGTGGGTCCTATTTTACCTTATGTTGATTTTAATGATGAAACTCTGTATGTGCCTAGTTCTTCTGTGGTTCCAAAATGTGCCCTAGTTTTGTCCCTTTTGTCCCTCCTTTATGAGGAAGGCAGGGAAACAGAACCTAGTCCTACAGGTTCTCTCTCTCCCTCTTTCCCTTTCTCCTTCTCTCCCTCTCTCCCTCTCTGTCTCTCTCTGTCTCTGTCTCCCCCTCTGTCTCTTTCTGTCTCTGTCTCTATGTCTTTCCCTGTCTCTCTCTTTTTGCACACACACACACACACACACACACACACACACACACACCCTTTCCCTCCCCTCCCCCCCCCCACCCCAGTTGGGTAGTTTAACACCTCCTTCTCCTCCATCTTTGTCAGCCACTCTCAGCTCTTTCTGTCACACCTCCCGCCAAGCTTTGGAACCTGTGGTTCCTCAGCTGGATCCTGGGGTGGCTTTCCAACAGTGTCCTTACCTGCAGGCCTGTTCCTGCTCACTGCTGCTGAGTACATTTTTCGTAATACAAGTTTCGCCACTTGGCTGTTTAATTCAAGCTCTGGGATGGTTCTACACACCACTCAGGATAAAGACCACACACTTCAGTGGCACATAGGTCATCGATGGCAGCTCCGTCATTCACCCTGACCTTGATCACCTGTTCTGAGTCCTGGGCCTGGGATGCCCATACAACTATACAACTGTATGTATGTATGTATGTATGTATGTATGTATGTATGTATGTATACATACATGCCTGTACTCAGGTTTCCATAATGTCCTAGTCTTTCTGGCCAGTAAGACTCAGTACCTGCACCCTAGCCACAGCCCATTTGTTTGCTGCAACCTCTGTCTGCTTCTTGGCAGTGGAGCCTGTCTGTAATGTAACTGTTCCATTTCTCAACCCCTAGTTGGTTTTGGTTCCCCAGGGCAGAGACTTAACATTACCCCAGGGCCTCTCACAGAGTAGGTATTTGTAGAAAGGCGGAGGGAGGTGGAAAAGGAAAGTGTGAAATTTCTACTTCTATCTCTGATCTAGACACTGCCCGCTGTCACGTTCTCCCAGTCCAGGGTGGCTGAAGTTAGCAGAAACACCCACAGTGACCTGGTTCAGCATTGCTTCTTTCTCTGGCCACCCTGAAACAAACTGACCCCAGCATACCTTCTGGTAAATACATCCCAGCAGAGATGACTCATGCGTGTGACTCAGGCTCAGCCGCACAGCTGGAAAGGCAGCCAGCATGTCTGCTGGGGAGGGTAGTGACAGAGCCAGAGCCCCAGGAGAGCATGTGCCAGCCAGCTTCCTCTAGCCCTGTGCCTGCACAATGGAGAAAGGCAATAAGCTGTCCTTTCCCAGCCTGTGTGGCTGAGTGGGACTCAGCACTGGGGACAGGAGGCAGAGGCAGGAGGATTGCCACATGTTAGAGATCTACATGTTTAAAAACAAAACAATTCTTTTGCCTGACTTAATATTATATAATAACCTACCACTTCCTAGAGGCCTACTGTGATTTTAGATGCTATGCTGGAGACTTCATCCTGTTTAATCTTCACAGTAGCCCAGCAGTGCAAGTAATAGCAGATGTATCACACACACACACACACACACACACACACACACACACACACACACACACAGAGAGAGAGAGAGAGAGAGAGAGAGAGAGAGAGAGAGAGAGGCCACACTCTGGCTGCATTAACTACCTTTCTCAATGCAGTGCCACAAACAAACAAACAAACAAACACTGACAAAGGCAGGTCAAAAAAGAGAGGGTCTCCTTGGGCTCAAGTTTGAGAGTATAGTCTGCCATGGTACCATGGTTTGGAGGTTATGGTACAGGAGCCTGAGGCAGTTGCTTCAGCCTTCTCTCTTCTTCAGTGTCTTGAGGTAGTACCATCTACATTCAGGGACGGTCTTCCCTATTCCGTTAAACATTTCTGAAAACACCTTCAGAAGTGTGCTTCCAAGGTGGATTTAAACTCAGTCAGGTTGTCAGGATCATCCCACGATTCTTAACATCGCTTTGTGTATTTTCTGTGACATAGAAGCTCTCATCCTTACTTCAGAGGTAGAAACCTGAGGTTCAGAAGGAGACCTTACAGAGAGAGGTGCCTCATGGAAGTAAAGGGCAGAACTGTAACCTAGAGGGGGAAACTGAGGCCCAGAGACATTAGTCATTTACTCAGAGACACCTGTACCTACATAATCTACAACCACATAGACATGATGATAAGAACTTTGCTCTCTACGGCCCTCCCCATAGGTGCTTCCCAAGGACCAAGTCTATAGGTGAGACAGGATGCTGGGACAGAAGCTTCCTTCTGAGCCAGGGGCTATAGCAGATGAGGACCACTTGAGAATACACTGTTTTCCATCTCTTTCCCCTTTGGAGGTCTCATAGCATCTCCATGCCTGGGGGATGCTGACCAGATCCTTTTTACCCCACAGACAGCGAGACTGTATACTACCACTATGGCCCAAAGGACCTGGTCACCATCTTGTTCTACGTCTTCATCACCATCATCTTGCATGCCGTGGTTCAGGAGTACATCTTAGACGTAAGTGACCAATTTGGATTCTGAGGTCAGAAGCTAGGGATCCATTAGGATGGAGACCCTCTTTGTTGGAGAAAACCATAGCTCTGATCCATTCTGGCCCCAGAGGCTAGACTCCTTCACCACACATTGCCTCCATCCTCTCTGTCAGAGTTCTTTAGTTCACATTTGGGGGAGAAAGCTGTCTGAAGCACAGCATGAGCATATCCTAAGAGGTCTGTCAAACACAGCTCTCTATGAGATGTTTTCTTTCTGAAGAAGCTAACAGCCTTAACACCCACTGCTTTCTCAAAGTGCTTGCCTGAAAGTGAGCACCCCATGGGCACACAGTAGGCTTATGCTAAATAGCTTGGGTTACAAGGGGTTTGAACTACTAACTGTGTCTCAGAAAGGGGAAATTAGGAACATATAATCTGCCAGGTATCCATATGCTCAGTGTATTAATGTGTGGAGTTTTCTTCCTTCTTTAGAAAATCAGCAAACGCCTTCATCTCTCCAAGGTCAAACACAGCAAGTTCAACGAATCTGGACAGCTGCTTGTCTTTCATCTCAGCTCAGTGGTGTGGTGCCTCTACGTGATAATAACGGTGAGTAGTCCTCATGACTGCTGAAGAGTAAGCCACCAAGCAGTCTCTTCTTTGCTGATGAAATAACTTTGAAGGGCTTAAAGGAACGAGAAGGAGCCAGGAACAGGCATCTTAGAATTGAAACTCATTTAGTATTCTCCTGGTATTGTAGTGAAATAGGATAGAAACTACTTAATAGAGTCATACTCTCCTAAGGATGGACTCGTTACAGTTTTTACCCAGGTATCCACAAACCTATGTATTGTTCTACCAGCCCTGTCCAAACATTGTCCCACAAGGTTATTTTTTTCCCAGTACTGAGCTTTGTATATGCTAGGTACCTGCTCTTCCCCTGAGCCACACACACACCCACAAATCTATATTCACTCAATACCCCTGATGTTGACTTAAGGGTCCCAAGTTCATTTTTCCCAAAGTGTCCACAGCTGTGTACTTCCAAAATGGCAAGCATGGAAGCATGGCTTGGACTCAGAGGTCTGGCTCTATTTGCATCGCTATGACAAAATAACCTGATACAAACAACTGGAAGGCGAAAGATTTATGCTGGCTCATAATTTCAGTCTGTGAGGTCCAAGTCCATTGCTTTGGCCCCGAGGAAAAGCAAAACATTATGTGGAACTTGTTGAGCAAAGCAGTTCATCTGTCTCATGGTGAACAGGAAACAGAGACATAGAGAGGAAGGAACCAGGATCAATATACCCCACCTTGAAGGGCATGTCCCGGTGACCTACTTCCTCCAGCTAAGTTCACCACCACCCAATGGTACCACCAAACTGAATATCCATAATTGATGGCACAGGATCCAGTCACTTCTCTAAAGCTGGAGCCCTGAGCATCGCACCAGGGACCAAACTATAAACACACAAGTTTTAGGGGTATATTTCATGACTTACCAATTAGCAAAAGCCAGTGTTACCCATCTGCACATCAAAGCTGTGTGTGTGTGTGTGTGTGTGTGTGTGTGTGTGTGTGTGTGTGTCCCCATCTGCCAGACAAGGACTGGATTGTGGTTCGGGATTCACTGTAAGGACACCCTGCTTGTGTCACTGTTCCGTTAGTGCCCACTGTCATCTGGAGCACCTCTTGTCTGGAACCAAGTCCCGCATCAGCTATCTGACCTCAGATTCTTCCCTGCTCCGGTGCCTGCCCTCTGCTCTCACTGACAAGAGATGGGCCCTCCCATTGTAAGGAACGCTGAATGCCTCCAGAGCTGAATGCCGACTGCATGCATAGCCCCAAAGCAGGAGGCAACATGTCTTCTTTGTATGTTGCTCTTATCCCTGTTATCTGTTCATCTCAGAACACCTTTTCTGAGCAGCACACTAGGAATTTTAAATGGGAGACCAAAGACTTCTGTCCTCTCTGAGGGGCTTCTACATTCCATTGGAAGGGGACAGAGTTACGTTGGTGACATTGCAGGAGCAGGGCCACTCCCCTTGTAGTGCAGAGCTACACTGTCCCAGTGTACTTCAGAGTCTTGGACTTCCCTCAGCAGGAGAGAGAGAGAGAGGGAGGGAGGGAGGGAGGGAGGGAGAGAGAGAGAGAGAGAGAGAGAGACAGAGACAGAGAGAGAGAGCGAGCCTCAGAATACCAAAGACACTAGACTGGTTGGGGCAGGGGGAATTCCTCATCTCTGAATCCCTTCAGCCCTTGCCCCCTCACCTCAGCATTTCACCCCAGCTGTGCCAAGCAGGGACCAGACTTAGAGTCTTCTTGTAGAGGAGGATGCTCCCAGGCCTTTTATCTTGTGGAGAGCCCATCCCCCACTCAACATGCTCAGCCAGACATGGAGACCAGGAAGCCATTCAGGCTTTAACTGCCGTCACCTCCTCTGTGCATGGGAGGAAGGGCGTCGACAAATCTGAGAAGCCGGTTTTTGTAAAAGGAGTGAAAACACCTGGTTTTCAAGTCATCGGTTTCTGTGGCGATGGAGATTTGTCATGATTTCTTCTCTTTCCTTCGCCTCCCAAAGTCAGCGAAGCCTGCCTGTTCTGCCTTCAGGATTCTGAAATTGTCAACAGGACTTTCTACATGTACTGCTTCCCCAAGTACCGTGGGCCCCCATATAGGTCAGGTGATGGTCCTATGGTCCTGGCGTCCCTGGTAGGGGTGAAGGATGCTCTTTTCGACTGGTTCAATGGACAGTTGCACAAGGATAGCCATATGTGTCTCCAGTCGTCATTAATGTCAAGGATACAGAACCCAGGCCCCTCTGCCTTTTGCCTGTACTCCAATGTCTCCCTTGCCTGGAATTCGCTTCCATTGTGGACCCTCCACTCAGCCCATTATCTGCTCAGCCAGATGGATCTCTTTAAGGCCTGAGCTAAATCATGTGTCCTCCTACTTAAAATAAGTTCCCCTCACAGCTGCAGTGAAATCGTTTTCTCTTCCTTGCTTGTGTGTCCTGGGCCCTGGAGCCTTGCTGGTGACATCAGCAGGGACTCAGCACTCTGTGTCCACCTCTGCCCTTCCTGCTCTGCTGGCCGCTCCCCTGGCTGGAGTGCTCTGCCCACTAGCATCATTCATATGGAGAGCCCTTTCCTGCCACCTGTCCTCCACCCAAGTGATGCTTCCTCCGAACACCCTCCCCATGTGCATTTTCCGCACTCTGTGCCTCATTGGTGTTTTACCCGTTCGTGTGTGTATTCTGTGTCTCTGACTCAAGCTGCCTGCTAACAGGCACCAGGCTCAATGCTGCACTCTTAGTGCCTTCCCTGGCACATGCTCAGCACTCAGTATCAACTCTTAGTCTGGTCAGGAAGCTTTGGAAGGCCTCTCCTTTCCTTTTTAAAAAGGTTCAGGTTTTATTCATGTTTGTTTTAGCCACGTGTTCGCACACATGCAAGCACACACATATGTAACACACATATGTAACACACATATGTGAGTAGGTGCCCATGGAGGGCAGAAGAGGGTGTCAGTTAAGGGAGTTTTGGGCCACCTAACACGGACACTGAGAATAAACTCAGGTCCTCTGGAAGAACAAGCTAGATCTCTCTGGCTGCTCTTCATCAATTTCTTGAGTAAAGAATTGATTTTCAGAAACATCATAGATGATCAGGGTTTTTGCTGCTGTTAAGAGTTTGAAAGAGAAAGCCAGAATTACATCAAATTTCCTACCAGAAATTCCAGTTTTACCTGAGTGTTTGACACAGGTATTTTCTACAGGTTATATGCAAATACAGTGCTGGAGAGTGAGGTTAGATTTTCTAAGAATGTCAAGAGGAGGAAAGTAGAGAGGGACTAGGGAAGGAAGGGGAAGAGAACATCCTACTTACTGAAGGATGCCCAGGGCTTGCATGCACTGTCCTCGTTCCCCCCAACTTCCACCATCTCACCAGATGTCTGAGTTCCTATTTAAAACTCCAACTCCAGTAGTCAGTGAAACAGAAAACCAAGAGTCAGAACTGGTTGCTGTCTACAGTTGCCTTGGAGTGATTATGGAACGCCTGTTTTTTGTTGTTGTTGTTGTTGTTTGTTTGTTTGTTTTTTTCTGCTAGGCAAATGACACTGAGGCTGTCTGAGTCTAGGTATCGGCTGGCTTTGTTAGGTCTAAATTGGGGGTAGTTTTGCGGTTCTTATTTGAACCGCAGAAAGGAAGGCTGCTAGGAAAATAGAAGGGATTACTCCGGCATTCTGAGGCCTAGCATGGGTAGATGTCAAGAATCAGAAAAGAACAAAGTGTTTCACATGGACCCTCACCCCGACCCCCAGCCAACTGTCAAGGCCATGGTTTGGGCTGGAAGGGGTTACTGTGGTTGCTGTGTCACATGCGACCCTGGAACTCAGGCGCCTTGGCATGCCTGAACTCGGAGGCAGCCAGCCCCAGCCCTCCCCTATCCTCCTTCAGACAGCTGCCTAGACAGGGCTGGAAAGGGCTCCTCTCAGAGTGTGAGTCACTTTTCCTCTGACTCGTAGCTCCACCTCCTCCAGTCCCAGCTGGGACTGGACATTTGCAAGCAGGCCGAGTTTTTTCTGAGAAGTTTTTTTAGGCTTGTTGGCTTCCAAGTTCTGACCTCTCTGTCTCCTAACTGAAGAGGCCAATCGAGAAGTTCCTGTTTAAAAGCCCAAGGCCATCCAGGCCTTGGATCTCTGGGATGCCAGGGCTCCTGGCCCAATCTTTATGAGAGAAATGCATACACACACACACACACACACACACACACACACACACACAACCACCACCACCACCACCACCACCTCCGCCCCACCACCGCCAGTCTAGGAAGCTACTCTTCATTTTAAATGCATAGCTGCTTCCTCTAGGAAAGGGCTATCTCACCCTTTAGGATTTCCTGAATGGAGACTGAGGGTGGCTCTTTAGGTGTTGCTGTGCCTCAGGGCAGAGGCCTCACAGAGACACAAATGTGCGTGACATGAACGGAGATAAGACAAAGAGCAGTGGTATGGGTGTGTCAAAGGTCACTGCTATCGTCACACCACCACCCTCATGCCTGGAGCCCAGGACCTCTGTGCCTTACTATGTGTGTGACCCAGGCAAGAGTGAGGGAAGGAGGGAGAGACAGAGGGAGGGAAGGAGAGAAGAAGGGAAGGAGGGAGGGAAGAGGAGATGGAGGGAGGGAAGAAGAGATAAAGGGAAGGAGGGAGGGAGGAAAGGAGGGAAGGAGGGAGGCAGGGAAGGAGGGGTGAGCAGAGAGTATAGTTGAGATGATAGGGGTTGAGGTGAGACCTCTTCTCTCCAGTCTAGCTTGCTGTCTCTACACTGATACAGGTACCTTGATTGGCCATGTCCCTTAGGTCACCTAGCTCACTGTGCTCCTAGAAGCCCAGGGTTGTAGCTTCAAGACAGTACTCAGCCTGCATGCTATAGGTGAGAGATGACTTGAGGCAGGGGGTTAACCTGCACTGGAAACACATCTGTGTAGCTTCAAGTCACTTCCACAAGCCCCGTGGACTTTATTATTCCCATTTGCCAGCCTTTAAGAAGCCCCACCCTGCATCCCAGGGGGAGCTGTGAGGGTTCTCAGACTTCCCATCCGTGCCACCTGCTCAGCTGATACTCTGATTTCCTGAAGCCATGAGTCAGAAGTTCTAGGGGAGGAGATTGGTGGCCCAACTCAGATGGCAGCTGGGCTACTGAGCAAACCTCATTTCAGATCTATCCTGGCTCTTCCTTCATTTCCATTTTTTTTTCCTGCAAGAGGTGACAGATACCTTGTTAGATGCTAAGAGCCTCTCCTGGTTTGGTTTGGTTTGGTTTGGTTTGGTTTGGTTTGGTTTGGTTTGGTTTGGTTTGGTTTGGTTTGGTTCAATTCAGTTCGGTTTGGTTGTATGTTTTTCTTCAGAAAAGAGTTGTTGGGAACATTCGCTGCTTATTTACTCATTCACGCCATCAGCTAACGTCTGGACATGGATTATTTTCCCCTGTGTCTTACAGTCTTATATTAGAGATTCATCTTGCCTGTCTTTAGCAATGCTATAGGTCTCTGACTGAGGGGGTGTCTCGTTAGGATTTCTACTGCTGTAATAAAACAATCACAACCAAAAGCAGCTTGAGGAGAGAAGGGTTTATGACCCTACAGCTTGGTGTCCATCATCCAGGGAAGTCAGGGTCACAGCGCATCCACAGGCAGGAAGCAGAGCAATGCTGGGGTCCAGCTTGCCTTTTTTATCCTGCCTGGGACTCCAGCCCATATGAAGGTGACACCCACAGTACAAGCCTTCCTTCCTTAGCCCAATTTAGAAACTTCCTTGTAGACACGGGCAAAGATTTCTCATACATAGGTGGTTTTAGAACCTTCAAAGTTGGCCATCAGTATTAACCATCACAATGATGGGAAAAGCTTCAGTCTCTGCTGGGTGTTGCTATTCTCCTGCATTTAATCCTTTATTGTGGAAGCAACTCCTGAGTGTGTACATGACAAGATACCACAGTAGACACTGTCACCTAAACACATTTATTTCCAACAATAACTCTGTAATGTTAGTATTTCATTTTACACATGAGCCCGGAGAACCTTCGAGAGACTGACAAGCTGTTTTCAGTAGACGTAGCTTTTGTGAGACCCCTCTTCAGACACGGGTGGCCAGTCCCCAGAGTATGGCACGTCACCCCACAGTTGGACAATTGCCAATGCAAGCCCTACACACTGGGGTCCTTTGTTTCCAAAAGCTGTTTGTTCCTCTTGATACTTGATGGAGGCCAGGCATCAGTGATCTCTGGGCCAGTCAAGGCCTGAGCAGGTCACATGGTCACATCTCTAAATGCCATCTCTTCTCGCCCACCACAGGAAGGATATTTAACAAACCCAAGAAGCCTCTGGGAAGATTACCCGCATGTGTACCTCTCGTGAGTATTTGTGTGATTCATTAAAGACAGAGATGACCAAGGTGTGACTTGAACCTGTGGAGCATGGGGTTTCGGGCAGTAGGTCTGCCTTTGAGAATCTCCGCTATTAGCTCCATGGAGGTACATGTACTGTATGGGACAGATCCAAACAGAACTCCCCCTCAGGGACTCTGGATCTGTCTCCTTGGAGACCCTTTAAGTTTGTAGCACATCTTCTGCACCACTCTCTTGTTCCTGTTTGTGATGTTGCCAAGATCTGGTCCTGTCTCCCTCCGGAGGCCACGCTGTATCCCTTAGGCCTCCCAGAGCAGCAGTAGGGAAGGGTGTGTGGTTGAACAGCTTAGAGCCTTTCTGTGGTTGTATTGGGTGGTCCATGCAGTGTGCCGTAATCAGCTTCCTCCTCAGCTTTCCCTTCTCTGGGTTGAACCGATGTGTTTGGTCACTACTGCTTCCTCTAATGGAGATGCCGTGGCCCTTTAAATGGTCTTATACATGATGCTGTGGGCGTGGTGATCCCTGCATCCACCTCTCCCTCCCTCCCTCCCTTGCTCCTGGTCCTGCTTTTCCCCCATAGCCTTGGCTTAGCCCTTTCCTTATGTTCTTGGCAAGTCCCCTGGGGATGTTCCTGGTCACGCTAAGAACTCCCTCATCTCCAGCTTCCAGGTGAAGTTTTTCTACTTGGGTCAGCTGGCATACTGGTTGCACTCACTACCTGAACTCTATTTCCAGAAGGTACGGAAGGTGAGTATTCCCTTTCCCCACCCCCTTTGGAGACCTCTCTCCCCTACAGCCCTCCTGTTTTCTGCCACTGACTTCTCCCTTCCCTTTCTCCAGAAGCATGATATGTTGGATGATGATAGAGAACCACGTAGATGCCCAAGAGACCATTGTCAGGGTCTTGACTCCTCCACCAGATGTGTGCCCACTGGCAAAATTTAATCTAATCAAGATTAGACCAAGACAATCTCGACATCCCCAGTCCGTTTTATAGTACAGAAAGCCCGCTTCCCAGTACCTGTGTCTTCATTCCCAACCCAGACCCGACTTCTGGCACCGGGCTTGAAGCTAGTGTCTCAGCCTTCTTGTTACTATCCCTGTGTATGCGGTTGTGGTGTGACACCGGTGGGAGTAGGGAGACCTGACCCTTCCTTATTAACCTCCCATGTCCTCTCAGTTCTGTGCATATTCATCTGGAGAATAAGCGAGCTCACTGTCTGCCTGTCTCTTTTCCAGGAAGAAATCCCCCGCCAGCTACAGTACATTTGTCTGTACCTGCTTCACATCGCTGGGGCATACCTCTTAAAGTGAGTGAGCGTGGAGCCAGCCCCATTTCCTTGCCCTTTGATGCCTCTGTGTCTATCCACAGGATCGCTCAGTTAGCAGGCATTTAGTAGATACTGTACCTACCAGAACCCAGAGGGTTAGCTACCTCGACCCGAGGCAGAGCCAAGGAAGGCTTCTAGGGAAGTGGTCCTTTGAACTGTGGCTTTACAGCCAGAAACAGGGCTCTTGCCACATAGTGTCCACCAAATGCTGCTGGAGCATCATAGCCCTAGAGCTAATTTCAGTTCGGCTTGTAATGAAATAGAGAGCAGTTAGCCATATGGTTGTTCCGGAAGTGCGAAGTTACTACATCAGACTCATTAACAGGCAGTATTTTGATGAATGTGCTGTGTTTGGTAACTGCGCTTTCTGTGAGCTTTTCATGTACAGAGTAGGACCCAAGCTTTGTGTCTGCCAGCCTTTGAGAGCTTCACTATAGTGCCCAGATGTCCTGGGGAGCCCTGTTTCTGAGGAGCTCACAACAGGCTTCCTGTGAGAATGACTGCCATGGGCGAATAGTGTGTGTGTTGGAGCCCACCAGCTCTCAAGCTCTGGCTTTCTGTCTCGAGGTGAAGGGCCGTGGCAGCTGTTCCAGCTGTGCTCCGATGTTGGATCCTCACAACTCACACGCAGAGGAGTTATGGTGACTAGTTTGCACCCCAGCAGTGTGTGTTGAGTTTCCTCAAATAGTGCAGAGTCTCCAGGAAATCTACATGTACCCCCAAAGCTCAGCGACCCCGCCTCTTCTGTGAATGATTCCAGCAGCATGAGAATAGAAGGGGCCAGATATCAAGACACGTGTGAGTCAGGTTCACTGTGGGGACAGGCAAGTGCAGGTGATCCAGGTGAAACGGGTCAAAGTCTGGGGAGTCAGTACAAGAAAACTACTGGAAGGTGCAGCAGCTGAACTATTACAAAGGATAAGGCATTGTGCCCCCCGAGAAGTGGATAGCAGAACCCAGGCTCAGAGAGCAGCCTGAGTCACCACGGGCCAATGGCTTCTGCTCTGAGGTGTTGTGCACGGAAGGTAAGTCTTGTCTTTCCCTCCAGCCTGAGCCGCCTGGGGCTGATCTTGCTACTGCTGCAGTACTCCACTGAGGCCCTCTTTCACATGGCTCGGCTCTTCCACTTTGCAGACGAGAATAACGAGAGGCTGTAAGTAGGGTATGGGATGCTGGCCTGTCCAGAGACCTTGGGGTGGAACCTGGGTGTCTCATGTGGTCTGAATGGTTGGGGGGGGGGCTCCCAAGTGCCTCCCCGAGTGCAGCTAACACCCTACACTTATGTCTGTTCTAGAACTTCTGAAACTCTCACCTACCTGTCCCACTCTGGGTTGCTTTTGGAGAGGGGATGAAGATTCCTTGAGGGGCTCCCAAAGCTGACATCCCTTTTCTACCCCTGTGAGCAGGTTTAACGCCTGGGCTGCTGTGTTTGGGGTCACCCGTCTCTTCATCCTCACTCTCGCTGTGTTGACCATTGGCTTTGGATTGGCTCGGGTGGAAAACCAGGTGTTTGACCCTGAGAAAGGGAACTTTAACACCTTGCCTTGCAGGTGAGTTGGCAGAAGCCTGGGGTGGTGAATGGATTCTCTCTGAGCACTGCCAGGTACCTCCTGAACGTGACGTATCTTCACGGAAGGTCAGGGTGCTGGTGACCCTTAAGTCTCCCACACAGTGACATTTAGGAGCAAGTCTGTTCACGTCAGTCTCCTGCTCCCAACATTCTTCACCCCATTGCTTTCCTGTGCTCAGACCCCAGTTAGGACCCCAGTGCAAATGCAATGCAGCCCCCTCACACTTGGTCCGCACATCGTGATGCAGAGGACATTTCTCATCCAGGCGAGGTTGATCATGACGCCCTCATGAGGCTCCGAAGCCTCATCTTTCATTTCAAACTCTGTGGTCCATGGAGCTATAGGCATTAGAGTGTGTGTGATCTCTCCAGGCGTGCGCCACTGGCAACATGTGATAAACGAGAAGAAAATTCTTTCGGCACTCTCATACTCTAACTCATTCGAATGTTAGCAGTATTTGTAGAGATTATATTGGCTTTATTACGGGGCGTTCACGTGGGAGAGAGAACAGCTGTGGATCTCTAGGATTACTGTGATGTGGTGCCCGTCACCTTAGGGCCATCACATCACATTGCTCAAGTGTACCTGAGCAGAGACTGACTGAAGAACACACCCTTCCTGGTGCTGGTGGCTGTGGGGAGGGCGGGCCATGGGAACTACAGAGATCTGACCTGGTTTCCCCCAGGCCTCCTTCTGCAGGCTGTCGACCTGAGTCCTTAGATCCATTTCTCCCCTCCGCAGGCTCGGCATGCTGCTGCTGGTGTGTGTTGCCCAGGCCTGGCTTATGTGGCGGTTCATCCACTCCCAGCTGCGGCACTGGCGGGAGTATTGGAAGGAACAGAGTGCCAAGCGTAGAGTCTCTGCTGTCCCCAAGCTTCCAGCCAGGCTCCTCAAGAGAGAACCTGGTGAGTGTCACTCTGGCAGAGAGCAAGTGGCTGGGGTCTGTCTGGGATGGGTGAAGGAGAATTGGGACCTGGCTCTTAAGTGCTCCACAAACCAGTCCTGCTTGCTTTCCCTCCTTGTAGACACTTCTCCCGGCCTGGGGCATGGTGACCAGCATGTAATTGTTCATTAGCCAGAGACAAGGTGTGAGCAGGCTGGCTTATAACAGGGCCTGGCCACTGTGATTCAGGGCAGCACTGGGTGGGGACTTCTGGAAGGAAGTATGTCCTCGGGGTAGCTTCTGACATCTAGCCAAGTTCTGCTGCAGCTGCTGCTAGTGTCACCCATGTCCTGAGCTTCAAAGTGGCCGTGTGTGTCCTCACCTGCTCTTGTGCTCTACACATCTCAGCCCACCCCTGCCTCCCGGGCTTCCCATCTCTCTTCAGGAATGACTCACAATGACCGTGTTAGGGAGGAGCTGCAGAGATGGAGCACACACATGGCTCCCTTGGCTCCTGAGCATCCTCAAGTGATCCCCTATGCTCACAGGTCCTCAGACATGGACGCTCTGCCCCGGGGCCTGGCCTGTCTGCATGCCTGTTATCTGACTCACCTGCATTTTTTTTTCCAGGCAGCTGCCTGCCTGGAAAGAGCCTATGTGTTTGTTTGTTAGCAGTCGGGTGTGAGGAAGACTTGGAATGGGTTAGGAGGAGGGGTTTCTGTGAGGCTACAACTCATTGAATTTGTGGAAGTATTTTTCTCTTCTTTTTTTTTTTTTTGTTTTGTTTTGTTTTGTTTTGTTTTTGTTTTTGTTTGGTTCGAGACAAGATTTCTCTGTGTAGCCCTGGCTGGCCTGTTACCATTCCTGTGGCTGAAACCTGTCCTCTGCGGGTCTGGGGGATTGAGGACACTGGAGGAGCTAAGAGATTAAAGCCAGCATTGCTCAGATCTCAGTGTAGGCTGGTTCCTCGGTTTCTGTGAATCACCTTAGATGCCCTCCACTAAAAGATAATCAAAGCCTAAACATGTGAAGGAAAGCCACTTATCAAAGACACTAGAACAGGCAGCAACCCGCTCCAGACTGTCTGCTGGCTTCCATTGGCTACAGCCTGCCTCCTCATTGGATGGTCTGCCCACCACAAGGCCATGTCTCCATCCATCAGACACCCTGGCCCTCCATGCCTCCATTTTCCTACCTCAGTGTCAACAGCATCCCTGTGTGTGTCTCTTCTCTCCATTCCCCAGGTTACCATGAAAATGGAGTGGTGAAGGCAGAGAACGGGACCTCCTCACGGACTAAGAAACTCAAGTCTCCTTAACACCATTGTGCTGAGAACAGGGGTCCTCTGGGTGAGGGCCCGGCGGAGATCACAAGCCCTGGCCCCAGCTCAGCCTCTCCACCCTCCTGCCCGTGCTCCACCAGCAGAAGCCTTGGCATCAAAGGGAGAGTTCCTCTCTACCTTCTAGTCTTTCTCTTTTTTCATAAACCATTCTCAATAAAGCCAAATATCTTCTACTCTCGCTTCCTTGAGCCACCTCATGGCCTCACCTCTGTCCTATCTTGGGTTTTCTCAGAGGCCTGCATTTTCCTAGTCATCTTCCTGCTTCTCTCTCTCCCTTTCCCTCTCTCTCTCTCCATCTCCCCCTCCCCCTCCCTCTCCCCCTCTCTCTCTTTTTTCATAAACCATTCTCAATAAAGCCAAATATCTTCTACTCTTGCTTCCTTGAACCACCTCATAGCCTCATCTCTGTCCTATCTTGGGTTTTTTCAGAGGCCTGCATTTTCCTAGTCGTCTTCCTGCTTCTCCCTCTCCCTCTCCCTCTCCCTCTCCCTCTCCCTCTC
>JANHMN010000017.1:42942917-42957666 GCA_030674055.1 Rhabdomys pumilio
CCTCTCCCTCTCCCTCTCCCCCCTCTCTTTCTCTCTCTGTCTCTCTGTCCTCTTTCTCTCTCTCCTTTCATGGCTGCTTCTTTTCTTCCTTTCTTCCTGACTTTAATGTGCAATTTCTCTGATTTGTACAACGGGAGGGGGCTAAGATGCCAGTCCTGCCCTCCCTCCGGTCCCAGGAATTGCCAATGTAGAAGCCTCTCGCCAAGGAGCTTCCCCTAGAGCTGGTGGCAGATCCTCGGTGGCCCTTGTGGACGGCAGGAGGAAAAGCCATCCCTCTCGGATTACAATATTCTTGGTGCTGACTGACAGACAAAGATGTAGGATTCTGATTCTACGCATCCAACCCTGAAGTGTTTTGCTTTGGGGACATAGTGACTTAATCCAGAAAGACAGTGTTAATTAACTGTTGAGTCCCAGGACTCCAAAGAGCTTCCAGTGTGGCATTTGAATTGGAAACCAGCCTGCCTTCGCTCTATGGGGGGATAAGGAAGATGTGCCTTCCCACTTGTTCCACAAGAGCAAAGCACGTTGAACAGCTGCCTCTTCTAGAAAGGCGGCTTGACAAACAGAAGAGTCGATCTGGACCGCTTGCTCTCCAGCGGTGCCAGCTGCTGTACTTTCGTTACCCATCCACCAGCATCTGAAATCAAACCAAATGGCAGTTCCAAACCTGCCCAAGACATGCTGTTCCCAAGTCCAGAGACAGCCTGCCCCAGCTGAGGCCAGATCTGCAACCTCATCTTCATCTCTGCAGAAACATGAAGCCCCAAGGACTCCATCGCTGTGTGTTCCCCTGGCGTCCCAGGGAGGGTCACCTGGCCACCCTCCCTCCAGCCTCACCTGAACATTCTTTAAAGTTGTCAGTTTTGTCTGTTGAGAACACCTAGAGCCTGACACCAGGATGCCTCGGGGTCACTCTTCTGGTTGCGTGAGCTGACACAGCCATGTCCACAGGAGTCTGTGATCCACTTCCTTTCGGTGTTCTTTCCTCTTCTACCTGAAGACAGGGTCACCAGGTCCTTATTGTACCTTGTGAGGACTTCCAGAATGGATGTAGGCTTTAAAGGGTCCTCAAGCTCTGTGCTGGAGTATAGGGGAGCAGGTCTTGGTGATACAGGAATGTTAATGTTACCTATATACTGGCCTTTCTTTGATACCATATTCGAGACCAGAGCTTGGATGTTTACCCAGAACAGGGAGATGGGTCTTCATTAAGGCAGCTTCCCCACTCCAAGCCATTAACAATGTATGTAAAATCTAACTTACCAGGAATTGAGGAATTTGGTTCCAAACATCGTGGCATTTTTTTTCCTCCTCTGTATCCAGGTTAAGCATACAGAATAGAGATGAGATATCTTTGGCTTCTTTTGTGTGAGCTTAGGAAGCAAGACAGAATTTTGAAAATACATTTCTCTATTCTCTCTGTCTTCCTAGCCCTTCTCTGGGCATCCCCACAGAATTGGTCTGATGCTTTTAAGCCGATACAGTCCACCTATCCTGGTAGGGATTTTAATTGAGTTTATGCTCTGAGATGCTGCCTGGAGCTGTGTGGAAGCTTAGCCAGTTGCTCCCAAGCTCACCTCACCCCATCAGTCTAAGTGTCCTCCTGGACCATCCCCAAGTTAAGGGCCTGCCTCCCTAAGTCACTGGCAGGCCCTTGCCAGCTCACTGCAGGAGCTTTGTCCCTAAGCTGAGCTATTGAGTTATTCCTTCAGCAAATACTTGTGGCAAGAATGAGAAATGTGAAGGTCTTGGAGAAACAGAGATACAAAGAACAGCTGTCTTGGATCCAGTGGTCCTGTCCCTGTGGGGAAGGGGTTTGTTATTCTTTCCCGGTACACTTAGATGCCTGAGGTGATGTGGAGTCATTCCTTAGGTGTCTTGAAAGCTTCCTTTGCTGCTTGTTTGTTGGCTATATTACCAGGAATCCAAGTGTTGGGATCGATCTAAGGCTCTTCTAGAACATAAGATCAGGAGTAGGAGTTTGGAGTGTTCATTTCTAGAAAGGCCTGAGACCAAGGGTAACAGCTCTCCAGCCTTGACTTCTGAGATGTTTACAGGCTTGGGAGAACTATAGGGTGCTTTCTTGTCCACCCATCCTCTCTGGCATTGATGTTATAGGAATGGCAAGACTTGGTGAAGTTGGCACAAACCCTTTTGCCAGAATTACAGCAACTAAGTTCCATACCATCCTGCGAGCATGCAGGCTAGCTTGTAATTTGGGTGCCCTGGCCCCATTCTTTGTTCTTATGCAGGCTCTCTTGTCCCCAAAGTACCACATCGTTAGCAAAGGACCTGCCATACTCTGCCAAGTTTAAGATGTTCAGCACCGTCTGACAGAACCAGAAGATGCTGATCACTACCTCAGCAGCCACTGCTGTCTCTCATCATCCCTGGAATGCCAGCAGGCACCAGTGGCGGGAATAGTGGCCGGAGAACCCCCAGTTGCTAGTCCCCCCACCCAGAGGTGTGGTGATGGGATGGTTACTTTTACAAGCTATCCAGGCCTGGGTGCCTATGCTATGAGTTAGCTCCTTGTTCCTCCTATGTTCAGAGGTGGTCCTGGGAGGAAGAGAAGCAGACTAAAGCTTGGAATGGAGGCTTTCTGGCATTCTATTCAGTCCTAGATAGCCCCGTGTGCCTAAATGGCTTCAGACAGCATCATCTGATGTGTCCTAAGGGTGAGCTTAAATTTAGATGACTATGCTCTGGCTACTCACACCGTTCTGTGGAGTGCCTGGGACTGTAAGAGCCCCTGAAGGTGGAGACCTTTTTAGACCCCTTTGGCATTTTTTTCCCTGAGGTATTTTTTTTTTCCAATTAGGAGCAGAAAGAGTGCATTTTCCAAAAAGTGTACAATGCTCACTTAGATTCCACGCATCCTTAAAGAAACTTGCTGACTCCTTGCAGCCAGGGAAGGCCTTCGTTTGCATTTGTCTTTAGTGGCTTTCAGTTTTCCTGGTTGCGTTTGCAGAAGTCTGGAGTGGGAGGAGGTATAGGGTCTGGGCTTAGCTAACTTTCTCTGCTTGAGGGCCTCTGTCTCCAGGAGACACATTTTCATTCTTGATCTCTGGCCTCTGTTCTTCATTGGTGTGGAATGGACTTACAGCCTGACTCAGAACAGTGAGCTGGTCCTCCGCCTCCCTCGTCCCCCTGAGCTTATGGCTTCTTTGCTCAGGACAGGATTTTAGGGAGAATATCCATGTCAGACTTTTGAAACCATCTACAGAATCCTTCTCCAGCCCATGGTTAGCATTAAGAGGATACTGGTACCAACTTCTCGCCCTTTACCTGGCTTTTAATGCGAGTGTTAGCTCCATTACACCCACTTTCAAAGCTTTGCCGATGAGAAGAAAAGTTACACTCTGCGAACCTTTTCATTCTTGGCCTCAGCAGGTCCTTGTTCTTTCATCTAAAAAGTGCCTTATATTGCCTTGTGGCCTTCACTGGTACTGTATGGCCGGGCCGCCAACTGCTAGGGCTCTAGGGCTGACTGGCATACACAGCAATGCAACCATACCTCAGCACAGCTCCAGGGGAAAGGGACATGGCTTGACAGTTTTGTCTCATTTGTTCTGACCCTCTTCTCCATCACACATAGTGTAAGACCTTGCATATTCTCTGGGTTTTGTGTTTCTTTTTGTTTTGTTTTGTTTTTTTCTAGTTTCTCCTTGTCTGTTGCCTTCTGGCTTGACTGGGAGACTGCGGGAGCTTGTGAGGTGCCCCAGCTGCAGGCACCCATGCCTCCTATCTAATAAGGGAAGCTTGGGGGTTGGGAAGAAGGTCACCTCTGCGTACCTCTGGCCCTATGTGGCGAGCCCTGCTCTTCCGGTTTCCTCATTCCCACCCCAGATTAGAGACATCACCCTCTTCCCATCTGTTTTGCTTCCATGTAGCCAAAAGTCTGTATGAGGAATGTGTTTACTTGGACTTGCTGGTTCCAAGTCTTAGCTCATTGGTAACCTGTTTGGCAGTGCCTATGGTCCGGTAGCTGCAAAGCTCCTGGATTCCTGTCAGGGTTATCTTGTGTTCCTAGTACCGCACCAACCCCCTCCCTGACCCTTGCCTGCCTGCCTGCCTGTTCCCGCTATTCCGGGTTGTGCAATAACCCTCCCAGCCAGTGGTCTTTTCCACAGGCCTTTGTCCCTTACTGCATCCTGCAATATCGGGAAGGGGGGGCCCATGGGAGGGGTCGTCATCATCCCTTACAGAAGTGTCAGTCCCTTCCTGTTGCTGTCATTCTCGAGGTTCTGGGTGGGTTTCTGTGGCAATCTTACAGAATGTGTCATGTCGTCTTAGAAATCTTTACATTGTTTTTAAAAAATAAAATAAAAAATGTGTTGAAGAGAAAAAAAATCCTCAGACTGGGACATTGTCAGTGTCTGGGAATAAGATCGATCTGGAGTCGCTGACATCACTGTCACCACCAAAGGCATTTCAGGGTTTCTTGTTCCTGTGCAAAGGATGGGCCGTGTTTCCAAGAATCAGCCACAGTGGTGAGCCCTGTTCCCGCTTTACTGCCCCCCCCCAACGGGGCCTGGCTGTGGTGGTGAGTGCCAACATTCTTTGGGGTACAGATTCATGTGTGATTAAACCTCACTTTTCAGTTACTCTGTTTAACAAGCACCCGAAGGATGAGCCAAGGACCTGGCGCCCTGCACAACTCACAGTGCAAACGTTGTGTTAGCTGTTTTTCTACATTAGCCTGTTCATGTTATGGACCAAATTCAACAAGGAACTCAAGGAAAATGTGTACCTGCCATATTTATGCTTTCTTATTAAAAGGTCGGGGGGAGGGGCATCTTTTTACTTTTGGTGAAGCTTTTTTTTTTTTTTCCCCAGAATCTTTCTTCCACTGTTTCTGTCTGGTTTTAGAAACAAGCTACAGTTTTGTATGGATTTTTTTAAATGTACATTTTGAAACAAATGATCAAATATTTTCTGAAATACATGAATAAAGGGCATAGAATTATTGGTCATAAGTCTCTGATAGGCTTCACTGGTGTGTTGTATATGTTTTTTTTTTTTAAGTCTTGATTCTTTCATTTGTTTTTACTTTGAAAAACGAGTCCGTGTCAACTTTATTTTTTTGTCTAAAAATTTTCACTATGTAGTAATTGGGTTTTTTTTTTTTTTAATTTGGCCTTTTTTGTTGTTGTTTGGTTGGTTATTTTGAGACAGGATCTCACTATGTATTTCTGGCTGACCTGGAACTCACTGTGTATACCAGACTGGCCTCAGACTCACAGAGATCTACCTGCTTCTGCCTCTGAGTAGGATTAAAGGTATGTGCCACTACATCTGGCTGGGCTGGCTTGTTTGGAATCTGTGGGTCCACGGCTATAGTGGGAACTAATGAACTGGAATAGGGACGGACACTTGAGTTTTCCCAGTCTCGTGAATAATATGCATTGTTTTTATTTTGTGTCTAACAACAAAGGGGATTTCCTAATAGGTTGTGTGAGCTGGATGCACCAGAAGGAAGGCCTCTGCTTTGGATACTCTCCTGTGATGGCATTCAGCTTTGGCAGGGATGCAGGTCTTGGTCTCCATGAATGCAGCATCCCCAGTTTAGGAGGAATGGTGGCAACAGTGGTGACTGGTGCCGTGTAAACAGCATACTCTTGCACACAGCTGTCTGCTGCCCTTTCTAGAATCGTACTTGAAGTGTGCTCAGGAGATGTGCGCAGTTACAGGTGGCAGTTAGCTAAGGGAAACCCACAGGGGGTAAAAATTACCCAGACACTGACTCGAGGTGAAAGAGAATGGAGCTGGTGACATCAAGCACTGGTGCAGATGGCTTTCTGTCTTGCTCTGCATGGCATGCTGGGTGATATCCAGCCATTAGCTCAACCCGTTTCTCATCTGTCATGTGAGATTCCCCCCAATCTCTGGATATGGTGACTGGCAATGGTATTAAGTTCATGGTACAAACAAGACTATATGTAACTTGATTTTGAGACAGGGTGTTTTTACATAGCTCTGGCTGACCTGTTACTAGCTTTTTAGCTCAGGCTTGCCTCAAATGCCAGTCCAGCCTCTGCCACCTGAGAGCTTGGATCACAGGTATGTGTCAGTATGCCCACCTTTAAATTGGTCGTTTTGTACTTGCTTTTGCCACGGGAGTCTTGCAATATATAGTAGTCCTGACTGGCCTCAACTGCATTGCAGACTAGATTGGCCTTGGAATTAAACAGACTTCCTACCAGGTGCTGGGGTTGCAGGTGTGCACAACCATACCTGGCTAAACTGATCTTAATAAACATGCTTGTGCTTGTGTGCCAACAGGATATTAAAAAGCCACATGCCCAGGGGCCCTTGGAAACAATATTTAAAGAAACTGTCTTTACCTGTTTGTCCTGAGTGTACTGAAAGCCTGTTAACACAAAGTGAAATCCCTGAATTACAGACAGTATTCCAAGGCCCCCTACTGATGTATTTGGGGTAATTTCCTGTACAGAATAGTGTCTCTTGGCCAGAGGCTCACCACCACCAAGCCTGTCTTTACCCACAAGGCAGCTTTTTTTCTGCCCTGGAGCAATGAACTATCCTTATCAGTCTTGGACACTTCCTTCAGTTAAATCTGATAGCTGTGGCTAGCTACCAGTGTGCTGGCCTGCAGACAGTGACTGGGAGTGTTCATTCTGATTCCATTCTCCAGTGACTTATTTGAAAAGACGGTCATCTCTTAGTATTGCTCACTGCAGGTATCACTTAGGTGTCATTCACCCCCAGAGCCCAGGCTTCAAGATGCATGCCAGTTATGGCAGTATCATATAGTACTGGATGGTATCTCATGGCTGCATGCTCCTCCAGGGTCTCAGAGAAGAGAGAGATCCACTCTGACTTGGTAGTGAACAGTGAGGATGATGTTTCTACAGAAATGCCCTTCATCCTTGGTCTAAGAAGTATCTTTCATACCTTGTCAAGATTTGCCAGGTCTTCTCAATCTTGTGTCAGTTTGGAAGATGCAGGATGCGGCATGGGAAGAAAGCTTATGCAACATGAATGTGCCAACCTTACATACGACCACTTTCTCCTTGACACTACAGTGAGCAAATAGAAAGGTCTATCTGTATGATATCTGGTGGAAAAAATACGAAATAAGTGATCAGGACTGAGATTGGAGGGTGTGGTGATTTGAGAAGAACCCACATAGGCTCAGACATCTGAAAGCTTATCATTAGGGAGTAGCAATGCCTGAGATCAGGAGGTGTGGCCTTGCTGGAGAAAGTGGGTTACTCAGGCTGGGCTTTGAGGTTTTAGAAGCCTAAACCAAGCCCAGTGGCTTGCTTGCTCTGTGGATCCAGAGGTAGAATTTTCAGCTCCTTCTCCAGCACCATGTCTGTCTGTATGCTGCTATTTCCCCCACCATGACAGCACTGGACTAAGTCTCTGAAACTGTAAGTAAGCCCCAGTTAAATGCTTTCCTTTAAATGTGTTGCCATGGGCATGGTGTTTCTTCAGAGCAATAGAATGCTGACTCAGCCAGGGGGCATGAGTGCTCCTGCTTTGCTTCAAAGGAGAGGAAGAAAAAAACCAGACAGTGGTGGTACATGCCTTTAATCTCAGCACTTGGGAGGCAGATGCAGGCAGATTTCTGAGTTCCAGGACAGCCAGGGCTACACAGAGAAACCCTGTCTCGAAAAACCAAAAAAAAAAGAAAAAAGAAAGGGAGGGAGGGAGGGAGGGAGGGAGGAAGAAGGAAGGAAGGAAGGAAGGAAGGAAGGAAGGAAGGAAGGAAGGAAGGAAGGAAGGAAAAGAAAAAAACTAAAAAGCCTAAAGCTATTGGGAAAAGACTGAGCAGCGTTTCCATGTGCTACCAACAACAGGCATCTGTGAAAGATTGACAGGAGCTGCGGGAACGATAGCACATCTCTAGGTTCCTGGACAAAGAAGTGGCCTGCATTCTGGGGCTCCCAGACACTGCTGGGAAGCCTTGGCAGAATGGAGACAAGGGCTCCTGGGCTGAGAGAAGCAACCACGCCCCGCAGGGAGTACTTGGCTTCCCCACTTCTACTCTTCGTTCATATTCCAAAGGTGAAAACTGGGACTTGTCTAGTACACACTAGGCCTGGGACAGGACCAGATAGGACTAAGCAGGATGAAGCATAACCACTTTAGATGGAAATAGACTTTTTTAATAGTACTTAAGACTTCACACAGCTAGAAATGACAGGAGGAAACAAAACATGGTTTCTTCCTGAGATAGTCTAGAGATGAAAAGGAATCCCTCGAGCAAGCTAGGAGAATGTGCCTTAACTCCTTGCAAAAGGCAAAAGCAGGAGTTCCCTTGGCAGCTCTGAGAGGACCTGGGCATTCTGGGTCCTGCATGACTTCATCCTCAGCACTGCATGTTTTGAGTGTCAAGAAAGAATCTAGCATGGCTATCTTCAATCGAAGAGCAGCCCTGGCTGTCTGTCAGAGCTCATTAGAGAGTCAGAAAGTGCTGTTCACTAAAAGGAACTCTTTTCTAAAATATATGCATTACAGTCCAGTAAATTAATTTATAGGCAGGCAGGTCTTATGAAAATAGGCACCATGCTATGCCCACCATTTCACTATTTATTCCATTTTTTAAAACATTATTTTTGGTAGTATTGGAGATCAGATCTAGAGTCTTGTACATACTTAGAGTCTTGTACATACTAAGAAAGAACTCTACCACTAAGCCAGACCTCAAACTTCCCAGTTTTTATTCTACTAATGGGTTTAGAATTACACTCTGAAAAGCATGCAGTATACCTCCCTACAATATCAAAGTAGGAAGTGGAAGGAGGCCCTTGGCTACCCAGCAGTAACAGTGCTGAAATGAACTTATTTATTTATTTATTTATTTATTTATTTATTTATTTATTTTTGGTTTTTCGAGACAGGGTTTCTCTGTATAGCCCTGGCTGTCCTGGAACTCACTCTGTAGACGAGGCTGGCCTCGAACTCGGAAATCCGCCTGCCTCTGCCTCCCAAGTGCTGGGATTAAAGGCATGTGCCACCACCGCCCGGCTTGAAATGAACTTTATTTTTCAACATCTCAAATGTTTCTAGAAAAAAACCTATCATTCCTTCTGTTCTTCAGCCTTCTACATCTGTATTAAGCTTTTCCAAAAAATCAGAAAAGTAATTGTGTATGCTGTGGTGTGGTATGAGTAAGCTTGTGCAGACGGAGTCTGTAAGCTGGAAAGGAGCTGAGCATCCAGCTTCCAGTATGTTGGTTGCAGGCTAAGGACACAGGAAGTTTGCATCTGAAGGCCAGAGGAGGCTGTGTGGTAGTTTAAAGGCAGCTGGGCGGGGGTGGGGGTGTGGGGGGTTGGGGGGGTGGGGGGGGAGATGGGGAGGGCGGAGGGGACTCTCTTACTCTGGGTTATGTCAGTTTATGTCTCTATTCAGGCTTTCAGACTACTGACTGGGGTCTCCTTACTTTAAGGCTTGTTTTACTTGCCTACCAAGTCAACTGTTAACCTCATCCCAAGCACCCTCACAGACATATCAGAATACTCTCTGATGAGTTCTGGAAACCCCTGGACCCTTAAATATAAAATTAACTATCATGGTACCCCTGCCACTCCAAATAAGGGCACCAGTCTTTGATATTTTGAATATTAATTTACTTTAGTAATAGTGAAATAGAAGAACAGGAAAAGAAATACCACTTCTGGAGTGATTTAAAGGCCTGTGTGGTAGATTTCACAATGTCGGTTCAGCATCAAAAATGTATCATATTCTCTCATTCAGGTCAGCTGGAGAAAGCTCGAACAAAGTTATAGTAGTTAATCTTGTCTTCTCCATGGGTGCACAGCCTGATCAACTGAAAGGGAAAAAAAGAGGACAGGTAAACCAGGCTTCCTTCAGCTTAACATGTTCTTACACTTATGCAGAAAGAGCCCCAGCTTCTGCCAACCCAAACAAAGTTCAGCCTTTATATCCTCAGCTGACTTCAAAGTAATTCTGCTATCCTAGAAGGTAGGTGAGACATGAAAACCCGTGCTATACATGGTGAAACCACACTATGTACGAGATCCATATTTATAAGGGTGTCGTCATTATCACAGCGCTTTTCCTTTTTTCTTATCTCTTGGGTCAGTCTCTTACTTTGGAGCCTTGGGTGGCCTTGGACTCATGATCCTCCTTTTTCTGCATCTCAAGTGTTGAGAATACAAGCATGTTACCAGCAGACCCAGCTTCAAAATACTGTCATTGCTGTATTCAAATAGAAATACTTTTGCTCCCTTGACCCAAAACTAAACACCCTTTAATACCAGACTCCTGCTGATGCAGCCAAAGAGAAGAATCTGGATATATATTCATTTAAATGTCCCCTGGACTTAACTGTGATGGGTAACAGTTATTGGCTTTGGTTGTCTTTGTAAGACATGCAAATCTGCCTCACCCACCCCTACTCGCCCCCTCCCTAATGTCGGTAATTCCTCTATCACGTCCACTCCAGTGTCACACAGTATAAATGACTGGAAATAGAAAGGGAGAGGAAAAAAAGATTTAGCCTTGCTGTCAACCAAAGGCTTAAGAACTAGATGGGTGTTTAGCTCATATGAACAAGTACTTTATCTGTCCTTCTCCTCACCTTAGCATCCTGTCTTTAAAATGACCAAATAAAACCCTGCATCCTAACCTAGTTACTTAATCAAAACCATTTCCTAAATGAACCTTAATTTCCAAACAGTCCCTCTTCTTAAAGTTTTTCAAGAAGGTCAATAAAGCTTCCATGTTCTTAATCAATGAGCATGTCTTGGTATTAAGCTAGAGTTCTGTCCAGGGTGGGGGGAACGTTTTTCTGACTTCCAGGGGGTTCCTGGCTTATGGGATTTGTAACAAATAAAAGAAATGACACCGTTATTTAGCAATCATGAGATTTCTGTGAGGAAGACTTCTATGTCTTCTCCCATCTATAGCTAGCCATGTTATCCCTAGAGACACTACTGCCTTGGGCAGTGGTCCTGTCAGTTTTGGCTTCCATGCTAGTCCTTGCGGTGAGCTGGTTTTGAAAAACCTCAGAGCCTGCAAGCATCCTGTACAATTCACTGATCTTGGCAGCTGCTGCCCTAGGATCAGATCTATTCTGCCTCCCATCTCTCACATGCTAGTCTAACAACTTCTCTGCCGTCTGCCCCCACCCCCATCTTGAGAGACAGCCTGCCGCAGCAATTAGAAAAGGTAGTGGATACTGTGATGTGGGAAATCCCATCATCAGAACAGAACAGGAGGTCTGATTCTTGTACCTCTTTAGGAAGAAATGAGCAGTCCTCACCCTGCACAATCAGCCCAAACCACAATTCGCACTGACCACAATTCACACTGACCACAATTCACACTGACCACAATTCACACTGACCACAATTCACACTGACCACAATTCACACTGACCACAATTCACACTGACCTGCTTAATCAACGAGTCATCGACCGGGAGATTAAGAGTTTCGCAGATTTTAAAGAACGTCTCTTTGTCCACGAATCCCGATTCGTCCTTGTCGTATATTTGAAACGTTTCACGGAGGTTTTCTTTGCATGAATTGTCTTTCAGGTGCATCTGAATTTTTTCTATCAGTGTGTCCAGGTCCTGCGCATTGGGGTCCTCTGTAGCTTGCTTGCTGTTGAGAAGGAAAGAAATGATTGGATATATATTCATTCTTGACCAATCTTAACCTCAGTGATCAAAGCGCTTATTTGGTGAAATCTGGGAAGCTTCTAACAACAACAACAACAACAACAAAACAGCTGTAACCCGGAACTGACAGGAAGCTACTGGTAGCTGACCCCACCACCACCACCATCTCAAGGACAATGAGCTGTCTCCCTTCTTACCATCTGTTAAATCACCCCACCACAGAAAGCCAGGTCTCATATACCACCATTCCCAATTTTCTATTTGTGGAGATCACGTTTCTCTCTTTCAACTGTTGCCCCAACATTACCTCATCCAAATCCAAGTGCCTGAGAACTTAGAAGCGATGCCTGTAACTATGCCAACAGGAATCTCTCACAGTTTTAACATTCCCTATTCAGTTTTGGTGAGTCTTGTGAGAGACCATCCAAGGGAGTTTAGAGACTTCTCTAGGGGATGGGCAGGAGTTTAGGCTTCACATTACTGTGAGATTCGTAATAGAGCATTAGAAAGAGGGATGTCTGTCCCTTCACAACATGGCCACCGGAAGTAGAAGCTCAATTTGTACTTCCTCTGAGCACAAAACTTGTTAGAAAACTAGAGTGTTGGCGCCAGCAAGGATTCCCTCATATTCCTAAATACTTTCAGAACAGAATACACTCAGAGAGACCCACCCCTATCCCCAAGCACTTACATTTTTCAGTGGTGAGAAAATAGACTTGAAGAAGTTATGACTAGTCCAGATAGCACGTCAGAGGCAAGACCAGAACTTGTGCATTCTCCCATTTCCAACACATCTTAGGTCGTAACTCCCCCACACTCAGTCCCTCCCTCCTGATTGAAAACCCTGACTGCACCATCCATCCTTCTCTGTGTAGGCTATTCAGGAGCTTCACTGCCGAAACTTCACTACTCCTCACAGTTTAGCTCCTGTCACTTGGTTTTTTAACATTTTGTCTGTGTGAGATTATGCACACACATCAGGAAGAAGGTGTCCGATTTCTCAGAGCCAGAGTTAGAGGGTTTCAGGGTGCCTGGTTCATTGCGCGAGGCTGGGAGCAGATCTCCTGTCCGTAGGATTGCATTGGTGAACTAGGTCTCCAGACCTCCTTCCCCTTTACCCTGCAGCTGCCCTTGTGGGGTTTGGGCAGGTGATAACAGTGAGATCGTTCAGGGTCCCCTTTTGGAAAAAAAATTAATTCTAGCTTGGTGGTTTTTTTTTTTTTTTTTTTTTTTTTTTTTTTTTTTTTTTTTTTTTTTGACAGAGTCTTACTATGGAGACCTAGCTGACCTAGACCATGGAGACAAGACTGGCCTCAAATTCATAGAAACTGCCTGCCTCTGCCTCAAGAGGGCTGTGATTAAAAGTATGTACTGCCATGAGTACTAAGCCTAAAAAATTTCCAACCAACACATCTTGAGAAATGGCCATGGGGTGCATGGAAAGATAACTGGCTAGACTGTTCTCAACGGCCTAAATATCCAAGAGTAGCAGCTGAGTTAAATACTCCACATGTCAGTCAAGCAATGAAATAGTGGCGTCGTCACAGGCCAGACTGCACAAGGAAAATGTGTTTAGTGAGAGATTGGGGGCGCCTAAGTATGTTCAGAGTGCTAGCTTTTGTGTAAAACTTACAGACTTATAAAAAGATACAAACTTGAATTTTCTTTTCTGTGTAAAGAAATTCTAGGAAACTACAGTTGAAAATAAAAAAAGACAAGGTGTGGGGGCAGGCGCATGACTATCTGGCTCGGCAGCTGAGAGCACTTGCTCTTGTAAAGGACCTGGGTTTTACTCCGATCGCCCACACAATCTGTAGCTCCATTTCCAGGGAATCCAGTGCCTTCTTCTGACCTCCGTGGGCCCTGCACTCAAATGTGCAAACCCGCTCACGGACACATACACAGAAACAGTCAGCCTGAGATATGCACGATAGAAGCACGTGGGTGAAAGATGTGAATGCAATGTTTACTCAAAGCGTCAGACTATTGGTGTTTCATACGACATTCTATGATACCTGAAATGCTCATGACAGATTGCAAAAGCCAGGAATCAGCACCCAAGGAGTATGTATTATGTTTAATGTGTCTGTTGAACAACAAAATATCAGAAATTGTCATTTCTGATTTAGGAGACTTCCTCCCACATAGTTGTGTTCACTTCAACCTGAATAACCTAAGTTCTATTTTCCCTCTGCTTTGTTGTCCTTGTCATTCTTATTTTTATTAAGACATACTCTCATGATGTAGCCCAGGCTAGCTCTCATCTCCCAGTCCTCCTAGCAAAACTGTTAAGTGCTGGTATTATAAGCACGTACCATTATACCTGGTTTACTCCCTTAAATTCCAAACAGATACTACGTTTATAGCAAGGTTAAAAAACAATCAAATGTCATAAAAATCTCCCAGTATAGAAATGCTCCCTTCGTCACTTATTACAGAAACAGACTATGGTTATGTGATTCAAATATACTGAGATGTAAATGTATAGGCAGGGGGCTATTTAGTGACAGGAGGTATTCGAACCTCCATCTTTCCCATGCTTTCAGGAGATGGGGTCCCCGGCCTGTCATGTATCTTGATATATATGATCGAAGTTATTATAATTATCAGATAGATCATTTGGAGGGAGGGTAATCCTCTTTTCCCTGAAGAATCCAGATACCCATTTCCCTTCAAATAGCAGAGGAAATACCCATTCCATGTGGAAGAAATGCGGGTGGATAGGAGTGGGTGGTACTGCTTAACTCAGTGCCAAAGCCCCGAGTGGAGACCTGTGTGGGTGCCGGGGCTCCTTAAGGCCAGGCTGCTTCTTTCAATTGCTTCTGTTGCTTTCATTCATAGATGGTCTATATAACACTTCAAAATACTCTGCATCATTCCTCTTTTGAAATTAATTGCTACACACACAGGTTTTTCTGAACATCAGCGTATCATTTAGACATTCTGAAATGACGATTTCCCTAAAGCCAGTTTGTTTTGAAGTTCTCTGAATTGCCCCTCTTCCACAACTGAATCTGCCTACTCATTTTTCTCCATAAAAAAATTTAAATTGCTTCAGTAAGTCATGAACTTTTGTTTGTTTGTTTGTTTGTTTGTTTTGGATTTCAGGAGAGATGTGTTTAAGAC
>JANHMN010000017.1:42958114-42985984 GCA_030674055.1 Rhabdomys pumilio
GAGAGAGAGAGAGAGAGAGAGAGAGAGAGAGAGAGAGAGAGAGAAACCAGAAGCAGCAAGAGGTATTGTAGCACCAAACAACAGAACGCAGCAGCTTATTGGAAGTGGTACAAGATGTAAAAGAGGTCAAGGGTGTCTACAAGGTTTCGGTAGGGGAAGAGAAGGGGCGGGGCTAACCCGCGTTGATAGCCCCCTCCCTACCACACACTGAGCTGAGGATTCAGCGTGATGCATCATCTCAGCCTTAGAAGAGCAGAAGCAAAAAAAAAAAGACAGGAAGAGCAGGTGTTCTGGGAGAGCAAGTGACAAATGGCTTTTCAGGGCACCATAAACACATAAAAAAGAATGGGGCATCAGTTAGGAGAGTGGTTAGGATGGAGAGCAGCTCACACACTGTGATACCTAGAGAACTTAAAGGAGGCAAACAAGAAGACAAACCCAGGGTCTTGACAAACAGCAAACCTAGAAGATGTAATTGGAAGATGTGCCTGACAGGCTTTCAGAGTGGGAACAGGAGATTCTGACGCTCCGGATTAGAGCAGAGACTTCAAGAGAAGGGAAATAAAGAGTAATTAATACTGTGTGTACATCAAACAAACTAAACGGGTTGGGGGAGGAGCCTGGAAACTGGGCTGGGCAAATCTAGCTGAAGATTGCTCTCTATTTAGAAAGGTCTATTGGAACACATCCACTCCTATTCATTTGTCTTTGTCTGTGGCTGCTTTCACGCTGGAAGGGTGGGGTTGGGTGTTTCCAAGAGATGCTGTGACTGAATCACTCAGCATCCAAGTCTCTACAAACAAAAAGCTTGCTGGTCTCTGCTCTAGATCAAGATCTCAGCCCCCTATTGTCTCGTGTGTTTGCTTAAGCTAGCATTAATATAACGCAGGGTGCAAGCTCAAATATCTGCTGAACTAATGAGTGAGACTGTTTTTTTCTGGAAAATTTTAAGCCGTTTATTTTCTTGTTACTACTTGTTTTGTTGTTGTTGCTGATTGCTTGGTTGACTGGTTTGTTGGTTTTTGGTTTTCAAGACGAAGTTTCTCTCTGTAAGCCCTGACTGTTCTGAAACTTGCTCTGTGGAGGAGGCTGGCCTCAAACTCAGAGATCCAGCTGCCTCTGCCTCCAGACTTCTGGGATTAAAGGTGTGCACCGCATTGCCTGGCTGAGACTACTATATTTGAAAATCATCAATGACCTTCAAGAAAGCAATTCGTGAAGAATGTTTCGATTCCCAAGCAGTCAGGGCTGCAAAGTAGAAGCCTCACATTTAGAGAAGGTGACAAGAGATGGTGACAAGAGACAGTGCGAAAGGACATGAATATTCTGAACTAAAGATGAGTGAGCCCAGGAAGTGCCCACTAGACCGTTTTCTTTTTTCTTTTCTTTTCTTTTTTTTTCTTTTCTTTTCCTTTCCTGTCCTTTCTTTTCTTCTCTCTCCCTCTTTCTCTCTCTCTTCTTTTTCTCTTTCTTTCTTTCTTTCTTTCTTTCTTTCTTCCTTTTTCTTGGCTTACCTATTTAATGCATATGGATATTTTGCCTGCATGAATATATATGTAGCACATGCATGTCTGGACCCATGGAGGTTGGAAGAGAACCTCAGCTGGACCTGGAGTTAAGGATAACTGTGAGCTACTGTGCGTGTGCTGGGAACTGAACTGAACTCAGACTCTCTGCAAGAACAATCAGTGCTCTTAATTGCTGAGTCACCTCTCCAGTCCTTGATGCTTTCACATTTGAATTATAAAGCAATCATGGAAGAGTTGGAGCTTGAGGACAATGGGGAGGTAAGAGAGACTCCCTGGAAACATCTCCAAGGAAGAAAGGAAGGACTAGGAGACTTGCTGGATGGGACAGGGCTCTACCTGAAGCTGAAAGGCACCAGTGAGGACGCTCAAGGAAGGAGGATGCAGTCTGCATAGAGATGTGTGTGTATGCTGGTCATACAGCTAGGTTTCTGTGTACGAGGTGGGCCTGTGAGCCATATACCTGTTTTTTATCCTTAAATTTGAGTTCACAAAATTGCCAAGAAAGGCCTGGAGAGATGGTGCAGTGGTTAGAGCACTAACTTCTCTTTTGGAGGCTGCGCTCTCAACATAATGGCTCACAGCTATCTATGATTCCATTCTTAGGGGATTCCATGCCTTATTCTGGGTTCTCTGGGTACCAGGCACTCACATGGTGCACAGACATGTGTGTGTGTGTATCATCCATACACATAAAATTACAATTTCTTTTTAATCACAATAGAGACCTCAGACTCCCTAAGAACTTCAAGATGAAATCAGTATTCAGTCAATTTTCTGTGTGCTATGCTGACTTTCTGGTGTGCTATGCTGATTTTCTGGTCCAGAGGAAACAATGGCTGGCTGTTCCAAACTCCATCCTCTTGTAACTGTTGCCTGCCATGAAAACACACAGGCATGACGATTCTTGGGAGCAGGGGAGGGGGTGGGCAGAGCAGTGTTCTCAGGATTATTGGTTGAATGAAGACTATGTGCACTTCCTAGTGTAGAGTTCACCACACATGAAAAGGTAAAGAGCCAAAGTTGGACAGGCTTGAAGACACGGGAGTACGGACGACACCGGGATTTATGTCATCTGCAAGTGTTTCCTCTCACGAGGAACAACTAGGGGAAGCAAGAAGAATCAAACCGAGAATAGCAACAGCCCTCTTAGTCCAAACTCTGCTTGTCCCCTGACTTTGATGGGTAGAGAGGTCTCAGAGCCCCTCGTGCATCTTTTCCTCGTTGCCAAAAGTAAAATAACATTTTGCTGGTAGGGTAGCGGTGCTTAAGCAAATAGCTCCCGGGCTCTGCGGGTGTTAGCACAGAGAATAGAAGGAGACCCTTTTGAGAACTAGTTGAATTGAATGTAGTGGCCATGAATACCAAGTGGGCCCCCCAAGCGCTTGCTTTGCACCCTCGGCTTTCCTAGACAGCAGCGATACTTCTTCAGTTCTCACGGACCAGGATGGAAAGAAAGATGGGGGAAGTTGGGGGGAAGGGGCAGTCCTCCCCCTCCCACACTTCCAGGCCTCCCCCTCCCCCCAATACCTAGACTAAGCTTATCACTGAATGGCATCAAGTAATCTGTAAAGAATTAAAGTCCCCACCTTTTTTTTTTTTTTTTTTTTAGAAAAATCTCACAATGCTGAACAGGACATGGATTTGACTCTGTGTGAGGCGTGATATAGTTTGGATCCCTTTGGTCTTTCTGGACCTGTGGTTTTAGTCAGCATTTCTTCCCTTTGTTTAAACATTTAAAATGCACCTGAGAAACCACTTTATAACCTCATTTAATAAAAAGGGGATCTGCTTATTTATTTATTCATCTATCTACTTTTGCAATACCGGAGACTACACACCAGACCGTGTGCATGCCAGGCAGGTTCCCTAGCCCTGAGCTACGTCTTCAGACTCATCTTTGTTCTTGAAACACGGTATCACTGGGTTCTTCAGGAACGCCCTGAAGCTGCGAGTAGACAGGACCACAGGCCTGTGCCCTAAAGTCTGGCAAGGAGAGTTCTTTTAGAGAAAAATAATCATACCAAAATATTTTTTACTTATTCTTTCAAATCCTCTGAGTAATGTGGTTTTGGTAGCCATCAAAATCATATGCATATACTATTGTGAATATATTTAACTATGATTCTCCCCCAGGGAGCCTGAGTCCACCCTAGGGTATGTCTAACAGTCCCTTTTTCAAACCTCTTGCTTCTCTCCATCTTTTCTTCTCTTTTCTCTTCTGTCTTTTCTCTGCCTCCCTTTCTACTCCCCACCCTTCTGCCTTCTCTCTCTTCCTCTCTCCTCTCTCCCTCTCTCTTCACCCCTCAACATCTTTCTACCCCTTCCCTCTCTTCCCGTCCCTCCCTCCTTCTGTCCCTTCTCTATACCTTTGTGTAAATCTATATTAAAAACTCTCTTTTCATAAAACAACCTCAACTTTGCTTCATACTGACTCGCCTAGAGATTTTTTTCCACCAGTGTGAGGCTCAGGCTCACCCTGAACTCCTCAGACAAAAGGCAGTGCTGAACTCTGTCTCCATCTCCTCTGACAGAAAGACAACCCCACTTCCACACACACACACACACACACACACACACACACACACACACACACATTTAGCATCTCTGGAATTAAGATGCATTTTTAATTGATGATATATATATATATATATATATATATATATATATATATATATATTCAATAAAATAAAACATTTCACAAATTCCAATGCCCACTGTACTCCATCCACACTAACACAATTAGAAGGGCTTGCCAGCCACATCCCCCTGCCCATCTATGCCTGTTCCCACAGGTTCTGACTTCCTCCACCAAAATTAAAGTTTCAAAGAATAATTCCTGGCCCCCAGGACGTTTGCCAGACCCTTGTGAGGTTCTATGAGGTGAAAAATCCCATCACTGCCGATGTTTATTTTTTCACTCCTCTTTCCCACAAGGGTATAGGAATCTTCCCAAATAGTACACAAGAGATGATGCTTTTCCAGGCTGAATTTTAAAGTGTGAAAATTTAGTTGTCTACTCTAAAGAAAGCCTCTAAAGAAACGACAGATATACTCAAGGCTAGAGAGATGGCTCATTGGTTAAGAGCACTGACTGCTCTTCCAGGGGTCCTGAGTTCGATTCCTTGCAAGAACATGGTGGCTCACAGCCATTGTAATGGGATCTGATGCCCTTTTCTAGCCTGTCTGAAGAGAGTGACAAGTGTACTCATATACATAAAGTAAATAAATAAATTTTTTTAAAAAAAGATATTTTCAAAAAAAGGTAAAATGCAATTCTTTTCAATAATTGTCTTTGGGAAAACGGAAGCACTGACTGTTTTTTCTACAAAGATCGCTCCCTTTGAGTGACTCAGTTCATAGTGTGGTTGACTAGCATGTGTAAGGCGCTGGATTTGATACCTGGCATCATATAAAACCAAAAGTGTAGTGTATAAGCCTGTAGTCCCAGCATTTGGGAAGTAGAGGCAGGAGGATCGTAATTCTGGGCAGCCTCAGCTATGTATCTATTTCACGGCTAACTGAGAATACCTGCAACCCTGTCTCAAAAAAAAAAAAAAGGTTCCTTTGTTAGTATATTTACAAATAAATATTTTTACATTTTCAGATATAATTTCCAATACGTTAAATATGAACAGATTTAAAAATCTTTAGTGTCCCTGGTTTGAATGGGAAATGTCCCTGTGATGGCTATTCTTGGTTGTCAACTTCATTTACTCTGAAATTAACTAAAACCCAAGCTGCTGGGTACACCTGTGAGGGATTTTTTAAAAATGAAGTTAAATCCCATTTGAAGTGGGATGACCATTTTTAATCTGGATCTTTTGAGGTGGGAAGATGCTTCTTTAGTCTGGGCTACACCTTCTGCTGGCAGTCATTGTAAAGGACACGGACAAAGGAAGCTGACCCTTGCCTACTTGACCTCACTCTCACTGGCAAGCCCATTCCTTCACTGGCATCACAGCCCCCTTCTTTAGGATTCTGGTGTATACAGTGGAGACAGCCAGCCTTGTAGACTGAATATAACTACTAGATTCTTGGGCCTTCTGTAGGTAGACAGTCATTGATGGACTAGCTAGACCACAGCCTGTAAGCCATTCTAATAAATCCCCCTCTTCTCTCTTTCTCCCTCTTTCTCCCCCCATTATATCTATATCTTTCTCTATCTCTATCTCTATCTCTACACACACACACATACCTATAAGGATCTATCACATATATACATATATACATACAAATCACATATATGTATAGATATATAGACATATATCATATGCATATATTCATATATTCTATAAGCTCTGTTCCTCTAGAGAACCCTGACTAATAAATACTGTTCCCCACAGGCTCACATATTTGATTACTTGGTCGCCAGCAGGTGGCACTGTCTAGAAAGGTTGTAAACCTTTGTGATGTGGGAGCCTTGCTGGAGGAGGGGCATCACTGGGGGGGTGGAGATTGAGTGTTTATAGTTTTGCCCCACTTCCTTTTCATTCTCTTTGCTTGGTGCTTACGTTTGAAGATGTGTCTCCTGCCTCTATTCCTCCTGCTTCCTGCTTCCTGCTTCCTGTTTCCTGTTTCCTGCACCCCCACAATAGACTCTCACCCCTCTTCAACCACAAGCCTAAATAAACCCTCCTATAAATTGCTTAGTTATAGAATTTCCCTACAGCAACAGAGAAATAACAAATACAGGCCTGCAGTATTTTTGTAAAGTATGAATGGTCTGAGACTAAAACGCTTTAGGACCATTGTGCTAAACAAACAATGCTTCTAACAGCACCATCTTCTCTTCACTTATTTGCTAAATTCATCCTCTCTCTCACACTTCAGCAGTTCTGCCCACCTCTCACATATCCGTCAGTCCCCTTCCCCACAGAATCTTAACATCCACAGGGTCTTGCCTGTGATGGCCTCAAATTTGTAGTAGCTGTGCCTTGGCATCTGGAGAGATGGGGTCAAAGGCAGGCAGCTTTTGTAATTTTGTATTCTTTTCCTCATATTTTTTCCATCTTAAGCCAAACATGAACTCTGACGAAGCTCCTCATCGAAGCCCTTGCTTCCCTGCTTCTGCTTAATGCTAGCTCATCCTTGATTCTATTTTATCTATTAAATATAAAATATTTCCCAAACCCAAATCTCCACCACACTCCCCCAACCAACTCCTCTACCCACACTCCCCATTCTCCGCATCTCAGTTGGTGGAAGTCCTTCCTGCTGCTCAGGCCCCAATCCTAGAATTCACTTGAAGTCATCTGATTCTCTCACATCTCCTGAGTAGCTTATCTTTCATCACTTTGTCTCAGCCAATCAGATCACTTCCTCATGTCTCCTGCCTTTATGCTCAGCAGCAATCTCCCACAGGATTGTCTTTTTACTTTTATTTATTTGATAATTATATGTTATATATAATATATAATATAATAGATAGATAGATAGATAGATAGATAGATAGATAGATAGATAGTCTGAATGCTCTGCATGTCAGAAGAGGGTACCAGATCATATTATAGATCTCTGTGAGCCACCATGTGGTTGCTGGGAATTGAACTCATGACCTCTGGGGAAGAGGAAGCAGCCAGGGCTCTTAACTGTGGAGCCATTTCTCCAGCCCCTTATTTATTTATTTATTTATTTATTTATTTATTTATTTATTTATTTATTTCTTCTCTCATATATTACATTCTGATCACACTTTCACCTCCTTCCCCTGTTTCTAATCTCCCTCTTGGTCTTCCTGTTTCTCCCCTCCCACTCCTTCTCAATCTCACAGAGCTGAGGCTGGCCTCAGACTTCCCATGTAGCTGAGGCTGGCCTTTAAACTCTTGAACCTGCCTGTACCTCCCTAGTGCTAGAATTAGGTATGCACCACCACATGTGGTTCTGACTGGGTCATCAATGCAGCAGACAGGGTAGTCCTTTAAAAGCGTATGTCAAACCCTGCTGTTCTTTTACTCACAAATTCCAATGGATCTCTGCTTCCTTCAGAAAAAAAAAGTTGGTACCTTCCCAAAAACTCATCGGATCTTACACCATTTAGCTCCTTGTCGATTTTTTTCTCTTGTTAATTATTTTAATTTCAGCCTTCTCCTCACTCCCTTGCCCTAACTACTGCTACCGGTCTTGCCAGTACCTTGCACATGCTCTGCTGAGCACGCTAACTGGCAGCCTCTGTGCTCACCCTGAAAATCTCATCTATACACAGACCCAGAGATCCCTCTTCCCTTTAAGGGTCTACTCCAGGTTGCCCTCAAGGTGTCTCCTCTCCCACCAAGCAAGTGCAAACCATTGACAACCTTCATAATGTTTGCCACCCACGTTTTCTTTAGTTTTGGAGGGTATTTATCACAGATAGTACATCACAGATGTATATCACAGATGACAAACTTGTGTTTCTATCAACTCCTGTTTAGGTCACTCCAGAAAGATAGCAATTTCTTACCTATTTTGTTTACTGATAAGACCAGTGACCAAGTGATAACATTTGAAGGAGACAAGACAGGCATTCATTCAATAACTATTTGCTACAGGGATAAAACCTGGAAGACTTCTAAAATCATAGTTATTATGTTGAGCTCAAAGAATCTTCCATGTCTGCCCAACAGCTTCTACCAGTTAAAGGAAATTTGAAATTCTAAACCATGATTATGCAGTTATTTTGACAATAATAACTTTCATGGGGGGGGTGTAGAGATGACTCAGTGGGTCAGAATGCTTGCTGCGTGAGCATGTGGGTCTGAGGAGCCCAGGTCCCAGCACCTACATAAAACCAAACCAAAACAAAACAAAACAAAAAAAACCTGGGTGTGGCTGCACCATCAACTCTAGTGCTGTGGGGAGCAGAGATGGGAGAATCAATGGCTTCTTGGGCACCTTCTAGACTTAGTGGGACACTGTACCTCAAAGAAAGATGGCAGAGAATGATAAAACAGGACACTTGGCATTCTCCTCTGACCTCTGTACATGGGTGAATGAACATGTGCATATATACCACACACACATATAATCACACAAAGAGGAATTGCTTTCTGGATGTCCTGCATGGGCTAAGTGTTGACCTTAGGCCGTCAGACACACCTTTCCAGTTCTGGTGCCGGAAGATCCTGCTTCCGGATCCGGTTCTGGATTGAGGCGAGGGCTTCTGGTGAATATTGGGAAGCATTGCTCTCCATATATTTTAAAACATACTCATCTGTATCGAGGATGACAAACCGATGGCCGAACACTGAGGAGAGAGGAGCATCACACTTAATTCACTTTTGTTTCTCTCATGTACTCAGGAGCAAAACAATGTCAACCCTGCAGCAATAAGTCCACAGGTCAACATTTGTGAGCTAGACTAGTGAATTGTTTTGGTTTGGTTTTTGGACACAAGGTCTCTCTACAAAGCCCTGGCTGTCCTAGAAGCCAGTATATAGACTAGGTTGACCTTGAATGCAGAGACTCACTTCCCTCCCAAGTTCTTAGATTAAAGGTGTGTGCCACCACATCTGGCTAGACTATTGACTTTTGAGCAGCTGTATACATTAATGTGCCATGGTTTCCTCAAGTCTTATCTAATGAATGAAGCCGATATAAACAACAATGTAGTATCAACAAGTACAGTCAACTTATAGTTTAATTGACAAGCAAGGATAGTAAGAAATGGTAGCACGAATACAGTCATATTAGTATCATCTTAGTCAGAACACAGTCAAATACCTCTTATAAGACATAAGACTTAAGCACGAAGTGAGTCACAGCTATGAAGAATCCATTTTCCAGGCAACAGGAAACTATGTTTAGGCTTACCCTCGATCACGGCACCGATGAAGAAGTCACTTGGTCCATAGTAGATGGGGTTGTCAACTGGAGAGAATGATTTCACAACTTTAGTCCTGCCCAGGAATTTGCCCCCGATGATCCCAGAATTTCGAACAGGTGGTTCAAAGATACTGATCATATCTGTGGCAAGAAAGTAAGAGAAGACAAACCGACGGTCTTTGTCTTCTGGGATCGGGGATTCCTAGAAAGACGAAGGAAAGAGAATATTAAGGTTTATGATCTTTCTAGGAATGTCCAAATGAAACCAAGCTGGATTCATATAAACATGCCATGTATTGAGGGTCCAGGCTGGCACAGACAGGCTTCATCATGGGAAGGCCTCGAAAGGGAAGCCGTCCTAACTGAACTCCAGTTGAGTGCTGTCTTGTGGGAGGGTAGACCCGGTGTTAATAAGTCTTCTAGTTTTGGAGAAGAAGAACTCTTGGGGTTTGTATGTTGACTTGAGAGTTCAAGACAGAAAGGGAGGAAGCGTTTGGCAGTTTACAAAAGGATGTGTCTCCATCCATGAAAGGTTGTAGCAAATCACAAGAGCAAACACTGGGAAGAAAGGCTGAGCATGGCTCCAGCCACACAACTCCCCAGCAGGGGGAGAAGGCTCACCCAAAAGGCGAGCCCAACAACCTGACAAGCTCACAGCCTTCGAAAGGCTCGAACATAGCATAGAGGAAGCCCCACCTCAGAGGGCAGTGGCTGGACACAATTCTGAGAATCTGTGGTGGCAAATTCTTTTAAGTCTAGCACTCTGGAGACAGAGGTAGGTGGATCTCTATGAGTTCGAGGCCAGCCTGGTCTACAGTGCTAGTTCCAAGACAGCCAGGGCAATAAAAAGAAACTCTGTCTTGAAACCAAACCAAAACAACAAAAAGATAATAACTGAGCTGTCTGTGGGCCTGAGAACAGGGAGCAGACACAAACACAGGGCATGCATGAGTCAGCTTGCCACAGCCCCAGTGAGAGAGACAGCTCCAAAGAGCAGTTGTGGAGAGCCGGAGGGGTGGTTGTTAACAAACTGAAAAAGTGAAGGTGTTAAGAGGCTCAACTGAGGCAGAAAAATGTGCAGGGAAAAATAGCTCCACCCCCATAGTTCTCATCAACTGTGAAAGTCTTTGTAGCCTTGAGTCTCAGGTCAGGGAATGGATCAACATCCGGGGTCACTGCTGGAGAGTCCCAGAGCTCTGACATTCCAGTGAATTGTACGTACATCCAAAGCTGGATCCCTTCCACAGAGTGACTGTATTCATTTTCTGTTGCTGTGATAAAACACCATAAACAAGGCAGCTTATAGAAGGGTTTGTTTGAGGCTCAAGGTTCTCCAGCATTACAGTCCATCATGAGGGAGCAGGAGGAGATGGGGCAGATGGAGCAGCAGCTGCCGAGGACTCACATCTCTATCCACAAGCAGGAGGAAGACATCTAACTGGAATGGCCAGTTGCTTTTGAAAGCTAAAGCCCCACCCCCACCCTGCTGTGACACACTTCCTCACAGCAAAATTGAACCTCCTGAGCCTCCCTAAGCATCAATAATGGGGGACCAAGTATTCAGATGCTTACTACTTACTGGGTACATCTCATTCAAACCACCTCGGCGATGGACGCTTAGTGACCTGGGACATATGGGATAGGTCTTCTGCCAGTACAGGCCTCAGAGCTATGCAGTGGGTGCCTTCTCTACTCCCTAAAGGCTTAGAACCCACCTACAGCTACAATATTAACTACCCTGGGCTTACACTTGATTCCTTCCCCTTATACTGCTCTGCCTAAAAACTCCCGAGCATGGGGTTTGTAGGTGTAGTTTATAAGATTAAGACAATTCCTTTACTCTTCGTTTCTTAAGAGATTTGTTTTTAAAAATCTGATAGATTGATTTTTTTTTAACAAGTGTTTTGGGAACCTTTTTTTTTTTTTAGCTTCATCCTCAAAATAAAATGGTTTGAGGGGGAGGGGTTGTTTTTTATTCTCTGTTGAAATCCTTGATCTTGCTCTTTATCTCTTTAAATATGATGAACCCATCCTTTTTTGTTTGTTTGTTTGTTTTTATTTTTTTGAGACAGGGTTTCTCTGTGTAGCCCTGGCTGTCCTGGAACTCCCTCTGTAGACCAGGCTGGCCTCAAACTCAAAAATCTACCTGCCTCTGCCTCCCAAGTGCTGGGATTAAAGGCGTGCGCCACCACTGCCCGGCGAACCCATCCTTTTAAGCTTGAGTTTGATATTGAACTTACATTTCTTTTTAAGCTTCATGCTTTAAAATAGTTTGCTATATATCAAAGGCAGCATGCAAAGAGCTAGCATATTGGAGACTCAGTAGTTAAGAGCACTGGCTGTTCTTCCAGAAGACCTGGGTTTAATTTCCAGTACCCACACAGTGACTCACAACCTGTGGTGGTTTCAATATGCTTGGCCCTGGCCTAGGAAAGCGGTGTATTAGAAGGTGTGGCCTTGTTGAAGGAAGTGTGTCACTGTGAGGGTGGGCTTTGAGGACCTTTGCTTAAGCTCCGCCCAGGGAAGAAGGGAGAGTCTACTCCTAACTGCCTTGGAATCAAGATGCAGATCTTCAGAAGCATGTCTGCCTGGATGCTGCCATGCTTCCTGCCATGAGGATAATGAACTGAACTTCTGAAACTATAAGCCAGCCCCAAATCAAATGTTGCCTTTATAAGTTGCTTTAGTCATGGCGTCTTTTCACAGCAATGGAAACCTTAAGACACAACCTTTACAATCACCTGTTAGTCCACTTGTAGGATCTGACACCTCTCTTCTGGCCTTCTGGGCAACACACACACACACACACACACACACACACACACACACACACACACACGGTATATTGTGGTGGTCTCTGCAAGCCTGCTGGACAGGAGGAAAATGGTACACGAAGAGGCAAAAATAAAACTCTGTTCAGCCCAACTCAGATACCAGTACCAGGCCAAAACTTCAAGAGCCTGATGCCAATTCCTTTATTTTAGCTAAGTTTTCTCAAAGAATTAACTCAGTCCCGTGAGTATTACAAAGGTTAAGATATGTTTGCATTGAAGTTCTTTACAAAGTACATATGGCTTTGACATTGGTTCTGTTGACTTAAAAGCAATTCTCAAGATGAGGGTCTAGGGAGGATGGCAGGTAAACATAATAGCCTGTGAGAAGTCAGGATTTGGCTTGGCTCTAAGGTAACAGAGAAGTCACTTAGGCTGTTGTAAAATACATAGATGAGTTTTATGGCCTAGAAGTATGCTCTAGGTTTCAGGGGGAAAGAGTGTGGAAGAAGCAAAGCCTAAATTCTGGAGGATGAGAGTGGAGCCTGGATCAATAAGTTGCAAGCTACATTCCCAACATTCCCAGAGGAAGGCAGGTCAAGCAACTTTTTGATCTCTACAACACACAGGCAAACCATTTATACGCATAAAGTAATTTTTAAAAATTTCAAAAGGCAGTATCTATTAAACTAGTATCCTTCAACTTTTTATACTTAATATACAATGTATCCAATGTAGTTATACAGCAAGTTCTAAAAACCAGTAAGACAGTTTCTACTCTTCAGAAAATAGATCCTAGAAAGGTCTGCCAACACACAAATGACTCGAGTATGTTATACACATCTGCAGGTGCTTAACAGAGGCACTCACCAGGGCCGCCAGGTAGCGTAGCACCTTGTTGTCATTCACCAGCATTTTAACGATATCTTTTCTCGGAGCTTTGGGAATGAGAGCAAAACAATTCTGAGCAGAGTCTTCAATCAGTCCATAGCCATTATAAGGAGGCAACTCCTGGAGATAGAAGACGAAGAAAGGCTACTGGCATCTGCATTCCACTAGAGGTCGCTGTGAGTGTCTTCTTAAAGGTCAGCTAGCTCAGAAACACTCAAAAGCAACTTCCAAGGATGGCGAATTCATGGCCAACCTGGGTTATGTAATTAGAGCTCATCTCAAAAACAAACGCATAAACATCCTATTCTCAGCAAGTCACAAGACACATTAAAGAACTAGAAAATTGGCACATTTAAAGGAAAAAGAAAACAAGCAGATGTTATCCCTGAAGAAGACCCAAGGGAGGTGTGCTGGACAATGGCTTTAGAACAACGGTCTTAAGAAACGATCCAAGAGGGCCTGCCCACGGGACGATTCATAGAGGTGAAGCCACTTGCCACACAAGCCTCTCGACCTGAACTTGAACCCTGGAATCTACAGTGGAAGGAAAGAACCAACTCCCAAAAGTTCTCTCCTGACCTCCACACATGCCACAGCACACATTCAAAACATAAAAAGAGATTAAAGCACACCAGTGGAGAATTCCATAAGTAGCAAAGCTGTCCTTCAGAAATGAGGGAGAAATGAAGGCATTTCTAAATGAACAAAAGCTGGGGGAGTTAGTTACCTCTGCACCTGACGGGTAAGCAGTATACAAAGCGAGAGGACATTAGAGCATCCTCTAACCGGTCCATAATACTGAACACACAGAGGTTCATTGAGAGACATTACAAACTAATCCACAAGGAAGTATTATTGCAATGCTGGGTTGCAATGCCATTATTTTTCTCTTCTATGTAGTTTAAGAGAGCTATAGATATAGCTGGGTAGCAGAGGACTTGTCTACCGTGTGCAGCATCCCGGGTTTGATGGCCAGCATTCAAAACAAGACAAAACAAAAGAAGCCCTTCACGATGAGGGAAACGGATTGACTTAAAAGCAGTGGGGAAACCACTTGAATCTACAGAATATATTCCGAGTCAATGCCATTGAACCAGATGCTTTAAAGTAGAAGTAGTTAAGATAGGGTGCTGTATGGATTTGTACATTATTTAAAACTTGGAAAAAAGCCAGGCGGTAGTGGTATACACCTTTAATCCCAGCACTCAGGAGGCAGAGGGAGGCAGGTCTCTGAGTGTTCCAGGCCAGCCTGGTCTAGAGATTGACTAGGACAGTCAAGGCTACACAGAGAAACCTTGCTTCTAAAAGAAAATGGGGAAAAAATGAAAACATCTTAAAACTAATACGAGCTTTGCTATAAAAGTAAACATTATAGCTACCTAGTGACTATCAGAAGGAAGTTCTCTGGTCATCCTCCTGTTGCTACTTTCCCATTCCGTCAAAGGAAAACACTGCCCACAAATGGTATGGTGGCCACTCTGACAGCTGTTGCTTAGCTTTTAGAAGCAGAGGATATATACAGAGCTGTAGACACTTAGTCACTTGAAATAGGCTATGGGCATTGAAATAGGTTATGGGCATTCTCCACGTTGATATGAATACACTTACTCTATCTTCTACAGGCCTTACAAGTTCCTACTAGTAAGGATAGATGTGTTTTGTCAACCCCATTCTTCATCCTGCATAAAACATGCATTCCTTTACAGTTCTCACAGCATATTTTGTAGACCAAAGATAAACAATATTTTAAGGAATTAAAATGACGACAGATAGCGCCTCAGAAAGGCCATTCTAACTGACTTCCCAAGAATAGTATAGGAAAAATTGCATTTTCATGAGACAAACACTAGGCACTGAAAAAAATCTCTAAAATTGAGCAGATTATAAAACCTCATTATTGATACTCTACTTCTTTGGTTATTGCTAGGCTGTGGGTACTTTCATACAGTGCCGGGCTCTGTATTTCTTTTTTTTTTTGTGAGCCTTTGTCATACAGAAGTCACCCGCTTTCATGGAGTTCTTCAGTTTCTACATCTTACTCTTACCGCATTCGGGACCTCTATCCCATTACCTGTTTTATGGGAGGTGGCTCCTTCTTGCTCACATCAACTGGCGGTAGATCGGGCATTCCAAACTTGTCTTTGTAGAACTGTCTGGTGAATGGGTCACAGTCATAGATGAAGAAGGTCCTCCCCAGGATGGTGAGTGGCTTCCCCACAATGAAGTCCTTGGCAGTGTACCACTCCAACACCTCTTGATCGGAGATTTCCAGCACACACTGAGGGAAATTCTCTAATAGGAGATGGGGTTAGAAGGGTGAGGGAATAAACAGGGGAGGAAAGCTTGACATGGAGAACTGAGTACTCTTGAGGGCTGGCTCTAGTTAAGGGTTCAGTGCCTACTGATGCACCATCAGGCTGGGCTTTTCAATCTTTATCAGAATACAAGACAATTTTCACAAAATCTCTTCTACACTCAGCTGGTACTATCATCACCAACCTCGGAGTTCCATAGAATTAATACCTAGTCATATGAGGCATATAAGAGAGTTGGTTCCAGCTTGGCACCCCATCTTCTACTCAACAATTATTAGAAATTATCTGCACACAAAGTGCACTGTTAACCACTGAGGTTACACAATTAACTGTGTAAAAACATCTCCTATCTTTGTGGAGAAGATACTCAGTTGAGATAGACACTAAATAATAATAGCATAGGTAATGGTTTGCTGTCCACTCAACAATTACCACTGCTATGAATAGAGCATAGTTTAGTCATATATATGAGGCAGGAGCATAGACAATTAATGAGATGATTACAATAATCCACTAATATAGGGATCAACTTCAAATACTGAATGAGTCTTGCATTTGGGAAATAAGACCAGTTTTACTAGTGTTTTTTTTTCTTTTTTTGAGAACTAAAGGTTAACTTATTTCAGATCACCATGGTCTCAATAGACATCACCAAAGCCAGTCGACTCTGGTTGGGTACCACATTGCGTAGCTGTAAGGAGAAAGCAGAAATGCATGGACCCAGAAACAAGGCGGGACTCTCCTGACTGGTAATTGCTAAGATGGAAAATTAGAAAAAAAAAAAAAGACAGAATTTCTAGGGTATGATAAACAAATGCTCACTCAACAGTCCTTTCAGTTTCCCAGCAGATCCATTAAAAACATAAAAAATATACATATTAGCTGGATGTGATGGCACACACCTTTAATCCCAGCACTGGAAGAAAAAGGCAGGTGGACCTCTCTCTGTAAATTCGAGGCCAGCCTAATCTACAAATCTCGTTAGAGAACAGCCAGGGTTGTTACACAGAGAAATCCTATCTTGAACACATCCCCTCTCACAAATTTCACATATTAATTGCACAAAACCATGGGAGGTTTTGATATGGTATATATTGTGTAGTCACTAAATCAGGCTATCAAAGGGTTGATGTTTTATTTCTCTAAGGTAAAAATAGTCAAAATCTTTGGTTTTAATTTTTTGTTTTCTTTTGTTTTGTCTTGTCCTGCTTGAGACAGGGCTCTGTTACGAAGCACTGCATTTTCTTGAACTTGTAGCCCCAGCCTCCTGTGGGCTAGCACAGGCATGACCTGGTGTGGCTGTCCTAGCTTTCTGAAATATATAGTATACATTTGTCTGTAGCCATGGTGCTGTGTAGTAGCACTAGTCAATTTCTTCCTGTTTCTCCTCTGCATTTGTCTCTCTCTCTCTCTCTCTCTGTGTGTGTATGTGTGTGTGTGTGTGTGTGTGTGTGTGTGTGTGTGTGTGTGTGTGATAACTATCCATTCAGGTCTAGTTTCTAACTGGGTCACTTGCTGTTTGTTTGTCTGTCTGTCTGCTTCTTTGGTTTTGCTATTGAGAATTTACCCTTTAGCTCTGCAAATATTTTGGATACTAATCCCTTGCAGAAGTCTAGCTAGCAATTTTTTTCCATTCTACATGCTGTCTCTTCTCCCTCTCTTTGTTTCTTTTGTGGAACAGAAACTTTTAAGTTCATAAAGCCCATTTGTACATTTTGATTTTGGTTTCCCAGGCTTTCGGGATCTTGTAAACAAACAAACAAACCAAAACAATGACAATGAAACCCTGCCCTTTTCAGTTTCTTAAGTCATTTCCCCCTGTTTGTTTCATGTCTGGCATTTACATCATTAATCTCTTTTGAGTTAATTTTTTTTTTAAACTGGAAAAAGTGAGCAACCATACCATTCCCATCATAGAGAAAGACGTGTAGCTTCTTCTCATTCAGCATAATGCCAGGCTTATCATATGGGATCTATATTTCACTGAAGTACAACATTCCTTCTAAATATAATTTGTTTAGTGATTTTATTAAGAAAGGATGTTGAATCTTATACAATGCATTTTCTGTGGATCTTGAGATGGTCATGTGGATTTAATGAAGGATGATTTAGGACTGGGGCTTGTTATTGGTCTGTTCATCTTTAAAGATTTTCATATAATAATTCCATCTTGAAAGAGTCGCACTGTTTAGAAGTCCATCCATCTCTCTTCTCATTTATCTTATTTTGGCATATGTGTGTTCATAATGATCTGTAGTGAGCTTTTAAAAATATTTATTTTCTTTCTTATGTGCGTATACACACACACACACAAACACACACACACATACACACACACATACATATACGTATACGTATACGTATACATATACATATACATACATCATATACATATACATCATATACATATACACATACACATACACATACACATACACATACACATACACATACACATACACATACACATATACATGCGCAGAGGTGTTGGGTCCTGGAACTGGAGTTTAGACAATTGTGAGTCACCCTATGGAGGCACTAAAACCAGGTTCTCTGCAAGATCAGTGTGCACTCTCAGCTGCTAAGTCACCTCTCCAGCCTGTAGCAAACTTTATATCGCTGTACTATCTATTGTAATGTCGCCCTTCTCACCGATGATTCTGAGTCTTCTCTTTTTTCTTAGTCCACCTAGAAGACAGCCAGTTTTGCTCGTCGTTCTTAAAGAACAAACTGTTTTAATGATTCTTTGTTCTCCTCTCTCTCTCTCTCTCTCTCTCTCTCTCTCTCTCTCTCTCTCTCTCACAGACTGTTTTGCTCCTGGTTTTCTAGTTCTCTGGTATACATCACTTGCTTATTGAGATCAGCATGAACCAGAGAGCATGCAAAAATGGTTGCCCACCTCCTCAAGTCTCCACGCAGAGTAAAGATAGGTCTAGATACTTCAGACATAGGTCTCAGCTTTCTAAATGAACATTCACCATGGATGCTGAGAGTGGATTTTACTTTATGCAAATGTTGTTATAGTATCTTACTTTACTTTCTGTTCTTATGCAGCTTAATGAGGTGCCTTAAGACCTAACTGTTTGCTTTTTTGTGTAAATCTTGTTTATTGCTTCTAATTACTATATTGAAACCAAGGCACACACCTTTAACCCTAGCACTGCCATGGCAGTGCTGTCTACACAGTAAGCTCCATGCCAGCCAATGTTACTTAGTGAGATGCTATGTAACTCACTTGGCTTCAATGAGCTAAGAATCAAAGGCTGGAGAGCATTTAAGATTGAGTGCCCCATGGGCCTTGAATGTAGGCCTGATGTGCCAGCCAAGGCAGGAGTGAAAGGTCATGGGATGCAGAGCAAAGCGAAGGCCATCTTGGAAATTTAGTGAGACCCTGTCTCAAAATAAAAAGGAGAGAGAAGGCTTGGATATAGCTGAGTGCCAAAGTGCTTCCCTGGCATGTCCGTTCAGTCTAGAAGCCTTTCTCTATCTGTTTTAAATAAACTGTCTGTTGTGTGTTTTGTTTTGTCTTTGTCTGTGTCAAGTCATCTCTACTAGAGTATGCAGGAGGCATGCCTGGCCTAAAAGACAAACTGCAGAAAAACCATTGTTAAAAACCTAAGAATGCACCTACAGAGCCACATACAAAAGACCAAACCCACTGACTACTGGTTCCTTCAAACACCCCAAACCTCCCAAGTAACAGGACACGTTTAATCGAACTTACTTGCATTCTCCACCAAAACTTTGGGCATGCGCTGTCGGTTCATGAGAAGTGGGAACGGGTCTCTTCCGTTGTTCCGTTCATGGACCTCTCGGATCTCCACGGTGTCATCCATGAGGTAGTAATGAATGATGTAGTGACGGCATTCCCCAAACAAGCTATCTGTGTCATCCCAGATCGCATAGAATCGAAGGACCTTTGAGGAGTCCAAAGTGGTGACTTAAGACTCTAAAGCAGAGCTCTAGCTCCACTGCTTTGATATGTGTCTACCAGACAATGAAAGACAGTAATTGAAACATTTTCTGCAGGAAATTAGAAAAAAAATCAAGGATGCACAAATATCCAAAAAATCATGTCCTACGTTTTATCAGCCAGGAAGAATAACACAAGGCTTCTAAGTTTGTGCCAAGAAAGAAGAGCTTATTTAGGCCCCAAATATTAGCCTGGGAAAGAGAAGCTGAATAAGAAAAAATAGTGGGGTTGTCTTTAAAGGGTTTTATGCATAGTAACAAAGATATATGTGTCTAGAACTGGTGTGGAAAGAATTCTCACAATCAGCCTATCTTCTGTTCCATCAAAGCGTATCCACTGGTAATAGGATGGACAGAATCTTCTAATTTAAAGTGATAGCAGAAATCCAGGTGTGGTGAGTCATGCCTGTAATCTGAGTATGTGAGATGCAGAGGCAGGAAGATGGTGAGTTCAAATCAAGCCTGGGATACATAGCAAACTTGAGGCCAGCCTGGGTTGTTTAGTAAGACTTTGTCTCAAAAAAGAAATAAGTAAATGAGTTATTTAATTAATTAACAAAGATTACTGTGTGGTGTATACCTTTAATGCTAGAATTCTGGAGGCAGAGTATCTGTGAATTTGACGCTGCCACACTCCCCACCCATACTGAGCTCTGTGCTAGCCAGAGCTACGTAGCGAGAACCTTTCTCAACAAAATCAACTAATAAACCAACTAAAACAGCAACAGAACAACCAAATAAACAAAACAACAACAGCAAAATCCACAATCCTAAATCTATGCTAACAGTGGGTAGAACTTTCTGAAATAAAAAAGTTAGGCCTTCAGGAAGTTAAGACAAAAAACTTCAGAGTAATCGCTATTACTCTGGCTCCCTTTATGGGAGAAGGAAGATTCAGAACTCTGTCTCTACTGTAGCAGGGGTTAGAAAGCTGGGCCGGAGTCAGAGAGCGCTCAGAGCCTTCTGAACTCTAACACTAATGCAGTGTTCAGCAGGGATACATTTGAGATGGGGTTCCTGGAGAACCGATGAGGATAACTATTTTAATTAACTTTATTTTACTTTGTTTTAGTAACTATGTAGTATCGGAATAAATACAGAACATCTTTAAACTTTCCCCCATATTCATGTAAGCCTACCCAGAATCTTCTAAGATTAACTCATCGGGCAGTAATAATGCAGGGTAGTTTTTTATGTCAACTTAACACAAGCTAGAGTCATCAGAGAGCAGAAAATGCCTCTATAAGATCAGGCTGTAGGTAAGCCTGTTAGGTATTTCTTAATTAGTGATTGACTGGGGACGTCTCAGCCCATTGTGGATGGTACCATTCCTGGGCTGGTGGTCCTGGGTTCTATAAGAAAACAGGCTGAGCAAGCCATGAGGGGCAAGCCAGTAAGCAGCACCCCTCCATGGCCTGTGAGTCAGTTCCTGCCCCTAGGTTGCAGCCTTGGTTGAATTCCTGTCCTGATTTCTTCCAGCGATGAACTGTGACATAGAAGAGAGGGAAAATACGCCCTGTCTTTCTCAAGTTGCTTTTGGCCATGATGTTTCATCACAACAGTAATCCTGACTAAGACAGAGGGTAAGAAGTGGGGAATTTGAAATGGAGAGAAGTAGATGCATGTGGCTCAGAAATTGCTTTACCATGAAAGCACATGGATGGAGTCACATGGCAACGCCACAGATGCCTTTATATCTCTAATGCTAAAGCTGAGGGCCTGCCAGATGGCCCAGTAGGTAAAGGAGCTTGCTGCCAAGTCTGACAACCTGAGTTTAATGCCCAGAACCCACAGGACAGAATGAGAGGACCACTGCCCAGAAGTTGTCCTCTGACCTGCAGTAGGCAGTGGCACGCATATACTTACACATCCAAAAATCAATAAAATGTAATAAAATGTAATAAAATGTTTAATGTACCTAAAAAATATAAATCTAGGCGCTAGCATACTTTTGGCCCTACATGGAACTGCTGTGTGACGATGGTTAGATTCTGTGCAGGCTATCAAAGCTGCTTTCCCACAAACACATGCCCACATTTGAACAGGAGTCAGCCTGCTCCATGAGGTGGCTTGCCTGTTTGTCAAAGGTGAGAAACTGCTTCAGTTGGTCAAAGTCTGACGGGGTGACGTATTTACGAACAGGTTCTTTCCGGAGTTCAGTGTAAGGATCCAGAGGCATCTTCTCTGGTGGATTTAATTCGATGCCTTGACTTTCCAGAAATTCCTACAATTTCAAAACTAATGTCAACACCTTTCTGAAGGGTTTAAAAGTCATAAATCATAGCCTGAAAATAAGTGTGATATGATGATATCGACAAGTTGTTACTGGGCATGTAATAGAGATACTATCTCCAGTGACCCACCTCTACAATTCAGATGATAGCTGATAACTGCCTGAGGTATTTATTCATGTATATGATGTATATGTATATGCATATGTATACATATATTCACACATATATCACACATATATGTATATATATATGTATATACATATATATATATATACACATACACACACACACACATATATACATAGTAAGAAGGCAACATGCTAAGATAACTAGATATCTTAAATATGAACTTATAGCAACAAAATTATTTGCTTAGGAGCAAATTTATGGCATTGTTTGAAGACAAGCATCTAAAATACAAAATTTCAGAAAATACATGTTTCACTGTTGCTATGGAGGCAAGTTAAGGCAAGTTAAGACAGAATAATGTTCCCAGACTTTCTAACTCACCTAAGAATAAGTATATAATTACTTGTTAAAAAGCTAGGACAAGTTTGGCATTGGTTCCCTAATGTTTGTACTCCGTACTGAAGAGAGGCACACATGTGTGTGTGTTCACACAAACATTAACCTGCTTAGTAACTTGCACACACAGTCAGCAGTGTCCTTCGCCACACACTAGTGAATGGAGTGATTGAATGTATTCCACCAGCTAGAATGTGCTGCCCTGTCTCGGCCCACAGAGAATTCTCTGTACCTGAGTAAATCGGTCACAGTCAACAATGCGGAAGGTTTTGCCATAAACTGTAAGATTGATTCCGCGGTTGAGGTCCTTCCAGTGGTAGTGGTCTCCCACATCGTTCTTGCTGAGCCGCTGGCGTTTGATTAGCTTGCCTTGTGGGATCCCAGAGTTCTCCACGACAGGCTCCATGACGGACATGCTGTCATCCTCTAGGTAGTAGTAAATGTTCACCCTGCGGATTCGGTAATGCTCCTCCATTGATATGGGAACATCTTCCTGGAAGTAGGCGCTAAATTTCAGCACCTGTAACACCCAAGAGATGTTTCATTGTCATCTGAGGGACACCAGCTACTGTCCTTAAGAGAGAACAATGCAGGAAGAGTGGAACTAGTTTCCCACCATAAACTCACTGGGCAGCATCTAAAAAAAAAAAAAAAATGCCCTCACAGTGTTAAGAAGCATTTGTGTTCTATAAAGACAAAAGCTTAATCTAATGAGGACCATTCATTCCATGTGAAGTCAGAATAGCTTACTAAGTACACATTTAAAATATTAAACCATGTTATAAAAACATATATTGACATGCTGTGGGATTACCTCGTATTTTGGTATTTTATTTAGTATTTATGTTCAGAGAGAGAAAGCATTAGAAGGATATTCTAGGTAGGTAAAGGAGTTTACCCAAACCTCTACTTAAGTAAGGGTGCAGTGGGTGGGAGGGGGGATAGAGAAAAACTTAGACCCTTAAATTAAGACACATATATGTTTAATCAGTGAGAACATAAAAGTATAGATTTTGAAAAGTAGAAAATCAAATAAAAATAGCTGTCTACTGCTTAGAAAAACTTCGAATGTAAGGGGAGGAAGTCCTTAAAATTCCAGAGAGAGTTAAAAATGTAAATAACAATTTTGGAATAAAATGAGATTATTTTAAAAATGTAAGAAGATTACCAAACGTATAAAGCCTTTGATTAACATTTAAAAAAATTGTATAAAAGCAAAAAGGAGAAGGAGACATGGGATAAGGGTTTTCTAGGAAGGGGAAATGGGGAAAGGGGATGGCATCTGAAATGTAAATAAAATATCCAATAAAAAATAAATTAAAAGGTTTAAAAACAATAAAAATAAAAATGCAGGGAGAAAGAAGAAAGGTAACCGTTCAGTGGGATATCTAAAGGGAAATAAAGGAGGACATGGTACAATTTTAAAGTAATATTTTGGATCAAATGCAAAGAATTCAAAATGTGAACTCTGCCACGGAAAACTCACAGGAAACAGGGTGTGTTTGAGCCGCAGTCTTATAAACATACAAACCATTGATACAGAGTTCATCGGGTAGTCCAACATCGATACTTTTACAATGGAAGAAAGTTAGCATCCACACTGGTAAAAATAGCTCTTCTGAGGCCATATATGGGCCAGAGCTGGGATCGCAACTCTACTGGCCTCTCCTCTCCACAGACTTTACTGCTTCTTAGTTGAGGTTGCGGTGGAAGAGGAACCCGTATTAAAAAAGCACCAAAGAATACTCGAACCCAAGACGTGCTAATTTTGAGGTACGAGAAAGTAGATAAACCTGAATGGGAGGATGGGGGCAGGATTCTAGGCAATGGCGACAAAAGATGGAGGAAGGAAGACCGATAATCAGAGTATATAGGCAAAGGGAGTGCCAGTCCTTCTGAAGAACGGGTCTACAATAGCAAGTGACCACAATGGAACAGTAGAAGGATCCTGATGGATTGATGGTGAGGTGTTTGTGTTCGTGTTTGGGAGGAGTGTGGGTGAGGGGAGTGGAAATCAGATGATGTACTGAGAAAAATTCAATGCTTTGGGTACAGTTTCAGACCCTGTATTAAAAGCAGATGGCTTTAACAATGTGAGGTGAACTTTGAGCTGATATTGTAGGGAGTGATTTAAGATGCCGTGCTGGATAGAAGAGAAAGTGGGGAAGACCCTTGAATACTTAGGCACAGGGGAAAAGTTCCTGAACAGAACACCAATGGCTTATGCTCTAAGATCAAGAATTGACAAATGGGACCTCATAAAATTGCAAAGTTTCTGTAAGGCAAAAGACACTGTCAATAAGACAAAACAGCAACCAAAAGATTGGGAAAAGATCTTTACCAATCCTACATCTCATAGGGGGCTAATATCCAATATATACAAAGAACTCAAGAAATTAGACACCAGACAACCAAATAACCCTATTAAAATGGGGTGCAGAGCTAAACAAGGAATTCTCAACTGAGGAAATTGGAGTGGCCAAGAAGCACCTTAAGAAATGCTCAACATCCTTAGTCCTCAGGGAAATGCAAATCAAAACAACCCTGAGATACCTCACACCAGTCAGAATGGCTAAGATCAAAATTTCAAGTGATGGTAGATGCTGGCGAGGATGTGGAGAAAGAGGAACACTTTTCCATTGTTGGTGGGAATGCAAGCTGGTACAACCACTCTGGAAATCAGTTTGGCGGTTCCTCAGAAAATTGGACATAGCACTACCTGAGGACCCAGCTATACCATTCCTGGGCATATACCCAGAAGATGCTCCAACATATAACAAGGACATATGCTCCACTATGTTCATAGCAGCCTTATTTATAATAGCCAGAAGCTGGAAAAAACCCAGAAGTCCTTCAACAGAGGAATGGATACTAAAAATGTGGTACATTTACACAATGGAGTACTACTCAGCTATTAAAAATAATGAATTTGAGAAATTCTTAGGTAAATGGATGGAACTAGAAAATATAATCCTGAGTGAGGTAACCCAATCACAAAAGAACACACATGGTATTTACTCACTGATATGAGGATATTAGCCCAAAAGCTTGAAATAGCCAAGATTCAACTAACAGGCCACATGACACTCATGACGAAGGAAGACCAAGTGTGGATGCCTCTGTCTTTCTTGGAAGGAGTGACAGAATGCTCAAGGGAGCAAATAAGATGACAGAGTGTGGGACAGAAAGTCAAGGAGGGGCCGTTGGGAGACCACTCTGCCTTGATATCCATCCCATGTATAGTCACCAAAGATAGACGCTGATATGGATGTCAGGAAGTGCATGCTGACAGAAACCTGATATAGCTGTCTCCTCAGAGGTCTGCCAGAATCTGACATCCAGAGGCGGATGCTCGAAGCTACCTATTGATCTGATCAAGGGTTCCCAATGGAGAAGTTAGAGGACTGAAGGAGCTGAAAGGGTTGGTGGCCCCAAGAGGAGAGCAACAGTGCCAGCCAACCAGAGCTCCCCAGGGTCTAAACCACCAGCCTGGGAGCACAAAGGGAGGCACCCATGACTTCGGCTGTATACTTAGGGGAGGATGGCCTTGTCGGGCATGAGTGGGAGAGGAGATCCCTGGCCCCATTAAGGTTGAACACTGAGCAGGGAGGAATTTGAGGGTGGGGAGAGAGGAGGGGGGTTGGTGGGTACACACCCTTGTGGAGGCAGGAGGGGGAATGGGATAGGGGGTTCCTGGGTGGTGGGGGCAATGGGGTGAGGGGATAAAATCTGAAATGTATTTTAAAGAAATAAACAAACAAACAAATAAATAAATATGTCGTGCTGGATTAGGGGAAGGAAGTTGGTACTGAAGGATAGACAAGGATGACCTCAGCATTTTGGCCCATGAGACGGGAAAACTGGAGCTCCTAACAAATTGACAAGAATGGGACAAGAAGGCATGGCATCGAAGCGGATCAGGAAGGGAGAGGCGTGAATAGATAAAATTTGATGTACTTAGTTTGAGCTGTGTGTTAGAGAGGTAGCAATATAGGCAGTGGCATACCCATGTGTGACCCACTGGGGTTACAGCTAAGGTTGGGTGCCACCATTTGCATCCTGGGAATCAAACCCAAGTTATCTGCTACAGCAACACATGTTCTGAACTGCTGAACCATCTCTCCAACCCATCAAATTCTTGAGAATAGTTTTTTTTTTTTGTCTCCTAGCGTATGATCAATAAGATTACTACTAATCTATCTTCGCACATCTGCAAATGAACTGTTATTATAAGAAAAGTCTGTAAAATTTTAGAAAGGCTAAATAAGGTATACACCACAGATCTTACTTTACTAATTTTATAGTCACTTTATTACACTCAGATTGTTATATTAAGCTTTCTTTTAGTGTGTGTGTGTGTGTGTGTGTGTGTGTGTGTGTGTGTGTGTAAGAGAGAGAGAGAGAGAGAGACAGACAGACAGACAGACAGACAGACAGACAGACACAGAGACAGACAGACAAAGAGACAGACAGACAGACAGACGGACAGAGATAGCCTGTGTGCAGGTCCCTGTGGAGACCAGAAAAGGGTGTCAGATTCCTTGGAATTGGAGTTAAAAGAGGTTGTGGATGACCTGCCTTAGGTGCTGGCAACCAGACTCAGATCTTCTAGAACAGCAAACAACTAAGGCATCTCTCCAGCCCCATGTTCAGATTCTGTAGGGAAATTGGTTCCTTACAATGTATTTAATATTTCTCTAAGAAACTGTTTAACTCACTCAGGCATTACATTCTCAAGTTCTCTGGTTAGTTGCGAGTTTCACTGACATGAACTATATTCGGTAAAATCTAAGCATTAAAACTCCTCACAAGTTGTTCTTGTCTATGTATTGATCTTGGATGGTTAAGTTTGTTATACTTTGTCCAAAAAAAAAAAAATCACTTGGGCTTCCTCTGACATTTGTAAGGCATATAAGGGCTTTTAACTACTAAAGTGCTACAAACCCATACCCTCAGCACTTGGGAGGCAGTTACAAGTTCAAGCCTAGCCTGGGCTACACAGTGAAACCCTGTAATAAAAACACAACCTCTCTATTATATAAAGTATTTATTTGTTTGACAGTTGATTGGGTTTTGTTTGTTTGTTTATTTGTTGTTTTGTTTTGTTTTATTTTTCTATGTTCATGCCTGATACCTGTGGAAGCCAGAAGGTGTCAGAAACTCTGGAGACTGGAGTTTCAGGCAGCTTGGTTGTGAGCTACCATTTGGGTGCTGGGTTAAACTTGCATCCTCTGGAAGAGCCGCCAGTCCTCCTAACCACTGAACTCTCTCTCTCTCCAGCCCTCTGACTGCTAATTTCAGTCAATTGCCCTTTCTCTTGTTAAGAATAAAGAGCTCTAAGCCTCTATAAGGAAGCAACTGGAATCAGTGTTAAGACAAAATGTAGTAATATAGTATCATCTGTCCTGGGTAGGATGAGACCATGATAACATGTAGAAAGGAAGGAAAAAAATAACATTTAGATACTCTGTTTCAAGATGTATCTTTTCACTGAATTTTACAGTCAGTGGTCTTGGCTCCTGGTAGTGTGTTCTAACCTGCATTTGTAGAGATCACAATGCTTGTCTGAACTTTAAAAATAATGGTGGAAATGAAAGAGAAATATTTAGCTTGGCATCTCATTGAATGTGGGGGAGAAAAGGACAACATAGAAGCTCAGATCCCAAATGGAGAGAGCAGATCTAGCGGTCCTCAGGGCTGGGTAATGATAGGAGCTCAAAAAAAAAAAAAAAAAAAGATAGATGATAGGTAGGTAGGTAGGTAGGAAGGAAGGTGGATGGATGGATGGATGGATGGGAGGAAGGAAGGAAGGAAGGAAGGAAGGAAGGAAGGA
>JANHMN010000017.1:42985994-43012061 GCA_030674055.1 Rhabdomys pumilio
CATGTGCACGACCAAAGGAGGAAAGAGAGGAGTAATTGAATCAAGGAGCTGGAACGGGGCAGAGAACAGTGACGCCCAACATCTGTCCAAACTCAGCAAACAGCACTGCTGTTGTCTCCTGAAAAGCAATTTGGGGCTCAAGGATGAGATAAAATTCTCTTCCTAAATGAGTCATAGGTAGGAGGTTTTTTTTTTTTTTTTTGACAATGTGAACTAGACTAGAGAAAAATAGTCACTAGAGTATTTGAAATGTAAATAGCACCAATAAGGAAAGGGTGGATGAATAAATGAGTGAATGAGTGAGTGAATGAATGAATGAATGAATGAAAACTTTAAAAACAAACCAAAACCCTAACATATGGAGATGTTTTCACTCTATCTTACAATTCATAGAGATTAAGGGTTCACTGTTACAAAGTAGCTGGGAAACAGCATTGAACTTGAGACGTCCTGAATGTGATATTTAGAATTCAGGCAACTTAGAACTGGTTTTGGAAATTATTCCAGGGAAAGCCTCCTGCAAGGCTCAGTTTAGGTGCCTGTAACTAAAGGTTGAGGCATGTGAACAATTTTCTCGAAGAGTACTCAGGGAATCCTGTGGCTTACTGGTAACACGGGGCAAGTCTCAGATCTAAAGTCAAGGGGTACCCTAAAAATCCCGAATGATACCTTTTTGTCAAAAGCCACATGGGCAGGAACAAACTCTGCAGGTGGGGCCTGCTTGAGTGGACCATAAGTTAAGATGGGTGCTTTATTGGCCAACTCATCCAGCTCAGCCTGAGACAGCTGGTTGTAGTGAAGCCGGTCTCCACCTATTCCCATGGTTGGACGTCGGACAACTGCATAGCCGTTCCTGTATCCGAGTGTCTGGCTTCTGTGGAATGCTGTTTTCTAAAGAAAAGAAGTATGCCGTTAGTAACCTCAGAGAAATCTTTAAGTAAAACAACTAACTTCCTAAACTACCATAACTTAAACTTTTGCTTTCAAAGTACATTTTTAAAGTTTTGTGGATGTGTGCACATGAGTGAAGTTGCCCTCAGATCTCCTGGATAAAGAGGTGCAGGTGCCCATGAGCTGCCGATCACGGGTGCTGGGAATTGAACTTGGGTTCTCTTCAAGACCAGTTCTTGCCCTTAAAACGCTGAACCAACTCTGCAGCTCCAAATGTTGGCTTTTTAGCATCACAAAATGTACATCACCATGTATCACTGCATGAACAGGCTCTGTACTTTAAACTGAAACGCTTGTGTCAGGAACAGGGAAGGAAGTAGAAACCATCTAAGGGTGAAATGAAACAGCCCTGCTCAGTGATGTCTGACTCGCCTCTGCCGTACCACTTCATCTATATTCTGCTTTAATTTTTGCTAATTTCTTCTTCTTCTCCAGAGGTCACGAACCATGACCTTAGAAGATCTGCTCTTCTGAAGTTCACCTGAAGCAACGGCTCTTCTTATTACAATGGCATTGATACACTCATATAAGTCTTTGAAAAGCAGCTTGCCGGCACATATGTAAACACCCAGCAACCCTGGCCTGACACATTGATTTTTAAGATTCATTCCAAAATTATGGGAAAGAACAATATGCCTGAAGCTGATCATAATAGTGACAAAGATTTGTGTGTGTGTGTGTGTGTGTGTGTGTGTGTGTATGTGTGTGTGTGATGCTAAAATGTTGGAAACAATCTAAACAGCACACATGAAGAAAGAAGGAAATGATAGAATTTCACCTATGCCGGAATCAAAATGGTTTTAAATATCATGCAGCAGCCTAGTAAAGTATCTACAATTTATTTAGACCAAAAAAAAAAAAAATTAGAGCATCATATACAATTATATAACTATGCTATAATTATAAGCATACTAACTGGATTTGGTAAACATCCTACATTAAGGGTTTCGACATTATGTTCCTTTTTTGCCATCAATACACATTCGTTTGTCATTGGAAATAGAAAAAAAAAAAACAGATAAAAGAAGAAAACAAAATTAAAATTATATTAATTTCAGTGGGGTTTTTAATGCTCTTTATGGGTTACTTTCAAATTGTACACACGTAACATAGTTTACCTGTTACACATGCATGATTTACAAATAATCATAAGCTTTATTAAGAATAGAAAGATTAACTTGACTATCCCCTAATTTCCCTGGAGTCTAGCCTATCACTCCTCTCATCTTTTAAGATCGCAGCTACCATAAAAGGTCGACTAGTATGCACTGTTCTGGTAAAAGAGTATGGACCACAGACCTTTCTTTAAGCGTCATGTGTTCTGGTTACAAGTCAGTTGGCAGGAACTGTCCCAGATGCATAAACACAGGACATAGAATAAGGTGTACTGAGCTGGGCAATGAGCATAGCTTCCAGGACCTCTTTGCAACCTCTAAAGACAGAGGCAGTATCACTAGAGGCTGGGAGTATAGCTTCATGGTGTACTTAGAGCGGTCAAAGACCTAGGTTCAACTCCCAGCACCAAAACTGGGTAGTGCAGCTGGGGGTGGGGGTTAGCTTGGTAGATAAAGGTTACTTCACACCAAGACTGACTGCATGGATTTGATCCTTGGAACCCACATTGTAGAAGGAGAAAACCAATTCCCAGAAGTTGTCTTATGACCTCTACACACGGTTCTCTGGCAGCCCCTCCCCAAACCATCCCACACAACACGAAATAAAACCAACATTCGTAACTTCATTTTCTTTGAAGTTAAAAGATGCCTCCAGCATCAGTCAACTGTATCATGGGGCACGCCAAGCAAGGCCTTCTCAGGCCTCCCACTCTACATTAGGGTTAGTTTTCTGGACACATTTCCTTTGGAGTTACGACATTCTTGTACTGATGAAGATGGAGTTAGCAAGCTTTTTAAATTTCAAGGAAGCATAATTAGTTGTCAGTCATTCACTGTACTTCATAGGAAGTGTGTCCAAGACACTTCCTCTTTCCCTATAAATATTTAAAGTCTGGCATTTCTACCCACACTTCTATAATCTCACACATCAACTCAACCCTTTCTTTGTGGGTATCCACCAAGAACCCAAACTACTGTTGTTGCTCGGCTTTGATATGAGGTGCCCATGCCCGTGCACATGTGCACAAATAACGCACACTCACCAGCACCAAACGTTTAAGCTGATGCTGCACAGCATAGAACAGTGTCAGCCATTTAAAAATCACATAAAATTTTAAAAGTTCATTGAAACAGAAAAATCTATGGTGCTGGCCAGACACCATATGCTAGACATCTTTTAATCCAGCACTTGTGAAATGGCAGCGGGAGATCACGGTGAGTCTGAGGACAGCTTAGATTACTTAATGAACTTCAGGCTAGTCTGGTTTAAAAAGAGCAAAACCCTGTCTTAAACGAACAAATAAACAACAAAAAAAGGAAGTCTGCATAATGAGCTTGTATCTTAAAAAAAAAATGACCATGTTATATTTTCATGTTATATTTTAATATGAGACTAGAAGAAAGTCAGAATCCAATCTCTCACCACACTTTCAACTGAAATTGAAATTTGTGTTCCCTAGAAAACAAGTAGATGAAATAATTTTCCTTAAAAAATGTAAAGAAACATGTAAGAGTCTGAATCACTAAACTCTACAAATATAAATGACTACCAGCTCACCTCCAGTCGCCGCCACCTAACCTTAACGTTGACTCTTCAGAAAATTTCTGTAACTCTGATGACTTTTTTTAATGCCAAATGCACTTGAGAATTGGGGTTGGGAGTGTAGCTCAGTTGGTAGACTGCTTGCCTGGCACTCACAAAGAGCTGTCTTTGGTGACCTGCCTGTAACCCCACACTTAGGAGCCCAGAGGATCAGTTCCAGATCAACCCAGACTATGTAGTGTGAAGCCAACCGGGACTGCTTGAGACCTGGTCTCAAAAGAGATGGATTAATAATTAACCTACGTTAAGAGGAAACCAAGAACCTAAATTACTGTTTTCACTTGGCTTTGACAATAGGTGGTTGTTGTTGTTGTGGTGGTGGTGGTGGTTTGTTCTGAGCATGTGTGTGTGCACATGCCTGTTTGCATGTATGTGGGAATACATATAAAAGACTAAAATTGACACAGGTAGGCTGCATCAGATAAGGGCCAGTCTGCTAACTGGACATTCTAGCTAAGCTGCTTGCTTGGGTTCAGGTAGGTTCTAGCCAACTCCACTCCTCTCATAAGAGCAGCAAGTGCTTTATCCTCTGAGCCACTTCCTAGCCTGGCTGATGCTTCCTTTTTACACAGCTCTTGTTCTGTCTGGTTTGGATCTGCTGTTGTTTGGAGATAAGGACTAGCTATGTAGCCCAGGCTAGACTCAAATTGGTCATCTTTATGCCTCAGCTTCCTGAAAGCTGAGATCACGGATATGCTTCACCACCCTGGACTTGTTTTTATTTCATTTCATCTAGACAATGAATAAAAACAGTCTGGACAAAGGAGTAAACTACAGTCTGAATAGGAGCCCTGTGTGTTGGCATGCCTTTAATCCCAAACATTCTGGAGATCTAGGCAGGTGGTTTTCAAGTTCAAGGCCCGTCTAGGCTACAGACAAGATAACCTCCTCCCCCCCCCCCCACACACACAGTCTGAAAAGAAAACCATGTATGCATGTATACATACATATATATCCATATATGTAATTTAAAATACGAGCTACAGAAAAAGAAACACCAAGTGGTCCATGTGGTTAGGTGAGATGTGAGACATACAAAGAGAAGAGGAAGATGGGAATGTTTTACGGAGAAAAACTGCAAGAAAACCAAGATGAGGGGGCAGTGGGGATGGGGGATTTATTTCTAGGGAAGGCTGAAGCTGGAGATAAAAGTGACCCTTAACTCAGAAGGCCAGAGTCTGGGAGACTGGGGCGGGGGGGGGGGGGGGGGGGGGCGGGGAGACCAGTCAGGAAAAGAGTGCGTGGAAAAGATGCATATACATAGAAGAAGGAGTGGGAGACTGAAGGGCAGTAAGCTTGAGGATTCCGAAGAGGTGACATAGATCAAGAATGAGGTTGCTGGGGAGAGAAGGTAGGAGAGGATGAAGGCGCTGAGTAGGGTTAGTGTGCAGCAGGGAGAGGCCTGGAGATGACCTGGGGTAATCGGGCTAGAAGGCAGGTAGATGGGACAGGAAAGTAAGAACAGGGCGGCGGTGAGGACCCGGGAGGGTGAGTGGACTACCAAGAGGCCTAGCAAAGTCGACAGAGGCTGGGATGCGCGAGGATGGTGGAGCCTGAGGGATGAAGGAGAGCAGAGGCGCGCCAAGTGGCTGGCCCTCACCGTGGAGTCCGTAAAGGACGAGCCCGGGAGAAAGGGCAGGCCGTGCACCGGGTTGGTCACCATCGCTGCTCTGCAGCTGCCGCCACGGTTGCCTTCTGCCGCTCGGGTTACCCTGGCAACAAACAGCAGTTGCGGGCCTCTCCAGACTCCATGGCAACGCCAAACACACTAGTCAAGGGAGGGGAGAGGAGGCGAGGAGGAGAAGGAGTTGGGGCGGAGGCCAGGTCTGCGCCTGCGCACAGCACTACTGACTCTAAAGGCTACTGGACGTGGCTAATGGGTGTGACAGAGGCGGCTCCGCCTCTTTCTTTCTCGTTCCTTTCCTTTCTCCCCAACCCCGACTTCCTGGCTCTCAAAGAATGCAACCCAGGAGCAGTTTTTATGCAAGGCTGATATTCTTAGGCCTTGACTCACGCAGTGAGGTCTAGGATTGGACCACGTCCTTTTAGATGAGTTACAAAGGAGAAGTCCTTTCTCCCTCCACGTTAGTCCTCCCAAGAGTTTAGGCACCCTTTCTCAGCTCTGGGAAAAGAGCTGCTGTCCTAGCCCGCACGCAATCTACAATGGTTGCTCCCCAGTGAAAGCGCTAAATACTTCAGACTGTTACTTTTGGGGGCTGGGGCTGAGTGTTAGATTATAATCGACAGCATTTCCGTTGCTCAGACTTGATCTGTGAACTGCTTTGGAAGCCCCCATCTCCCCAATCCCTTCACAACTTCCTGGTCCCCTCTCGGCTGTCTATCCATAGATTCCGACAGGTTGTGTGCCGAGGTCTCAGAACTTTACTGAGTATCTGTTGACTGAAAAGCTGGAGAGTGCCTGTCTTAGTCCCTGCTTTATAGCTATAGCATCAAAGGAACAGAGAGCCGTCAAAGAGAGACAGAGTCACTAGAATTTAAGGGAATGAAATATTGTCAGTGTCATGTGTACTACATGGCATTTTCTGGACGACTTAATTTTTTTTTCTAAAAAAAAAAAAAAAAAAAGAAAAAAAGAAAAAAAAAGAGAAAAGGTGACCCCATTCCTGAAAGATCATCAGGAAAAGAAAGAAACCGAGAATCCATCAGCACGGAGAAGTTAAAAATAAAAGGGAAGGCAAGATGCCCAGAGCTTTGTCTCAAATTTCCCAGGAGTCTAGTCTTTATAACATGTTTTCTGACCTAGGAATTTAGAGAAATGACAGAGTAGTAAGTCTGGAAGAGAAGACATATCTCAGCATTGTGGGTCACTTGCTGCCACCAGTTCAGATGGCAGCTGTATTAGGCAGGGTTCCCTAGAGGAACAAAACTGATAGAATGAATAAACACATATTGATTGATGTTGGCTGTAGGTGCCAAAGTAGAGAGAAGCTTACCAAGATGCTAAGCCTTCGTTTTCCAAAGGAGCCGAAGGGTCCAGCCTTCTTGGAAAATGCTGGCACCCAGCTAGCTCACTCCAGTTACTTTGTTTAAACATTATACAAGGTTAATTGGAGCTGGGAAGGTTCCAGCTATCAAAGCTATCTTGTCCTTGCTTCCCCTGAGAGCAGACAACCGTTTTGACCATTGCTAGCCATAATCAAAAGTAAGAACTCCATGTTTGCCAGGAGTGTCTTAGGACCAAGATTGGTACAGCTTCCAGTTCTCACATAAGACCAAGTGCATATTTTCTAGAGAGACAACATTTCTTCAGGTCTCAAACAGTCTCACAAAAAATAAAAATAAAAAAATAAAAAATCAACCACTACTAATTGATCCAAACATAGCAAAGACTTTGACGAAACATTTCACTTAAAGCCAGACATAAAGGTTTTACTATACCTTTCATTTAAAGCCAGACATACGTTTACCGTACCTATCACTACAAACACACACAGAGACATGGACACACTGGAGTTTTGATTTATTAGAGTGGCTTACAGGCTGTTATCCAACTAGTCCAACAACAGCTGTCTACCAACAGAGGGTCCAAGAATTCAGTAGTTGTTCAGTCCACAGGGCTGGATGCCTCAAGGCTGGATGTCTTCAGTATATGCGCTAGAATCCCAAAGAAGTAGGCTCTAATGCCAGTGAAGGAAGGGACTTACTAGTGAGAGAAAGCAAGCAAAGAGAGAGCATGCTTCCTTCTTCCGTGTCTTTTATATAGGCTGTCAGCAGAAGGTGTGGCCCAGATTAAAGATGGATCTCCCCACCTCACAAGATCCTAAGGGTGTGTCTTCCCGATACAAATTATTTAATTAAGAAAAATCCTTCACAAATATACCCAGCCACTTGGGATTTATCGAATCCCAGACAGAGTCAAGTTGACAACCAAGAATAGATACCATATCTGCTTTGCCTTTATGGCTGCTTATCACAGCAAATCATCCTGTGGTTTTCACTAGCTGGCACGAAGCTTCAGGGGCCAGGATAAGAATACAGTAAGTAACATCTAAAGTCATTACCAGAGACCGTTACATCTACTCACAAAATTATTTTCTAGTACTTCTTCCTTTCTCTCTACTATTGTTCATTCTTGTCTGCCTCCTCCTTCTCTTCTTCCTCCTTCACCTTCTTCTTTTCTTCTTTTGAGACGGCATCTTATTATGTATTCTTTGCTGAAACTCCTGGAATTCTCTATGAAGCCCAGACTTACAGAGATTTGTCTGTCTCTGCCTTCTAACGCTGGAATTAAAGGCGTGCACCGCTGCAGCTGGCGGCAGGGTTTCCTCCTCCTGATCCTCCTCAGACTATTGAGTGATCCACCATACCCAGCTCTTGTCCCTTTTAAAAACGAAAAAAATCTTTTCTTTTCCTAGTGTACATTAGCTTAATAAGGAACTTGCCCTCAGTCTTCAATTAAAACCCTCAGTGACTTGGTTAGCATCTCGGCAGTTACCGAAAACTTAAAAAGCTCCCGCCGTTTGCACCTTACCCGAGCCACTGACTAGGATGGTAACTGGGAGAATTAGTCGTGATGAACATCTCAGCTCATTAGCTTTCCACTCCTCAGTACCTCAGTGCTGCTGGGTATCCAGTATCAGTGGTGAGTCACAATGAAACTCACCATGACAGGCTTAAACTCTTGCAGGTCTCCAATCTCTCCATTCAAATCAGTTCTCTTAAAGGAAACCCTAGGCCACATAAACATTCTTAGGAGCCTTTCTAGCTGTTCCAGCTGAACAGTCGGGCTACATTGGATCTAACTTCCCTGGTGTGTGCAAACGGCGGAGCTTGTGGGACTGGAAGGGTCAGTCACATCTGAGCCTATCGCCCAGGAGGAATCTGTGTTTGAGGGGTGACTTCTATGTATTCTTCTTCCTGAGAGAATCCTACTAGTCAAATAGTCAACAGAGTGCCTTTTATTTACTTTTGTACCACAGAAGTGCACGGATAGAGACAACTTCCGTGGTCTGTGGCCTTTAAAAATTGCTATCCATTCTGAAAGAGGAAATACCAGACAGAGTCACTGCAGTGATTTGAATATGGTCTGTCCACTGTGGTGCTTATGTTGAGATGTAATTGCTATGGTGGTGGTGATAACGGTGTGGGTAGAAGGTTTCGTCTTTGAGGTGACTAGGTCATGAGGCAGCTGCCTCCTGAACGGATTAATGCCTTTGTCTGGTGAATGAGTTCTGACTAGTTATTGTGAAAGGGGTGTTACGAAGCAAGGTAGCTTTTGTTTGCTTCTTTAACTTTCTAAGGACTAGTATGTAGCATATTAACACATAGTAGATGCAGACACCACATTCTTAGATTGTCCCAGCCTCCGGAAACTCGAGTCACAGCAGAATTCTCTGTTCTACCTGGTGTGTGCTGCTACATACCTAGGATCCCAGTACTTTGGAGAGTGTAGCAACTTCGAGGCTGAACTAAGCTATACAGTGAGAGCTATACTATAGAGTGAGAACTAAGCTATACTGTCTCAATAAGCAAACCAAGCCAAACAGCAAATAAGATAGAAAAACCGTAAGACCTGGAGGAAGGGGAAGGGTGCTGTGGGATGCTGTTTTCGGGACATGACATAGCCTTGCATTCATGAATGACAGGAGCTTTAATTTTTTTTTTGCACAAGAGTTGTACAAAATTGAGCCCATCAACACTCCATCCTAGATGGAGAAGGAGCTGATAAGGCTGGAAGATGTTTCCCAGGGAACCCGATGTGACAGGGTTTGAAAAGTCTCCTCGAGGGACTATTTAATTTAATATCCATCACTTCTATGACTCTCTATACAGAACTGACTTCAGGGTTTCCAATCCCATGGCCTTCCTACTCTTCAGTTGCTAAATTCCTAGGACAAATTCCAAATGGCTGTGTCTGTGTCCTGAATTATCTCGGCAGTGATTTTTTTTTTTTTTTTCTGTCCTCCTCTTTTCTGCTGGACAAAAATAGCAGGGCTTGACTTCTGGATGGGGGTGAGAGGAACAGCTGGCCAGTGGCCTGTCCCCAGAGTCCCTTCTCATACTCATCCCATAATCCACATCCTCTGGAGCATGTCCTCTTAAAAGAGGGCTGACCTTGCCAAGTGTCACACACCAGTGATCCCAGTACTCTGGAGGAGAGGCAAGAGAACCACAAAGTCCAGGCTACATAGTAGATTCCAGGATACGCAGTGTGCTGGCTAGTTTTATGTCACTTTGACACACAAACTAGAGTTATCTGAAAGGAAGGAGCCTCAATTGAAGAAAAGGCCTCCATAAGATCCAGCTGTAAGGCATTTTCTTAATTAGTGATTGATAGGGGAAGGCCCAGCCCATTGCTGGTGATGTCATTTCTAGGCTGGTGGCCCTGGTTCGATTTTAAAAAAAAAAAAAAGTAGGCTGAGCAAGCCAGAGGGAAGAAGCCAGTAAGAAGCACCCCTTCGTGGCTTCTGTATCAGCTCCTGCCTCCAAGTTTTTGCCCTGTTTGAGTTCCGGTCCTGACTTCCTTAGATGATGGTCTGTGACATAGAAGTGTAAGCCAAATAAACCCTTTCCTCCCCAACTTGCTTTTGGTCCTGGTGTTTCATCACAGCAACAGTAACCCTAACTAAGACACACAGTAAGACTCTGCCTTAAAAAAAGAGGTGGGGTTGGTAGAAGATGGCGTAGTCTGTAAGTACTTGACAGGCTACTATGAGGACTTGAGTTCAGATCTGTAGCACCTATGATGTTGTGAGGGTTTGTATATGCTCGGCCTAGGGAGTGGTACTATTAGAAGGTGTGGCCCTGTTGGAGTAGGTGTGGCCTTGTTGTGGAAGGTATGTCATTGTGGGTGTGGGCTTTAAGACCCTCATCCTAGCTGCCTGGAAGCCAGTGTTCTGCTAGCAATCTTCAGAAGAAGATGTAGAGCTCACGGCTCCTCTTGCACCATGCCTGCCTGGATGCTGCCATGTTCCTGCCTTGATGATAATGAACTGGGCTTCTGAACCTGTAAGCCAGCCCCAATTAAATGTTGTCCTTATAGGAGTTGCCTTGGTCATGATATCTGTGTCCACAGTAGGAAAACCCTAACTAAAACAGAAATCTAGGAATTAGATAAGAAAATTCCACCTTCTCCTACTCTAAGTCAAAATGCAAAGCCTAAGGCTCACAGTTAGCTGGGAATCATTTCTCATTACCTCCATGGAGGGTGGCTAGTCAGCTAACTACTTTTACTAGGGTTTCGGTAATGGTAATTATAGTAGCCGACATAAAGAAAGCTAGAATATCCATGTCTAAACCTACAGTCAATATATAATGACCTCAAACGGAAGCAAATTGCTGGTGTGGCTCAGACTATCCCCATCGTGGTGGTTTAAATAAGGATGGACTCCATAGGCTCATGTGTTTGAATGCTTAATCATCGGGGATTGGTGCCAGTTGAGAAGGATTAAGAGGTGAGGAAGTGTCTCACTGAGGGTGGGCTTTGAGGTTTTAAAAGTCCAAGGAAGACAGGCACAGTGTCTCTCCTTTCCTGCTGTCCATGAATCTGAACATAGAGCTTTCAGCTACTTCTCTGGTACTGTGTCTGGCTCCATATATATATACATATGTATATATATGTGTGTGTGTGTGTGTGTGTGTGTGTGTGTGTATGAGTTGCCATGGTCATGGCATCTCTTCACAGCAGTAGAACACCAGATAAGACATCCATGTAGTCAAAATGTTATTTTCCACCCAAGTAATAAGGAAAAGCATGAGAAATTTTGCCCAATTCAGTTAGGAGTAGAACATGTACGTCTGAACGCTCAAAGAATCAAATGTCGCCGGGCGGTGGTGGCGCACGCCTTTAATCCCAGCATTTGGGAGGCAGAGGCAGGCAGATTTCTGAGTTCGAGGCCAGCCTGGTCTACAGAGTGAGTTCCAGGACAGCCAGCACTATACAGAGAAACCCTGTCTCGGGAAAAAAAAAAAAAAAAAGAATCAAATGGCGTGCTGACATAAAACAGGGCCCTCCCCCTTCCCCTGCAGGGTCAAAGAAAAAAGTTGTACTGAAGTCTTGTTTGGTTTTAAAGCATTATAATGCCTGAAGACAGGGCTGATGATGAGGTACAGCTGTAGTAAGAACTGATTCTGTGAATAAGGAGGCTGATACAGTTGTGGCTGGGAGGTTATAGTTATAGTAATAGAAGAGAGAAAATGGTTCAATAGATGCTTTGTTATGGGCTAGGCTTCCCACGAACAGAGAATATACAGTTCAGCTTGCACCTGCTCCTACTTTCCCTATAGGAAGAAGTCAGAAATGCACGTTATTCAATTGAAGTAATGCTGTACCAGGAGCCGCAGTCACTCAGGTGACAATCAGTTACTGAAGCCACCACAAAACAATTATAACAAACTCATGAGTTGTAATGACAACATTATACATTTATTCACCACCTAATAGGCTCCAGATGGATCTAATTTTGCTCATATTAGGTGACTTATGGTAGTTCCTCCCCCCCCTTATGCCTCAAAAAGAAGCCATAAAGTCTCTTTATCTTGAGAATAATTATTCTCATATACCTATGTAAATGTAGGTACTACAGCTGAATAACCATTAGACTATAAGTCTAAAGACAGAGATTTAAGAGAGCAAGGAACCATTGGCTAGTAACCATTTCCTAATGAATATTTTTTTTAACCTTAATCCACTCACAGCTGTGAAAACTAAAGACATTCCTCATTTAGCACTGGAGAGATATTGAAAACCTTGCTTCTTAAATGACTCTGGAGTAATGAAGCTTTCAACTGTACACACACAGAGAAAGAGAGGGGGGGAGAGAGAGAGAGAGGGAGAGGGAGAGAGAGAGAAAGAGAGAGAGAGAGAGAGAGAGAGAGAGAGAGAGAGAGAGAGAGAGAGAATATTGAATATACTTTGGGCTTCCAAATATGGACAGAAAAATGTTGACTTTAAAACAACAGGGAATCCAGGTCCTGTGATTCTAGCAATCACGAAGCTGAGGCAGGAGGATGACAAGTTTACTATACTGAGCTGTATAGAGAGTTCAAGGCTAGCCTGAGGAACTTTATGGAATGGAGGTGCCATTCCATAAAACTAAGGGCTGGGATGTAGCTTGTTGGTAGAGAGCTTGCCTAGTGTGTGCAAACCTCTGGGTTCATTCCCAGGACTACAGGGTCCCTGTTCAGCACCCTGCCGAAAGTGGACAGGGAATGGCTTTGATGGCATCGGGACAGCTGAAACTCTTCTCTCTTCCCTGTCACACATGCGCTATGGCGTGGAAAAACAAAGCGGCAGATTGGATTCTTGTAGCCATAGTCTTCCCCTAACTGGGTTATAAAGATTATGGGTGGTGGTATAAACTGAACCCAAGTACCTTCTCCAGACTTCTGTTCTCTCATATCTAAAATAAGATGAAAGGTAATACCCACTAACTGTCCTTGAGTTACAGAACTGTCTTGGTTTCTTTTTCTGTTACTGTGATTTTAAAAACAAAACAAAACACAACACTCTGAAAAGGAACAATCTAAGGGAAAAGGTTTAAGTTCATGGTAGAGCCCCTCACAGCAGGGAAGACAGCAAGAGCTTTGTGGTGTTGGTCACCTCACATCCAGTCCGGAAGCAGAGAGGGCGAGAACTATGATGCCGCTCAAGCCTGTCTCCATTTACACAGTCCAGTCAGTATCCAAGGCAAGCAAGGAGCCAACCACAGTGGACAGGTTTTCTCACCTCAAATACAACCAGGCTAATGCCTCATGGCATGCCCAAGGGGCCATCTCCCAGGCGAGTCTAGATTTTTGTTGTTAACAATTAACACTAGCCATCACAGGGATAGTGTAGGATTAGTGTATGTGTACAAGTGGGTGGGGCATTTCTATGTCATTCAGAAGACAATACAAGGTAATTGGTCTTCCACCATGTGGAATGGACTCCACATTGGACACTAGAAATTGGACTCTGGTGCTCAGGTTTGGTAGCAAGTCACTCTCACCAGCCCCCAAACCAATGTATTTACATATACATACATACATATATACATACATATATACATTACATACATATACACACATACATATCTATTATATAGTCATGATTAGAATATAATTAGCCCAGGGAGTGGCGCTATTTGGAGGTGTGGCCTTGTTGGAGTAGGTGTGTCACTGTGAGCGTGAGCTTTAAGACTCTCATCCTAGCTGCCTGGAAGTCAGTATTCTGCTAGCAGCCTTCAGATGAAGATATAGAATTCTCAGCTCTGCCTGCACCGTGCCTGCCTGGATGCTGCCATGTTCCCACCTTGATGATACTGGACTGAACCGAACTTGTAAGCCAGCCCCAATTAAATGTTGTCCTTATAAGAGTTGCCTTAGTCATGGTGTCTGTTCACATCAGTAAAACCCTAACTAAGATATATAGAGATAGAGATCGATTGTGTGTGTGTGTGTGTGTGTGTGTGTGTGTGTGTGTAGTTTTGTGAAATCAGTGAGTGAGTTCCTGTGACTATATTGATGCATCAAGCTCTTCCGTGAAATCTGTGCAATGAGAAGTCCTGGTGGAACCCCAGGCAGGATAAAGTAGCTGGTTGGAGTAGTTGATATTTCCAAGATATGATATCTTGCTCTGCCAATGCATTCCAGATAGAAGGGACCTTACAGATTAAAAGAACCATAAGCAACAGCCAACCAAAGGCAGTGTGGGCTCTGTTGGAATCTTGATACAAACAATTAAACCTCATGTTAGTTATGACATTTGAAATGTCACTGGAAATCAAATATTAGATATTTAATGATGTCAAGGATTTGGTTAGTATTTTAGATATGGTAGAAGTATTATGATTTTTACTTTGAAAACATTTCACCTTAGCCAAATGTTGGATTCCTATAACCCTTGCACTGAGGCAGGTGGATTGCTCCAAGCTCAAGGACAGCCTAGCCTAGGCTACATAGGAAGTTCTAGGCCAATCTGGGCCACAGATGGCCAGTCCAGTCACTCAGTCTCTGAATAAGTTCAAAAGTAAATATAAAAAAACCACATAGATAAAAAACAAGAAGAAATCTTCATCCTTTAAAAGTAAACAAGGAAGCATCTTGGGGGGAAAGTGCCTGATTTGCTTCAAAATGCTATGTAAAGGGGTAAGGATGGGGTGGAGATACAAATGAAATTAGCCTATCAACAAGTGGATAATTGTTGACTTGGTTGCCTAAGGATTCGTTATACAGTTCTGAATTTGCCTGTGTTGGAAGTTTCTCCATAATACAAGAGCTGGAAGAGGAGAGGAGTGGGGGGGGGGGGAAAGAAAAAAAGAAAAAGAAGAAGGGGGGATGGGGATGGGGTAGGAAAGACACACAACCTCTGAACAAGACCAGAGAAGTAAGGATTCTGATTCTGAGCCAGGTGATGGTGGCACACCTTTAAGACCTTTAAATCACTTGGAAGGCAGGGACAGGTGGACCACTGTGACTCTGAGGAGAGGGAGTTCCAGGACAATCAAAGCTACACACACACACACACACACACACACATACACACACAAAACCCTGTCTAGGAAGAAAAAAAAACCCATGATTTTGTCACTCACTTGCCAATCCTGTGACCTACTGGAAATTTGTTAACCTCGCCCTAGTTGTAAAATAATGGTATAATAATAGCCAAAGATAATAACAGCCATGCTAATAAAAACCATAAAGTTGTTAGAGCGTAGAATGAGTCAGCACATGTCAGCTCTCTCGATGGTTATTGGCATCTTGTAAGTGCAATGACTGTGGTAACCTTTGTCTGGTTGCGAATTCTGAATGGATAGTCTGGAGGGTGGCTGGAGACTGGGAAAGCTGTAGATGGTAAGATTAATGTACCACTAAAAACAAACAAGGTGGGGGCCTCGCAAAAAGGATTTATTTTTCTGTGTATGGGTTTTTGCTTGCAGGAATGTCTGTGCGCCGTGAGTGTAGTTCTTGAGGAGGTCAGAAGAGGGCGCTGAATCCCTTGGAATTGGAGTTACAGGTGATTAGGAGCCTCCATGCGGGTGCTGGGAATTAAACATTGTGTGCTATCCATACTTTCATTTGTCATTAGTTCCCTATTTGGGGTGAGCAAACATTCACAGCTTCCTGTGAATAGTGCCACACAATAGTACACACACACACACACACACACACACACACACACACACACACACACACGTACATGCTCAGGTATGTGACAGCCAGGGAACAACCTCAGGGATTGCTCAAAAACTGTCTGTTTCATTTTGAAACAAGGTCTCTCTGTGGTTTGGAGATTGCTAACTAGGCTGACAGACCAGGGAGCCCAAGGGTCCTCCTGTCTCCACCCCCTTTCCCCCCATCCCCACTGCCCCCACACACACCATGTGCCAAGCACTGGGATTACAAGTGTTTAACATGGTACCCATTTTTAAGAACACGGGTTCTGGGGATTGAACTCAGGTCTTTGGGCTTGCACAGCAAAGTATCCCTTTGGCATACTTTTTGTGGAACTCGACACAAAACAGTTGGGAATTAAGATGGGAAGGGAAAAGGCATGGTGAGGGTTCTCCTGTAGACTTGGGGACCACAGTGACAAAGGATACATAAGCAGGCTTGCCTGTGGTTTGGGGCCCCTGTTCCCTGCTGCCTAGGAGAGTCTGTGATCACAGGAACTGGGCACTGGGGAAGGAAATGTGGAAGAAAACACAAGAATTTACTCAAGATACAGCAGAACTCCCTCTCTACCTCTATGTCTCTGGGAAGATGAAGCATATCTCATTCTATACTGGTGGAGAGAAAGCCTTCCCAAACACAGAGGTGCTCTGCTCTGGAGAGAGATGAGTGGGAGCCCAGAGAGAGGGTGCTGGCCTTTATACAGAACCCACAGCAACCTGCTCACTGTGAAAGGGTAGGAGTTAACTGCCAACAGTGTCTGTTAAAGACAAACAGCCCCAAGAGCCAAACTATGGCATTATCCCTATATCAGAATCAGACTCCAAGAGACAGTACGTGAAACGTATATTTCTTCAGCTGTCTTTAAGAAAAAGAAGTTGGCTCAGCCTGGAATCGTGCTCAGATCTACCTGAATGAGAAACGGGATGTGCTTACAGCGTCGTGCCCCCTAAAGAAATATGGAGAGATACTTTTAGGCCAGTTGGTGGTTCTTTAAGCAGGTTTATGGTCTAGAAAGTCAGTCTGGGGATTATAGCTGGATCCTGGCATGGAGCACGTATGGAATTTCATCTCTGGTATCAGCCAGCCCAACAGTGTCACTCTGAGGGAAAGTGTGACCAGTGTGTGCAGACATGCACCAAGAACTGCACACAGAGGTTTGTTTTACTTACTGAGGGATGTAGGAAGAGTCAACATCATACTCTTCTCTCAATGTAAAAGTTTTTCTAGTTCACACAATGACGTGGGGGAATATTTTTTTTCTATGTTCGCTTGATTCTGATGGGGGAAGAATGGTAGCTTCGGATCCAAAGGCCAGAGTTTCTGGAAGAGTTTGTTACCAAACCAGGTAGTCCCGTGTTAATTTATTTGATGTATGCCTCAATTCCTTATTGTAAAGTGGGGGCAATAAAAACAGAAACTACTAACACGCTTGTTCTTGAGGAGGGGTGTGTGTGAAAGAAATTGAGAGATAGAGAGAAAAACCCAGGATCTGTCAAGTATCATATAAGCTGTTACTGTCATTTATAGAATCTACTGAGAATGTGTCACTCCATGTCTGCCCAGAAAATTACCCAGAGTACAGTTCAAATGTTGACAGAATGAAACAATGCTCCAAGTGGAAGTGCACTTTCTAGGAAGTGGAGCCCAGCATCCTGGGCAGTTTAAGGATACTCTGGGAACAATCTGCCACACACACACCCGCAAAGTGTGCCCACAGGAAGGCAAGAGCTTTCTGGGCCAGGCCCATGAATCAAAGAACTTAACAGTAACCCGGTTTTGTGTAAATGGAAGGAAATAGTATCATAATGAGTAAATGGTGATTTAAAAAATTAACAGCAACCGGAACACCCACCCCCTCGTTTCCTGAAGTTACAATAAAGTCCCCATAAGGTCTTATGTGCTCCATCCCAACCTCCTTCCTCTGTTCTCACCAATCTCCTTTCTAAGCTGGCACACGCTGGACAAAGCACAGCCAGTGTCCTCACCTCCCTTTCACGATTGATGGGTCTGGGGATGTCACTAAATTGATAAACGCACTTGCCCAGCAATCAGAAAGCCCCAGATTTGTCCAGAATCACTGCACAAAACCTTGCTTGGAAACCCAAGCGTACGATCCCAGCACCCTGGAGTTGTAGGCAGCAGGATCAGAAGTTCCAGGTCCTTCTCAGCTACATAGCAAGTCTGAAGCCAACCTGTGCTACATGAGACTCTGTATCAAAACCAAATAGGGGCTGGGGGTGATGGCTCAGCTCTTAAAGAGCTGATGGTGGCTCCTGCAGAGGACCTCGGGGTCAATCCTCAGCACCCACGTGGTGGCTCATGACCACCAGGAGCTCCAGTTTCAGAAGATTCTAGCTTCCATGGGTTCTATACAAATTGGAAGCACAGTTCTTAAAGGCAAAACACTCCGCTCATAGAACAAACCAAACCAAACCAAACCTGTATATTCAGCACAGACTTTCAGCCCACCCCTCTTCCTTGCTCTTTTTCTCCTGGCACTGACAACTTCTATCGTACCAAATACTTCATTTATTCAGTTTTCTGTTTTTTTACAACTAAGGAGATTGTGTGTTTTCTTTGCTACTAGGTCCCAGGTGCTTAGAGCAAAGCCTGGTGCCCCACAGTCCTAGCTGTTTGTGGATGACTATCAGTGGATTCACATATGCAGTTTGCAGACTGGGCGGGCTGGGTGGGCTGGGCCCCAGCCAAAGACTCTCTAGCACAGCCATTGCTGGGCATTTGAGTCTACGGAGGCATTTCATACAATTCTCTCAACAGGAGAGCCAGTGTGCCACCGACTTTGCTAAACTGGTGTCATCAGGTTACCTACGGATTGTAACGTCAGAAGGGAGTGTAATGGAGCGCTTGGTATTCCTGTAAGGTGAAGTGAAGTCTGTTGATTTTGTACGCTATAAAATGAAAGCAATCGGTTGCTTAAAAATCTTTAGTTCCTTCCCCTGCCCCCAGGAAGTTTTTCATGGCATTATTAAAGTACATTTTACCATTGGAAATGTTTTGATAAACATTTCCTTTTCTCCCCAAACATTTATGTTATTAAATGGGCCTATGAGTTCTCTTTTCTTCTCACTTTTCTACATTTCCTTCAATAATCAGATATTGCTTTAAAAAAAAAAAAAAAAAACAACTCCCCGAAAAAACCCCAAAAAACCAACAAAATCAACAAAACACCCACTTTTCTACCAGTCTACAAAATGGTTCCTTAAGAGGCAGGGGAGCCATTGGAAAGCTCCTTCTACTCTTTTCTCTCATCCTTCCGGGGAAGCCAAATGCTTGGGGTAAGGGGTGATCCCAGTGACATGTGAGGAAGATTTGGGATTAGGCAAGCTTATCAGACAGCTTTCTCCTGTAAGGATCCCACACTATTTTCAAGAAACTCGGTGGATCCGACTTTGTGATCCACTCAGGCTGACTCTGAGGCATACACCGTGCTCTCTTTGATAACCAAGGAACCGTGTGGAGTCAGCTCACTTTAACCGCAAAAGAAACGGCACTGCCCACTGCCACTTGGGAGGTGTTCGGGGACCGGTGAGATTATGGAAAGCCTCAGGCTGTGTGGGACTGTTTCGTACACACCGAAAAAGACTGCAGATATTTGGAGCTGGCGTTCCTGATTAGCTGGGCCCTGAAGTTTTCTGAAGGGAAAATATTTGACGTTACAATGAGTTCTTGAAACATCACCACCTTTCTCATTCCCTCTCGATTGGCAGTTCTGAGGCAGTGTGTCGTTGGATCAAACAACCCTTTCACAGGGATGGATCACCATCAGAAAACATAAGGCCGGGGCATTATGTTCCTGAAAGTTCTATGTTGCTTTTTGAAATTCAGAATTTTTATATTTCAAAATAATGTAGGCCATCAATGCAAAAGGCCATGGTCTTTAATAAGATTGTAGTGTAGCTAGGAATATCTATGTCATTATATTGAAATCCGCAGAGAAATCAACTCCGCATTTCTTCGAAGGGTAGTTTGTTCTGCCTATAAGTAGAGAAATTCGCAGTAGACTTATTTTTGAAAGTTTTTACATTCCTAGTTTTAGATGGGTGTAGTTAGTGTTCAGCATCTTTTATCTGGCAGTGTTAGGCTAAATAAAAACCCAATTTTAGAATGAGCACTGGGTCCAGGTAGCCCTTGTCAAGGAGTCGAGGAAGCTAGCTTTCTTTACATTATCAACACGACAAAAATCCATATACAAAATCTGTTTAATGATTATTCACGTAAGTAGGTTTATAGAGACAGAAAATAATCCCACACTTTTTCTTTAACCAAGCAAAACACAGTTCTAGCGACAAAGCCTTGGCAACAAGCGCTGAGAGAGAGAGCACTGAGTAAGACAACATCGCCCTCTAGAGGATCCAGGTGGAACTACAGAACAGTAACCAAACAATTGGAGGGCGACAGAAACAGGGCTACATATACTGCCCTCCTGGAAAGGACTCTGAACTCTGTTTCAAGCTTCCAGTTCACGGCTTGCACTATTGTTATTGAGAGACTTAAGAGCTGTAATTGTAACCCTGACATCTTTAAGAACTTTAAAATTAGTTTATTAGAATTGAATGTGGTGGTGGTGTAGCCTGTAATCCCAGTTCCTTGGCCGACTGCGACGGGAGAAACAATCTGGAGCTCCAGGCCAGCCTGGGATACACAGCGAGCTCCATCTCAAACAAAACAAACACCTCAGACCAGAAACAACAAAAACAGCCTTCACCGGCAAACGAAAGTCAGGATTCTGAAATGAGAAACCAAGGTACCCCCAAATGCATCTTGTGGGCCCCTTTTCTTGAACGAGGTAGGGCCTTAAATCAACCCACAAGAATTTTATTCACGAGAAAGTGTAAATGACTGATAGGTTAATTTTATCACAGGCATTTCCATATTAATGGGTTGATGGTCTTAATTAAGAGAGGCAACGACCAAAATTTCTAGTTTTGGAGAGCAAGATAACTATTTTCCTTATATCCTTTTCTAACATTATGCTGATTTTGCAGGGTGGCAAACCTCACCACTGTAAATCAAGAGGCATGCATACTTGTTTTTTACAATTCTTAGTTGTTACTTTTAAACTAACCTAGTCTTTACCATCCTGATAGGCTCATTGTGATGACACTGTTTGAGGAATCTGAAGAGTTAAAAATCACCCATTTTTGTGTATGCATTTGTAAAGGCATTTACATCATTCCAGTTAGATACTGGTGTTTCCAGGGAGGCTCACAGTGCCCCCCCTAATGTTCCCCTGCCCCAAATATCTATTATACATACACTGTTCCTTGGCCTGGGGTGTAGGTCAATGGGGAAACTCTTGGTTAACATGTCTGAAGTCTTGGGTTCAAGACCCAACTCCGTAGAAATCACTTTCTTTTTTCTTTCTTAGCAGTTCCCAAATCAGTAGTTAGCAATATTTGTATAATTAAACTAAAACTTGAATGCCAGTGTGTCACATTTTACACTTATGGTATCACGGATCCACGAGGAACAGAGTTCAGCTTGACACTGGGCTGCGGGATTATTGAAAGACACAGATCTCTGTCCACGAGGCTGAGGGTGGCAGTGCTCACCTTTAGCCCTGTCCCTTGGGAGGCAGAGACAGGTTGATCTCTAGAGTTCAAGGCCAGCCTGGTCTACATAAGGATTTTCAGGCCAGCCTGGATTATATACCGTGAGATCTGATCTAAAAAAGAAAAAAGAAAGAAGAAAGAAAGAAAGAAAGAAAGAAAGAAAGAAAGAAAGGATGGAAGAAAGGAAGAAAGAAAGAAAAAGAAAAGAGAATAAACTCTTTGTTCACAGACACCACAAGAACACCTTCCTTTTCCCTTCCCTCTCTCACGTCTCCCACCAACTTTTAAAAGAATCTTTGAATCCATAACAACAGAATTTCTAACACTTTCTGGTTCCCATTTTAAATAGACCCTCTACCTGTAGCATTTACACATACACACCCCAACCAGCCTTCGTTCAGTTCAGACCAGTTCCTGCTTCCATAACGTTCCTTGGCATGAACCTGGCCTAGACAGCCGGAACCTTGGATCACGTGGCTAGCACAGACGTTCATCTTCCTGACGGTGAATGAACAAGAAACCCACCTAATAAAACAGTGCAGGAGATACATGCTTTCTTGAAGGCAGTAGGGATACTTCTGTTGACCCCTCCCCCAAATACAGATTACTAGTTGATTAACAAGCCACTCTAGCTTTCTGGGGTTCCTTTTTTTCTTTGCTTGACCCAATAACTCAAAACAGGACATTCCGTGTGTATATATGTTAAAGAGTTTAGACATTCCCATGAGTAAGGCACAAAATTCACAAATCACTCACAAAAAAAAGGATAGGAAACAAAGGTTTTAAGACTAGCAAGTGACCTAATAGTTGAGGAGGCTCATTAATCTGGGGTTGAAAACTTTAGCTTCCCTTTTTTAGTACACAGGGAACTTATACTGATCAGAAAAGCAACCTGTGGGTAGACGGCCTCTCAGCCCTTCCTCAACCACAGCCTCCTTCACTGGATTCACACAGAAGACGGTCCTCAGGGAGAGCTGTGTGGCCAAAACATATCAGCAGCAAGCATAGGTCCCTCACATCAGTCGCCGGCAGCAATATCAGAAACAGTGAGTTTGGCCATCAGGTGCCTCGTTCTTACTCAATGGACCTTCAGGGGCCAACAACAGTGAGCACACATGTACCCGTCCTAGGACCCACTTTAAGGTTTCTTCTCAAATCTGAGGTGGAACTGCCTGTTTGAGGAGCCTGAACTAGGGTAGCCCGGTTGGTCCGTCATAGGACAGCATCTAAAAGAAACTTGAACCTTGGATCTTAGGATCCGCTTGAAATAATTAGCTTTCTCGAAGAACTTTAGAGCCATGCTTTTAAAAGAGTCTGTTCAAACCTTCAGACAATCAGTCTCCTGACCTGCAAGACCACCTTAAATGGCTTGCAGTTAATACTGCAGTCCGCAGATATAAACTAGAAGGGACCCGTGGGCAGCAAACAGGCAAGGATATCCATGTTTGCTGGCTGGGTCTCCAGGCTTGGCACTTTTAAATCTGTCGATGTTTCCGTATTTCATGAGAATCAGCTTCCTGAATGTTCATATGGCTCCAAGCATTTCCTGGAAGTGTAGTAGCTTCAGGATTCTTTATGTTACCATGCAGATTAGGGATGAGAACAGTAGTACTTCAGGCAAATCGGCCAGCTAATTGGTTATCCTGAGAGAAAAACCAGAGGTGCAGTGGTTGAGACCAGAAATCAGGTAAGTTGAATAGTCCATTCTGTCTAAGACTTTCAAGGAATCATCTTGGAGATTCTGATTTTTTTTTCCACCCTAGACAAGCTGAAATCCTGATAAGTAGACAGAGTCCATGGGTCAGTTTACACAGATACCAAGACCAGCAGCGGAGGATGGCTGTTCTGTTAGCGTAAAGAACAGCCAATATTCTTGGCAGTCCAGTTTGATTATCTGTCTAGTTTCAGGACTCGGCTTTGGAAGCCACAACCCAGAATTCTGTTCACTCTTCATGCATGAGGACGGTTCTCCTTAGTTTGGGATCTCATAAATCTTAGCCAAGATCTCTTCCCAAACAAGGCTATAACCCAGACAAAAAAAAAATATGAATGCTCCGTTTTATAACTCTCAAATGGCCTGCATTTGAAATTTCGTAGTCATACCATGCCTTTGAAAATACGTAATAACCTTTTTTTATTTATTTATTTATTTTTGAGATAGGTATTATGTATCAAAGGCTAGCCTTGAACTCACTATGCGTTGGAGGATGACCTAGAATTCCTGGTCCTCCTGCCTCTGCCTCCTTGGATGCTACTATCTTGGCTTTTGTGGCACTGGGGATCAAACCCTGGCCTTCCTGCATGCTATGTAAGCACTCTCTACCAGTTGAGTTTCATCCTCAGCCCATAATACATATTAATTAAAAAAAAAATCAAGCCTAAAAATAAAAAGTCAACTTCTATTATTGGGTCAAGTTTTCTCCAAGTCACAGTAGCCCCACCTCCACACCTTTCCTCATTTGCTGACCTCAGGAGTCTTTCTTAATCAGTCTGTCCTTGACCTTGTGCCTCAGGAGGGAGGCGGTGGCCCCACTGCATGCGGCTAAAAAGAAAAAGGAGAGACAGGCTGTGTAGACAGACAGGGGACCGTGGCGCTGGAGGAAGATCTCATGGCGTCCCTCGTAGTCCAGAAGAATGGCTTCCAGCTGGGAGAGTGTGCAGATGGAAAGGAAGGCGTGGAAGATTTGATGTCCATGGCCCACAATGTCACAGGAACCGGGGAAGTACTTCTCCGGTACAGGGCATGAGAAGAAGTACGCGCTGACAAGGAAGAAGAGGATCTGGAGGGTGTGGTACCAGGCCGCCTGCTCCTGGCAACCGGCCAGGTGGCAGAGAGCCACGCGGTGTGCCACGGGGCTGATGTCTAGGACGAAGGCCAGCCCTGCTGGTACCACTTGACAGATCTTCCGCATAACTGGATAAGGCCGTCGGTAGCGATACTTGGCGTAGCAACAGCCAGCGCACGATAGCCAGCCACAGAAAGCCGCTGCCGGCAGGAAGAAAAGCCAGAACCGCTCATACCAGGCCTGGTCGGAGCTATAGAAAAAGTGAGCCAATGCGCTGCCATACTGGTAGACGCTGACCCCGACGTAGTCTACAAAGTAAAAAGTGTAGTGGGACAGCTCTGATTTGGACTGCAGCAGGTGGGCCAAGAGGCTGCAGGTGAGGTAAGTGATTGACGACAGGATAAAGAGGAGCAGGGGTAGGGTGTGGGGGGAGGCCCACTGCAATGCCCCTGCCTCCACAAAGGCCCAGAATCTCAAAAGGACCGCCAAGGCTGCCAGCAAGTGGGTCCAGACGTTGACCACCTCGTTGTGCTTCTGAAAGAGGCTGAAGAAGTAGTAACGCCACTCGTGCCCCGTGGGGCGGTAGCCCGCGTGGATGTACGGCTCCCTAAAGAGCTGGGGCACGTCGGTTTCTGGAACGGTGCACGGCATCTTGGGGAGCCCTTCTTCCAGAATCTTGGGCAGACGGCGCAGCTGCTGCCCACTCACAGATAGGGTGCTCAGGCGCTCCAGGATGGCGGTCGTCATGGTAGCAGTGGCCCCCCGGGCTCCTCAGGGCTCAGTAGGACAACCTGAAGGAAAGAGAGGAAAACTGAGAGACAAATGCAGCTAAGCTGGCCAAGTAACTATATCTTTTCATAATGGAGCATGGCTTGCTCAGACAACCCGGGAAGCACGGAATTCCAGATGGGTTCTCAGCGCCTCGTTTTCTTTATCTGTACTGTAGAGTTGCAGCATCCTCCGTCACTGTGGCAACATTCGGACTCCTTGGTTACTGTTCTCTACAGTGTGAGGGAGCGGCATCTCTTGTATAATGGCCGTGGTAGTCCCGCATGCCTCAGTAATAAGAGCTAAGGATACCTAGAAAGTAAAGAGCACTACGTTCCCTAGTTACTACTTGAATGTAATCAATCAGTTGTTCTTGGATTATTAAGTGGATTCAAATAAAAGAATAATTTTCAGTTGGGAGTGATGGCATATGCCTATAATCCCAATACTCTGAAGGCTGTCAGTTGGAGGCCAGGCTGAGTTCCACAACTCAAGGTCACCTGTGCTATATAGCAGAGTCTTATCGATAGATAGGATAGATAAATAAGTAAACAAACAAACAAATAGACAGACAGATAAATAGTGAGTTTGAGCCCAGCTTTGTCTACAAAGTGAGGTCCAGGACAGCCAGAGCTGTTACACAGAGTAACCCTGTCTCGAAAAGCCAAAAGTAAACAAACAAACAAACAAACACGGCATCTATTTCTTCAGCACCCACCTAATCTGAAACTACTCACTAATCTTCCTGGAAACGTTAAAAATCTATGGCAAGTAATTGGTGACGTTAAAGGCAGATTATTTACCAGTGAGATTTGGAAAGAGCAGTGCGTTCTGTGGAGTATCTGAGTAGTGTAAAGTCATCACTGCTGGAAAAACAAACGTGTTGGGTATGTTGGTACCCATCTGCAAAGCCTGGCCATGTTCCAGGCCTGTTCCTGCAGTGAGCCCTCTAAGTGGGTCAGTCACAGAAGCTCAGGCACATGGATCCCTCTGCTGGCTGAGAGTGGAAACACAGCTTAGCGTTTTCTTTCTGTTTTCAGATGAATGTCGTCTGCTGAGCATTTTCTTTCCTTATTCAAAACGAAAACATTTGGCTTTTATAGTGTGAGTGTGTGTGTGTGTGTGTGTGTGTGTGTGTGTGTGTGTGTGTGTGTGTG
>JANHMN010000017.1:43012071-43025929 GCA_030674055.1 Rhabdomys pumilio
GTGTGTGTGTGTGTGTGTGTGTGTGTGTGTGTGTGTGTGTGTGTGTGGCACACATACTTGGGTGCCATGACACATCCGTATAGATCAGAGGAAAACTGGAGGAATTATCTCTCTCCCTCTTTCTGTCTCGTAGGCTTCAGGGACCCAGTGCACATTGTCAGATTTGTAGTTAGGGGTCTTTACCAGCTAAACCCTCTCAACACCCCCTTTCAAGGTCACTTTCTTAGTTTTATATTCTCTGCCTGACCAAGTCCTTAATATTCTTACCTTTAACGCCGGTGTCAAACCATTCATTCAACAGAGGAATTAAAACCATAGCCTAAATATATACAGTTATAACTAAAGTCTGATTGCAGAGACTGCTCTATTTTTTCGTTAGCTGGTGCTGAGGGAAGCAATTAACTTGGGATTTGCCTCTCCCGGATAACTGCGTCCATAGGTGATGAATTCCAGAACTCTGAAATGCTTGCATTATACTTCGGATTTCTAGGCGGTGATTCAGCCAGATGCACACGAGACTTGTATCATAAAATCGATGGGTTTTCATGTGCATCCACTGAGTAAAATGCGTTTTAACACAGGGCACTTTCTGTGTCTTTTATTTTCTAAGCTTTTTTTCTTTTTTCCTGAAGAAACTTAAATTCTTGCTTTATCTAAATGGCCTCCTTCTTCCAAAGGTCTTCACCCAAAGAGAATACAACAAGTGCTGCCCAGAAAGTGTAGTCTCTTCGCTTCCCATTTTTTTAATGCAGAAAGAAAAATATCCTGACCAATACAGATGCGGACTCTCATGGCCAACCATCGGACTGAGCACAAGGACCCCAATGGAGGAGTTAGGGGAAGGACTGAAGGAGCTGAAGGGGCCTTCTCTGGCATCAGTGGGAGGAAAGGTCCTTGGTCCTGTAAAGGCTCCATGCCCCAGGGTAGAGGAATGCTAGGGCGGTAAGGTAGGAGTGGGTGGGTGGGTGAGCACCCTCATAGAAGCAGGATAAGGGGGGGATGGGATTGGGGATTTGCAGAAGGGAAACCGAGAAAGAGGATAGATAACATTTGAAATAAAAATAAATAAAATATCTAATTAAAAAGAAAGAAAAATATCTAGTAAGGTTTTTTTTTCCCCAAAGGTCAGGAATAAAAGAATAGAAATGCAAAAGAAGTTGAGCACATTCTGGAACTAAGTCCTGGTTTTGCTGTTACTTGAATGGCCAGCAAGAACTTTACAGGTCTCAGTCTCTTCCTCTATAAAAGGAGGGTAAGAATTTTACCTGTTGTGTATGAAGTTGCCTGGTCTGAGAGGGTGATCAGTAAGAGTTAAATAGTTCTGGGTTGGGGTCTGTGGTAGGCAGTAGGGATACAATGACCAAAAAAAGAGAGGCTACTTACCTTTGTAGAGATTAGTGTCTGTAATGTTCCATAGATAGATACGTAGTGGGACTATGACAGAGAGGTGCAGTCCTCGCTCCAGCTGAGGCACACAATGACACACAGGGTCTCTGCAAACAAGCAGGGAGGGAGAGCTGGCAGATAAACTACTTCAAGTGCTTCAGTCAGGACTTGAGGGACTCCTGAAGGAAAAACAAACAGATGAAACAAAATGTAAGACCTCGGGCAGAGAACGGATAATTTACCAAATTATTTTATTTTATGTGTGTTTTATTCGTGCTTTATTCGATGCTTTGCCTGCATGTGCATATATGCACCACACATGTGCCTGGGTCCAGGGGAGCTCAGAAGAGAGTGTGGCTCCTCTGGAACTGGACTACAAATGGGTGGGACTTGGGAACTGAACCCGGATCCTCTATAAGACTGACAAGCGCTGGAACCAATAAACTATCTCTTCAACACCTATGCTTTTGTTGTTATTGTTGTTGTTGTTGTTGTTATGAGACAGGGTTGTGTTCTGTAACTCAGGCTAGCCCTTGAACACATGAAACTCCTATTTCAGCATCCCAATTCCCATTCCACCATGTCCTGCAACTTGAAGAACTTTTTAGTCACAAATCTAGAAACCGCAATCAGAGTGAACTCCTCTGTATGACACTGGCAGAAAGACATGAGCTCCAGTCCTGAACACTGCTGTCACAGGTCATATGCCTCTAGCCTGCAATCTCTCATCTATGAAATAGTTAATGAGAAGCTGCCTTGCACACTGAAGTAAGATCTACAGGACAGAAAACCTGGAAAGTAGTTAACAAGATGCTTGGTTCTAAACCCAATAGCTCACTTGCTTTTATTAGTACCGTAACTTATTTGATATGCAAGCACGGTAGTTTGTGCGTACCTTGTTCTATCATGGCATTTGTCACCACTTAGCCAGTGTCCTGTCCATCAAACAGAAACACACACATACACACACACACACACACACACACACACACACACACACACCACAAACTGTAGTATCTTGCCAGGATACTGAACTAAGGTTCAGCATACAAACTGAAGGTACCAAGAGAAAAACAAGGATTACAGCATATACCAGAAAGAGAAACACAGAAAAAGACAATATAAAAGAAAGTAGTTATTAGGATATCTTCATTTATCTAAAAATAGAAAGGAAGGAAGGAAGGAAGGAAGGAAGGAAGGGGAGGAAAGAAAGAAGAAAGGAAGCTAGCTACTTGGTGTGTCCAGTGTGTCCACCACTGGACCAGCAGAGAGATCACAGTGCCTGGGTTTCTGCTGCTGAGCTTGAAGGGACATCTACAGGAATGAGCCTGGGAGACAGGATGACCTTTCAATATGTCCCGCTGCCGTTAGCAACATCTTTTCTGGAGATGCTGGGTTTTATGGAACTCTGTTGTTCATACACAGGTTCCTTTTCTCTCTCTTGTAAAGCAGGTAAGAAGATGAAATGAAGGAGTAGAGAGATGGGTATTACGTAAGAGCTTGCTGCTTTTTCAGAGGACCCGAGTTTGGCTCCCAGTCCCCACCTCAGGCCGCTCATAACTACCTGGGACACCAGTTTCAGGGGATCTAGTGACCTCCTTCGGCCTCTGTAGCTACCTGTGTACACGCAGCACACAGACATACACACATATGCATAAGTAAAAATAAATCTTTTTTTTAAAAAGAAACGAAATGACTTCCATTCCAGTCTTACGGTTGGGAGACACTGAGGATTATGAAGCTGTGCAGAAAGACGCCGAGCAAGCAGGCTCCATTCAGATACATCAATAGGACATTTTCATAGTGTTGAGAAGCTCATACCAATCACATCCAGTTCTGTACCTAGAGGTAGGTGACTTCACAATCCGCCCTTCCCATCTTCCTATCCTCTCAGGTAGGATATCTATTCAATGAGTCCCTATGACCCAATGACAACAGAATTCCTAAAGACTAAAACTTTAGGGTTTGGTTAATGGATGGAATGGAGCATAATTCAGTTCTGAGAACTAATGGTTCTCAGTCTGCTCTGAGCGAGAAGACGGTGATGCTGCCCACTTCCTGGTCTTCAAACAGCTCTGGATACAGAGCCTGTTGTTACAATTCCTCCAGTCTTCCTACTGCTCGTGTTCCTTTTGACTGTATGCTGAATTTCTACTAAAATTGGGTATTTTTACTTTGCTCTCACAGAAAACCAACTAGGAAGAGGTTTATGGAACTAAGGAGCAGAAATGGGGAAGACTGGGGCTGGAGAGATGGCTCAGTGGCTAAGAGCGTTGACTGCTCTTCCAGAGGTCCTGAGTTCAATTTGCAGTAACTGCATGGTGGCTTACAACCATCTGTAACGGGAACTCATGCCCTCTTCTGGTGTGTCTGAAGACAGCTACAACGTACTCAGATACACAAACTAAATAAATAATTCTTTAAAAGAATGAAAAGAAAAGTAAGGGGTGAGATCAAAGGAATACTAACTTTAACTTCAAAGGAACACACACACAAACACACACACGCCCCTGTATCCATGAATACATGCACGCACACACCCAGCAGAATCACCATTTCCTTTGCAAATTAGATGTTGAAATTGCAGCCACCTCAGCTGTTGTATCTCCTTCATAAATCTCTGTGTTGTGTACCTGAAAGTGGATCCTGGTTTTCCAGCAATAATGCTGCCATTATATAGCCCAGAACATAATTTCTTAAGTGCCCCAGCAATTTGGGGGTTTTAAAGATCTAGTTTTCTTTCTAAGGACCAGATAGGCTTACATTTTTTGGGGGGTCCAGGGGTATGAAATTCTAAACCCATCAGAAAGACAGGGTGCTATTTCACTGTTCTCTCCTTAGTAACTACCTCTTTGTCTGATAGAAGATTCTCCCTTTGAGAGTAACCAACAAAACCACAGTTATAATGAACACTCAATGCTGTTTTGTTAAAAAAACAAACAAACAAAACCCACTAGCTCCTTATCATTGCTTACAAGGAAGTTGATTGCAAGATGAAAGTGTGACATTGCTGCCTTCATGGTAGATCCGTCACCTTTACTTTGGGACAGTGTCCTGCCTGAGTCTGTATATACACATTAACCACTCAGAGTGTCTGCCCAACCTGTCTCATCTTCTTTCAAGGTTGAAGCACAGAGGCAAGCTACTGTCCTAAACCTGCAGTTACCGTCAATTCCAGGACAGCCAAAAGGGCTTCATGGGACTGACCACTCTCTTACCCCAAAGGAATTACCCAGGATATAACAGACCATCGTATCATGTGGGAAACTAGATTGATCCCTTCAAGAGATAAGGACTTCTTCAGAGCACCTCAAAGAGGCAGAACTGAATCTATGATCACCCAGACCACACCTAAATGGGGACTGCTAATTTATGACTGTGTCTTGCTCTTCTGCCTCGGTTCTTGTTCTAGTCAACCTAGGTCTCACGTCAGTGACTTAAAGACTAACTTGGGAGTCCCTACACTCATTGTTTGTTCCTCTTCCCAATGTGTTGAGTAAATCCCACCTCCCCCCCTCTATTTTCACCATCACTTGAGACTTTACTTGGCATATTTGGATAGGTCAGTAAACCCAACTCATCATAGATACTGGAGCTTGCTTGTTGCACTTTAGTGCTTATACTCCAGTTATGTAGTCATGGCAATGAGTTATAATTCTTATTAACACGAAATTCCTAAGACACTGTCTTGTGGAGCCTCGATATCCTACCCAGTAGTCTTTATTGTCATCGAGCCAGAGTGGACATTGCTTGTAGAAGGAGGGCTTCTAAGGGCCAGCTGTACAGTTTGTGCCCATTTTGAATTTTGACATCTCAGCATACAGGTACAGTACAGTACTTCCATATTCCTAGTGGCCGTTCTGAGCAAAGACCTATCCCTCACTCCTGGCTTCTTCCTTATGTACTCCTTCCTTGGTTGGTTAGCAGCCAACCAAGATGCCAGCTCAAAATGACATCCTTTGTACAGATTCACTCGGCTGCCCTCTTCCCAATAGACAGCTGCAAGTTCAATCCTCAAGACCCCTCTTGGAACAGATAAGCTAAAGTCAGTCATCTTGGCCAATGAGAACTTTTCTATAACAGCAAGTAGCCTACTCCAGACTCCAGGCCACAAAGGAAGATTAAAACAAGACCTCTTCCCTCAAGACTTATTCCAAAGGGATAATTCTGCAGTCCATATCGCTAGTTAGTCCAAAATTAAATGTAGAGTGAGGCCCAAACAAATCTCTATGGAACAGACTAGTGTAGGCCAGTCATGAGGAAGCAGATTGGTGTTAGGTCTAGAAGGTTCCAAAGGGACAAAATATGAACAGAGGGATGATGTGGCTTCTTGGTGGGTCTATAGCAGAGGGACTACTTGGGAGTAATACGAGAGGGAATGGGGTGAGGGTAGTGACATCAGTGAGAGATGAGGTTCAGTATTATAGAAGGAATATGGAGGTTGTGCCAGGAGAGATGGCACAGGCCAACAGACCCAGGCAGTACCTGGATAGCAGAAGGATCAAGAGTTTGAGGACATTCTTGGCCACATTGTGAGATGTTGTCTCAAGACAAACAAAACAGCAATGGGAGTAAATGCAGGAAGGAAGCAGTTCTGTCCCCTTCCAGCATGTTCCAATGCTTATCTCCCCTGAGTATGAAAGATTCCCACTGTCACTCCCAGTTCTCTTCTCTCACCATCCTCATCAACCACAGTGGATCCAGAAGCCACCATGAACATCTTCATCCCTCCTCTCACTCCAGCTATTCTCCCAGGCCCTTAACTTCAGCTACTATCTATATCAGAAAATCCCCCAAATATACCTTTGGCTAGAGCATCCCTGAGATTGGGGTTTTAATAACCAACTGCTCTAAAAGTGTCCAGCTGAATGTGGCATAGGCCGTTCAAAGTCACCATCTTTAAACATCTTCAGTCCAGACTTGCTCCTTCCCCTGCATCTCAGGACATCCAGGTCTCCTGGCTTCAGCACATCACCTCTACAATCCGTGTGCTTTTTCCACTTCTGCTTCCTCTCTTTAACTCACAGCTCTAACAATAACTTCCATTATAACAACATCAGCCCCACGAGTATCCTTTCTTCTGTTAGTAAACATCCCCTGCCTCACACCCTCAATCTTCAGTATGGTCTCTGCCCACTTCCTGGTGATAGTTAAAATGGAACTCTGTCGTCTTGTTCTTCTGTGAATGCCCCCTTGTTTACAGTGCCAACTCTACGCCTTGTCTTTCAGACTGGGTCTTTCTTAGCAGACCTTAGCTTATCCTTTACCCCCTGAAATTATACCCCAAGCAATATCGATGGTCTGGAGTCTGGATCACAGCAATGAACTATCCTCGACAGTGTCCAGCAGTCTCCATCTCCCATGATTACAACCTTACTATGTTCTAACCATTCAACTCCAGCTCACTCTCCCAGAAAAAGCCCTTCCTCATTAAGGAAGTTAATGGCTTTGCCTAGTTCTGGAAGTATAGACAAACTAAGTTATGGCTTTGCCTTGTTCTGGAAGTATCCAGCTTTGCTTTCTTTACTCACTTCTCTCCTGAAGATGACCACTGATGGACCCCACCCACATCCTCGAGGATGAGTCACCAGATAGTTCAAGACAGGGACTGGTCTTTGCAGAAGTTTCCATAGTTAAAATAGTATCTAGCATATGGAAGACACTTAATGACTATTTACTGAATAGCTCTTAAAGGGGTGGGAAGAACTACTGAGTTGTTAGTCAGGAAGACTGGTTGTCACGGTTTCTCAGGCTCAGTTAAGACACTGAACTCCTCAGTGTGATTGCCACAAGGTGTAGGTAAGAGGGGGTGACTTCCGCCATAGCTGTGTCCCAGGAAAATAGGAAATAATCGTCAAGTGGGCAGAAATGGATAGTACTTTGGAAAAAATAAAATACGCATATTAATGTTCTGGTGACCTTTGGGACAAAGAAGCCACCACTCAGCATGACAGGCACTTAAGGACTGCTTTTGCTGAGAAGCCTCCACAAGGTAGCTCTGCACTTGACTCACAAGGTATCTAAATGCAGGATACCAACCCAGTGGATCTGCCTCCAGTTTATACCCATCTCCTTTAGGCATTTGAAACCAACTCATCTTATAGAAGTGGCTAGCTTATCTCCTCAAAATATCAGGATTTCTTCATACGAAATCAGCCAGTGGTCAACCAGACCAGTTTACCTAGGCTGTTTAGTTATGTATAGTTCTTGTTTCCTGGCTGATTCTTAGAGTAAAGCTACCATGGACCTTTGGAAGATAGGTCACCGAACACCTTTATCTATGCTCCCGGGGTGGCCACATTGGTTAAATGTTCACCTGCTTTTTACCACCAAGGATCTCTTTAACAGGCACACCGAAATGGGTGCTCGAACCTCATCAGGTGGAATTCCTGGAGCTGAGCCTTTTGCCTCCAACTCTTAGAACGTATTCACACCCACAACCCCTCACCATCACGGTTGTCTCTCTGTGTCTGTGGGTTCTGGATCCAGAGTCCAGTGATTACAGATTAAGAATATTGCTGAGCTATGGTGGTATATCCACATCCCAGCACTTAGGAGGTAGAGTTAGGCAGATCTCTGTGAGTTCAAGACCAGCCTGGTCTACAGAGTGAGTTCTAGGACTGCCAGAGGTACACAGAGAAACTCTGTCCGGAGAAACCAAAACCACAAAACAAACAAACAAAAAAATCTTAATCACATGCCAAATATAGTATGCATATCCATGAATTAATATCAAAAATAAAAGTTATAAAATGTTATAACATGTCTGTGTCTTGTAAGGCTCCATTCTGAAAGTTTAACACTAAGAAACTCTTAAATTACTTAGAATAAAATTTTAAAATGAAGGCAAAACAGAAAAATAAAAGTAGAGTAAATGTTTTTAAAAGGCTATCACAGGCTGGGTGTGGTGATTCACATCTTTATCTCAGGACTCTTGGAGGCTGAGACAGGAAGATCTTTGTGAACTGAAGCCAGCCTGATCTAAATAGTGAGTTTCTGGCCAACCAGGAGTACAGAATGAGACCCCCATCTCAAGCCAACAACTAAAAAATAAGTCACAGCACTAAACAAAGTACTTTTTAAAAGGATAATGTATCATTGTTGTTGCTATTATTATTATATTTTATATGTATGGGTGTTTTGCATACATATATGTCTGTGCACCATGTGTGTGCCTAGTGGCCTTGGAGACCACAAGAGTGTTGGATCTCCTGGAATTAAGGTTATAGATAGTTGTAAGCTGCCATGTATGAGCTGGGAACTGAACCTGGGTCCTTTGAAAGTGGAGCCAGTGCTGTTAGCCATTGAGTCATCTTTCTAGTCCCTAAACTAAAGGCTTGGTTTTGTTTATTTAGTTTAGACTGATGAAAACCATATAGAATACATTTCCTTTTTAGTAAGGACAAAATGACAAGTTTCTGGTGGCTGTTGAAATCCCTTGAAAACAGTTAAAATACATGTCCCTGATAACATAGAAGAAAATCCAACTGGCTCCCTTCCGTTGTAAACCCAATGCCTTGCTTGTGTGGTCCTGAGAATGTGCGATTTCTCCCAGCTTGCAAACATCAGCTCTCACAGACGGAGATCACAGTCCCAGATGTCTCAGTTGTGATTCCAGTGCCTGAGGGGCCAGAAGAGGGCATCAGATTCTCCCAGAACAGGGGTTTACAGAGAGTTATGAGCCACTCTGTGGGTATCAGGAATTAACCCCAATGTCCTCTGCAAACGCAGCAAAGTGCTCTGAACAGCTGAGTCATCTCTTCAGACCCATTGCGGCCACATATTCAAAACTGTTGCACTGAGACATTCCAACCTAAAGATGCTAGTAGCACCCCAACACAAAAACACATGTATGGAAACTCCATAACGAAACCTACTATTGCGTATAAATAATGCATGCTAACAAAAACTAAAGCAAAGAATGATTACTGAATTCCACTACTCAGATTCCATGGAATCCAAAAAAAAATCCAGCCTCTCCCAGATCAACAAAGCAGAAAATTAAATAGACTCCCTATTTGGGAAACTGAGGTAGCTTGGTATGAAAGACATTCTAACCAGTAACCACCAAGACACACTCAAAAGCAATGGTGTTCCTTGACCCATTCCATAAATTCCACACAATCCTACCACAAACTTGAACTTGCTGGTTGCATGAGATGAAGCGGGTGAGCAGAGAAGTTCCAGCTGTCAGTTTGGCTCCACTGCTAACCATAAGACTTGCTGCATCCCTCCATGTCTCAGCATCCCGGTCCATATAAGCTCAGCTACAGTAGGATTTTTAGAATTCACCTGGGCTATATTATGCTCATACTGAAATCATCAACAAACGGATTCTGTGACATTACCCCATGCCATTATGTACAGGACTCACAGATGGCAGGAACGTGGCCCTGCTGGTCGTTAGGCAAAGAGCAGAAGAGCAAACACTCTCGGTAGAGGTCAAAAGAAATGCTTCCAGAATCCCCAGGTCAGCCTTGCACTTTGCTGCATAACCACAGGGTCTGAGAAGCAACAGCAGCTGATATAACAGCATGGGCTCAATTAGAACTGGAGCCTTGCCCCTGGGAAGCCTCGGAAACTGAGATAGAGCATGGTACAGACTCAGATGCTTCCAGAACCTTTAGTCATCCATCAAGCAAGAGACTGCTGGGCTCTCCCAGATCTTTGTAATTTCTGCCAAGAATCATACCATTGTTTATAATGTCATATTTTAAGGCTTAGTTTACCGACCAAATACTATTATTAGCTGAGATAATTTTTACTTGGACTCACCAAAAATCAGTGCACATTTCCCTTACATTTGAGAAAACTCAACAAATAGTATGCTGACATCAAAAAATGGAAGACTAGACTGAATAAATTATAAGTCTATGCAATATTTATTACATCTCATTCTGGAGATACAGGAGAATTGTGTGCCCCCATTTCCTGTGGAGCGTCCCTGAACTTTGAACAGTGACTGCAAGCACATCATGCAAGCTCAGAGAAGACTTGTTAAATAAGTAAATGAAAGGAAGAAATAAATTAAAAGTGTGTCCTATTTTTGCGAACACAGAAATGTGACAGGCAAAACACACCTGTGAATAGAATTAACGCAGCTCTGATGTCCCTAAGTACTGGGATTTCGGGAAATCTACTATAATCATTACGGGATGTCTCAACGTTTACCTGTATAATTGGAAAACTAGGACTATTTCCACTTGACAAATGAGAATGTTTGACGTAAGTATCTAAAGATTGGCAGGCTGTGATTAATTAGTAAAATGAATATTAGTGATTAAACTACCACCCTTCAAAAAGCACCTCAGCATCTTAATGGAACACGCAGTTTGTCTGTGGGTTTTGAACTTGTCTGATTAACACCTTAATGAGGTTTTTTGGAATAATCTGACCAAACCTGATATGATACAAGCCAGTGGTAGGAAGAAGTGGTCTACTTATTACAAGACAGCGAGGAGTCTTTCTTAGCTTTGTGTTGGATTTCTGACTGGAGGAATGGGCATTAAGGTCTTGTATTTGTTTGAAGATGTTGTTTTGAAGTTGATTTTTATTTTATTTTGCAGATAAACTTGAGCTCTGTAACTTCCACCTGGCATGTTTGGAGTGGTGCAACTAGCAGTGGCTGAACTACCTGGTGGGATTGATCCTTGTCTTTTCAAATGCTTTTCATATTAAAGAAAAATAAAGAAAAAAAAGTCTCATACTCCCCGCCCACACACACCCCAAGCTACACCTGTCTGATGTTGACAGGGACGCTTGCCATTTTTTTTTAAGGCCTTTTGAGCCTTCCTATGTGACTCTGTGTATAATGAGAGGGGAAGAAGAAAGGAAAGGCCCTCCAGTGAGAACTCCTGTCTGTGCTCTGTGCTTTCTTGCTTTGCCATCTATATCTCAGCTAATGCCACTTGAGCAGGTGCTCTCCTCAAAAGGCATCACTGTACTCACAGAATGCATCTACCCCACACGACAAGCAGCATCTGTGTCACGGGGAGGGAGAAGTCAGAGGAGCTGGGGACAATTCAGTAGAGCACACTGAACACTCTGAGGCCAATCAGCTAGGAGGCCAGCTGCGTAAAGAGGCTCATCTGTTCTTCCTAGACTGCTTGTTTGGGTCAGGGTAAGCCCTGCTGTCTGAGACATCTGCTAATTAAAGGCTAGGGACAAGGAGTCTCCATAGACTTCCCTCTCGAGCATAAATAGCTATTGGCTTCACTGTGGTTTGGCTGCAGTTATGTACCCCTTCTGCTTGTTCTAGCTTTACCAGCAGGCAGGTGGCTTCCATGGAGCCGCAAACCTGCTGGGACCTGGGCCATCCCAGGTGAACTGCCTTGCTTTCTTAGAGTGGAGTTGGAACACCACGATGCATGTCTTCCCTAGCAGCCCCATGCTTTCCGTCAACCTTTTGTAGAGTACACGCTTCAGAAGGTCCCCAGATCTGGCCTTTTTATTTGCTATAAGTTCAAGCAAAATCACTTGATTCTCGGTTTCTCTTTAGATAATGTGGAGGCTTTAGTTCAATTCTGAGGCACCAGGAAGCAGTCTTCAGGCCATTTTGATCTCTCTCTCTCTCTCTCTCTCTCTCTCTCTCTCTTTCTTAGTATGTTCACCTAATGGTTTCACAAGCTATGGCCAGATGCACGAGTAACTTCACTACTATGGTATAGAGAGTTTTGTTCCTCTAGCCCAAGCTCTTTGAGACTGTAACATGGCCTTATTCTTCCTCTCTCCTAGTTGTAAACTAGCAGAGAAAAGGGATCCCAGGATTCATCAATAGATAACAACTTCTCAAAGACAAAATGAAATACGACATCCTTTGCCTGCTTCTAAAGATACAGTCTTTAGAATATATGCATAGGTGGCATATACCTATAATCCCAGCATTTAGAAGTTGAGGCAGGAAGACTGCCATAAATTCAAAGCCAGCCTGGCTTATTTAGTGAATTTAAGACTAGCCTGGGCTATATGGCAAAATTCCGGCAGAGATAACTAAAAAATAATGGTGGCTGGCAAGCTGGTTTAGCAGCACTTGCTGCCAAGTCTAATGACCTAAGTTCAGTTCCTGGGTCCCACATGCTAAAAGGACAGAACCAACCCTCAAACTTGTCCCTTTACTTTCACAATGGATCCGTGGCACACTCTTGCTCACACCCATGCAAAAGCAGTGAAATTGCAGGCAATGAAATCATAGTGTGGTTTACAACAGTAAACAGTACCTGTACTGGACACTGGAATCTGTGCCTGGTTCATCTACATGATAGCTATAACCATCTTTAAATTGATGACTGGCTTGCAGACCACCAGCCTGCCTTCAGTCTTTCATCTTCTGTCACTGGTAATTTTGTGTCCCGAGAGGGCCTAATAAAGATTCGTAGAATGGAGATCTAGGCAAGGCGGGGAAAAGCCAATAACACCAGAGACAAGAGACAAGAGAAGAGTCGGGAGCCTAATTTCTTATTCTTGGTGCATAGAGAAAGCCAGAACAGCCTGTCCCAGTTGCCTGCGCAAGCCACTCACTCGACACTGCCAGTGTTACCTGTACCCTCACTGTGCCTGGCAAAATCTGCTTCCTGCTTAAACTCAGGCTCAGAAAGAATCTCTCTGTGACATTGAGAACAGCCTCAAACAGAACCAACCAAGTCCTGTTAAACCCCCTACTTTAGGCATTTCAGGTTGCCATAGCGTAATATCACAAACCAATGGAGGTTTAATCAGCAAACATTGATTTCTCCCAGCTGTGGAGGTTTGACGGCCAAGAACAAGGTGCTAACCTGCTTACTGCCTGCTAAGTGTTCGCTTCTGACTTACAGACATTTCTCTTCTAGCTGGGTCCTGGCAAGGCACAAGAGCCACGGAGCTTCCTTTTATTAGGTTATCAATGTCCTTTGTTAGGTTATCAATGCCCTTCAACCCTCGTATTGGAATGGGGATTTGAACACATGGACTTTGGGGGAACACTTTAGGTCTATTAACACCATAATGTTAGTCATTCCTTAATTTGCTTGTTTTCCTTTACTTGGAATGACAAGCTTCACCAATATGCGTAAGAAAGTTATCCAAACATTTTTTATTTTAATTAATTCACTTGAGCTTGCTATGCAAGGTTGCTATCACAAAAAAAAAAAAAAAAAAAATCCCTTCATCCTAGTTTGAGGCACTTGACTGTGAGAATAGTTGAAAGGCAGAGCTCTGAAGCCTCAAAGTGAATCAACGATACTACACAGACAGACCCCACTGCTTTCAACTTGACTGTCCTGAGTCCAAGAACCTGAGTGTTGCGGGGATATGTGTGTGTGTGTGTGTGTGTGTGTGTGATATATATATATATACATATACATATACATCATATACATATACATATACATCATATACATCATATACATATATACATATACATATACATATACATACACATACACATACACATACACATACACATACACATACACATACACATACACATACACATACA
>JANHMN010000017.1:43032848-43055704 GCA_030674055.1 Rhabdomys pumilio
TCTTCTTCTTCTTCTTCTTCTTCTTCTTCTTCTTCTTCTTCTTCTTCTTCTTCTTCTTCTTCTTCTTCTTCCTCTCCTCCTCCTCTTCTTCCTCCTCCTTCTCCTCCTATTATTCCTCCTCCTATCCCTCTTCCTCCTCCTATCCCTCTTCTTCCTCCTACCCCTCCTCCTATCCCTCCTCCTATTCCTTCTCCTAATCCTCCTATCCCTCCTCCTCCTATCCCTCCTTCTCCTCCTATCCCTCCTCTTCCTATTCCTCCTTCTCCTATTTGGCCTCCTCCTATTTTTCCTCCTCTTCCTTCCATCCTCATCTCTCTCTCCTCTTCCATAAAGTCTCATTATTTAGCCCAGACAGCCTCAAGCCTCCTGCCAAGGCTGCTAAGCTCTGACATCACAGACTTGAACCTCTGATTTCGGCATCCCATCTCATCCCTTCTCAGAATGTGGTTAAGTGCATTCATTTGTCTAAACCAATCTCCACAATTCTTTCTCTCCTGCAAAGCAAAAGCCTAACATGTATTAAACAATTCTCACTCCTCTCTTCTCTCTCGTCCCCGGCAACTATTTTTTTTTTAGTTTTCTGTACTCTTCCTGGGACTTCATATTTATGGACTCACAATCTTTTTATAAGTGATATTTCACTTGGCACTGTGTCCCCTGGTTTCAGCCATGTGTGTAGTATGTTTCAATACTTCTTTGAGGGTCAACACTTCATTGTGTGTATAAATCATGCTTTGTCTACATGTTGTTAGTCTGTCAACAGAGGGGTCGTCCCACCCTTTGGCTATTGAGAGTGATACTGCTGTGAACGTGGGTGTATAAATATCTTCTCAGTACTGTGTTTCCAATCCTTTAGTGCACACATACCCTGAAGTGGGATTTCTGGATCATAGTAATATCATTTTTAATATTTTGAGAAGCCACCCACACCATCCTCAATGACAGCTGCAATTTTTGTCATCCACCAGAATGTTCCTGTTTCTGCACAGCTTCAATATTGGTTTCTTTTCTGTTTTTCTTTCTTAAGAATATTATTCTATTTGTATCGGTGCAGCCCCACTCCTGTATGTGTGTCTGTGTATTTCATGCAATGTAATGCTTTTGGAGGCAGTAGGAGATCAGATTCCCTGGATACTGGAGTTACAAATGTTTGTGAGTAACCATGTGGATTCTAGGAACTGAACCTCAGTCCTCTGGAAAAGTAACCAGATGCCACTGAACCATCTTTCCAGCCCCATTTTCTTAAACAGCAGCCATCTGAATGGATAAAAAGTGAATACACCGTGTGTTATGTTTATTGTCTGTTCTTCCTAACCTCTATGCTAGCCCAGACTACAGGTCCCATCAGCAAAGAAATACTGATCTGCTGTGTTCACCATTGCATCCTTGCCTAGAACAGCACATGGTATACAGGAAGTGCTCAGTGAGCAGTCTCTGTGTGGATGAATACACGAAAGCTGGGCCTGGTAAAGCAAGCTTGCGTTCCAGCTTGTTCAGGAGGCTGAGGCAGGAGGACTACAAGTTTAAGGACTGCCTGGGCTGCATCATTTGGTCAAGTCTAGCCTGGACAACTTAGCAACTGTGCCTCAAATAAAAAGTAAGAACTCGGCTGGGAATATGATACTCACTGGTACTGCCCTAGACTGGCATACGCAAGGCCTCCATTCAGTTCCCAGCACAAAAGCAAAGCAAACCAAGAATGAACTGAATGGGTAAGAGAAAGACACAAGAAAGGTAGACTGTTCCTTTTCTGGTGTGTATGTCCAGTCTCAGTGTTTCTTTGATTATGGCAGGCTGAGGTTTATATTTACACATTACTTTATAGAAGACATTTAGGATTTGGGGGGGGGGGGAGATTTTTTTCTCTCTTTAATACAAACTTGATGAGTTTTTAATATGTGCCACTATCTTCTACACTATTATTTGTGAATCTGAAGCTCATGGAATTTAGGGTTGTGGGGAGCTCATATGAAGCTGGCAGAAATAGACAGAGAGCCTGCAATACGCAGAAAACTTAGCTGTCATGTAGTAAAGAGGGTCTGCTGCCCACTTGATGTAACTGTAACATCTCGACTGAGCTGTAACACAGATATTTCAAACTGAACGCTCTCCAAAGACAACCAAGCTTCCCCCAATGAACCTGCTTCTGTCCCGTGCTCCTTATTTATTTATTTATTTATTTATTTATTTACAGACAGAGTTTCTAAGAACTGAGGGTGGCCTCAAAATCTCCACGCAGCTGACAAAGATCTTGAATTCCTGATCCTCCTGCCTCCACCTCCCACAGGCCTTCACCACCACTTCCAGCTTTCCAGTACTCCTACCGGAAATGGGAGATGCCTTTTCCCCTCTTTGTAACTGAGTACCTTCTCTATCCACCTGCAAATAAATTATCATTATGATTCACATACACTGAATGCTCAGCCTATGCTAGGCACAATTTTAGATCCATTGTGTCCATCAACTCTCCATTCCTTTTAACTGGATGACACAGAGTCTACTAAAGTTTAGCTGTGATCTAGATAAAGGAACAAGTTAAGTCCTTTGTCCAAAGTCACTCAGCAAGGAGGTAGGTAGCGAGGGCAAGAATCATCTGGCTTCCGAGCTTGCCGACTAAGCTTCCGTGCTAATTTGGACACCCTTTCTGTTTCAACCTTATTTCCTGGAAAGCACGACGAAATGTCTAAGTTGGCTTCCTTCAATTGATATGAGAACATGATTCTTACAATTCAGACCTGTGTATACCCTTCAACTCTATACAAACTTTGGCTACTGCAGGTAGTTAGAGTCAAAGGCAGATTGCTTCTACAAGTGGCTCTAGGATGTTGGGCTTAAGCAAAAGTCCAAGTAGCACTTGACTTTCCTGCATTTTGATGTTTTATTTATTTTTTTCTTCAAGTAGACCGTGTCAGCAAAAATGTAATTAAAGGCTGTCCCAAACCAAATACATTGTAGTAGGTACATTCCTTAATATCAAGTAGGCACATCTATTATCAACACCGAGTTTTGTTCTTTGGAGGATGTACTGGTGTTGGAGTTAAGTGAGCGGGAAGCAGATGGCCCAAACTCTGCTCCTGTCATATTTAATGAAGCATATATTTTAAAATATCCACCACAGTCCTACTGACCCCAATAGTGCCATCTCAAAACTGGGAAGGATAAGAAAGGCTCGACACACCTGGCTGCAGGTGTCGAGACCACTGAAGAGCCAGCAAACATCTCTTCTCAGTTTCAAACTCATTCTGTATCTAATCACCGACATGAAGTCAATTTGCCATCAGATGAACCTTTAAATGAGATACGTGTTAGCCAGATGTCCTGGCTTGTCCCTGTAATCCTAGCCTGGATCAGGCTGAGGCAGGAGGACAGCAAGTTTGAGGCCAGCCTGAGCTCCAGAGTATAATCTCAACTCAAGCAGAGCAAAGAAAAAAAAAAAAAAAAACCCTAAACAAAGATTCGGTTTAAAACCAAAAGAGCACACTTATAAAGGCCCCGAGTTCCCTTTAGCAAACAAAGGAAACTGAAGCCACAGAGCTGTTTGCAAGTCCAAACAGAGGCTAGGAACAGCCAAGTACTCAATGTTACCAGAAAATCCAAGGTCAGCATTTGCAGCTTCATTTCCATCAACCCAGGGCTGCCTTTGACAAAGGATTGTCCTATATTCTGAAAAGTTGTATTCATTCCCAGCCCGATATTTAAGCCTCCTGCAGAGAATCCGGTTACTTCAATGCTCCCAAATGGTGTTTGGCCTTTCTCCTTCTTCCTTTGGATAACATCCGAAAAGGCCCAGAAGATAGAAAACAATGAGCTCGAAGTGATTTCAGCTAAAGACTTTTAGATAAGCATTAGCACACAGAAAGATGCCCTTAACAGAATGGGGACATCTTCTACATCCTACCTGACTTTTAAAAAATACCCCTCAAACACCTGGTCAAAGAAGTGCTGTCTGACCTATATGTGTTTTTGGCTCCTCCCTTCTCCAACCTCATCGCACAACTGAGACTTTTCAAAAAGCATCTCTGTAGTTCCTTGCAGCCAAATCAGAGCATCTTCAAAGTGGCTGGGCTTGACTTTGCCTTGTGGGGTGGGGGTGGGGGAGTGGGGGTGCTGCTAGTTAAAACGACCAAAAAGCAGCAACAAAAAAAAAAAAGCAAATCTCGGGCATCCCAGAGACAGTCTGGCACATTCTGTCAGTCTTCCTAGGAACAGCCAATCCTTGTGAGGCAAAACCTGCAAGCTCCTAGCTACACAGACACATCTAAAGCATGCCTATTGCACCACAGGTTACGTGGGTTGCATGAACTATGGCCAGGCGCACAGCAAACAGCTTCTGTCAAGGCAATCTCATTCTCTTTCTCCTTTTTCCTCGTCGGTGTTTTGAGACAGGGTTTCTCTGTGTAGCATAGGCTAACTCGGAACTCACCTTGTAGACCAGGCTGACCTTGAACTCAGAGATCTGCCTGCCTCTGCCTGTGCTAGGATTTAAAAGCATGCCCGGCCACCTCCCGGCTGCATCCTATTTTCTTAACACTTTGCAATTTCTTCAAAATCCAATCGGACAGTGCCAGTTGTGAAAGACCTACTGTGGGCAGAAAGGAAGAACTCAACTCTCAGAGTCTCTAAAAAAGGGTAACATTTAAAATATTCTCTCTTCAGTTGGGGTCATGGTGGTACATGTGAGTTCCAGGACATCCGGGGTTACACAGAGAAACCCTGCCCCTACCCCCCCAAAAAAACCCAAATCAAAACAAACAAACAACAAAACCAAAAAGGAAAGAAAATAACTCTTAACTGGGTCTGATTGCATGTATCTTTGATCCGAGCACTCTGTGAGTTTGAGGACAGCCAGAACTACTTAGAGAAGCCCTGTCTCAACATACAAACAAACGAATATCTTTCCTGTCATGTGTATTCCAGAAATGTTTTGGTTCCCTTGAGTGGTAAAATTTCCCCATCCTTTGCTCTCACTCTCAGAAACACTTCCTAAATCTTAGGGAAAGAGCTAACAGGACCTCAGGCCAAAGTCTGGGTTAGCAAAGAACATGCAGGTTTCTCTGTTCATGTCTTCTGCTATTGCTTGCTCAAGGCTTCTTGGAGCAATGAGGGATGGTCCAGGCCTCTTCTGGACCTGGGAAGGAAAGGTACTGTGACCGAAATGTCTGTCCTAGGCTCTTAAGGGAGGTCACCCTCGGGAGAGCTGTGGCATAGAGCCATCATGTGACAACACCTTAAACCTGCTCCACAGGCAAGAGTGACTTTTCTCCATTGTTTCCCCTCCCCCCCTTTTTTAAACCATAGAAATCACATCAATAATGAAAAGCTATTTAAAAGTACTTTTCCACAACCAATGTTTAAAGGAAACACGTGCCAGAGCTGGGGAAGACATCTCAGTGGGTGTGGCTCTTGCTGAGCAAGCATGAGGACCTGAGTTTGGATCACCAGACCCACCTAAAATGTCAGGCCTAGTGGCGTGTACTGGTAACTCCTGTGTTAGGAGGAAGAAACAAGAGGATCCTGGGGGCTGGGGGTGGGGCGAGGTGATGGGTGGCAGGGTACATGGTAGGTATAACTGGCCATCTAGTCGAGCCAATCAGTAAAGTCTAGGTTCAACGAGAGGCCTCTCCAAATCTGAACTGGTAAGTGATCCAACACTACCTGATCTCAACCTCTGGCCTCTGCACATGTACATGGGACACGCTCGCATACACGTGCACACCCGCAGACACTACATGCACAGAGAAAACAAGAACATGCATGTTTCCTAGCGAGAACCTCAATTGAGGAACTACTTGGCATATTTCATGGGGGACATGGGCGGAATTTGTTCTCAGCCTCAGGAGCACCATGACAGAGTACACCCTCTATTCTTCCACTGTGGGGGTAGTAAGGCAGCATGGGGCAGCCCTCCAGGAGTTATATACCCTCTGTGATGGGGACTGGGCAGGTAAGAGGATTAAGAAAAGAAATGCTGAATTGGCAAATGTCGGTGATCTCAATGACGGCAGGAAGCAGACCGTGAAGGCGATGCTTGGTTGATGGAGAGAACGAGAGTCCAGCTTCTTAGATCCGAGGCAGCCAACGTGTCTTGGCCAATTGATAAACAGGCTTTTCTCTCTGCTCTGTTCCTAAGCATGCAATGAACCGAGTGAACGTAAGGGAAGAACTATGGTTCTTTGTGGGTTTATCCACCCTCCTAGTCTTCTCTGTAGAGAAGGCTTCACTGCTTAGGAGGGGCCTGCCGGGTCAGGTCTCTGGATGGGTAGAATTCACCTCCCTGGATCTTCTTTGTTTGGTCAGCCAACTGGCTCCCAGGTGGGAAGACATTTTTGGCAGTGAAAGCAGCACACAGCAGGCAAGAGGCCGAAGAAAAGGCCGGGGGAATGGAGGGGGTCATGTGACGGGAGACACACAGTTAGCCGTGCTACAGACAAACTGAAAAAGATTCAGTGGGAAGCCCGACTGGCTCGCTCTGCCAAGAGAGAAAAGCAAAGGAAAATTTATTTGAAAAGAAACCTTTTTCCGTTCCCTTGGTAGCGGCAGCCAATGGAAGTCACATTTCCTACTATGTCCGTCCTTTCCCAGTGTGGATTTCTCCAACATTTCCAACTATCACAATAAGAGTCTGCTTCATCGATGCTTCTTATTCAATAGAATCCATTAATATTTCAAGTTGGTCCTGGGGATGACACTGGAGCTTCCCACAGACATTCTGTCTGAATATGCTTACAGAGACCCAGTTAGCAGCAATGGCTGGGTAACTGAATTTCTGGAAACCAATATGGCGGCGCATGTCCTAGGTTTGAGGGATTACAGGCATATGAAATGACGAAATAAAAAAAAATTCCATGAAGTCTCCTTCCTCACCCTACCCTGTGCTGCTAATGGATTCGGGAAATCACTGATAGCAATTCAGTTGGCACCAGAACCTCTTTAAATCCATCTTTATAGAACTCAGTCACAGCCCTGGAAGTTTGCTCCTAGGAAGATCCTGTCCTTTAGTGCGAGGGTTAGCTACAGCAGTGGGGTCTGGAGGTGGCTATATGGTGTTGGGTAAGTAGGACAGGCTTCGGGGCTAGGCAGCATTAGTGTATGCTGTCCCTGCCATTTCTAAGCTGGGTGACCTGAGCTAGTCTGTTAAGCTTGTAGTCTGTGTCTTTATGACACAGACCATAAAGGCATCCCATTAACAGGACTGTTGTGAAGCTGGAAATTTTATAACAACAAGTCCTTATCTTTTAAATCACAATTTACAAGATTGAAAAGTGATATTTTGAGTGTACTTCAAAATAATCTGGAGGTAAAGTACATAAAAAAAACAAAAACAAAAACAAAAACAAAAACAAAACCCTTGGCAGGCTGGGCACAAAGTCACACACTTTTAAACCTAGCCCTCAGGAGTCAGAGGCAGTTCTGTGAGTTCAAGGGTAGCCTGTTCTACATAGTGAGTTCCAGGACAGCTAGGGAAGTGTAGAGACACCCTGTCTTAATCCCCCTTCCTCCAAAAAATAGAAAAAGGAAGAAAAGGTGGAGGAGGAAGAAGAAGAGAAGAAAGAAGGAGAAAAGAAAGGAAAGAAGGGAGGGAGAAAAGGAGGGAGAAAGGAAGGGAAGAAGGGAGAGAAGAAGGGAGAAAAGGGAGGGAGGGAGGGAGGGAGGGAGGGAGGGAGGGAGGGAGGGAGGGAGGGAGAAAACTTGGCTAGAGTTATCCAGATTGGGTGAGAACCTAGAGAGAAGGTTGTTACCATTCTGTCCCAAAATATTTATAATACAAATTTAAGAAAGAGAATGTAGTACATTAAAACCCTTCAAATATGGCATACATGTGTGCTCAATAAATATAATCTGTTAGAGTTAGGGGAGGGTCTCAAAGGCTTTATTCACAATTACAGAGTCATCAGGAGTTGAGCCTGCCTCTGGACGAAAGCATATGGGTGGGTGTGCACAGCAAACGTCACTGTCACCCATGACTGCCCAAGTTTTTCTGTTTCGAAATTTGCTAACTCAGCTGAATGCATTAATCATACCATGTTCATACACAGAATCACAAAGATTCACTGTGGCTTCAAACAGTTGCTACCCAAACCCAAAGCAAAGCACTTCTAAATTTCAATGACTTCTACAGCTCTTTACAGAGGTTTGAGGGATTACAAGCACATGAAATAATGGAATAAAAACTATTCCATGAAGTCTCCCTCCTAACCTTACCCTATGCTGCTGATTGATTCAGGAAACCACTGATACCAATTCAGTCGGCACCAGAAACTCTTTTAACTTTTGGAATGTCTTAGATAAGGTGTTTAGCTGGACAGGAAGCCCTACCCTGTAGTAATTCTAGGTTGGATATTCAGGGAGCACTTAACTTAAAATTAAATCAGCATTTTAAAATGCCATGTCCCATCATTATGAAAGAATTTAAAGTACCAGCCCTGGTACAGACCAACTTGGCTCTTCTGAAAACTGGGATAACCGACCGCTCTCTTCTCACATTGCTACAGAAATTGAGCAAATTAGATAAAATCCAAAGTACATTGCACCAAGCCTGGAACGCGGCAGTTGCTTAGTACAAGTTGCTGTGCTGGGCCACATTGTTATCTTCCTTGGCATTCAGTTACTACTTAAACCCAGTGGGTCTCCAAGCACAGAGACATACCACATAATTACAGACATCGTTTTCTCTCTCATAAGTCTAGATTTTTATGGAACTGCAATATCTACACAGAGATGAGTGGATGACTATAGTACTGTCACGGATGTCTATCTGTCCTCTTCTATGTGATTCCCACGTCTTTACATGTCCTGTGACAATGTGTTTCTTACACTAAAAGAAAAATGAGACATAAAATATAAAGAGAAACACACGGTCCAATTCAAGTCCAGGAGCCATTGTTATTAGTATGCTGTGTCAGCTGAAAAGCACTGTCTGCTTGTGTGTGTGTGTGTGTGTGTGTGTGTGTGTGTGTGTGTGTGTGTGAATGTGTGTGTATGTGTATGTATGTGTATGTGTGAATGTATGTGTGTCTATGCATATGTGTGAATGTGTGTGTAAATAATATATGTGTGTAAATGTATGTGTGTTAATATGTGTGTGAATGTTTGTATAAGAATGTGTGTGTGAATGTGTATGTATGTGTATATGTGAATGTGTGTGTGAATGTATGTGTGTATGTATGTGTGTGTAAATGTATGTGTGTATGTGTGTGCTAATATATGTGTGTGAATGTGTAAGTATGAATGTTTGTGTAAGAATGTGTGTACGTGTGAGTTTGTGTGTGTATGTGTGTGAAATAAGACTGGAGCACCTTTAGCAAAAACTTTAGAGGTCTTTGCTTCTCTAAGAAGCCAAGGCATAATGTAAAGTCTTCATCTTACTCTCACCAACAACCAGTCATTACTCCCTCTTCTTTTGTCTTCATCTTTCTGTACAATCCTGACTTCCCCAAATCATACTCCTTGTTAATTGTGTGGTCCTCTTCAAAAACACATTGCATCCTGGAAGGATCTTCTTCTCTACATCACTAGAACCCAGAACTATGCATTTGTTTGTTTGTTTTGCTTTTGAGAAAGAACCTCTTGTAACTTTGAACTTGCTGTTTAGTAGGAGATGACCTCTTAGTCCTGCCTGTTCTTGAGTCTGCCTCCTAAGTGTTGGGATCACAGAGCCACTCCAGCCTTGATATATATATATATATTTAAATTTTGATTTTATTATTAGTGTGTATGTGCTTATGTGAATTCTCTGTGTGTAAGTGTGCACTTATGCACGCCATGACGCTCCTGAGGAGGTCAGAGGACAACTTCCAGTTTTCTATTTCCACTGGGATCATATCTAGGTCTGCTGATTTGCACAGAACCTTTACATATCAGTCATCTCACCAGGCCTCAAAGAATAATTTTTAGTGAATGGCCTCCTTTCTCTTTCCTTTCTCCACTCGACTGCAGAAGAGAATTTAGATCTACAGCCTGGCTTTCGGAAACCTTACATGGCTGAGCACTAACTTGCAAACACATAGAGGAAAAATGCATCGCATGGAGCATTGTAGAGGACAGTGGAAAACAAGGCCTGCCTCAACCCTGCAGGGTGCACGCCCCTTGGTTCTGCCTTCTGGACTATTCCTGAAGCTGTCACACAACAAGAACAACAAACCCCCCTCTCCATCCAAATGCCAACTTTCTGGGGTTGTTTCTCCTGTCCTTAACAACATGTCATGGAATCTTTTAACAGTCTCACAGCCCAACACACGGTGCTTAAGTCTAATGTTGCCTTTTTTATTCATGAGGAAAACTGGAATCCGTGTGTCTTACAGGATCCTGGTGCGTATGCATACATACATGCATGCATGCATGTGTGGTGTGTGTGAGAGAGAGAGATGGGGGCGGGAGGGGACAGCAGACAGAGACAGAGAGACACTGAGAGAGAGGTATATGGTTCCTAAATCATATTGTCCCTTACTGTGTCTCCCTCACTGCTGGGTACCTATTAAGTGATCAAAACCCCTGCAGGTGAACGGGAATTTCTTGCCTGAAGCCTACCTTTTGCTGCCTGACCCCATTTGTACCCTAACAGTACAAATTTCCCTTTCTTTCTTTTACCTCTATGTAGGAGTGACTCTCCAGCTTCACAGATCTAAAACTATTAACATCCTAGATGAAACAGAAAGCCATCAGTGAGGCTGGGCCCGGTGGCACAGGCCTGTGATTACAAATACTCAGGAGGCTGAGGCAGGAGGATTGAAAGTTGGGGGTAAGGAGAGATATTATAAAGAAAAGGGGAGGAGGGAGAAGAGGTCAGGAGCCCTGTGAATCAGGGGAGCTCAGGGGGCAATCGAAGACATACCAATAGCATTTCCCGAATTACTCTGCACCTTTTGTGCAGAGACCCGAGGAACCAAGCCTTCCCGAAATGCCACCCAGCATCCACAGCCCTCTGGAATTTGCCTGCATGGCATTTTAATACTGTAGCCATTTCAGTATTAGCCCATGCAGAAAATGAATTCCACTTTCCTGGCAACTCAAGAGAATACCGTTCATGCCGTTGCTTTGCTTAAGTGCAGAACTAGGAGAGCTAAGGTGGGATTTCTGCACAGAATTCATTTTGCAGAACATAAATTTGGTGATTTGTGTAGCCTTGCCTTCCGTTGCCGATTTCATGTTACCCTCTGCTTAGCGTCTCATCAACGCTATCTTGAACAAGTCCAAGACAAAACAAGAAGACAGCTTTCCCCAATAAAAGCCTTTATCCCCCCCCCCCGCCCCCACAAAGCCATTTTTCTGTAAGCAGAGTATGTATATGTAGTTCCCTTCTCTCTGCAGTGGGTTTGAGGAAGCACACCCTTCCTCCAGTTTTTCTAGCTCCTCCTGTAGCCCTCATGGATACTCTCTTGGACTAAAAAGAGTAGATTTTAATGGATGGGCCAAGCATGCTCTTTTAAGACATTGATGAAAAGCTGCAAATACTCTCTTATTTGTGGATACAGAATCTGTTTTCCTACTTTTTCTGTTTTTAATCTTTGACAACATTAGCTGAGAAGGATAAATGTCACCACCTCTGCAGCTAGCTGTATCTCAAGAGCAACAACAAAAAAAAAGACACTTAAATCGGTAACCTTTGTGGGCTCCTTTGGCTTCACAAAGGCCTGGGAGGCAAGGAGCTGATTAAAATCGGGAATCAGGTTGCCTAGACTGGAAGGTACGACTTGGTCATTTATCTTAGCTCTTCTTAAAATCTGAATTATTATTTTACCTGTTGTATATTAAAATCATGATTATTACTAATTTATTCACTCAATGATTACTGCTCTGATATAGTATTGAATCCTCTTCACAGAGAAAAACAGAGTTAAGTCTGCAATAGTTACATCTTTATTGTCAACTTGACTGGACTTCAGAACCACTGGAGAGATAGATTTGCACCTCTGGATATGCCTATGACAGTGGTCCCAGGAGATTTCACCTAATTACCCACCATGAAATGGACATAGTCATCCCATGGGCTGGCATCCCAGAGCCAATAAAAAGACTGCAGACACAAGGTGACCAGCTATCCCATGCTCCTGATGCAGGGTTTCCTGATCATGATAAACTGGCTATACCTCAAATTGTGAACCAAGATAAACTATTTCTTCCTTTTTATTTTCCTAATTGTGTGGGAGCTGGAGGAAAGATGAAATATGCATGTGCACATGTATGAGTGCGCGCATGTGTGTTCATGTATCTGTGCCTATGTATGTGTGTACATGTATATGTGTGCCCATGTGTGCGTGTGCATGTGTGGGTGCACATGGCTGTGTATAAACTTACAGAAACCCAGAAGTCAATACAGAGCACAGTCCTCTATTTCTCTTCGTCTTACTTTTACGTGGGGTCTGGGGATCTGAACTCCTCAGTTCCTCATGCTTACTCGGCAATCATGAGACCCACTGAACAATCCTGTGGCCCTCTTCCTTCCTTCTGTCAGCTATTCCAGCACAGCATTGACAGTAGGTAACTAATGGAGTCTGTTAGCCCTGTAGGTATTTTAGATGCCCAGCAAGCTTACGATGCTCCCCTAGGCATAGAGAAAATACCTTCCTTCACCTCAAAAGGCTTACCTCAACCTGCTTGTCCAACTTACTTAACTTGTTACAGAAAGCAGTTTCTTCACCTTTGGGAAAGAGTAATTTTTCATGCTACGTGAGATAATATGACATTTAATTAAGCTATTGTAAACTTCTCAATAGGTAAATAACTACTGTCCCACTATTTACTGGTAGTCTTAGCTCTGTGCACAAACCATGATATCGAAAGACAAAGGAGAAACTATTGGGGGTGGGGGAACAGCTAAAAAGAATATTCCCTAGGAAATGATAAATTTTCACCTGAAGTCAAAAGAGTCTTAATACATACTTACTAATAAATAATTCTACCAACAAATATAACCAGTCTCCACTGAGCACTTATTCTGTGTATCCCGAGTTAGGCAGAGAATTCAGAATTGTTTATGTACAATCATAGTTAATTTTCTTCACAAATGTTTACAGTTTATAGCTATTATTATTATCATCATTTTCATCACTTCAAAATAGAGGTCACTTGAAATTAAAATTATATGGTAGCAACTGAGGTCCAAGGAGGAGAAACAACATGTCCAAGAACACGCCTAGCTCAGAGTCGAGCTGTGGTAGTGTGAAAGCGAAGGAGAGAGAGGATCTATGCTCCGTCAGCTTCCGTGTCCACTGTGTGCCCTGAAATCCTAATGCCAAATGTATTATCAGAAGCCATTCTCTTCCATTTGCCTCTTGACAAAGTTAAAAATCAAACTCAAACCTCAAGCTCTGGGCCTAAATATGAGTAAGTATGGCTTTTTAGGTACCTTGGGGGTAGTGTGGGGAGAAAAGAAACAGTCTTTTATCTTACTGCTTGTAAACAACTGCCCGGCAAAAACCATCAAGGTGAAAAAACTTATTTTCACATGTCTTAATATATTATAAGGTATACCAATTAAGTATATTTCAAGCTATTTTTCCTATACAAACTCGAGATACCCAAATGAAGGTCGTATTTTTATTGATTTGGATTTATTTTGAGATGGCCTCACTATGTAGTTTGGCTTAAACTTACTATACAGATCAGGCTAGCCGCAAACTAATAGAGACCCATGTGTTTCCGCTTCCCTGATGATGGGGCTAAAGGTGTGTACTCCTATACCTGGCTAATTTGGACCTAAATGTCTCCCAATGGCTTCCACCTAGAATGTTTGCCCTGTAGTATTGGGAGATAGTGGGGAAATGGTTAATGGAGGAATCCCCTTAAAGGCCCTGGGTGCCCCTTCCTTCTTCCTTCTCTGTCTGTCTCTGTCTCTGTCTCTGTCTCTGTCTCTGTCTCTGTCTCTGTCTCTGTTTCTGTCTCTCTCTCTCTCTCTGTCCTCCCTCCATTACCAACTACCATAAGGGAAGCAGCTTTGTCCTGAAATGTACTCCCAGCCTTGCTGTTCTGTCCTTTCATAAACCCAAATTGATCAGACCAAGTAGACAAATAGCATCTAAAGCAGTTCTCAACCTGTGGGTCCCGACCCCCTGAGGGGTCACATATTAGATACCCCGTATATTAGATACTTATGTTACGATTCATAACAGTAGCAAAATTACAGTTATGTATAGCAATGAAAAGATTTTATGGTTGGGGGGTCACAACATTAGGAATGCTATCAAATGGTCACAGCCTTAGGAAGCTTAAGAACCACTGTTTTAAGGCTTTCCCAGGTTGTTCCTTCTTGCTTCTAAGTTGATTATCTCAGGTGTATGTTGTTGTCACAAATCTGCAACTTCTCAGTAAGCACTGATTTAAAAAAGAAAGAAAAAGCCGCATGTTTACCAGAAGCCCCCCCCCCTTTGAATTGCTAAAACCTTCAAGAGAATGTCACTATTTTCATACTTCATATTATAACCCCAGCTCTCCAGAAGCCCAAGCTGGCCTCATTCTGCCAACTGCAGGTTGGCAGGCACCAGGGCAAGCAGCAAATGTGCTGCAGAATCTGAAGGCAGCTCCAAAGCAGGTGCTCCGGGACTATTCTCAGCAATGACAGCATCATTTCATTTAGTACTCAGCTTGCCAAGGGAATGCGTTTGAAGGGGAGAAATATTCATCTGAATGTATACATGCAAACCTATTTATTTTAATACTGGGATTAGAAAATGAAAGCATCAGCTGGCTTTATGTCGAAGTGAGTAAATACACTGTTGCAATAAGGATATTGCGAATCTTTCACGCAAGGGTCAGGCTGTCGATAAGCTCTATGTATGCGCTCTGCTCTGCGTAGCAAAGTGCGTTCGTTCCGTTCAGACATGGCGTTTTGCAATGATAAAAAAACGTACTTTTCCTGTAAATTTGCATAGTTCTTAAAGCTTTCCCGGAAACATGAAAACAAAAGCAAAAGAAAATTTAAAACACAGCACTAACATCCTCAACAACAAAACATAACAACAACAACAACAAAAACCACACTGGGCTTCTCAGGGTGGAGCACACTCCCAGTATTAGGGAGACAGAAGCAGATGGATTTTTATAAATTCAAGGCCAGCCTGATCTGCATACTGAATTCCCGGACAGCCAGGAATACACAAAAGACCCTGTCTCAAAACAAAACAAAACAAAACCACACCCACCAAATATTACTTTCCAAAGTAGCTCTTGGGGATTGGGGCTGTTGTTACGGGTAGAGTACTTGATTAGCTTGTGCTAGGCTCAGTGTTTAATTCCCTGAACTATAGAATAAAAACCTAAACTTTTAAGTGTGCTAACACAGACTTCTAATCCCAACACTTGGGTAATAGGGATCAAAGGATTGGCTACATAGTTAAGTTTGAGACCAAAATTGGGCTACATAAGACCTCCCCCCCCATAAAAAAATCAAAAAGAAAAAAAAAAGCCTAACCTTTCTTGATGAGCCAGCATTTCAGTGTGTGTCAGAGGATGAACCTGTCCTCACAGCCTAAAAGGAAAAGATAATTCTTTCCCAAACCCAAGTACCTTCCAATGCAGAGAAATCACAGAGAAAAACCGTGATTCAGTTGTCACACCCAAATAAACTACTCACCACACACAGTCAACTATATACCGTAGGTCAACAAGATGCCTAACATTACTTTAACTAAGTGAAACAATGTGTACACCCAAGATAAACAAAAGAAAACAGAGCGTGCTTACGTCATGGTTTTAGATATTCACTTAGACACCTAGTTTCTGAGATGCCAGGGATGGACCAGAACAAGGGTGGAACAGCCCAGACATGGGAGCAGACCACCATGCATAACCTTAATAGAGGAAGGGTAGATAATGCCTTCTGTAAAGATAACTTCCTACTAGCCACAGGAGACCAAACCTTCATTAATACAAACAGGGACTACAGGACACTCGAACACTAAAGTTTGCATGTGAAATGTTGTGCTTGTTGTTCACCCTCAGAATGCTGTCTCTCACTGGACGGGAACAAATAGTACCTATGTATAGTAACGCTACACACACCTACATATGAGCTCTGCCCGAAGCACACAAGGTAGATATCCCGTGTGTGTCGGAAATCTCACTCCGTGACTATTCCTTTCACTCTAGTCTCTCCTCGTTGCACCCCCACGCAAAGCCATTTCTTTTTTTCCCCAGGTCAGAAATAAGAGATGATACACAAACAAGACAAAGTGCTCACCGGGACCAAGGGTCTCTCTAGTATCCCTGGGTAACCTAAAACTACTCAGAAAGTTAAGAGCGTTGGCTACCTCCTGCTCCTAACAACTGATCACCATTCCACTACGTCCCCAATACTCCTGGACTCGCAAACGGTAGTCTCCACTTGTCTTATCTAGGGTTCCTCCATCTGCTTTCAAGGGAATACCATCTTGAGGTATCCATGGCCACCTCCACTGAAAAGACAGTACTCTCATGGTTGAGATGCTCCCAGCTCTGTCCTGCCGGCCACCTCCGCCCCTTTGTGCTTTCCCATTCCTTGATCCACCATAGCCCCTAAATCAGCAACCTCTAGCTTTCAGCGCAACTCTCTGAGCTATCTCCTTAGAGAATCCCGCTCCATCTTCCTCAAGGAGGAGCTCATGCCTCTCTCACCTACTCTTTCCGGGGTTCCCCTCCCTTGGGCACCCCCTTCCGCCCTGTTCTTTCTCTACTCGGCATTCCCCTCCGGGATTCCGTTCCCCTCTGCCCTGTGGAGGGCGCCCCATGAATTCGCACAGGGCTACCCCTCCTTTACATCATTCCTCTCCTGTTCTCTGGGATCAGACACCCTCAATACACGGTCGTGACATCTACTCCAAACCTCAACTCTCCAGGTTCCCATCCTCAGGCTCCTCACCATCGCAGTCCGGATTCCCTTGCTCCAGCCCTTCAGGGCTCTGAAGCTCCCCAACTCCACGGTCTGAACTGTCTGTTCTGCATTTTAAAAACCGATATTAAAACTCTAACATCGGGTCCCAGCCCGGGGTCCTTAGGATCGGGGCACCTGCCAGTTGCGGTTCTACATCCTCCCTGCAGGTCGGGTCAGGCGCTCCTCTACGCCGAGATCCTGACGTCCCCGCCTCCCAGCTCTGGCAGAGGCTCCCCAGCATCTCACTGGAGACCTGCACCCTGCCTGCTCCCCGCCCCCACAGGCAGGACTTACCAACACCAGCCGCGGCCGAGCTCCTGCAACCCAGCTCCGCCAGCCTCAATCTCGACTCGGGGTCCGGGAGAGCTCCTTCCGAGCCGCCCCGACTGCCAAGGGCTCTGCACCCGAGAGAGGCCGGGAGGAGGGGACAACCCGGACGGCGACGCCCAGCTCCGCCCTTTCCCGGCCCAGGGGAGGGCTGCCCAGCCGGGTGCAAACCCTGCTGCTACAGCCACCGCAGCCGAGGAAGTTGACTGATGCCGCTTCCTTCCACCCTTCCACTCACCTTTAGACCCTCGCCATCTACCCCTAGTTTCCCTTAACTGCAAACCCCTCGGGGGCCTTAAGACAGCCAGAGATGCAGTTTGCACTCTGTTCTTTCCCAAAACCATTTCCTAAACCCCTTGGGAGGGGAGAATAACAAACTTCATCTGCCATTTTCAATACTGCCCTTCTTTTCTCTCATTGCCCTAGAGTGAACTCAGGGTAATGCCCAGGAAATCACGAAGGCACTGTGGACATACTTTCACATCACCGTGCAAGACTCATACTTCTGCTATGGTTGCATGTGTGAGTGCATCATACAAGTCACTGGACACATGTATGCCTGCCGTGCCAAGCAGACCCCTCTACCCCACCCTCACCATGAAACCTCCATCTGCTAAGTCCGCCCACAGTGGCCTGAGTTGTTTTTCACCCACAATGCACCCTGTATTTATCATGATTTTTTTTTTTAATCCATTTAGGAAACAGGACCATCAGTAAAGAAATCAAATTGGCTTTGCTGCTGAAAAGCTGCCTGTATCATCGGGAAGAAAGGGAATGGGAAGGTCAGATCCCGGGAAGATGGCCTCTCCTGTAGGAGGTCTATCTTCATTCACTACTGTTGTGAGACCACCGTTGGGCTGATTTCTGGACCGAGTTTGGGCACTTTTCGTTTAAACCCACCCTGTTCCAGGGAAGAATCTAACCATGTTTTTACCATTCCCAGTACTTAAATCTCTGTTATTTGATGTATCTTTAGCAAAATACCTGGAAGCGAAGTGAACCATTTATACGGTGGGATTATGTTCATTCCATAAATGAAGACGTTTGGGTTTTGGGCTGTTAGGTGCAGGTTGAAGCAGATTCGGACCCCGAGAGAGTCCAGGGACTTGTCTCAGTTCCACAGCTTCCCACACAGGGCAATGACCCGGTATGTGAAGGCAGGGCTGTAAGAGCTCAGGAGGCTCTATGACACTCTGCTGCCTTAGCTTGTACTGCAGCCCAGAGATGTGCAGGCTGCTCTTGTATCTTGGGAAGCTGTGGGCTTTCATATTAGCAAGTATTTCTTCTTTTAGCCAAAGACCTGAGCTGTAAAGTGATGCTATATAGGGGACCCCTGCCACCTTCCACCCCCAACACACACACACACACACACACACACACACACACACTTCTACTCGGACATAAACTAGAAACAAAATTAAAAGTCCCCAAATCTGAGGGTCTACCCGCAGGTTCAGCTCAACTGATGTGAGTTACATCATCAACAATAGAGAACATGAAACATGTCTTCGCCTGTTCTTGCAGCACCTTCTACCCCGCACCGGGTTTTGAGTGAGCAACAGCCAAGGTATACATCAAAAAAAAATCCACTGCATAAGGAAGCTGAGGTGTCTCTGGTGGCACCAGCCTCTGATGTGTGGTTGCCACTTCACACTTAGCTCTTTAAGCCCATGCTCACATTTCTGACAAGTTCTGAAACATCCCTAAACATGCTTCTGCCATTTTGGACTGTATGTTCACGTGAAGCTGTGTTTCCAGGACTGATGGTTGTAAAATAAACGCATAAACCAACCCTGGAAAACTGAAGATGTTCTACTCCTGAGTCCAAACTATTCAGCCAGTTTAAGTCACTGTAAAAAGAAACAAGCACACTCATCTCATTAGTGTGTAAAGTCACGTTAGTCTTTAATAAGTGGTAAAGCCATATGTATGCCAAAGAATGTCTTAAGGTGATGGTCTCCTTGTTTTTAATTGGGGACCGTAGGAGAGGGGGCCTCTTCTATCTGTAGGAGTGTTCACAGGTTCTTCTAGCATCTCAGGCTTGTACCCTGTGAGGGACCTGGTGGCTGGATATGTGGGTGTGTTCTCACTATCTCAGATAGGCACTGGGTAGTTGTAGTGTGTGACCTTGTTGATGCTGTTGACAGATCTGGTGTATGGGGCTGAATGGGGGCATATTACACCAAGGCTGGTGACGGTGACGGTGATGGTGATGGTATTGGCAATTGTAATTGTACTGGTTGGTTTTTCGTGTGTCCATTTAACAAAAGCTGGAGTTATCACAGAGAAAGGAAACCTCCCTTGAAGAAATGCCTCCATGAGATCCAGCTGGAAGGCATTTTCTCAATTAGTGATCAAGGGTGAGTGGGCCCGTTGTGGGTGGTGCCTTCCTGGGCTGGCAGTCTTGAGTTGTATACAAAAGCAAGCCAGGGTAAGCAAGCCAGTAAGTAACATCCCTCCACGGCGTCTGCATCAGCTCCTGCTTCCTGGCCTGCTTGAGTTCCAGTCCTGACTTCCTTTGGTGATGAACAGCAGTGTGGAAGTGTTAAAGCCTTTCCTCCCCAACTTGCTTCTTGGTCATGATGGTTGTGCAGGAATAGAAACCAACAGTGATGAGACACTTATCACAACAATGATAAGACAGTGATGGTGAGGGGCGTGGCCATCACCGGCTGCTTTACCCAGGCATTCTGAAAGAAAGTGGGGAGTCTCAGAGCCATCTTAGTCTCAGAATAGGTAACCTAAAATAAATTATTCAATGACTTAACACTGGTATAACACACAGGCATTGATATCTGGGTGAGAAGCCCTGTTCATCACTGGCCTTCCCAGATCCACTAGATAACTAGCAATGTTTTCTCATCATTTATTCGTATCTCTTAAAAATCTCTTGGTATTTGCTAGTTGTACCCTACAGTGCCAAAAAGTATCGTGCAGGCTTCTGGTGGAGAATTGCCAACAGTTTTACCTGAGTATGAAGTCTATATACAATCAAACCAGCCAGCAAGACAAGATGAGGGGCCGCTGCTAGGAGAGTGGCAAGTTTGTTACGGACTTAGGACTTATTCGACCACTTTCTGCTTGCATTTGGAGGGGACTCCACAGGATTCATATCTGGTCCAATCAAAAGCCTATAGCTAAGCAAACCATAGGCCCCAGTTGTTTTGCTAAGTAGTCATGCCACCAGGGAAACTCCTTCCATTGTTTTGCTAAGTAGACATGGTGTACCCACAACATTCCTTTCTAAATAGCTATGTACATATGTCCATAAACCAGTGTTGCTGTCAGTTTTGGTTAGAGAAGCATTCCCTTTCCCGTCTCTAGTGGTCAACAGTAGCCAAAGAAACGCATAACTGGCCAAAGTACTAAGACTAAGGGAGTACTGAATGCCCAGCCACAAATGGGACAACAATGCCATTTTTTTTTTTAAAGTATCACTGATTTCTTGGCATGACGTGATGGTTGCTCTCCTGAACTCATAGCTGTAATTTCTGGAACAAGATCTACATAAGATTCTACACTTTGGCATCCTGTCATGGGAGGGGTGTGATTCATAGGGCCTCATCTTCTCTAAGGATTTAAAAGCAGTTAATGGCCAATGGGGAGTGAGAGATATTTTCGTCAGTGGTGATACCACCGGAACGATACCTATAATCTTGTAAGCAACCCTTACAAGAAGCTAATCAGGTAGCAGAAGAACAAAACAGAAGGCGAAAATCGAGGGAGAGTTAACTGGGAAGAGAACTGGGGTCAACCAAAATAAGAAGGGGACAAGAGAAAGTAGTGAGGACTAGTGGTGAATACAGCCCAAATACATCACGACCATGTGTGAAAATGTGCTAATGAAACTCATTATGATATATAATTAATACATGCTAATAAAAAACATTCTTTAAAAAAATAAAAAGTATTGCATCTTCAAAAGAACAGACGCTTATTATTATTATTATTTTTTTTTACCATAAAGTGATAGACTAGTATGGACAAGAAAATTTATTTTATTTATTTATTTATTTTTATAACTCTGAGGAAGACAGGTTTACAGTGACCTTTCTATATTTGCATCATAATAAAAGACTTTGGGTTCTCCTCTGCTGGGACATTCTGGAAGACTCTTAGTATATGGAAGTTCGCAGTCTAGTCGATGTCTCTGCATGTAACAGTCCCACCAGGCAATACCATGTTTATCTGAGATTTTTTTCTAAGATCTGAACTGGCAATGTTCACCCAGTAAGAAGAGCAAATTGCTGAACCAGCCATCATTCTACCAGACACCCTTTTTTCTTTTCAGGTTGCCCTTAATGGCCATGACAAAGGAGTCAATTTGCACGTTTAGGAGCTGTTTCTCCCAAAGTCTGACAAAATAATTTGATCTGTTTTATGTTGTAAACAAACCGAACTGGCACACCATTTCCGATAAAATTTCTACTTTGTGCTTGCATATTTGATGGCTTTCTCAAGGTGCTCAAAGAACACATGAGAGCATCCTATTGCCAGCCTTGCTGCATTTGCATGATGTGGGCTGGTGCTGACCTTGCTGCAACACAAGATAAACTGTTAATTGTAGTTCTGGTCCATATACTGGCTCACATTGGTCTAGACCCAAAGAATTCTTCTTACAAGACCCACTTCTCACAATGCACACAATTAATAGAATTGTTTTAAGAGCTCTGGTTACCATTGTTTTCTTAGCTCTTGGGAGGACTGGGAGCCGTTCATTTTTCATTGTGTTGGTGAAGAAAAGGAAAGGCTCTTTGTGTACCGGTTAAAAGTATGAGCTTGGATGTTAGCCTATCCTGAATCTGACATGCATTAGGGCTTCTCAGAGCCTGTGGTCAGTGACCTAAGCTCTCTGTGAGTCAGAGCCTTTATATGTAACATGGGAGCAATCATCCTACCTGCTTGATGTAATGATTTCTAGAATTAAATGAAAGACACGCAGCATATGCTTAACATTGTGCCTAATACATACTGAGGGCTTGATAAAAGCAGATAAAAAGCAAGGGGATGAAGGAAAACATCATTCTTATTTTCTGCTGGCAGAAACGATCTCTATTATTACAGTGGGCCACATGGGAGAAACTCGGGAAAACTTGAATATTAACATTAAAAAAAAACCAAAATCTGAAATCAGATCTACCCATTCCTGACACTATCATTGGGGTTTCTGCATCCTGGTTTTTTTCTTCTTGGATTCCTTGCAGCTAACCACTTGGAGAAAGTGACCCGTAACTAATTTCACCTGCTACACGTACAGAATAAAAAGGATACGAAAACCAAAACTGTGGGTAAATCAGACTACGTTTTAAAAAAGAATAATGGGTGTTTTTGGTATTGCGTGTCTATTTTATTTCATTTCACAGTGGAATGGTCAGGACTCATGAGAGCTCACTTTATTTTAATCTAAAGTTTGGTCATTCCTTTTCTTCTTAAAAATATGTTTATTTTTACTTTGTGATATAGCTATATATCTAGATATAGATATATAGATATATAGATATATAGATATGTAGATGATATATAGATATATAGATATATAGATATATAGATATGTAGATATGTAGATATATAGATATATAGATGTATAGATGTATAGATGTATAGATGTATAGATGTATAGATGTATAGATATATAGATGTATAGATATATAGATATATAGATATATAGATATATAGATATATAGAT
>JANHMN010000017.1:43055714-43068173 GCA_030674055.1 Rhabdomys pumilio
ATATATAGATATATAGATATATAGATATATAGATATATAGATATATATCTGTGTATATGTATGTGTCCCATATGCAGAGGTCAGACTAAGATGAATTTCCTGGATCTGAAGTTGCAAGCAGTTGTGAGCCAAACAGATGTGGATTCTGGAAATCTGTGTCTCCTGCAAGAATAGAAAGTCTCTTGACAGATGAGCCATGTCTCCGGGCCCTCTTTCTATTTTATAATAACAAATAATTAACAATTTTGAGCCAGGCATATGCCATGCAGCTATAATCCCAGCCTTGCAGATGCTGAGGTAGAAAGATGGGACCTTTCAGGCCAGCCTGTGCAGCACAGTAAGCTCACAATGTGGTCCAGCCTCAAAAGACCATTGCTGGTTGTGTAACTCAGTGGTCACATGCCAGCCTAACATGAACACTGCTCCAGATTCCATGCCCAGCACTGGAAAAGAAGACGAACTTGAGCAACAGACCATGCCTGGGAGCAAATCAATTTGTGTAGACAACAGAAACAAGAAGCAGACATTGCCTCTGGGTCCTCAGGAACCCTGGGCTCATCTGGAGCTGGGAAGCCTTGCTTCTGATTATAACTAGGTCCTGGTTCAAGTGTACCAGGAGGCAAGCTGTGACGATACACATGGCAAAATGACCAACCGGGAACTTCTTTATATTGTTAACAAAATAATGTGGATTCCTAAATCGCAACATTTCGTGGTGGGTGCTAATTTTAACACTTGTTCCTAAACAAGCCCTAAATTTAGGAAATGCATAGTGTAATTGGATCACAGTAATGTAATGACAAAGAAAAGTATGGATGTGAATGGGAGGGCTTTGTCCTTATTTTTCTGCAGAAAATTACAACTAACCAGCCTTTTGGTGAATGGACCTGGTAGACAGCCCTTTAAGGGTCCTGACAATGTCCTCCAGCTCCCTCTAAAGCCTTTAAAGTTCCTGGAAATTTTTTTCTTTTCCATTTTCTTTGCTCCTGGTTCTTAGTCATTGTGTCCTGGGAAGAACGTGGGCAATATCCTAGCCCTTGAACAATGAGACTTCAATGAGACTGTTACCAAAAGTATACAAAAGGAAACATTTTTCCCCCACTCTTCAACTTCGGTTCAACACAGGTTAATTTCTAAAAGACTTTACAGAGAAGACTGTCAGATTTAGGACTGGAGGAGAAAAGTCATGTGATTTTTATCCAGAGTAGAAAAAAAATGCCACTTGACTCTCTGGACTTTGCCATATACCACCTCTGTCTCCATTAGTGTGTTGACAACCCTGGGGAAGTATCTCGCTCCCCATAGCTAACATCAGTCAGTCATCCATCATGGAAGTGCATCTGATAAGGCATGGGCCACCCTCTGCCCCTCTGCTGAATGCTGTGGGTCGGAAATCCCTGAAAGGACAGTGTGTTCTGTCCATGGCTCCTTAGCTGCAACCTTTCTTATCTTGGCTCCGTTAACGTAAATATGATAGGACTGAGAAAATGTCCATTTTGGAAACGTTCAGCAACAATTGCATTACTCATACTTGATTCTGGCCAGGCTTCTGGGTTTTAATCATCTAAAAAGAAAAAAAAAAAAATCAAAGCAACAATGACCAGTTTGATTCAGCACATGTTTACTGAGTCTGTTTTAGCTGCAGAGGGGTGAGCCAGTCGCAAGCCAACAGCTAGAAATGGCCTGCCCATGTGGCCATCTGGAAGGCCTCTCAGAATAGATCTCAGAACAGGAGCAGATGAACTGGGATCTTTGGGGGGGGGGTTATTTGTATGCTCCAGGGACATAGATGTTGGCTACATTATGGGCTTGGTGAAGGATGACATTTGGTTAAATGAACCATAATAATATATTGAAGTGACCTTTCTTGCGGCTCTTATGTGTCATTTAGCATTTCCTTTTTCATTTCTTTGGCTTTTCCACTGGACTCTAAGCTTCTAGAGATAAGAAGCTTTATCTTATCCATGGTCCTTATACATTAGTATACATGGTCCTTACTGTCCTATCTGTATGAGGCAGCAGAACACAGCACGTTCCCAAGAAACATTTGTTGAAAGAATAAACCACACAACACCAATGCTAAGCACATTAGAAATTCACTTGGTTCAGAAGTGCATGGCCATTCACTCTAGAACCTTTAGAAGTTGTTAGGACAACCTAGAAATGGAGGAAGACAAGAATATATGTCCCAGAGGTAGAAACAATGGAATCCAGAAAAAACAACTAAGGAGAAATATGTTTTTCCATCTGTCCTTTTCTTCTGTTATGATAAAACACTGACCGCTACTCACTTGGGAAAGGAAGGGTTTATTTGGCTGATAGGTTACAGTTCATTACTGAGGGAAGCTCCGGCAGGTGCGCAAGGCAGGAACTGAAGGAGAGACCATGGAGGAACGATGCTTATTTGATTTGCTTCCTCTAGCTTGCTCAGCTACCTTATTTAGACAACTTAGGACCACTTGCTCAATTGTGACACTACCCTGATGGTTGGGATGAACCCTTCTCCATCAATAACCAATCAAGAAAATGCCTTACAGACATACTCATGGGCCAGTTTTATGGAGGACATTCTTCCATTATGATTCCCTCTTGCAGGTGACCTGGAAGTGTGTCAATTTGTCAAAAACCAAAATCAAAAACAAAACATAACACCATGGGGGGGGGGGGGAGATGAAGAAAAGAAAGAAAAATAGAATCTGGGACCTCCACAGGATATACTGCCAAAATTGACCAATTTTTTTTAAAATGTCACATTAAACTTTAAGAATTTGGGATCTTTTTAATCTAGCTAGAAGTGACACATTTCTTCGGTCCAGGCACCCTAGAGGCAGAGACACACAGATCTCTGAGTTTGAGGCCAACCTGCTCTACAGAGCAAGTTCCAGGAGAACCAGGGTTACACAGAGGAACCTTGTCTTGAAACACAAACAAACAAACAAACAAACAACAACAAAAGAGAATATTCTTGATAGTTTAAACAAAAACTTTTCACTTTCATTCTCCTTCCCAAATAAGTTCCTGTATCAGCCTTCCCATTAACTTGGGATGCGCCAGCCCCAAAGACATCCGGGAAGGACTTTAGTAGACACTGCGGATGTATAGATCCAATTTTATTCTTTCTTCTCAGTGTACCTGACAACGTTCTACAAGTCGCCCGACAACCTGGGCGTACAACTGATTTTGACCAGTCGTAAAATGTGGGCAACAGCAATGAGAAATGCTATCAGGAAGCTTTCGGAGAAAGTGGTCTCTGCAACAAGACAAGGTGACCGAGGACTTCAATAACTGCAGTCAGTCCATGAGGTGGGATGCCGAAGGCTTCAAGAATCACATAGACCGCATGACAAAGAGAAATGTGCGATCCGTCATTCTACTATGTGTTGGTTGTCTTATTGTTTTTGTCAACTTGACACAAGCTGGAGTCATCTGTAAAAATGACAATTAAGAATGCCCGCCCTGCCCCCATGCCCCAAGACTGGCTTTCATGCTTGGTATGGAAGCAATCACTGTGTGCAGTGCTGTCCCTGGTCAGGTGGTCCTGAGTTGCAGAATTAATCAAAATGTGTAAGCCTGGAGGAGCAAGCCAATGAGCAGTTTTCTTCCATGGCCTCTTCTTCAGTCCCTGCCTCCAGATCTTGTCTTGACAACACTTAATGATAGGCTGCAACTGTAAGCTGAAATAAACCCATCCCATTGGGTTTGGTCAATGTTTCATCCTCCCCACAAAAAGGCAACTAATACATATGGGTTAGCAGAAGTAGGGAAGGTGATATAGGCTTTAAGTTTGTGTGTATGCGCAGGCACACAACCTTGCCAAAAGGAATGGTAAAAAAAAGAAAAGTAAAAAGGACAGTAAGAAAAGCTGGATGCTCATCCTGGCATTTCCAGAACTCAGCTCCCTTTCCCATAATCGTAAATATTTTAAAAGCCACCCTTAATAAATACACAAGTGAATGACTGTTGCTTGTTCATGTGAGCCAAAGTATAGTTCTAATGTTCTATAATTAGTCACAGGTTATCAGAGTATAAAACTACAAAGATCTAATTACAGTAATTTTAGTGGTGGTGGTACATGGTGCTTTGTGAACACCTTGTGCTTATGAGCTCACAACAGCAACAAAGAAGAACCCTTATCTTCCCTTAAACTAGATGTTAGGAGAGGCCATCGGCTAAAGGCAACCACAGTCTGCCACATCAGCAGCCTCAGCATGGAGGGAGTGGACAGCAAGAAGTTCAGACTCGGTGTTCAGGCTTCTGGGTCTAATAGTGAAGTGCCCTTTCTCTTAGTCACTAATGGACACAGCAGCTCCAGCAGACATGAGCAAGTCCACTGTCCTCCCAAACTCCTCCGTGGTGTGCAAAAAGAGCCAGAATGGGACACAATCACCATAAGTCACTAACCAGTTTTCTGGAACAGTGCTTTTTGCTCTTAAATCATTTGAATATTTTTGTGTTTTAATCTCTATAATGAACTACTCTTGGAATTACTGCCCAGTTTGCAATTGTTTCATATTTTCTGGGAGCTGGTCCTATTTTCCCCCATGCTAGGCTGATATCCAACCAAAATGCTTTGGCCCAGCTTTGGACCAGTACACGGCATATGGCTGGTGTTGATTCTCAGTCATTGGTACCCTTCTCAGGTGTGAGACATTCTCAGTGTTACTTCTTGTCTCCCATCCACAGAGGAGTCTCCTACCAGTATGACTACATTTTTTAGTTTAAATTATGCCTAGACACTAGACCTCCGCTATCCTTGTGGAGATTTGGGCTTGGCTTATCTTTGTTCTCTGTTTCTAATAAGTACTCCTTTTTTTACCTTTAGCTAACACTAAAAAGTGAGGGGTTTTTTTGTTTTGTTTTTTTTTGTTTTTTTTTTTTTTGAGGGTTCCTATGTGTAACATCCCTGGTCATCCTGGAACTTGCTTTGTAGACCAGGCCAGCCTTGAACTCAACCACACGAGTGCTGGAATTTCAAGTGAATCTCTGATACCACAGACTTAAAAGCATTCAGAATTTTATTCAGGAGAAAAGTAAATGTTCTGGGCAGATGGGAAGACAACACCCAGAGGCCTATGTACCGCTACCATGAGAGACAGAAGAAAAACAGAACAGAATGTTTTGTGCACTATGAAGGTGGCAGAACTGGAAATTCCAGGGAGTGGAGGCAGCCTGATGTGAGTGATGGTAGTGGCTGCTTCCAAGGGACATACCTGGGTCTGTGGCCCAGCAGCAACAGGGGTCTGTGTTGATGTCCTTGTTACCACCAAAGGCTATGCAGATGTCTCTGGTCTGGGCTGCAACCTCAGGCCATGTTGATGTCTGAGGGCTACGCAGAGTTGGCTCTGCCCCCTTATCAGCTGCAGCACACACACAGGCACACGTTCACACACACACTGCACCTCACATGGGCAACACAGTTGACCTGGCACAGTAGAGCCAGCTCTAAGGGCGTGAGAGCTTGAGAGCTCACCCTGTCCCTCACAGATTGCTGTGTTACAGTGAGCTGGCCCCACCCCTTGCCCAGGTGTTGCTGGAGAGCTGGCCCTAGTGATTTGAGTGTGAGAGAGTTATTTCTGCCCCTCTCCAGTTGCAGACAAACGAACTGGTCCCATTCCTCTCCTGGGCAAAGTGGGAGAGCTGGCGCTGGTGGTGCAGGAGAACAGACAGGCTGAACAATTCATCTACTACCCAGGCCCAGATCCAGGGCCTTGTGTTGACCCATCCCAACATCTACCCCATCTATGAACTGGATGGGGTGAAGCATGTGAAGGGGCCAGTCCTGCAGATTGAAAGCTGCAGGATCTCCAGGATACAGGGCAACAGTGGGATATGTCAGAGGAGTCCCTGTGAGGATCCAGTATTGATAGCGTGACTGAAGCCAGAAGCCTCGAACCAGACCAATGACTCATTTGCAATGAACATGTGCAAGTAAAGCTATGTGGGTAAAAGGGTGTACTGTGTGACACACCGTGACATACCGCAGCTTCCATGGTGAGATGTTATTTGTTTTCTTTTGGGAGAGATGTTACAAGGGCGAGGGTGGATGTGGAGGGACTGGGAGATGAGTGGGATTGGGGTGCATGTTGTGAAATTCGCAAAGAATAAATAAAAAGTTTTAAAGATGTGTTCGGCGAATGGATTGCTCAAATGTTTGTGTGCATGTAGGGTATGTGTGTACGTGTGCATGTATGTATATGTGTACATGTACGTGTACGTGGTATGTGTGTGTGTGTGTTTGCGTGTGTGTGTGTGTGTGTGTGTGTGTGTGTGTGTGTGTGTGTGTGCAGGCTGGAAGACAATTTTCAATGTTGTTTCTCAGGTGCCATGTGCCTCTTTTGTGACAAGGTCTCTCATTGTCATGAAGCTCACCTCATTCATTAAGCAAGACTGGCTAACCAATGAGCCTCCAGACCTGCCTACCTCTGCCTTCCCAGCTCTTGGATAACTATAAGGTCCCAACACCCATCTTTTCTTTATGTGGTTCCTAGGATCTGAATTGAGGTCCTTGTGATGAAATGTTAAATATGTTATCTTTTTTAAAGATCCAGAATGTCTATTTCTATGACATGATTTTTTTAAAGTAGAATTCTAAGAGACATTCGAAATCACATCATTATTTGACAGAGAGGAAGCTTAAGATCAGAAGTTGTCGTGGTTTGAATATCCTTGGCTCAGGGAGTGGCACTATTTGGAGGTGTGGCCTTGTTGGAGTAGGTGTGTCACTGTGGGAGTGGGCTTTAAGACCCTCAGCTGCCTGGAAGTCAGTCTTCTCCTGTCTGCCTTTGAATGAAGATGTAGAACTCAGACTCCTCCTGCACCATGCCTGCCTGGATGCTACCGGACTAAAAACTCTGAACCTGTAAGCAAACCCCTATTAAAGGTTTCCTTTATAGAGTTGCCATGGTGTCTGTTCACAGCAGTAAAACCCTTAACTAAGACAAATAGTTTAGAACCTTTCTGGTGCCTTAGACGTATCAGATTGAAGACTGGGATCTTATTTCCCCTCTGTCTCCTCCACTCCCTTCCCCCTACCTTCAAGGCTTTCCTCTGACTCACCAACCTGCACTGTATATATAGAAGATGATCGTGTTATTGAATCACAGAAGAAATGTAATTTGGTGATTTTATCATTTGCACTGATTACTTTGGTGAGAAGACATTGGCTATTTGTGCGATGACGTTGAGTCAGTCCTTGATAAGTAGCCAGAAGCCTTGGACTGTGGCTGACAAGCAGAGACTTGAGGCACATCACAATCTGGTAGTTTAATTCAGTAATTATTAAATAAGAAAATGTTGAGCTTGCTAGGATCCACTGGGAGGGTTGTAAGCGCTTTGCTCTGCTTCTCCCAAGCTTTCTGATCGTCATCGCATGGTTACTATGCCCCATCATGACATCCCCAGCTTCTGTCTTCTCATTTCATTACAGTTACAGTGGCCTCTTTCTGTGTCCTCTCTCTTACTCTAAATATGTCAAGGAAAGCAGGGGAATGTAGACCGTCTTGAATGATTGATAGTGTCCTGTGTCTAAGGTTGAGAAATGGCTCTTTTATTGGCTGAGTCCCAACCAGGCTGCTGGTAACACGTATTCTGCCAGGAACAGCACATGTCTACTGGCTAGGTCGATGCTTGAACAAACCCATAGAAAACAGCCCCACAATGTGGAGGTAAACTCCATACTTGCCCAGTCAGATTATCTCTCATCCAGGATTATTCTAAAGGTCCATGTAAGATAAAAATCAATCCTGCCAAAATCAAGGATGCTCTATTTGGATCTTACCTGAATCATGATTTTTCATTGTTACTTGTGTATAGATCATTTAAATATTGCCCGTTCCAAATTATGTATACAAAACATACCACTTTCTTCCAAAACTATGGCTACATTTCACTAAATAGTCTTCATTTGTCCTTAAAATTATTTTAGCAAAGTGACTGTTTTCTCTGACAGGCTGTATACTTCTTGTGGGGGTGGGAGGAAGCACAATTAATTTTTTGTTTACTTCCCAGAATGCTTCTGGGCTATGAGCATTTAAAAATCCATTAAAATCTTGTGCATAATGACTATATAATCATACTTTAATTTAGCAAACCGCTATTAATGTCCTTATGGAGTACACATCTGTTTCTGCTTGTCTCTTTTTCACTCTCCCTTCCTCAACTAATTGTGATGACAGCCTTAACCCTGGCTGATGGAAAATGGAAACACTGAGAGTCTTAGCCCTGCTGCCTTGGGAATGGAATGTCACCCAAAGTAGACCATTTCCTGTTTCCTCTGGGGTTGGCAGTATCCAGTTTTTCTTTAAGTATACACTTATCCTTTTAGTAAAGACCATGTAAACCCAGTATGCTACTGGCTTACAGACCACATTTGGAAGATATTATCTGTGGTTAAAGCCATGAACCAAGTGGTAGCTCATGAAACTTAAGAAAAGGTCTGCTGGGTGTGGCTTTGGAAATTTGTCCTTAGTGAAAGAGACAATCATAGTCCCATCTACTTTTCTACCCTCTGCCTTGAATGCAAATGTTCCTGGTAGAGTTGAAGTTGATGTCTGGATAAGATTGGTTTGGCCAATCAACTTTACCCCATTGGGTAGAGAAATGGAAGCCCTTGAAGCACATGCATACCCAATACCATTATCCACCAGTATCAAGGAGGATTAGTCCAAGGACTGCCCCCTACCTTCCCTAAATCATGGGTACCAAAAATCAGCAGATATTTAAGTTCCTTATGCAAAATAGCATAATATTTGCACATAGCCCATATCTTCTTATGTAGTGGTTTGTATTCTTATGTTAATTTGGGTCCTCAAAGAGTGTCCATACATAAGAAACTCGGGACCTTGCCCTCAGTTGGTTCTGATTGGTAAATAAAGATGCTGACAGCCAATGGCTGGGCAGAATGGACAGAGGTGGGGCTTTCAGGATTCAAGGTTGAGGAAGAAAGAGGGAGAAGGGGGAGGGGAGAAGCATCTGCCATGCCAGGAGAAGGAGGAGAGGAGAGATGCCATGCCTGCAAAGATAAAGGACAGAGAGCATAGCTACTATGTAGGAGCCAGGGGAAGGTGGCCCAAGAGGGTTGCTCAACCAGGTCCAGGGCAGCCAAGATGGATTTAGTAAGTAATAGCTTGAGATTATCAGATGGATGTGGATTAGCCACACGGAGGTTAGGAAGTGTCCCAGCCATTGAGCTGATCAAGGCATATCAAAATATAAAGGCTATGTGTGTTATCTTTCATTCGGGAACTCAGAACATTGGAGTGGGTAGCATGGAACGTGCCACCAACAGGATCTATTAAATTATACAATGCTATATCCCTGAATATGTGAAATTGCCTCTAGATTTCTTAAAATACCTAACCACATATCAATGTCATAAAATATTATTCATCATGCTATATTGTTTGGGTTGTAATTACAAAATGGGAAGCTGTACATAGTCAGGTAAGTGATGCTACACTTTGTTGTCAACTTGACATACCTGGAAGGAGGGACTGTCAACTGAAGCATTACCTCTATCTAACTGACTTATAAGAACGTCTATCAGGCATTTTATTGATTGATTGATTGATTGATTGATTGATGAAGGAGGGCATAGACCATTGTGGATGGCGCTACCTCTGGACAAATGAGCCTGGGTTGGATAAGGAAACTAATTGAACAACCTTATAATAAGGACCATTCCTCCACAGTCTCTACTTCAAGTCTTTCTTTATGTTTCTGCTTGAAGTCTTTCTTCAAGTTCAGTGAGGAACTATGATGTCGAAGTATAAGCCAAATAAACCCTTTCTCTCCATCAAGGACCTTGGTCCTAGTATTTGTCTCAGGGTTTCCTTGTTGTGAAGAGACACCGTGACTAAGACAACTCTTATAAAGAGCAATATTTAATTGGGGCTGGCTTACAGTTTCAGAGGTTCAATTTATTATCATTATGGCAGAAAGCATGGCAGCATGCAGGCAGACATGGTGCTGGAAAAGAAGCTAAGAATTCTATATCTTGATCAGAAGGCAGCCAGGAGAAGCCTAACTTTTTCGAAGTGGGAGGAGCTTGAGTACTGGGAGCACTCTATGCCTGCCTATACAGTGATACACTTCCTCCAACAAAGCCACTCCTCCTAATAGTAGCACTTCCCAGGAGCCAAGCATATTCAAATCACCACAGTGGTTTATCATGACAATGGAAAGAAAACTAGAATACATTGCTTAGATACTAACTACAAAATGGAAATCTCTATATATTCAGTATAGCCAGTCATTACGGGTGTAAATAGATAGTACAGGAACAGTAAGCTAGACAAACAATAAATGCTGGACAGAAAGAGGACATGTGAAGTGGCAAGAGTCAGGTCACGTCGATATACCACCTCATTCATGTGGTACATCCGCTACTGCTCAGTTTATAGCAAATTAAAACTCGGCTTTTGAAACTCTCTAGGCCTTGAGGTTTAGAGAGTTATTTTATCAATCTGTGATTGGTTGGATCTGTAGATGTTGAATATTTAAATACAGAGAGGCTGACTATATCTGAATCACAATTAGTATTCTAATAGGACATAGGGGGAAGTGATCAGCACACATGCTGTTAACTTCTGCTCGACCATGCAAACAGGGCACTGCAATACTGCTGCATCAAATGTTAGCTTCCTGCTTCTAATATCATAGTGTCTGATTTAAATTATTTATTTGTTGAGACAGGAGCTTATTGTGATGATTGTGCACTCCAGGCTGGCCTCGAATTTACAAAGATCTGCCTACCACTCAGTGCTGGGATTAAACGCATGCAAGATTTTTTTATATATATAGTTCATTAGTAAAGCACTTGTTTAAGACTCATAAGGCCCTACTTTCAACTCTCAGGGAACGCATGGGCTTGTGAATGTGCTCACACTCGCATACACACACTCATATGCATTCTCTCTTTCTCTCTATATACACACGCATATAGAGTATGTGGGGGGCAGGAGTGTGCACATACTTTTACTGGCTTCTCTGCAAGGCTGTAATCAGGTTGGCCAGTACTCTCTTCTATCTGGAGGTCCAACGGGTACAGTGCCTGCTTCTAAGGTTGCTAGAAGAATTTATTTCCTTAAAGTAGGACTGAAGTCCTTGGCTTGTTGCTGGTTATTGGCTGGAGATGGTCAATAACTCCAGAGACTACTCAGTCTCTTGCTGGGTGGTCTTCCTGGTGTGTCTACTGATATCATCAAACATGCAGGGAAAGGCTCTAAAGCAATGGTTCTCATCTGTCCTAATACTGCAACCCTTAATACAGCTCCTCACGTTGTGGTAACCCCTAACCGTTACATTATTTCATTGCCACTTTATAACTGTAATTTTGCTACTGTTATGAATAACAACATAAATACCTGATATTCAGGGTATCTGAGAATGCTGTGAAAGTGGTCCTATCCCACAGCTTGAGAAGAACTGCTCTAGACAGAGTCTAGAGGAAATCTCTCAACAAGATGCATCTTATTACGATGATGTAACTAGGTGGTGGTGGTTTATGCATTTAATGCCAGTACCTGGGTGACAGAGGGAGGCAAACCTCTGAGCTCGAGGCCAGCCTTGTCTACACAGTGAGTTCCAGGACAAGCCAGGGCTACACAGAGAAACTCTATCATGAAAAATAAAACAAAAGACCATGTAACTGTGGCAGCTACAGTCCATCAACTCTGGGGCCATCTATGTGATAGATTCCCCATCTGCTTATGGAGAGGTGATCGTAACAAAGATATGAACAGGGGGGAACTTAAGGTCCTGGGGAGGGGAGCATGCCTGGTCATATAACTAGCTCAGAGAGAAGGAAAATGGAAAAACTTCCTGGGGAATAAAAAAAAAAATGCTCCTTGGTACAAATAAAAATGGAGACACCCTAGAAATAGAATTTCTGTGATTTGGCAACAACCGAGGATCACGAAGGGAAGGGAGAAAGTGAGGATGACTCAGGGCTCTGAAGCCCTAGACTGGAAAGATGACAATCCTGCTACTGAATCTGGGAAGAGTGAGAGAGGAGGAGGGAAGGTGGAGGTTCTCCTGGAGATCCACCACATCTAATGGAGTTCCCTCGTTGGAGCTCTGAGGCTGTGCCTCAGCCTCCTGTATTTGGACCACTTCTACCTAGAAGTAGCATGGATGGGAGTAGGTGCCACGGTTGTGAAGACAGCAGTAATGACAATTTCTATAAGAGCATCTCCTGCAGGCCTTTCACCCTGACACCAAAACCCCTCAACTTGGCAAGTAGTTTCCTGACTGAACTCTTGCTTACTGCTATAGATAGCACTCTGCCATGCTATGGAGAAGCCTCCACAAGTTGCCTCAGCTGCTGTTTTCCCTGATTCTTCACTCACCATTATCCTAGTGCAAGAAACACTTTCCGTCCCTCTTCTCACCTTTGTGTGCGTGCACACACATGCACACACACACACACACACACACACACACACACACACACACACACAC
>JANHMN010000017.1:43069031-43107935 GCA_030674055.1 Rhabdomys pumilio
ATAGATAGATAGATAGATAGATAGATAGATAGATAGATAGATAGATAGATAATCATATTTTCTTTAAGCCAACAATCCAGAGAGACAAGGAAGATAAACAATGAACAAAGAAATACCAGTTCAAGTTGTCTGAAAAACAAACAAGAAGCCAAGAACACATCGTGCTGTTCAAAGTAAGATGACTAATATTTGTTTACTGTCTGCCATGTGACAGGAACTCACCTGCAATAGCACATCTAATCGTCACAGTAACCCTGGTGTATAGACATTTTCACACCAGTTGACAGAGTCTTGAGATGGACTGTGGGTCAGAAGTTATGTGACTCACCAAGGCCACATAGCTAGCGAGTGGTGTAACAGAAACAGGACCTGAGGACGTGAGTCTGTCTCCATGAATGGATGCCTGTGGCAAGAGTTGAAGGTCTTGAATGCAGTGGAAGGGGTTGGGGTACCATGGTGCCTAACCATTTGGCAACTGGGAAGCAACCACTGACTTCTGTGATGGCTATTTCAGAGCTGCTTTGAGGCCCAAAGAGTATGGAGAAATGAATAGAAAGCCATTCTTCTGGGACAGTTAACAGCGGTGAGAAGGGACTAGTACCTGTTTGACTAACAAAGTAAGCTCCTCAAAGTCAGAGACCAAGAATGTATTGCATGCTGCTATGTCTCTAGCCTGGAAGACCCCAGAGCTTCCGTCACTGAGTATCTGTTAAACTGGGTGACAACTAACTGCATGAATGAAGGACAAAAAAATAAAGTACAAAGATGAATGGGAGATGAAGAAAGGACTGTGAGATGAGTTAAGTTTGAACTTGACAATGACAAAAAGGTTGACAATGAGGCCAAGCCCCTTCAAAGGAAGGAGAAACCTTAAGTAACAGTTTTTCTCTCTCAATAGCAAGTATGGTTTTTGGAGGGGGGGGGGAAGAATAGCTAAAAGTATGCTTGTCTGTTTGTGTTTAGTTTTCAGTACTAAAATAACAAAAGGTTCTTATTTCCGTTCAAAGCAGACTTGGTATTTTAATTCACACTTCATGTCTGTGACGTCAGGCATAGTGTAAATGAAGGATGAATTTATACACTCAGTGACTTGAACTGAATATATACAATCCCTATATCCAAGCACAGGAGGTGAGGAGAAAGCACTGGGTAAAGCACTTACCATACAAGTTAGGGAGCAGAATTCAGATCACCAGTATTTGTGTAAGACCTGGAAGGGCCTGGCCAGCCTGTAATTCCAGTGCTGGAGGCAGAGTTGGACTCCTGGAGCAAGCTGAATAGCCGATTAGCCAAAATGGTGAGTTCCAGATTTAGAGAGAGAGACCCTGCTTCAGTATATCAGGTAGAGAGCAATTGAGTAAGACCTATCCTTGCTGTGGGTCACCACTGCCTAGCATGCATGGGCAACTGTTCACATGTGTGTACCAACACAGATAAAAACATACATACATATACTTAAAATAGACACACACACACACACACACACACACACACACACACACACACACACACCCGAGTACAGCCTATACAAAAGGCAGCCACAATATTGGTAAAATTTGGTGGCTTGTGAAGACTAAGAGGGTTTTGTGGGAAGCCAGAAGAAATAAATACAATGTGTCCATGTCATCTATTCTACAAAATGACACAGCAAGGCAAGTTCTATGGTAGGAACTTACATCCTACTTCAGCAAAACACCTGGGGCTTGGGCTGTGACTGTCAGATTGAGGGTTTATAATAGTGGGCTTGTCAGGGGAAATTATAGCATGTGAGGTCACAGATGTTAGGAATCAGGAAGAATTTATTAAGCCTCCCCTGGGCCAGTACCAAGACTGTCCCTCAGGGAAGATGACTCAGCCAGCAAGACTTCATCAGGTGGCAGAGCTGGTCATACTGCTTCGGCCTGAGTGCCCCATCCCCTGCCCGTCCTCTGTGCATCCCTGCTACTAGCCTGGTGAAGAAAGCATGGGCCTGCACGACTACTTGGGAATTCGGTAGAGGCAAGGAAGCCACTTTGAGTTCAAGGCCAGCCTGGTTTACAGAGCAAGTTCTAGGACAGTCAAGACTACACAGAGAAATTCTGTTTCAAAACAAACAAAAGAAAGAACTTTCTCCTGTCCCCCACCCCAAGGATTAAAGAATCTGCAGGGGGAAAAAAAATCTACCTCCTTCAGTAAGAAATGCTGGCAGTGAACCTTCTTTGGCTATTATCTGTGAACCTTTGGGCCCTCAGCAGGTCTTGTGAGGATAAATAAAAGGGGAAGGGGCTGAAAATGGAGATTTAGTTCTACCTCTAGAGGTAGGGAGGGAAAGTTGGTTCCCAAATTCACTGTTTTGGTTTATTGATTGGCACAGAGTCTGTGTATATTTCCTTCAAACATTCAGAGCTCCCCACAGGCAAGGAGAAGAGGGGCATTTGTGAGGGAAAGCAGACACACAGAACATTTTGATAAATGAATCTTCTACTTCATTTCAAGCCATGAACTGACTGCTCCCTTCCGCTCTCCTGTGTATCTCTGTACCCAATTCTACCACCAACAGGTCAGCATCCTCCCCGACAGATTTAGAGCAGACAACTGTCCTTTGACGGCAGGGTCTTTTATTGTGGCAAAAGTGAAAACTCCACACACAAAACAACGTAGTTTATCTTCGTCTCTCCCTTCTCTCTGACGGCCCTTACTTACCTCTATACTAGCTCTGTAGCATTGGCCCAAATCATTAAGGCACTGGGAGAAATTTGTGCTTTAAGATGTGACCTCCCCCAAGGCTGTTTTTTTTCCCCTAACAATAGGCTTTGCAGCTTGCTTTCTCTGTGAGAATCCTCTCATTTGGCCAGAATTCCTGTGAAGAAAGCAGTATTGAGCAGTATCTTCCCCCAAGGTGTTTTAACCACTTAAAAAAACTCTGAGTACTTTTGACTTACTGCTCTCTGTGCTAAATGCCAGGCATGCTTCTGTGAAACATCACAGCCACTCGGTGAGATAATATATATATATATTGCGGCACCTTTCCAGAGAAGAAAGCTTCCTATATGCAACTCGCCCAAGGTCACCAGCAGTCTGCAACATCAGAGTGAAGACCAAATCCCAATCTTGAGGGTCTTCCATTGTTCTTCCTGTACAGAAGGCAGCCGATATCAGGGTGCCCATTTCCTAAGCATTTTCCTCATTTTTTAGAACTTCATGGAACTCACAAATGGGGTTAGTGGGAGAGAGAGCTACTTTATTTTTCTTCTCCATTAATTTACTCACTTATTTTACATCTCGATCACTGCCGCTTTCCCTGTCTCTCCATCACAGATTCCTTCCCTCCATCGCCACCCCCCCTTCTCCTCTGAGAGGGTGCCCCACTCCATGGTATCCCCCCTAACCCTGGCACATCAAGTCTATACAGGGTTAGGCTCATCCTCTACTGCTGAGGCCTGACAAGGCAACCCAGTTCAGGCAGGATTCCACAAACAGGCAACAGCTTTAAGGACAGTCCCCGCTTCAGTTGTCGGGACAATTACATTAAGACCAAGCCGCACATCTGCTACATATATGTGCCAAGGGGACCTAGGACCAGCCTATGTATGCTCTTCAGTTGGTAGCTTATACTCTTGAGAGCTTCCAAAGGTCCAGGTTAGTTGATTCTGTTTGTCTTCCAGTGGAATCCCCATCCTCTTCAGGGATCAATCGACTTCCCACATTTGAATGGGACTGTCCTGTTGCATGCTGGGTATAGTAATAGGCAACAAGACCATCTCATTGTACCTTATAAGTTACGTCTTCAGCATCTGATTCTTTTGTCAAGTCCAAGTCAAATGGAATAGTCTCCCAAACATCCTGGAATAAGGTTTGCCCTCCTCTACACCTTTGGCACTGCCCCATTATGGCTGCCTGAGGCTCTCTGGCTGTATCTACTTTATTTCTTCATCGTGTCTTCCTTGGCCTTTCTGTATGGCTGACCTTGGATCAAAACCCTCCCTTGCCTGAGATCATTCTCTCCTGCTTTTGCCGATGCTTCTCTAGGTTCTCCTCAGCTTCTTTCAAAAGCTCTGATTCCTTTAACTATAACTGTTCATGTTTCAAATGTTTAGAGCTGGTATAAGCAGACAGAGAGACAGCCTGGTATATCACTGGCTTAGGGAGAAAAAGAATAGACTCCAATTGAGTTACCAGGAAAAAAAAGCCATATACAGAGCTAACTTGTCAATGGAATAACTGCTTCAGCCACAGCTAAGAAGTACTTCCTAGTGAGGACATTACTTCAAAACTGCCCAAAAAGACCTGAAATTGTGTCACGTACTAGCCCAGAAGATCTACTCTGCCTTTATTGTCTTCCATCACTCGGCTTATTCAGCCCTGAATGGAAGCCTTATGTGAGTGTCTAATTGCCAGAACCTGAATCAGACCCTAGGACACTTAGTTACAAGCTCACCTGAGCTTTTATCAGTATGTTACAGGCATTCTAACAAAGAGAGTGAAATCTATACTTCACCACATACTTCCTTACTTTTTGGTGTTGCCGGAACTATACTCTTGGCCCTCCCATTTTGTGATGTTATCTCAGGACAATTCATAATTTGAACGACATCTGGGGTATAACAAACCAAATTCCCTGCCTGAGCTTTGGGTTTGAATGTCCAGGAGGCTTTTGTTGTCTTACTGAAGCTGATACTCTCCTTCTCTGTGTTCTGTGATGGTGGACTGAATGGCACCTAGCCCACTGCATCAACCAGTGTATCCGTTCCAAGGTTGTACTTCCCATGAACTCTTCCAACAATGACTAGCAGGATGTTGAGGGCTCCAATTCGGCCTATTCTTATAAAGCACAGGATTCTACCAGCAAATGACCTTGGCTTGTGATTAATTCTCAGTTGGCCTGGATGAATGCCTCTTGACTGTGTTGACAGCCAGGATGCCTTCTATGCAGGTCTGCTGCTTTGACCCTCTGCCACAGACTTGCGTCTTGAAACCTTTGTTGTGGCTGCCTTCAACACGTCTCTTGCATGCCTAATCGAATGTAGAAAAGACTCCCAGGGAGACTGAGCTAACACAGTGGGGAGAATCAAACCTTCATTGTTTTATACAATACAATTTGGAATTGTTGGACTCACTACTGTAAACACACTCTGAAGACTTTGAAAAATTACTCTCACCATAACTTAACCAGCCTGTTAAAAAATGATATATCCATTTTTTCCCTTTCCATTTCTGCTCCTGGAATGACAACTCTGAGACTAAATATTTATTAATAAATGCCTAGGCCATAAGTCTTTGGTTCATTCCCTGACTAGCTCATAACTTATTTAACCCATTTAAATTATTCTATGTCTACCATGTAGTTAGTTACCTCTCTGTCATTCCTGGCCTGGTTCTTTCTTTCTAGTCCTCTCCATGTCTCCCTGATGTCTGTCTCCTAAGTCCATTTCCCTGGATTTGATCCCTGTGGCTCTCCTGAATCTCTCTTTTATACACTATGTCTTCTTGCACTATTTCCCAGAATCGTCTGACTTCCTGCCAATGTCCCACATCTTATTTCCTGCCTCCGCTCACTGGCCATCACCTTTTTTATTGACAGGTGGTATTCATAAGAGATTCTTTCTACACCAGCCCGTTTTCCTATGTGAACCTTCTGTATATAGTCTTAGCAAGCACGTTAGCTGAAAAACCCACCTTCACACACTCTTCACAATAAACTCTCTTCACCTAACCATCCATCATCTTAACATACATGCAAGTTACTGAACACATGTTCCTCAAACTTTCCATAACAAACTAGTGAGAAAACTACTATATTTACTTTCTATAAAGGAATCGAAGATTTTCAGGGGTTAAATGCCTGCCCCTAACATCACCTATCTGGTAATAAAATTAAGATTTAACTTTGGATTTTTTGAGTACCAAAACTTTCATTCTTTTTAATATTCTGCCATTGCCTAGAGAGGTTTTTTTTTTTTTTTTTTTTTTTGCAATATATAAATTAACAGATAATGTTCACATGCATTACCAACTCTCTATTAATCTAAGCACAGATACAATTTCTAGTCAGAAACTAAAACGTACAGACCATACACTGTTCACAGAGGTTGAACGTTCCTAACAGTGAATCGTCACCACATGCATAGACTTGATGATACAGGTGTCCTGTGGCTGTTTATATTTATACATTATCCATTTTAAACAAACAAACAAAAAAAACCCACAACCATTGGAAAAATAAAAGTGGAAACAAATATAAATTGTTGGCATTTAGTTTAGGCTCCCCGCCCCCACAGTTACTTGGCTACAGTCAGGTATGCCTGACTCACTATAAAAGGGGTTACTTGCCCATCTTCTCTCTCTCTTGCTTTCTTGCTCTTGCTCTGTCCTCTTGCCCCTTACCTCCTCTCTCCATTACCTTCCCCCCTCTCTAGGTGCTCATGGCTGGCCTCTCCTCCTCCTCCTCCTCCTCTTCCTCCTCCTCCTCTTCCTCCTCCTCCTCTTCTTCCTTCCCCTCCTCCTCCCCCTCCCCCTCCCCTACACCTCTCCCCCTCCCCCTCTCCCTCCTCCCCCCTCTCTCTCTCTTTCTCTCTCTCTGCCTTTCTCTGTCTCTACTACCCTCTAACTCCTCTCCCCATGCCCTGAATAAACTCTATTCTATACTATACCATCCTGTGATGGGTTCCTCAGGGGGGAAGGGATGCCTCAGCACGGCCCTCTTCTTCCACATGTGATTGCACATCCACCAAACATATTCCTTCTCTCTCCTTATTTTTATAGAACACAACATAAATTGTAATCAAGTATAGTATTGTGATCTGAACTGGTAAAAGAGATTATATCATGTGCCTCACTGAACAGCAGAATGCAAGTAAGCTGGGACACGGACCAGAGAGCTTGCTCAGTGGATAAAGTACGTGCTGTATAAGAATGAGGACCTGATTTTAGAACCCTAGACCACACATAAAAGCAGGGCGTGGCCATAAATGTTTCTAACCCAAGTTAAGGGGAACAGAGGCAAGAGGATCCCAGGGGCATATGAGCTCGTCAATCCACCCCAAGCTGTGATCCCCAGGTTCAGTGAAAGGCTCTGTCTCAGAACATAAAGTAGAGAAGTGACAGAAGAAGACGTTATAGCCTTCACACATACCCACACACATACATCATACATATGAACACATATCACACACACACATTACAAGTAAGGGGCTCTGTACCACTCTAGTTGGCAGCCTGAACCTGGGAGAACAGAGCCAATAAACAAGGCAGACTTAAGTCTCATGCAACAGCCAAGTTTACGTAGAGCATCAGACAATTTATACTCTGAGGTTTAAAAAGAGTCACATGAGTAAGGTGCTCAATCACGAGGACGGGTCTCATGTGGCAAAACCACGTTTTTTTGCAGAGAGGCATATGAATAACAAGTGAAATAAATTCACTCTTATCCACGACACTTTGGGAAGAACGCAAAAAAACGCATTCCTAGAACTAGTCTGTGTTTTTTGAAGAAACAGAGGTCACAAGACTTTTGTCTTGTTTTCTTGGAGTTTTCTCACAAACGCTCAGAAATCTCCTCACGTAACTTTATTCTTGAACCATGACAATTACCTTAGGAATGGAGGAGGAGTGGATGGGGGGTTGGGGAGGAAGACAAGACAAAGGACTTGCGGGGAAGGAGGAAAGGGAGAGTGAGGCTGGGATGTAAATTTAATAATTAATTAAAATGGAATATAGGTTAGTTTTGTGATTATATTATTATCATCTTTAAGTACATCATGCTACATCCAAATCAGGTTACAAAACTTGTGGAAGAGCTTTGAGTCCTTGCATCCCATGGAGGCTGAAGAGGTGGCACATCGGTTAAGAGCACTGGCTGCTCTTGCAGAGGACCCTGGTTCGATCCCCAGCATCCACAGTAAAGCTCAAAACCATCTGTAACTCCAGATGAAGGGGATCTGGTGTCCTCTTCTAGCTTCAGAGGAATACATGTGATACACAGACATACACACAGGTAAGACACCCATACACATAAAACAAAAGCAACCTCCATCTTCTTCATCAGACTTCTGTAGAGACATGCTATTTTCAGAATCTTGAGAATCAGATATGTCTCTTTCTTGGGGTAGGTGTCACGTAATAACAGAGTTCAAAGACGAAGCAACCGGGCCTTGATTTATTTGCTCAGGTTACACAGGTTTCCCTGCTTGCCCTGCTATGTTAAGCACAGCTTGGATCCACACCCTAACACACCTTATCCAAGGTAGACAGATTGGGAGTGTGTGGCAGGGTGAGAAGCTAATGATCCCTTATCAGCAGTTTCAACAACTAAACCACTCCTACATTCTTATTTGTTTTGTAGAAGGTCCAGGTCACTCTTCAGATTGAGAGAATGAGAAACTTCCTTACTTCCCATTACTAAGTCTCTAGACAAATGATTTTTTCCCCTTGTGAGCAAATTTTAGTGACTCTTTTTTAAAATTACTTTAAAAACCAAATTAAAAAATTTAAATTGTTTATGGTAGACATCATGGGATCTTGCCCAGCCTAAGCTCCTCCTTTCTGATGGGAAATACTCACCCCTCAAGAAATACTTAATGGCTGGTAGTTCCCAATGGAGCTCAACTTCCTGTTTTATTCTGCAACAAAGAGAAACAGTTCCTTTAAGAGTATTTATCCTTTCTCATGGTGGTCAAGAGTAACAGCTATCTGCTTTCATTGTCCAGTCTGGGGAAAATTCAATAGACCCTGCTATAGTCTTTGTTCTGAGAGCATCATATGCCACACAAATTTTCAACTCCCAAGAAGCCCATATAAAAGACACACAAGCCAGTTATGATGATAAGCTATGTGCCTAGATTGAGTAGGTCTAACACTATACTAACTTATTCCCCAGCTGTAAGAACCCGTGTTGCTTGCCGTTTCTCCTGGCCACATGGTTCTGGTCCATTGTGGCCTCATCCTCCTCTTCCTCTGTTCTGTCGCTTTCCCTAGTCCTCTTCTCCTCTTTACCTGCCCCCACTCTCAAACCCCCAGTCCCACCTTTACCCTCCATTGCCCAATCAGAGGCTCTAACTTTACTGACCAGTTAAAATGGGGAGAAGGTTCACATGAGCTCATTTAAGTAGTTGGTAGACTGCTCCTGGGGGCAGGAGTTGTGGGGAGGGAAGGGGCAACCCCTCTCGAGTTTGCAGAATTAACATCAGAATATAAACAGCATCAGGCCAACCCACAACAATCATAGTTACATTCTTTGCTCAATCCTGCTTCTTCATTTTCCTCTAAACAGGATTCTTTATTTTCTTTTTTTTTAAAGATTTATTTATTTTTATTTATATGAGTACACTGCAGCTGTCTTTAGACACACACCAGAAGAGTGCATCGGATCCCCTTACAGATGGTTGTGAGCTACCGTGTGGTTGCTGGGAATTGAACTCAGGACCTCTGGAAGAGCAGTTAGTGCTCTTAACTGCTGAGCCATCTCTCCAGCCCCTCTAAGCAGGATTCTTAAGCAAGACTCTTGCCAACAAACGTCTTGCATGCTGATCTGTACATATCTGAAACATGTCTGTATGCTTCCTGGGAAGCATAGCTTGTGGCTCTTGATAACAGGAATGGTACCAAAAAAGGCAGCCACTCAAGGTAGGTCCTGAGGTTGATAACATAGTTCATTGAGGCCCTTGGGTTTGATCAACAATACAATAAATAAACATAGACAAACAAATACATAAATAAAAACAAAGGTGCATACCATCAACTGGCTGAAAATAAGAACCCATCTCAGGTGATTGGTGGAGTGGGGTTCAGCACCCAGGGGCACTATGATTGACACTCTTGAAGATGTCATATCTGTAGAAGTGAATGCACTGGGTAGAGTGATAGAATCAGAGTTTGAACAGTATGAGTACATCAGTAATTATGAAGATCATGGAATGGGATGGCTGTCACTGCGGGCTAAAAGATGCGCTGAAACAAGCCAAGCCAAGACTGGAAGTGATTGATCAACGGCACAAAGCCTGAGGGATTCTTGGCAGATTACAACCAGACTTTCATCTCCTATGGCTGGGGGGCAGATGGAGGTCAGGCTCAGCACTGAGGCATGAAAAGCAGCCTAACACCAAAAGAAAAGGAATTCCCAAAGTCTCAGGGAAGAAAAAGCAATCTATCCTAAGAAAGAATCTCAGGATCTAGTCAGTATGTTCAGCCTGGCTGAGACAGCTTCCACAGGATTAGATTTGAAGAGTCTAAGATCAAGGACGATTTAACATTAGCTAAAGAAACCCTAGTGAATGTTGACGCAGTCTCCTGATGCGTTGGATTTAATACCTTGGCATGAACCCCAGGGCACACTGCTAGGATGACTCTTAGACACATAGAGCAAGTGATGCCCACACTCTGCAAGAAATGAATGTCAGAACTTCTGTGGTAGTGAAAAAAAGGAATCTATTGCTCACATAAAACTGCATGCACTGGGTAGGGATGCAGGTCAGTAGCACAATGCTCAAAGTGTGCACAAAGTCCTGGATTCAGTCCTCAGCACCACACTCAAAAGAAGCTGAGGCATGCTTAAAAGCCCATTTTTAATGGTGAACTCCCAGAGAATGGCTTATTGACTAAAGTAATAAAGAAGGCTCTGTTCAGAAAGATAATTCATCTTGACTGGAATCATTAAATATGTCTGTCTCTAGGTTTACCTGTCTTAACTTCTTTCCATGCTGCTATGATAAAATACCCCCAAGAAGAGCAAATTAAGGGGAGGAGGAGGAGTTGTTTCATCTCAACACAAGATCATAGCCCATCATGCAGGGAAGTCAAGGCAGCAGGAGCTTGAAGTGTCTAGTTACAGTGTACCTACAGTCAGAAAGCAGAGAGTGCACACCGCTACTCAATTTATTTTCTCCATGTATGCAGTTCAGGATCCCAGCTAGGGGATGGTGACACCCATAGTGGGCATGCCTTGCCACTTCAATTAACACAATCCAAATAAGCCCATCTTCCCACCCCCCAGGTGAGTCTAGATTCTGCTCAGTTGACAAATAGTGCTATCACATTATGTGTTCAGTTTTCAGAGCTCCAGAAGGTACCACTACTCAAGGACTAACAGAAAGGTTGAACCACTGAGGGAATCCTTAAGAGATCTCTTTGTAATAAAACCACACTTTAAACAGAATAAGGTGTGATATGAGTGAGTGGCCATGGAATCATTTTGGTCCTGTCTCAAACAGTACCATATAAAAATGGCAAAAGGATGGATTCTCCAGGTCTCCTAATAATCCCAAAGACAGCCATCATATATAGTATGCTGTCTCTAATATGTAGAATTCAGAGTTCTGGGAACAAAGGTTGAAGTAGCAATAGCCTTGATTACCTGTCCTACTAAGAACTCACTTGAAAAAATTCCTCTTTCCATTTCTACAACTTGCATGTTCAAAAATCTCATCACTAAGAAATAAGATGTTCCACTCAAGTACACCACAAGAATATTCCTCAATTTCAAGTTTCATCGGGTGCCCAATCACTTTAGGTTTTCTTTGCCAAGAAATCAGTGAGCAAGAAAGAAGGTGCTAGCCTGAAGGAAATATTGACCCTAATCACCTGGCAGAAATAGGACTGCCGGGGGAATATATTAGACCTTGGGCAATTTACATGACATCCCTTGCAGCAGTCAGAGATCAGAAAGGAAAGGGCAGCCAAGAGCTTAACTCCCTAGAACATAAAGATCTGGGTCATTTTACTTAGGATCAGTGCCAGGCCTGCCAGACTTGGGAGCTAAAGCTGGACAGGGTGGTATCTGTACATGGGAGGCTTAGACAGGGGTCTCTCCATCTTCCTATTTATGCACTTTTAAAAAAATATAACTATGTCATAAAGTACTATCTTCATTTTTTATCTCAGTCACTTGATTACATTTTAATATTTCTAGTTGATATGGCATTGAGTTTTCTAAATGATTCCTCTGTCACAGGATGCTGTCATTGTTTTTGGTAGAGAATGTTTTAAAAAGAGTTAAGATTTATTGAAGACAGTCATTTTCTCCAGTGAATTAACTCTTTCCACAAACTCTAATTAGCAGGATGAACAGATAGACCTCTTTAGGGGCATCTGTTGGGCAGCTGGTATTTGTCTTGTTTTGATTTTCCAGACAGCGTTTCTCTGTGTAGTCCTAACTGTCCTGGAACTCACTCTGTAGACAAGGCTGGCCTTGAACTCACAGATATCTGTCTGCCTCTGCCTCGAGAGTGCTGGTTTTAAAGGCACGTACTGACTGCCACTACCCTGAGTTTCTGGTATTTGTTACCAAGCAACCTAATTTATATCATAGTGCGCTCAACATGGTCTCTCAGCCCTGGAAGTGCTCGCTATAGAAAGTTCCAGTGGTTACATAACTGTAGATTACCATGGTTTTTTTTTTTTTTTTTTATGGTATTCTTTCCTATTTCTTTTTGAAAGTTTTGGTTGAAAGTTTGTGTTGATTGTGTTGATTGCCAAGACCTGCATAGCTTTGGGGTTTATCTGCCTGGGTTAACAGAGAATGGAGAAATGATAAAACATAAGTCACAGAAGAGGGACTGAGTGGGCTGTGTGCTCTGATGGAGACGTACTAGCAGCCCAAATACTCAGCATGCTTATTACATGCAGTTGAATGAGGAGGCAGGCTTACTATATAAAGTGGTAGAAGATGTAAGTTAGCTTGTTCCCATGCAGAGGGGAGCAGTCTTGGGATCCAGTCATCTAGGAAGAAAAATGGTGGTGGATACTTTATGCATCTAATGTTAACAACAGTCCTTGAACCAGGGGAAGGCTTTCCATGCAAGTGGATTTGAGGCATTGGAGTCTTTGACAATGCTATGCTCATGTCAGCAACATACCTTCATTCAGGACTTTATCCACTCCCCACAAGGGACAGAGCCTGGAGATCATGTAGTACATCTCTATACCAGATTTTTTTTTTCTAGTTTGATCTTGTGCAGGTAACTGCACAATGTGGGTTCATGAATGTGTAGCTATGCCATGTACAGAAGACAATCTCACAATGTTCTTTATTCTTCTTTCTCAGGCTTATAAAGTTTCTGCCTTTGCTTCTGTGACAATTCCCAAACAAACCAAGTTCACGTTGAGGGAGGTACTCCGTGTTACTTTTGTGTGCAGTGTATTCAGAAGCTGGGTACTGTGCCCCAGTCCAGGCTGCAACCTGACCATGGAGCATTGTATTAACCCACACACCTGTAAAGAATGTTCTCCCAAGAATTCCCAATTGATTAATAAAAGGTTAGAGCCTGTGACTGGGCGGTAGAGAGAGGAAGGCAGGATTTGACTGAGTGAGGGATCTGGAGAGAGACCACTAGAGGAAAAGGCAAGAGAAAATGAAGAGAAGACCACCATGATCCTGAATGGATCATGACCACATGGCCAGGAGTGTACACCCTGAGGATGGGCTGACGGAGCAGAGCAGCCCATCCAGTAATAAGGGGCACGTGGTTTAGATATTGGGGAGAATAAGATAGAACCTGCCCATTCTAGGCTTACAGCTTGTAAATAAAATGTGAGGTCTGTGGGTCTTTTATACTTGCTGGCTAGAATAAATAATTCTGTTATAGGCACTTAGTAGAGATGCTCTGCTTAGGACTGAGCACTCAGTCTCTTATATTTAGCATTTTGGCCAATGATGGCTCTTTCCCTTGACTGCTGCTTCTGCAAACAACAACAACAACAACAACAACAACAACAACAACAACAACAACAACAGCAGCAACACTAATAATAAAAAGCTTTACTAACCAAGGCTGAGTGCAGCCCACATCTATGGGTATAAACATAAATATTTAGAAGTCAATTTGATAATGAAAGAGTTAAAAATTTTTAAACCTTCCATAGATGGAGTCAAGAGTGCAGATCAGCTTGTTCTGCACTCTGGGTCCTAGGAAACTAGCTATCCACAAGACAAAATAGATAAGAATAGGATTTGAGCTGAGAGTTCAGGTCAGCGTGCCCGTGCACCCTGGCTACCAGGAACTAAACTGACCACAAGATAGATTGAATAGAGTTTGAGCTGGGAGTCAGCGTGCTCATGCACCCTGGATACCAGGAACTGAACTGAAATAGGGTTTGATTCTTAAGAGAACAAAGAGATATTTTCCCCCTGACCGTTTCTTGAACCTGTCACCGAAGCTGAACACTGGACAGGTGCTTTCTATAGATACTTAATCATGATTTCCCTCCTCGTCTCCCTGGGTTGCGGTTTTTCCCTTTAAAAGCTCTTCCTCTTCTCCGAGTGGGGGGTCGTACTTCATTGCTTGCCTCTGTGTAGGACAGGCTAGAAGTGCGACCTTAACGCTTTGAATCAAATATACCTCTTGTTAATTGCATCAAGTTTGGTGTCTTGCAGTTATTGGGGTGGCCGTGAATTCCCGAGAGCAGGGAGGGAGTTCCTCCCTTTCTGGCGGGCCTTACAATAACATAACTGTTTTTGCAAAGTAACAATAGCAGATTTTACCCAAGGGCCTATGACCTCTCCAGTCTGTGCCTTTGGCCAGAATTACAGTGCCAGACCTGAGATTCCTTCCTGAGGATCAGGCCTCAAATCCAAGCCGGATGTTGTTAGAACCATCATCCACTATTGTGCTACTGGGTATATCTTGCCTGGCAGGTTGGTACTGACTTTTTAAAATTCTTTTTCAGTGATTGAGAAGTTCATACATGTATAGTACATGTTTGGTAAAAACTAGCCTCCATGCCCTCTCCTACAGCTTTGCCCTACCACCCATACCACATTTCTCTCCATTTTTTAAGTGGTTTTTGAGACAAGATTTTTCTGTGTAGCCATGGGCCCTGGTTGTCCTGGAATTCTTTCTGTAGACCAGGATGGCCTCAAAGTCTTCAAACTCTCAGAGATCCACCTGCCTCTGCCTGCTTAAAGGTATGTACCACCACCTTCTGACAAATGTCATGTGTTCTTAAAAAAAAAAAAAAAGTCCACCGAATCCTTTTAGTGTTTCCTGTTTGTCCATGGATGTAAGATCATCTACTGGAACATGGAAATCCTCTCAGGCTAGATCTCCAAGAAAAATCTCTCTCTCTCTCTCTCTCTCTCTCTCTCTCTCTCTCTCTCTCTCTTCCTTTCTCTCTCTCTTCCTTTCTCTCTCTCTTCCTCCCTTCCTTCCCCCCCCACCCCAGCTGCCAACTTGACACACAGACTAGAGTCATCTGAGGAAGTTTCACTTGGGGAAATGTCTCAGTCACCGTGGCCTGTGGCGGGTATTTTCTTTCTTCCTAATCGATTTAGGAAAGCCCAGCCCGCACTGGACACCCTGTTCTTCGGCAGGTATTATATAAGAGAGCTAGCTGAAGCCTGGCAGTGGTGACACATGATTTTAATCCCAGTACTGGGAAGTCAGAGGCAGAAGATCTCTGTGGGTCTGAGGCCATCCTGGTCTACAAATCGAGTTCCAGGACTGTGAAGGCTACACAGACACCCCCAGAACCTCCCGCAAAAATCGCAGAAGGCAAAGAGTCAGTCAGTGAGCAACGTCCCTTCCAGGTTTCTGCTTCCGTTCCTGCTTGAGCTCCTGCCCTGATTTCCCTTTTCAATGCATCTTGAACTGAAAGTATAAATCAAATGAACCTCTCTACCCAAAGTTGCTTTTGGTTTTACTTTTTATCAAAAGAACAGAAAGCTAATCAGAGCATCTTTCCTCCCTGAAAAGCCACCAGGTGCCAACAGATTTTCAGCTAGAGGTAGGACTTCATGAGCCCATCCCTCAACTATGGTTGAATTTTGCCTGTCTTGATCTTGTGCAGGTCTCATCCACTACTTCTGGCTCGTCCAATCTTGCCACTCCCTCTTCTGAGATGATGCTTGAGCCTTTCCAGGAGTGAGTATGATATAAATATAATATAACCTAGGAAATTAACAAAAGACATAATACTTTGCTTTAAAAAAAAGTTTAGAAGACTAGTGAGCAACACAAAAGATAATTTGGGAAAAAAAATAATTTGAATAAATTGAAAGTCAGAGACTCTATGAAAACATGATGATTCAGAATCAAATTAACCTATGCCTTTAATTCAATCATTCCTTCCTAATATCACTAAAAAACCTAGAACTTATGCAGGAAACTAAATAAGAATGGCAAACAACAACAACAACAACAACAAAATATATATATAAAGTAAATGACAAAGACCTAGCCACAGACTGCATTAAAGCATATTGTAAGACTGCACGGGCCTGGAGATGCACAGCTGGAGAACTACTTGTTTAGCATGTATAAAGTCCCGCATGTGATCTTCAGGAACTGGCTGGCCATGGTGTTATATACACCTGTAATCCCAGTTCACAGGAAGTGGAGGCAGGAGGATAGAAGTTCTAAGTTATCTGTGCATGGTGAGTTTGAGGCCATCAATAAGATACATGACATCCCGTCTCATACAAAAAGAGTATGCAGAAAACAAGATATTAGTATACCAGGGATGGAAAAAAATACCACCATCTCAGTATGTAGAGAAAAATTAGGGGTTTTATTGCCATATATTATTATTGTTACATTATTATTACTATTATGCGGTGCTAGAGATTGAATTCATGGCCTTACACATCATAGGCAAGAACTTTACCTCTGGTCATACTCCCATCTCTATGGCTACAATTTTTAGCACAATATTATATACTAATGGTAGGGCAAGGACTAAATCAGTAGATAGAGCATTCTAGGCTTGGATCCAAGTACATATAGATTTTTGCATATCATAAAAGTGCCGGAGAGATGATGTCATCTAAATACAATTTGGAGGACAATGGAAAGCTGCCTACATCCTATCCGAGGCAAAGGATCTGACCCATCTACTACACCAGTGTTCTTGGCCACGAGCTCCTGACTTAGCCCCACCTGAGGACCGGCTGTCAATTAAGGGACATGAACCACCCACAATTATACCCATAAGGCAGCTCACATCCAATGACTAGCTGGTGCTGTCATACACCTTTCTGTTCCCTTTCCCATTGTTGAACACAACTCTAAAGAGCCACCTTTGGCCCAGAGTTCACAGATCTGGCCAAAGCTTTGCTGCCAGTCCATCTCAGTCTACCTTCATCAAGGTGTGGTTTCTGAAGATGGTCTTCACGACACCCTTCCTGTGGTTACAGCCTAGTCTCAGAACCCATCAGAAAACTTAACCTTGAGAATACTTTTCTTCTTTTGTTGGGTCTTCCATATTATACTGGAATACATTAAAATGTGAAATCCTTTTTTAAAAAATTGAACCTCATCAAATTCTACATCCACCAAGCTATAATTCCCCTCCCCTCACGTCTGACAACCACTATTCTGCTTTCTTCCTTTGGCTTTGACGTCCCAGGGGCCTCCTGAAACAGCAACCAGGAAGTGCTTTGCCTTTTGTAACTAGCACAAAATTCGAAATTTGAAATTTTACTAGAGTGACTGGAGCGTTAAATGTACTCCCTTAAACTATTAAAAAACGTGTTCATCTTTACTTACAATAAGAGGAAGAAATATTCAAGTCACACAGAAATGATTGTTTTCATGTATTGGCTTTGCAAAGTTTGCTTTCCCCAAACCAATGAGGCTTTGAGAAAGCACCTGTGTATTTCCACCTCATAGGAAAAAAAAAAAAAAAAAAAACGAAAGAAAAGAAAAAAGATGTTATCTATGTAAGTTACAGAAAGTAATTGCCTTTGGTACCCAAAATTCTATTAGCAAGAATTTTATTCAGTAAATGCACTGTACTTTCAATACATTTTTAAGGCTATCTATTATGGTGATAGTTCTTATAATAATGAAATTTTTGAAACAACCTCAAAGTTTCTCAACAGAGAAATCTTTAAACCTTTTTAAAATGTAAGATAACTTTGCACTGAGGGAATGCCAGTCTGTGGATTTGTGGGGAGTTCTGCCTTCTCTGGGTGGTACCTGAGTCTCTCTAGAAGTTTTGAGTTGTGTTTCAGTAAACTGGTAAAGTTAGAGATTTGGAAACCTGCTGGAGAAATGGCATAGCTGGTAAAAGGTGCTTGCCATCAAGCCTTAAGACTCGAGTTCGAATCCACATAGTGAAAGGAGAGAACTGACTTCCTACCTGTGATGGTTTGTATATGCTCAGCTCAGAGAGTGGCACGATTAGAAGGTGTGGCCCTGTTGGAATAGATGTGTCACTGTGGGTGTGTGGGCTTTAAGACCCTCATCCTAGCTGCCTGGAAGCCAGTATTCTGCTAGCAGTCTTCAGATGAAGATGTAGAACTCTCATCTCCTCCTGCACCATGCCTGCCTGGATGCTGCCATGCTCCCATCTTGATGATAATGGACTGAACCTCTGAACCTGTAAGCCAGACTCAATTAAATGTTGTCCTTCTGGGTATTAAAACTATCTTGTACCTCACTGGTACAAATAAAAATAATTATACTCTAATTGTATTTTGAGAGAAAAGTTTTATTTTAACAGGAACGGTGATATGTAGGAGGAGCTAAGGGGGAAGGAGCACCGAGAGGAAGAGAAGGAGTAAGGAGAGAAGATGAAGTAGAGGAGAAGCTAGGTGATGAGAGAGAGAAAGAGAGAAGGGGCATGGAGGCAGATGATCACGTGTCTCCACCAGTCAAAGATAGTTTATATATCTAGGTTGGGTATTGGGTTACACTTCTGACTGAGCATTACCATACTTATAAAGCCTTTGATTAACATTTTTAAAAAATTGTATAAAAGCAAAAAGGAAAAGGGGGGGCACGGGATAGGGGTTTTCTAGGGAGGGGAAATGGGGAAAGGAGATGGCATCTGAAATGTAAATAAAATATCCAATAAAAATAAAATAAAATAAAAAAAAATGCTGTCCTTACAAGAGTTGTCTTGGTCATGGTGTCTGCTCACAGCAGTAAAACTCTAACTAAGACAGTGCCCTCAAATTAATTAATTAATTAATCAATCAATCAATATCTTAAAAGACAAATAAATAGTCAAGAGTATGAATGAATATCCGACATAGGTAATCATCAACCAGAAAACTGCAAGTCAAGATGACGCTGAGATACCAGTTGACGATGAATCTTAAAACCACTATGCTCAGGGACAGACACCAGACACATGACACCTCATGGTCTATGCATCTCTTCACATGAAGTGCTTAGCTGGCCAAGTTACTTACTAAGACAGCACCGTTAGTGTCCCCAGTGCTGAAGGATGGGAAGAGGGGGAGAGAACAGAGCATGCACCCGAGAGCTCTAGCGGAAGAAATGTGAATATCTCCCAGAGCAGCTTTCTGCTGATGACTGCACAATCTGATTAACTTACTAATCATTGAACTGAATATTAGTAGGTAATTATACGAAGTGCTAAATGTCTCAAGAAACCTGTCTTTTTTTTTTTTTTTTTTTTCAAGACAGGGTTTTTCTGTGTAGCCCTGTCTCTCTTGGAATTTGCTCTATAAACCAGGCTGACCTCAAACTCAAAAATCTGCCTGCCTCTGCTTCCCAAGTGCTGGGATTAAAGTCATGTGCTATGACCACCTGGCATGAAACTTATCTTTAAGCTGAGTGGGGCAAACACATACTTAAAATCCCAGCACTTGGGAGATGAAGAAAAGAGGGTCAAAAGTTCAAGTTTATTCTTGACTAAATAGTGAGTTTGTGGCCAGCCTGGGATACATATGACTCTGTTTCAAAACACAATGTAAAAAACCAGGAAAGTCATTTTATAAAAGTTGTAGAAGTGTTTACTATTATGGTTTAGAACTCTGAAGTAAGGCTCAGTTGATGGCCTTTTCCTTATGTCCTGCTTTACAGTTCTATGCTTGTCAGCTGGAATCAGTTGGAACAAAGACTAGATTCAGAGAAAGGACAGTCCTTCTTAGGAACCTAGGGTGACACAGACTCTACCACTCCAGAAAGAGTAAAAGGGGAAATGACAAGGTTAGCACAAAGTTAGCACCGGGTGGCCTGAAGCAGCTACATAGTAGCACCTAGCAGGTACCTAGGCATGCCCAATGTTAACCCAGAGGGAGAAGTATAAACCTAGGCTGAGGTCTAAGGGCATACCACAGAGCATCTTAGATCAGATGAGCAATATTTCCTGGAGTTGGTAAAATCTGCAGTCTGGATTTGGTCTTCTTCCTAGTAAGCAGGAAGAGAGGTGGAGGGTGAGGCTTTGGCCAGTCTTGAGGTGGCAGATAATACCACCCTATATAGCACTCTATCAGATCTGTACGTAGAGGGTGGAGCAGGAGATAACACAGAACAATTTGAGATAATGCTTAGTTCAATAATTCCATCATTCTTTGACTGACTCTCAGCAGTGAGTCATGCTAAAAGTCTGAGAATGTATTTGGCCTTAGAACTGACAAGGAAGTGTGTGTGTGTGTGTGTGTGTGTGTGTGTGTGTGTGTGTGTGTGTGTACATATATTATATATGTGTATATATATGTATATATATATATACATATATATGAGACAAGGTTAGCAACAGGTGGACTGAATCAGCTACATAGTTACAACTAGAGGTACCTAGGTATGCCCAATGTTATCATGCTGTGATAAAACACCATGACCAAAAAAGCAACTTAAGGAAGATATGTTTGTCTTATACATTCTGGGGGATATGTATCACACACACACACCACACACACACCACACACACACCACATCACACTCACACCGCATCTCACACACACATTTCTCTCTCTCTCTCTCTCTTACACACACACACACACACACACACACACACACACACACACGGGGAGGGAGGGGGGGGGGGGGGGGGGGGGGGGGGGAGAGAGAGAGAGAGAGAGAGAGAGAGAGAGAGAGAGAGAGAGAGAGAGAGAGAGAGAGAGGTTAAATTAGGGAAGATGTTAAGGAAAACAGAAAGACAGAGGGCAGAGGACAAGTGCAAGGTGACTTTGGACAGAAATCCCAGGCTGCCTCATTACATATACATCCTCATTCTTGTAGAAGATACACAGCCCTTCAGAGTTTCATTTTCCTCATTGCTGAAATGAGTATTCAGGTTAGTTTTCTTGTTTTCCTTTCTTCCTCTCTTCCTTTCTTCTTTCTTCTTTTTTCTTTCTCCTTTCTTCTCCTTCTTCTCTTTCTCCTCCTCCTCCTCCTCCTCTTCCTCCTTCTCCTTCTTCTACTTCTTCTCAACTTGACATAGAAGAGGGAAGAAGGAACCCTAGGCCAGTCTGTGGGGGCATTTTCTTGATTAGTGACTATTGTGGGAGGGTCCAGCCCACTGTGGGTGGCACCAACCCTAGGTAGGTGGACTTGGGCTGTATAAGGAAGGTAGCAGAGCTAGCCAGTAAGCAGCACTACTCCGTGACTTCTGCTTCAGTTCCTGCCTCGACATTTCTACTTTGAGTTCCTTCTCACACTTCCTGTCAGGATGGACTGTGATCAAAATGTGCAAGCCAAATCCATCTTCCCCAAGTTGCTTTTTTGGTCATGGTGTTTTATCAAAGCAAACTGGGAGAGAGAGATAGTGTTTCCACAATTCAGGTGGAGTTGTGCCCCCATATACTCAGAATTCTTGTGCAGACAGAAGACTGTAAAGCACCTAAGTGGTTACAATTTCCAGGCACCTACACATGCTCCACTAATGTTAGGCATCTTACTGTTGCCACTGTCTCATGTTACATTAAAAGTGGTGCAGTTAGACAATGGGGAAACATAACTGGGGACATTCCTCATTCACAAGTAGCCCACACTTCCAGGTGATGTCAACATTTCTCAAAGGGCATGACTTAACTGAGAAGCATTTAAAATGACAGGGGACAGGGAGGAAGAATGGGAACATTTTTAATACCGTATACTGTAATGACACATGTGCATACCATGTCGAAGAAAGCACTGTGCAAGCACGTGCTCTCGTAGTTTAGCATGGACAAACTGTTAGTGATTAGCTTTGCTGGGCTACCGATCTCTCCTACAGCACAGATGAATGGAGGTTGATAACAGACACTAATTAGATTTAATTTTAAACCGTGCTCGAAGGACTGAAGAGACAGCTGAATGATCAAGGACACTCACTACTCTGGTAGAGAACTCAGGTTGTTTCCGGCACCCACCTGGTGACTCACACTTGTAATTCCATCTCAGGAGTTACCCTTGCCTGGCCTCTGCCAGCACCCACACACACATGAAGTACACATGCAGGCAAACACTCATACACACAAAACAAATTTTTAAATAGCTTAAAAATTAAAAAAAAAAATCTAGACACCTACAGAAGGTAAGAAGAGTATAAAGAAAGGCAAAAGAAATAGAGACTCCACAAGTTACAGAAATGTGACTGACCATATGGCCAGAGGAGCAGGGTGATTGACCACTTTTAACTCCCCTTATCTGTCCCTACAAAGCATGCTGGCATGGGATGAGATATCAGGCAGCTTTTTCAAAGACTGTTAGCCTGGTCCTTTCTTGCCTCTTTGTAAAGAAAGCACTACTTAGAGATTCAGTTCTTTCTCTGCCTTTGTGCTAAAAGCTCATGGAGTCCACTTGCACAAAGGCTCTGTATTTCCCAGCCTGCCTCTCACACTCTGACGCCAGGCAGAATGAAAGCATCCCGGTGCCCACAACAGTCATTTGCAGAGGGGACAGAGGTGGTTTCTACTCCGTCTAAGGATGAATGGACATGCTTCTTTGTGCTGCAAAGTTCTCGGTCAGAACGCCAGGACTGGCTCCTTGCCTTTGAGCCTTAAGCACTGCCAATAACCCATTTTAATCCCTTTAGAATTCTTCTCTTGCTTCCATGATGGATGATTTTGTGGGGGAGGCCAACTCTTTGAACCTTGGATATGCACAAATAAATTAGGTGCCTAAGTATCACTGGGAGTGTTAACTCGCATTTGTTATACAAGATATAGTATATATGCGTTATTTAAAATGTCCTGTGGTTTCAACTTTGTTAAGATTTATGAGATGGGAGATGTGTTTGTACTTGAATTAGATGTGTAAGTTTGGTCACAAATTAGATTTGAAAGATCTATCACATAAACTTTATTTAATATTTACAACCTCTATGGCCACAGTGTCCTGTTTTATGGGCGACTGTGTTTTATCCCTTAAGGGCACACCAGGGGCACTAAACTGTCCCCTTGACAGCCAGAACATTTTTCCCCCCTAGGTACTTCTACTTGTGACAGAGCTTAAACTTCCTCAGAACTGTCAGCTCTACAGCATGGAAGCTCAGCCCAGCTCTCAGACCCTCGGAACATTATACGGTTTGCCAAACACTTTAAAGATAAATCCCTTCATGACTAAGTTAGCTGGAGTCTTTGTCTGGTGTTGATGCTACAGAACCCGACTGGTAAAAACTCTCTGGGACCAGCTCTGTCTGTAAGAGGTGGAAATGTTCGCTGTTTCTGTTCACCCCGAGTTGAGTATCAAAACGTTAAATAGGCAGTTAAATGCCTTTTGCTGAGAAGAATTACCGCCACCGGTGTGATTTTTACATTTAAATACGAAGCTAGAATATTTGCTTTTTTCCTTCACTGGTCTGTTTCTTTCAAAGATACTTTCAGATATTGAAGTAAATAAACTGGAATTCCCTTGAAGTGATTGGAAGGTCCTTGGTGCTGTCTGTCTGTCTGTCCATCTGTCTCTTGCCATGGATTAATCCAGGGCTGTTCAAGTGCTACACAAATGTTCTACCATTGAGCTATGTGAAGAATGCATACAATAATTAGGAATTTTTTTTTTTGGAATTTGGACTTTAATTATGTACATAAATAGTGATATAAGAATGAGGAATTCTGAGGCTTGTACCATTATTTCCATGTGAAAGATTACAGATTAGTTAGTCTGTGATATGGTATTACCCCCAAACAGCAAAAAGGCTTAGTGTTGGTTTTCCTGAAGAAAGCCATTTTACTATACACAATACTGATTCTGCCATTTGTCTGTAGAAGTACTGATTTACTGTCTGGAGTTTCCAATGTTTACCTCTAACTGATTAAAATGGCAGAGCATGGAGTTTGCTATTTATTTCCAAGTGAATTCTTCACATTTCCTGGCTTCTGAAAATTTTGCGTTCACAAATCTTCTACAACTATGTACCCTCGTAATCCCCAGTCATATGCCTTCTCCCCAGTGACCTGGGCAGTGGTGATGGCTTGTTGTGGGTAATAGACAGAGGCACCTAATCCCATGAAAAAAGGAGGATACACCAGCCTCTTTATTTTTGAACCTCTAGCAGAAAGGAATCCAACAAAACCAGCAAAACCAATAACACCGAGTCTTGGGGAAAATACAGGAGGCACATTTTGAAGATAGTTACAGTTCTACTCTCCACTGGACAAAGTGTTCCACCTTGGGTTTAGTATGGGAGTATATTTCCTGACACAAACATGTATATGGCCCACAGTGATGATGGAGTTGTGAGGTGTTTTCTTCAAGTTGAGTCCGTCACGCCTCCACATGTTAAGATTGAACTCCAGTTTCACAAGTAATATGTGGTACTCAATGTCTAGCATGCCAAGGTATCCTGTAAGAGAGTCACCTGGCTCCAGGGACAGTGGTGAACCATGTGGTTATAAAAGCCTTCATAATCAAAGCTTAGTGCTTAGCAGGTAGATGAGGCGGTTACCAGGCAGCACGTGGGAAATATCAGCAAAGCTCCAGCAAATATAACTTGCTAATCACTTACTCCCCAAAGCCCTGTTTTCTGTTTAAGGAACAGAGTTTAAATATTCCTTTTTCCAATAAGAAAAATATAAACTCCTGTTTTAATTACCTCAAATATTTGATTATAAAACAAAATAAGTTCATGGTTCAAATTGTTCCAAAGGAAATTTAGGGCTAGCAGTAGATGAAGGTACCTGCCACTGGGCCTGATGACCTGATTTTGGTCTCTACCACGATTGGTAGAGCAATGGGTTCTGTAAGTTTACCTCTGACCTCTGTGTGTGTACACATTCATATATAGGGAGAATGAGTAAATAAAATGTAACAATAAAAGAGGGGTCCTGCCCTGAGAGGCATTGCAGGCTTGGCTGCTGTGTTACTTGTGTGTCAGTTGGTGGTAGAGAGAAGAGAGGCTATGTCCATGCTCAGTGATGGCCTCCAGGTGCTGCTAGTTGGTACTCCTGAACACTGTCTGTATTCTTTACCAGGTATACCATTTACCTTTCAATTTGTCTCCTGCTGTCTACATTTAATTTCTGATTATCTCCTGTGGTGGTTTAAATAGGAATGGCCCCATAGATTCATGTGTTCGAATGCTTGGACCACAGGGAGTGGCACTATTAGGAAGTGTGGCCTTGTTGGAGTAGGTGTGACCTTGTTGGAGGAAGTGTGTCACTGTAGAGGCAGGCTTTAAGGTCATATATGCTCAAGCTATGCCCAATGTGATAGACAGTCTCCTTATGTTGCTTGTGGATCAAGACACAGGAATCTCAGCTCCTTCTCCAGCACCATGTCTGTCTGTATGCTACCATGATGATACTTAACTAATCTTCTGAAACTGTAAACCAGCCCCAATTAAATGTTTTCTTTTATAAGAGTTAAAATGGTCATGATGTTCCCTCACAACAATGAAACCTAAGCTAAGATACCTCTGAATATGAAATGCTTACCACAGGCTCAAGTGTTCGAAAATTTGGTCCATAGATAGTGCTTGTCCTAGCTACTTTTACACTGATCTGAGCAGAAAGCCTTGACTGAGGCATTACCCCTATCAGGTTGACCGTGGGCATGTCTAGGAGGCTATTTTCTTGATTTTTCCATTGATATAGAAAGGCCTAGTCCACTATGGGTGGCACCATTCCTAGGCAAGTGGTCCTGGGCTATATAAAAAAGCTAGTTAAACATGAGCCAGAGAGTGAGTGAACCAGACAAACAGCAAGGAGGTAGTAGTATTCTTCCATGGTCCTGACTCCAGGTTCCTACCTTGAGTTCCTGGAGATTGAGCTCAGGTCCTCGTACTTGTGTGGTCAGCAATTCACCAACTTGAACTATCTTTCAAGGCCCTGAAGTTTGATTTGACATGTAATAGGAATTATAAATTCTTGCTAGCTCATAGAAAAGACACACAATACAGGTATTTTATTTGCAAGCCTTAAGCCTAGATTGGGTTGGTTTGAAGCAATTCTAACTTATTTCCTAGACATAACATCCCTTGTTACTTACCCTTTGTCCTGGCCATGTGCTCATCGTCTGTCTCCTCTCATGGCATCTTCATCCTCCCTTGCTCTCTTCCTCTCTTTTCATCTCTCTTGAGACCCCCCCTCAGTCAATCCTCAAGTCCCACCTTTCTCCCTCCACTGTCCAATCACAGGCTCTCCAGTTAAATTGGGGAACAAGGTTTACATAGAATCACCTGGTGTACATGAGAATCTGTTTGTCAGGGGTAACCAGATCTTGGGAGTCGGTATTTAGCATTTAAATACAAGCAGCACCAGACCAACCACCTATATATAGCAAAGTGTTTTCCCCATCTAAAATTTCCAGGTCTCAAACATTTGTTGAGTCTGTAGAAAATAACTGAAGGTACTAAACACTTTGCCTTAACAGATAGGAGGTCCTGAAGTGAGAAGTTCAATTGAGAGAGAAACAACTGCTAGGGGCAATCAGGGAAAGATTTCTCTGCAGGGGCAGGAAATCCCATATGCTGTGCCTGGGAACCAGCCAATTTGTCTGCCCATCAGCGGCAGTTCCTAAGGCATCAAGAGGAAGATGCTGTGATTCTGAGCCTAATTTGGATGCAGGAAAAAGACACTGCTCACAGCAGAAACGACACCAGCCATTTGAAGTACTAAGACGTTTTAAAGTATCCAACTCTTTCTTTTTAAAGTTTAGAACAGGGAAGGATGAACAGGGTTCATATTTTATGAAGGTGAACATCAAATATTACTGAGGGCAAGGGGTGGGTGGAGAAAAAGCAGGTCTTTTGGTCTCCAGAAGATAAAAAGGGTCTGAGAGCAAACACAGGTGACAGTCTACACAGTGGGGAAGACAGAGAACAGAGAAATGAGGGAAGCTGTGAATGGTGGAGCATGTCCATAACACACAATCAAGCAGAGGCCGTGCAAAAAGGTCAGGAATTCAAGGCTGTGCTGGAGGTGGTAGTGAGTTATGGGAGACTGGAAGGAAAGACCATTAATTTGCTAAGTTTTGAAAACTACCACATTGGGACAAGGAGAATGCAGATACGAGAGAGGAATTTTGGTCTTTGCAGGCCACCGTGTAAGCTACCAATGGCTCAAACCATAGAAATGTATTCCTTAAAGATCTAAAGAATGGTAGTCTAAGACCAAGGGAACGGCAGGGTAAGTTTTATCTGAAGCCTCTTCTCTTGGGTTGATGGAGCCATCTAACATGCTTATGTTACGTCTTGCTTGTGTGCTAGGATTTGAGGGAACCAGGCCTGCTATAAAGACACAACCATATCATAAGGGTCCAGAGCCCTGTAAACCTTAGTCCTAACTCTCAGTATAGTCAAAGATCTTGCCAGCAGTTATTATCACATTGGAGGTTACGATAGATATCAACACATGAGCAATACTTGCTATTGATAGCAAATAGTGAAATTACAGATCAACAAACTGGAGGTTGCTGAGTTGGATATGTCAGCCTGAGGTCACACCAGAGAAAGACAGAGTTTGGGTTTATACCAGGACGTGGCTTCTACCTCCAATTTGGCTTCCTCATCCCCACTTCTATGAAGCTGAACGTTGGTTATTTGAATGTCAGGAGTTAGGCATGAGAGCAAAGTGAGGGAAATACCACAAGGGAGAGCCTAGCTTTGAATGGCCTTTTGTCTCCTTTGTCTTGGACAAAGTCTGACTGGGTATCAATAGAATTTCTACATACAAAGGCTATGAGTCATTCTTCAGGGTCTGTGGAGCTCTGGAGAGATGCCAGAAGATGGTGGGTCGGTTCATGCTATTCCAGATTGTGAAAAGGAGAAGAAAGTGAATTCTACAAACTTGCAGTACTTGTCCTGGGCAAAGTTCTTGAAGGGTCATCGATTTGCCAAGAGAAGGAGAGCAATTCCTGCCGCCACCAAGTTCTTACTGAAATGATTTCAGATGAAGCCTGCAGCCCTTGGTGAGAAAGGAAAAGACTGTTTTTTTTTTTTTTTTCCCTTTTATTGAAAAAAATTTTTTTTTCTCACCTAATATATCTTGGTTACAGTTTCACTTCCCCCTAGTCCTCCCAGGTTGCAGTAATATTTTAAAACGGTGTGCCCCAATCTGGCTTTTCTTAAGGGGCTGCCATGTTCCCAACTAAGCAAGGCCTGAGGTCACGAGCAGCGGTGGTGCCAGCCAGAAGCACAGGCCCTGGCACCTAAGAGACGCCAGCATGGGAGATGGCTATCTCCCATGCTGCCTCCACAAAGCTTGAACCCCAGACAATACCCACCATCCACGCAGTATCCAGTAGAAATGAGACTCTAAAGCTTAATTTTTATCCAAAGGCTTTATATATTTAGAAATGCTCAATTAACAAGATGCCCATACAATTAGAGCTGTTTCCCAATATCTAACCTTAAGATATATATCGTTACCCAGGACCGTCCTAGACCCATGCGTGGTTCTTTATAGTGGCTACATCTCTGCCCTCTCTAGCTCCTCTTCCTTTTCCTCTTCCTCTCCTTACTCCTCCTGCCTTAGCTCCTCCTACACTCCCAATTCCTCCCTACTTCTCCATAATAAAATAAAATAAAATAATAAAATCTAACATACCAGAATTGAACAAGACAAACAGAAAACAAAAGAGCATAAGAGAAGGCACAAGAATCAGAGACCCACTTGTTTGTGCACGTGGGAATCCCCCAAAACCACTAAAGTAGAGGTCAAAAGACGCTGGTGCAGACCTATGTAGTTCCTGTGCTTACTGCCTCAGTCTCTTGTGAGGTCAGATGAGCTTTGCTCATGTTGACTTAGCCATGATTTCTCCATCTCTTCTGGCTCTTACACACTTTTATTGGTTTCCTAAGTCCTGAGGGGAGGGATTTGATGGAAGTGCCCTGTTGGGGGCTGAGTGATCCAAGGTAAAAGATAGGAATATTTTTATTTAGATAATATATTTCATTCCTAATGAACATCTTAGAAATGTGTAGACAGGTAGATTCATTACAAAGTAGAAATATCTCTTTAAAAAATTAATTAGCATTAAATTTCATTGTTTCCATGAAAAATATAATTTGGGGTGGTGTATCTTTTAGCCTTGAGATAATTATAGATTTACATGCCAGAGTTATACAGAGAAATACTTTCTCAAAAAAAGAGGTGGGGTGGATTGAGGAAGAGTTATAGGGTTTGGGCAAATACAATCAAAATACATTCTATGAAGTTCTCTAAAATGTTTTTTAAAGGCCTATGACTTATTTCTTTCAAAGAGCCAGAAATAATCTTACCTTGTAACGTTAATATGGAAAATTCAATGCAGAAAATGAATTGTCGTAGCCTGTCACTCACACGGAGCTGGTAGTCTAAAGGAGAAAAGGAAGCCATGTGAGACGGGGATTTTTGATCTAGCAATTATTTCAAAGTCGTGTAGCAGCAATTGTTCATACAAAAGGCTATAACAGCTGGAAACTCTGTCTTTGGATCACCTGGAGCAATCTTTACTTCAGAAGCTAGAGAGATGGCACAGTGATTAAGAGTACCTGTTCTTGCAGAGGACCCATGTTTGGTTGCCTACCCTGGGTGAATTACAAACAAGTCCAACTTCAGGGGATCTAACACCCTCTCCTGCATGCACTCACGCATAAAAAAGTAAAATTTTAAATAGAAAAACAACACCCAAGTCTTGAGAGGGTCAGCCTTGATAGTACACCCTCTTAAGACTAGCACTCAGGAGAGAGAGGCAGGCATACTCCTATGAATTCAGGGCCAGCATGGTCTACCCAGAGTTCAAGATCAGCTAGGGCTACAGAGTGAGGCATTGTCTCAAAAGCAAAACTAACAACCGCAGGTGGTGTTTGAAAAAGGAAAAGAAAGAAAACCTTACTTGGAGGAAGTGAGAATACAGAGCTTTATAGATTTGGGGGAATTTTGGTTTTGTAAACTTTAACTTCCTCCTCCCCAACTCTCTCCTTATCTTCTCTTTCCTCCTCCCCCTCCCCTCCTCCCCCCTTTCTTTCTCTTTAACTTCCCCTGCTGAGAGTTACTTTCCCAAACCAGCTCAGAAGTGCCTCCTGCCATATGATACCCTTCATCCAAGTGTTGTCCCTTCAGATCAACTTCCCTGTGTTACCAGGACACTTGGAGTGAAGTAATAAACTCATTTCCCAAGGACAAGGCCAGTGGCCCAGATATCTAAGATTTAAAGCTGATTTATGGAGTCACTCCAAGGAGACAGGAATCTTCCATCCCTGGGGGTAAATGTTGTGTTTTATAAAAAGATAGGAAGAAGGAATATGTTTGGTGGAGGCCCGGTACGGTGTCGGGGGCAGAGGGTTCCTCTGCTGGCCCATGCTGAGGCATCCCTTCCCCCTGAGGCACCAGCCACACAAATATAGAATGAAGTTTATTCAGGGCATGTGGAGTGGAGTTATGACGATAGTAGGGAAAGAAAGCAAAGAAAAGGAGGGGGGCATGAGCATGTGGAGAGAGAGAGAGAGGAGAGAGAAGAGTGGGAAGAGGATAAGGGGGCAGGAACAAGAGAGAACAAGAACAAGAGAACAAGAGAGGAAGGTCGAGCAGCCCCTTTTATAGTGAGTCAGGCTCACCTGGCTGTTGCCAGGTAACTCTGGGGCGGAGCCTAGACTAACCGCCAACAATGAAGGCCTTTGGGTCCCTCCTGAGTGAGAGAGTGAGAAAGAACTTCTGGGGTTACTATTTGTAACCATTTGCGAGCCTGCATGAAAAGCAATCTACTGTTCCTGGAACTCCTTGATAATTTCCTAAACTAAAAATTCCGATTAAAGTTACCTCAGTCCCAACAGCTCAAGGTCACGCCGTTAAGCACTGAATCCCGGGGCCAGGCAGTTCTGCATGAGAACTTGTCTGAACAAACAAACAAACTCAAATACTCAAATAAAATAAGTTTTATGGCAAAAAGTAACCAAAGGAGGTATAGAGGGAGGGATGACGTGGAGGTGGGGGCGTGGAGATTACAAGGGTTCTTGAGGGCAGCTGTGGGGAATACTCCAGGATTCAAGGGCTTCTCCTGTGGTTGAGCTGCAGTGTGTCCCTGAGTCAGAAGGTGTGGCTGCTGGCCATCCAAGGATGATGAATGCCGCCACTGTGGGAGCCCCGCAGAAGTTGGGGGTGGGGTGGGGTGGGCTGAAAAGCAGGAGGGATATAAAGGTGGGTAGTGTCAGCTTGGACCATGAACCGGAAGTTCAAGTTCACCGATCAGCAGCAGGTTCTCAGGGTGAACCGGGAAGTTGGGTGAGGTTCATTTGGGCCTTATGGCATGTAGTGCGAACCTTAAGAAACTAAGTTTCAAGTGTTCGAGTTTCTCTCATTTAGAAGCTGTAGGAGTAAGGGGGACATGTCAGTAGTGAATCCAGATTTTTGGAAAAGGGACAGGTTATAACGGGGAACTGTGGACCAGCTTTTGTGTGCAAAGCTGTGAATGTAAATGCGAAAAGCAGTTCTCACCTGTCTAGTTCCCTCTCCTCTCCTTTCCTTCTCTCCCCTGTCCTGCCCTCCCCAACCCACCCCACTCCCCTTTCTCCAAAGCCATGTATGGAGCCCGCCCATGTTTTTTCTTTCTCTGTTCACAAAAAAAAAAAAGTCGAAAAATCTTGTTAGCAGGAGAAGGAGTTGCTCAGAGGTAGAACATCAACTGGAATTGATGGCGATGGCGACACTCAGCCGGAAATACCCACTGCCTCCTCCCCTCCATATGGCTCCCAGTGTAGACGACTTTGGGGTTCTTGGAATGACTTCTTGGCAACTTTAGAAGATGGCAACTTGAGTAACTACTACAGGAGTAGAAGCAACTAATTTGAACCATCAAGATGGCTCAGCCAGTAACTGATCCTGTCGCCTGACTGGTATTGGGTTGGATTCCCTGCGACCCACATGGCAGGAAGAAGAGATCTGACTTCTCTGAGTTGTCTTTTGACCCCCACATGTATGCTTTTGGCACACACATGTGCACATGTGATATGCCTACAGTAAGTAAAATAAATATAATTTTTAAATGTTTTAAAGATGTATTTTTAATTTTAATATGTGTGTGAATGTGTCTGTATATGAGCATATTCACATGAATACAAGTGTTCAAAGAAGGTCAGAGGTGTCAGATTCCCCTGGGGGGCTGATACTAAGGACAGGTTGTCAGCTGCCTGATGTGGATGCTGGAAACTGAACTGATGTCCAAACTCTTAAAAGCGCTGAGCAGCCGGGCGGTGGTGGCGCACACCTTTAGTCCTAGCACTTGGGAGGCAGAGGCAGGGGGATTTCTGAGTTCGAGGCCAGCCTGGTCTACAGAGTGAGTTCCAGGACAGCCAGGGCTACACAGAGAAACAAAACAAACAAAACAAACAAAACAAACAAACAAACAAAAAAAGCGCTGAGCCGTCTCTCTGGCCCTTCTAAAAAGAAAGTCATTAAAGAAGCAATGAGTTCATTTGTCAAACATTAGGAGTCGGTATTGATTAAGGATGATCAAGACGATCTCCAAGAAGGTAGAGCAGAAGGCGGTAGAGCGGAAGTCGACATGATCTCTGTAGCATGGCAGCCATATGTGTCATAGTGAAAGAGAAGAGTCCAGACATTGGTAGTAGACCTCAAGACTGCAGTTAGCTCCGGGTTATGGCAGTGACTAACAACTTTTCTATGCTGATAGTTTTAGGATATATTTATATACCACACGTAATGACTCAACTAAGTCATAAAGGTGGCGGAATACACAGACAGCCCTGTGATGGAAGGAACCTGCCTCCATAGCAGACACTAACAGCTGCCTAGAGAAGAAGGTTAAGAACTATGTGTCCTCTCTCCAAACTGACACAGCAACCCAGAGGCAGTTTAGCCCTTATGACTGCCTTACTGTCTCTCGAGCCTGTCATAACTCCTGACTCAGAGAAGACTTGATCAGTATGTGTGAAACACACTCTTAAATTCTATTAAGTAAAATGGATAAGAGACCAGTGGTTTGGATTGAGCTCCAGCCATGATCTGGATGGGGTAAACCACCCTGTAGCAAGTAGAAAAGGAGATTTGCTCAGTGATGGACTAACTGCCTAGCATTGCAAGACCCTAGGTGCTATCCTCAGCCTAGCAAGGCCAGACAAGCAGAACCAAGACACAGCGGCCAGAGAGATGATTCCATGGCTAACAGTGTTCAGAGGACTTGAGCCTCAGTTCCCAGTGCCCACATCCAATGGATTATGACTGCCTGTGATGGTTTGTATATTCTAGGCCCAGGGATTAGCACTATTAGGTGTGGCCCTGTTCAAGTAAGTGTGGCCTTTTTGGACCAGGCATGGCACTATGTGCGTGGTCTTTAAGACCCTCATCCTAGCTGCCTGGAATGGAGTCTTCCACTAGCAGCCTTCAGATGAACACGTAGAACTCTCAGCTCCTCCTGCACCATGCCTGCCTGGATGCTGACATGCTCTTGCCTTGCCTCTAATGGACTGAACCTCTGAAGCTGTAAGCCAGCCCCAGTTAAATGTTGTTCTTATAAAAGTTACCTTGGTCATGGTGTCTGTTCACATCAGTAAAACCCTAACTAAGACACTGCCTAACTACATAACTACCTGACTGTAGCTCCAGGGAGTCTGACACCCTCTTCTGGCCTCCACCAGTACCTGCACTCATGAGCAAGCACCCTTCCACCATACACACACACACACACACACACACACACACACACACACACTCTCTCTCTCTCTCTCTCTCTCTCTCTCTCTCTCTCTCCCTCTCCCTCTCTCTCTCTCTAAATCTTTTATAAAAGATTTTTAAACTCAGTTTGTTAGAACTTTGCCCTTTGACAATTTATGATATCTATTATACTATAATGTACTACAATATCCAAGATGCTGAGGTACAGCCATTTAAGCTGATATCCTGTGCTGATTTGGTCCCTTCACTCACAGATGAGTGAGTACCAAGAACCTCTCTATCTTAGAGAAGAGCCCAACCCCAAAGTTTTACAAGAACACTGGAGCCACAGAGGAAAGGTAAATTTGGTGAGACGGAACACTTAGGTACACGAATGCACCTCTGTGCTGGCTAGTTTTATGTCAACTTGACACATGACGAAGTCATCTGAAAGGAGATAACCTCAATTAACAAAATGCTTCCATAAGATAAGGCTGTAGACAAGCCAGTAGGTCATTTTTTTGATGGTACCACCCCTGGACTGGTGGTCCTGGGTTATAAAAGAAAGCAAGCCGTGATGAGCAAGTCAGTAAGTATCACCCATCTATGGCCTCTGTATCAGCTTCTTCCTCCAGGTTCCTGCCCTGTTTGAGTTCCTATCCTGTCTTCCTCCAATGATAAACAGCAATGTAGAAGTATAAGCCAAATAAACCCTTTACTTCCTAATTTGCTTTTGGTCATGGTGTTTCATCACAACAACAGTAACCCTTACTAAAACAATCTCTGAGTCTTATTCTCATCTTACCTGGACTCTAGCTCTTAGAGACTGAGAAGCCCAAGACATACATCATGTTATTGTGGAAGCAGATTCTCATTAGGAAAGCCAGAGCAGAAAATAGCTTTGTGTAGGGATGGAAGGGTACTGTAGTGGTGGTCCAGTGGTCCTCTGAGGCTTTCTGTGTTAGCACCAGAGAGTCGGTAGACACTTTGTAGTGGGTGGTAATGCTGGAGCCCTACACTATCTAAATATCACAGCACCTATTTTTAAATTGTATTTTTGATTTAAATTTTAGTTAGTGTGTGTGTGTGTGTGTGTGTGTGTGTGTGTGTGTGTGTGTACCATGATGCCTGTGTGAAGATTCCAGGATTACTTTTAGAAGTTGGCTTTCTCTTTCTACGGTGGAGGGTTCGGGGATCTAGTTCAGGTGTCAGGCCTGCACAGGAAATGCTTTTATGTACTGAGCCTTCTTGCTAATTTTAAAGTATGTTTTTTTGTTTTCTTTTCTTCTTGGGGGGCAGGTAGGAATGGGAGACCTTTTGTATTTAAAAAAAAAGGTTGGAATTTAAAGTGAATCTCTCAACTAAATGCCAGGAAGCTGAGACTGGGATGGGTTTTTACTGCAAAAGAAAACCAAGCCCAACTGACAGCATGCTGGTGCTGGTAATCCGTGCACTTGGAAGGCAGAGACAGAAGGTTCACTATACATTTGAGACCAGCCTGGTGTACAGAGGGAATTCCACAGCAGCCTGGGGTACAATGTGAGATCCTGACTCAAAACAAAGCACAAAATCAAACAGAGTTGGGGTATAGTTCAGTAGGAACAGTACTTACTGGCATGTACAAGGTCCTTGGTTCAAGACACGGTACAACAAATAGATGTGTATGTGCCTTCTTGTGTGGCCATGTGTAGACTGGGATTGTGTTGGGTGATATTTAGAAAACCACGGCGCCGGCCAGCTAGCTAATTGGTGGGACGGCTCTGCTTAGCTCTGGCCACCATGTTCTGCCCTAGAAGCAGCCAGAAGCCAAGTGCACCACAGCCAGAAGTGGCCAGAGGTCATGTGCGCCACAACTAGACCTACAAGACGTGTGGTGGGTGGCTCTGCCAGTTCACCATGCTGCCCCTGCAAAGCTTGGCTGAGCCCCTAATAATACCCGCCATCCTGGAGGTACCTGGTAGAAAGAAGACTCTTAAAGCTTAATGATTATCTAAAGGATTTATATATTTGGAAATATATCGATTAACAAAATGCCCATCCAATTAGAGTTGTTAGCCAATAGCTAACCTTTTGATAGAAGTTGCTACCCAGGACAGTTTTTGACACATCTAACCCATCTGTGGTTCTCCATGGCTGCTCCCTCTCTCCTTTTCTCCCCTTCCTCTCCTTCTCTCCTCCCAACTCCTCACTCCACCTATCACCGAGCTTTATTGCAAATGTTTGGTGTGGGGGGAGATCCCACTACAGGGATTTATCGGTTCATCTGCTCCATCTGAGGTTGGATAGTTTCACAGTGGTTATACACAGTCTGGGGAGGCTGTTCAGTCCACAGAGCTGAACACCTCAAATGAAAGGGAGACTTATGTAACTCTAATCTGATGGAGACTGCCTGGGAGCTCCCAAGAGTCACTGCCTTGAGTCACTACTGGAAAGCTCTCAGTGGGTGATGGCAGCACTGAAAGAGCTGAGCACAGGTGTACCTGTGTGAGCATTCCTCCTCCTCCTCTTCCTTCTCCTCCTCTTCCCCTTCCTCCTCTTCCTTCTCCTCCTCCTCCTCTTCCTTCTCCTCCTCTTCCTCATCCTCCTTTTCCTCTTCTTCTTCATCATCCTCTTCTTCCTCTTCCTCTTCTCTTTTCCTGGAGTCCCCAGCCTTTTGACGATGTTGCCCCAATTCAGGCAGGTCTTCCTCATTTAGACCACTGAGCCACATATCCTACTAGACATAAGTAAAATGATTACTTACCGATTTTCTAGGCATTTCAATCAAATCAATTCGACAGCCAAGATTAACCAGCATAGCACTGGGTGGCAAGGTCCATCTGATGAACTAGCTTTTAAGATTTTTTTTTTTAAGATGTGATTTTGGTGTCTTAGAGGAAATTCCATAGGGTTTTTGTTTGCTTTTAAGATGTGGTCTCACTTGAACTCACAGCGATCCTTCCCTCATCTCTGGTGTGCTGGGATTACAGGAGTGTATCACCATGTCCACTTTGCCCAAGTGTTAGTTTGGTGAAGAGGGAGAAGGCTGGGAGAAATGAAAAGTTCTTTCAAAGGGGCCACTCAGGAGAGGTTTTCTGCTAGAGAAGAAGGGGACACAAATTGCCGTTCATACTGAGAACAGTCTAACTTGCCCTTAACATACCCGTAAACAGGTATGTTTAAACAGACACCTGAACCTGAAAGCAAATTGACAGAAGACAATAATGTCTGGTGACACACTTAATCATAGTCACACCTATAGCCAGTTCATAACGGAAAGCTTGATATCCATCAGCTAACTCAACCCTGAGCTTCCTGGTACCCACACTCACCCGAGTGAAGAACATCATTCAGAAAGGCACATGTAGGCACATAACACTATACCCAACTCAACTTACCCATCCTTAAGGAGTGGTTTGGGTCAAACTCAGTGAAGACCATAATTCCTTTCACAAGCTGTTTTACAGATGAGAGTCAATTGCTTTTGGAGGCTGACAAGGTTGTTTTTCCTTGTGGGAGGAGCCAAGTTGGTTTCCTGCTCTCTGCTCATAGAGTCATTGATGCCTGCTGTCTTGAAAAAGAACCCAAAGGACCAGGCCTGTCCTTATATCATCTAATCTTTGGCAGGAACACTGACAAGCAGACTATTTGTGATAGTCTGGAGATAAGCCTTTTGCATGTTTCAGGAGTCATTTTAGTCTTTCTTTGAAAAACTAGCCCAGTCACCTTTATGAGGTTTCCTTTTGTGCCTGAAAAGGTAGCTTTTGAATGCATCAGCTACCTTCTTCCGTGTCTCGAACTTTGAGAAGTAGCTAGGACCTTCCAGGGAGGTCAGAATTCCTATTTTTTTTTTTTTTTTTATGAAGCCCGGCATCCTCTCTTGGGCATTGTAGCTGGTATCCCTCAATATTTCCTGAAAATTCAGCTGCCCATGCAGAGGGTTTTGAAGATTCTGCTTCAAATATGACTTCTGGTACAGGCTGTGAATCCTGGAAAAATACACACTGGAGTGTCCAGCCTCGAATAGCAGGATAAAAATGAGCAGAACTTGCATCTAGTAATTCTTCTGTCCACAGCTGGTCTTGACCTTTGGTTGTTTCAGCCAAGAGTCTGCTTGCTGTCTTGGACCCAGTCAGAATTCTCATGTGCTGAAAGCCAGTCAACTTTGCTATAGAAATGGTGCAGTTCCCACCCTTTCCTTTAAATAAAAGGCCACAGGGTCTGTCCTTGCAGGTGATGGAGAACACCTTCTGTGTTGGTTAATTCTTTGTCATCTTGACATAAACTAGGGTCATCTGGTTGGGGGCGGGGGCGGGTACTGCAGTTGAAAAGCTGTCTCCATCATCAGACTGGTGGTAAGGACTCACTGTGGGTGGTTGTACTGGTGAATTAGTTAAACCACTTTGACTTCCGGCCAGTCATGTGCTCGCTGCACCCACCCAAGAGCTCTCTGGATTGGAGAATGAGAGACATACACACACCAGCTAATTTTGATATGCCTTGACTAGCATATGGAATATCAATGGCTGAGCACTTCTAAGCCTTCCCTCAGTTTAGTACTCATTTCCCTTTAGTGTTTCTGGCTTAATACCTTCTAAATCTATGTTTTATCTTTGCTGCCCTGTTCCCGTCTGGGCCCACCATAGGGCCACTTTCCCTTTCCACCTACATTGCTGGATGATTTTTCTTCTGTAGCTCTTAAATCTACCCCATGGCCATTCTCCTTTTCCTCCTCTCTCTCCATCCCTTGGTCCCTTGCCCACAAAATCTAAAAGTCCCACCCTGTTTCTTTGCTCAGCCAATGGCTGTATGGCAATTCTTTATTATCAGTCGAAGCCAGCTGGGGCCAGGTACCCTCAAATCTGGAAGCACAGCTTTTGGGAGACGAAACAAGACAAACCATTAGAACCAATTCCCAACAGGTGGTACAGTCTCTGACCAGATGACTCTGGGAGGTGCGAGAAATCAGGCTGAACAAGCCATGGAGAAGAAGCCAGTAAGCAGGATTCCTTCCTGGTCTCTGTATCAGTTCTTGACTCCAGGTTCCTGGCTTGAGCTTCTGCCCTGACTTCCCTTCATGATGAACTATAAGCTGGAAGATGTTGGTTTTTTTTTTTTTTTTAATCATGGTCTTTATTGCAGCAATAGGAACCAAGCTCAGACAGCTTCAACCAATGAGTGATAGCTGGGTCACTAAAACTTTCTCTCTCTCTCTCTCTCTCTCTCTCTCTCTCTCTCTCTCTCTCTCT
>JANHMN010000017.1:43107945-43134380 GCA_030674055.1 Rhabdomys pumilio
TCTCTCTCTCTCTCTCTCTCTCTCTCTCTCTCTCTCTCTCTCTCTCTCGCCTGATCATCTGTGTGGCTCTTGGCTGTCTGGAGGCAAAAATAAGCTTTTGTAGCTGAGAATTAGGCAGCAATGTCTGCATTATGTCAGGCAGAGCACATCTGTAAACACAAACAGCTTTCTCAGACCTTCATCAGGCACTATTATCTCTCATTCATGAGGACTTTACCCTCACAATCACATCACCTCCCCACGGCTCCCAGATAGCAGCAGCATCATCTTGGGTGTTAGACTTCATCACATAGCTTTAGAGGGTGGAGGGGAATAAACCTTTAGACCACAGCATTTTGCAGACATAACCAGAAATAATGTTTAATGAAAGATGTGGGCACCCTGTGGCCCATGCAAATCGATACATAAACTTAAACATCACAGGGTAGCTACGTGCCTTCTGTTCCTCGTCTTTTCTAGATGTTGAGCATTGCCTATATTGCTTGTCTCATGGTCTTTTCACCTTCGGGGATTCATAGTATCTTTATGCCTCTGTGACCTCTATTTCTGTGGCTATAAAAAGTCATCTCTTTCTATTATACACTGCTTGTGCCAAGCTGGGAAGCTGTTTATTGTCCTGATATTGATGTCCTATTGCCAAGCAAAGGTCAAGGGCTTAACTGAGAGTGGATGTAGAGATGTAGATATCTTTTTTTTAAGACTGTATATATATATATATATATATATATATATATATATATATATATATATCAGACACACCAGAAGAGGGCATTGGATCTCAATACAGATGGTTGTTCCTCACCAGAATTTACCTGGAGGCTTAATTCCTTAGTGCCAGGAGCTTTTGGGAAGTCTTTAGGACATGAAGGCACATTGATATTTTGGTAAAGAGACTAACTTCTCACAGTAGTAAGCTAGGTCTTACAAACAAGAATTTGTTCTCATAAATACGAGCTGTTAATGTGTCTTGGTTTGTCTAACACATGCATTACTTATACATATTTCCCTCTTCAGTTTCATGTATTGATATAATACATCAAGAGACCCTCACCAGAACCTGACAAAGTGATAGCCACTTAACCTTGGATAGACCTGTTTTCCTTACAACTTATCTAACCTCAGCTATTTTATTATAGTAACAGAAAGAAGCCTAAAATAGGTATTAATCCATTCATGAACATTCTGCACTCATGGCTTAATTACCTCGTAAGGATTCTATACTATTAGGCCACCATTTTAGGGGTCAGGTTTCAATACATGAATTCTGGGAGACCACAAACATTCAAACTGTAGCACAGTGAAATGAAAACTCCTCTTTGTTCCCCACCCCAACTCTAGCCTTCAGTAACTGCTATTCTACTACACATACATATATTTATATTAGTCTATGTGTCATCTTCAATTGTTCCATAATTTTTCCTGGGAGACATTTGCAAATGTCATTTTCACCACTGAGGCATTGGATAAAATTAATGAGGCCACGGAAATCTAGCTTAGTGAGCCAAAGAGGTTTTTGTGAGTAGGGCATGGGGTTATTTATGGAGCACAACCTTGGGGTTACTTACAGGAGTGTGGGTAACTCCAAGCACTTGCCTCAACACAAAGTCTCATCTCATCATGAAGGATGACCTCAAGGAAGCTGTGTCACAGAGTTCTCCCTTCAGGTAATCTTCTAGCGCATACAGATTGCATCCATCTGGTCTACCCACAGTTTTACAAAACACAGTCTGTCATGGCTGAGAAGACAAGGCAGCTGAACCCACAGGGTCTGTGTGTGTTGGTGATGGGATGTGGCTTGGACACAGTTTGGCAGATCTGTGACAGCAACACACATCCTCAAGGTCCACCCCAGTGACTTTCTTCTAATAGCTATGTCCCAATCCCAAAAGGTTCCCCCATGTTCCATGACAGCACCACCAGCTGGGGACTAAACACTCAAAAAAACAGGAGACTGTGGGCCCTTAGGAACCAACAAAATCAAGAAGGCAGACGTTTCATAAATGGAATTGGTATCCTTTCACAAGGGCCAGAGGATACTAGAAACCACCTTTATTTCACCTTTCTGTCTTTGCCAAGTAGAAACACGTTATTAAAGAGGCCGTTTTGAAAATGAAGATAGGGCTCACACCAGACACTGGACCTGCTGTTGTGTACCTTGATCTCAGACTTCAGCTTCTACGTGTATACCAACACATTTCTGTGCTTCATAAATTCCCATGTTTGTTGTTGTCGCTGTCAGCACTATTGCCGTTAGAACAGCACAAGCAGAGTGAGACAAGGGTACAAGCAGAAGGGTATGTAAAGGAGATGTCAAGAGGTGTCACAGTCCTATCCTCGGTTGTCCCCACCTGTCACAGCTCTCATGAAGTGGAAAAGGAAGGCTCAGCTATCTGTAACACCCTTGGGAGCCAGGAAAGCTTTCATTTCCAGAGTCTGGCTTCCTGACAAGACACAATGTCAACTGGAAACTGGTTTGAATATCTCCGAGTAGAGATCATGAAAAACCTTAAAGGTTTCAAAATTGGCCATCCTAAGTAAGGAACCTCAAAGGCCGTGAATCAAGCAAAGGCTTGGAGGTCAAACAGTTCAGAAAGAAACTGTGTAAATAGAGGCTAAGACACCAAGACCTCAGTCGCAGCTCTAGTGCTGTGTAGACACCATGACCAAGGCAACTCTTATAGGAGAAAGCAGTTAATTGGGGGCTTGTTTATGGTTTCAGAGGCTTAGTCCATCATCATCAAGGTGGGAAGCAGACAAGCATAGCACTGGAGTAGGAGCTGAGAGCTTTGAATCTGTCTTACAGGTAACAGTCAGGCAGACAGACAGATAGATAGATGCATAGATAGATAGATAGATAGATAGATAGATAGATAGATAGATAGATAGATAGATAGATAGATGGATGGCTAGGGGGACTATCCATCTGGATAATCTGGCATGGGCTTTTGAGACCTCAAAGCTTCTCCGCCCCCTATAGCTCCTCCATGAAGGACATGTCTTCTAATTCTTTCCAAACAATACATCAACTAGGGACCAATCATCATTCAAACATCTGAACCCATGGAGGCCATTCTCATTCAAACCATCTCAGTGGGGATTCGATGTTACTTCACCAAATATTCCCAAAGGCCTGTTCCTTGCCAGGTGATGTGCTGAGCTCTCAGATTAAGAAGCAGAGAAGATACAGCTCCCTGGGAGAGTCAGGTGTATAAACACTAATTGTGATGAAATCAAAGAAATATCCAAGGAAGAATGTCAAAGCAAGAGGAGATTGTTCTGTTTTACTTCCTTCTACAGAGACATGTTGATGCAGGCTCCCTTCAGCAAGGACAGAGCAAGCTAGGGGCTTTCTCCTCCTTCTCTCATCCCCTTTCTTTTTGAGGTGTGTGTGTGTGTGTGTGTGTGTGTGTGTGTGTGTGTGTGTATGCATGTATATGGGGTGCATTGCACATGTGTGCTAGCATATCAGGCATCTTCCCAAATACGTTATTTTATTGAAACAGGTTCTTTTATGTCAGGGCTAGATTGGCTGGACAGCAAGTCACAAGCATCCTCTTGTCTTGGCCTCACCAGAGCTGCAATTACAGATTTATGAAACTGATCCAAGCTTTTTGCACGGTGCTAGTATTGAACTCAGGTCTTCTTCTTGTGTGGCAAGGACTTGGCTCTCCAGCCATCTCTTCACCCTTCCCTTTCCCTTTGTGCCCAACTCCTGCCTGTTATCCAAAGGTTCTCAAGAGCACACAGTGGTCTCCATAAGAGAACACAGTGGTAGATGTGTTCTAACGTGTTGTTACAACCTCTGGTGACTCTATTCCAGGGAAACAAAATTCCCCAGTAGAGCTGCCCAACTCCTTAATCCTCTGTGTGAGGAGGGTTTACTGAGTTGGCCTTTTATCTTGTGAACAGAGGTGTCCTAAGAAACAAAAAGTCTGTTCAATCCCTAACCCCTATGTTAGATGGAAACAGGACAAATACAGAGAAAAGAGGCAAGTGCCTGAATGGCTCAGCCTAATATGTTTTAGCTTTTGATTTGAACTTATATTTATTAAATATTGCTGTAGCTATTATCAGCCTCGAATAAAGATAAGTAGAAACTCCTATTCATCATTGAGACTTTATATAACTTAACATTTTGGTGCATTTGATTTGGGGGGGAGGTGTTTGGGGGTTGTTTGTTTGTTTGTTTGTTTGAGACTGTGTTTCTCTGTGTAGCCCTGGCTGTCCTGAACCAGACTGGCTTTGAACTTGGGATCTGCCTGCTTCTGTCTTCCAAGTGCTGGGATTAAAGGCATCAGGCACCACTGCCCAGCATTTTGTTGCATTCTTTTCAATTTTTTTTTTAAAGACAAACTATTTAGAATTAACTAGTGATGCATGCTCCTTCCTTTGTCCCCACCTCAGAAGAAGACATTATGCTGGAGTGATGTTTTTCTTCAGTCCCGTGCACATTATTACAGTCTGCTAGGGTTCTGTGTGAATAAAGACAAGTACTGGGTGTATATGTTTGCGTCCCTTTGTGGCCTGGTGCTTTTGCTTTCTCTTGATGTGGTAACTCCGTTGACTTCCGCCTTCCTTTGTGAGTATGAATCATCTTATCTCTTTTTAATTTCTATCTGATTTATTGTGCTTTCTATTTACCACATCTTTCTCTGACTTCTTGCTACCTCCTTTTTCTGTACATCGTGTTTTCCTTCTTTTTCACTCCCACTACTTCAGAAATTATCTATTTTTATTTCTCTAGTACTTGTCCTTGGATTTTTTTTTTAAATCTTGTATTTTTTTTTTTTAATTATGTGTAAGTCTGTGCACACAAGACTGCAAATGCCCACCAAGGCTCTGGCCTGGAGTTAAAATTTGCGAGCGGTTGTGAGCCGCCTCACATGGTTGCGGGGAATTGAACTCAGGTCATCTGGAGGTTAAGTACATGTGCTTCACCACTGAGCCATCTCCCTAGCCCTGTCCTTGGACTTTTAACACCAACAACTTCCTTTAAGATTGAGTGTGTTAGCACATCTCAGGAATCTTAGGATTTAGAAAGCAGAAGAGGGAGGAGCCAGTAAAGGGCAGCCTAACCTATGTAGCGAGAATTCATCTCAAAACAACCAACTGACAACAAATCCAAAATCAAAGCTCCAACCTCCATGGACAACCTAAGATTTTAGAATGCCAGACTCCAGTTATCTCTTGCCATTCGCCACGTTAGTACTCTGTGAATCTGTGTTGTCTAGCATAGCTGCTATGTGCATGTGGCCAGCTATACTTAAATCCATCGGTGTGTAGTAATATTAAAATTGACTTGTTCAGTTACATAGCTACACTTCAAATGCTCAGGAGCCACATAGGTGAATGGCTATTATATTTGGACAGAGCAGATATTTTTCATTATTTGGGCAAAGTGCTATTAGACAATGCTATGAAACTTATTCCTATCTAGTTCATATTTCCGTCCTGTCTAGTCATCGGTAGTATGGAATCTCGGAGTCAATGGTTTCTTAGGCTTATTCTAAAGCTTGCCAGCTATGTAGCTCAACATTATTTGCATAAATTGGAACATAACTATAAGCCCCAAGCGAGAAATATTAATTTTTAAGTGATAGCCTCCCTCCCTGACTGAGCTTTATTATAGACATTTTCCTCATCTGGATTTCCAGTTTAATTCCTCCAAAGGTATTAGCCTTGCTTTTAACATTTACTCTTCCCATAACTATAATTTTCAATTCTATAAAGCTTAGCTTACCCAGGCGGTGAGGTGGTGGTGCCCGGACCATCAAGCCCAGCTTCCTCATTTTTAAATTACTATCACGGTAGTCCTTTGAATTTCCAGCTAATGAGGGTGGCACAGAGGCATGATGGCCGATAAAGAATGATTTCTTCCAAAGCGACCTTCCCAGAACTCTAAAGACTCCCAGTCAGTATGTTTGGGTTTCCCATAGCCTTGTCTTAAATTAGCACAGCAAAGAACAGGTGGCCAGCTGGGTGGACAAAGGCCAGGGAATTTTTCCATTGAGTTTGGTTTCCGATCAGAGATATTTTTTTGGAGGCTCATCAGAGAATCCAGTGAAAAGCTGTGGGAGAACAGGCATGTTGGACCTCACAGCTTCTTAGAGACTTCCGCTTTGATCCTTGTGGTAGGTGAAATATAAAATTAAGCGTGCCAATAGCCCTCTGACTCTTTCTAAAACTGACCCATCGGAGGGCAGAAAGGATAACAAAGGCCTAGTTTCTTTTCATGTGAGGATTTCCATGATTGAATTGGAAGAATAGGATACTGGAAGGGAAATGCAGGATGCGGTGCCGGGGGTGAGGGGGGTGTGTGTGGAGATAATTTATTGTATTTCACTGAAGGGCAAGAGAAAATGATCAATATTACAATGCTGCAAATCCGAGCTCACAATGCCTTGAAGCATTCTTTTTTTCAGATTCTGCTCTTGTTTGGTGACATGTTCTATCCTGGAGCTCATAAATACACAAAGCTCTCAGATTTGTTATTTTTACAACTCAACAAAATATAATCTCCCTTCGTTTTCCACTGTCCCAGATAAAGTTTTGAAACTAATTGTTACTGTTTCTCCCGATTACAACAGTAGTTGTAGTTTGGGGAGGTATTGGAAGTTTTGGAGGATTGGTGTCTCTTAAAAATTGTTTTTCTCTGTAGAAGACTTAATTGCTTCCTTCCCCTCTCCTCCCTCCCCAAGACAGGGTTTTTTAGCCCTGGCTGTCCTGGAACTCACTCTGTAGACAGGCTGGCCTTGAACTCACAGATATCCCCCTGTCTCTCTGCCTCTCAAGTGCTGGGATTAAAGCCATGAGCCACCTCTGTCCAGCTCATAATTGCCATTTAAAAGTAAAGCATAAAAAACACTTATATTTACTTACCATTATAACCTTGGGGTCAAAAAGTCCAGTTTAAGCTACATACATATAATTTTTTTAATCTCTTCCTCTCTCACATTCCTATGTATGTACAGATATGTCACTTTAGTTTAGTTTTGTGTTCTAACTAATTCTGGCAATAGGCCTCCTATATATATGAAGATTTTACACTTTAATACACTCACACATACATACACAATTTTCATATCTGCCAGGTTTTTTTCTGAGATCAATCCCTCTTCTCTGTCCATGACAGGGTGTTATAATACAGCACAGGGCTGGGAGGTGTTTGACTCAATTCTGTTTTAATTTGGCAGTGGAAGTGGGAGGGGCTTATCCTGAGTGAATTCTTTAGAAATGCACCAGAATGTTTTATCACACTTTGGTCATCCCTTGACTCCCTCTTCAATTACATTACCACCAACACCACCACACTGTCACCACCACAGCCATCACCATCACCACCATTACTGCAACTACTATACCACCACCACCGCCACCGCCACCGCCACCACCACCGCCAACAACAACAACAACAACAACAACAACAACAACAACAACATTCATTTAATATTTGCTACATTTCTGAGGTTTTTCTCAACCATTTACATCTGTTGTTCCTTCACTGATTATTCAAACTCTTCTTTGAGCTGGATATTATGTCTAACTTTATTTGAAAGGCTAGCAAACTAAGGTACAGAAGGGTTAAACAAATTGCCTATTGTTACACTGTATATAAGCACGGAAGACAAACACAGTAATTAACATTGATTATCTTTGTGCTCTTCCGCATATGACGTTTCTGACTGAGCCACACCACAGAGAACAGACATGCTTGAGTGGGCAAGTCTGCATGTGTGGATTATTCCTTAATCTTCCCCAGTACCTTGTCTTAGTTAGAGTTTTACTGCTGTGAACAGACACCGTGACCAAGCACGTACACAAAAAAGCGTGTACAAACCGTCACATACCTGTAGCATAGACTGTCTGATCTCCACGTTTATGTGGCCTTTGTAAGAGTGTCAATGACCGATGACAGATTTTCTGGGAGCCTAAAGCAAATTAAAAGACACGGTTTGAAATATTTTGCAATATACAATGATGTTTAATGAATGAAAAGATACATGCTGGTTTAATTGTGGGTTTGTATTTGGTCCTCAAGTATTTCCTCTTTCTATACCTCCCCCTTCAACTGAATAACCTTAAGTTTTATTTACATGACCTCCAGTGAGAACACAGCAGACCAACCAACCATTTCCTCATCCCCCCAGTTCAATGGAGGTTGCCTTCGCCTTGTCCCGGATGCTGGAGCTGGAACATCCACAGTGGAGAAGGGGTTCTTGTTAGTCTCATACACAGATACAATAAGGCACATAGCCTTGCTGCTATCAGGACGTTGATGTGCACCATGGCCATGGCTGACTCCCACATAAAACCCTAAAAGTTGTCGGTGATGTCCTCATTGCAGAAGTCCACCCCATACACCATCCTCCCCCGCACCCCCACCCTGTTCCCGGTATGTCAATCCCACAGCTTGTTGAGAATGTTTATGACGTGAAAGCTAGCGTCGTTACATAGCTATCATGGAATAATCTCCAGGTCCTTGGCATATGTCTCAATCAACAGCTGCTGTTTCCCTGGAATGGTCCTTGAATAATTCCTCAGATATTTGGAAAGCTCCGTCTCAATGATTCCACCACCAGCCACCACAGAGTCTCTCTCTCTCTCTCTCTCTCTCTCTCTCTCTCTCTCTCTCTCTCTTTCTTTTTCAGTACACTGTAGCTGTCTTCAGACACCCCAGAAGGGGGCATCAGATCCCATTACAGATGGTTGTGAGCCACCATGTGATTGCTGGGAATTGAACTCAGGACCTCTGGAAGAGCAGTCAGTGCTCTTAACCACTGAGCCATCTCTCCAGCCCCACAGAGTCACACATGATGACACGCCTCACAATCATGATGGCATCATGCCAGGTACCTCTGGATTCTCCCTAAACTGTTGAGCACCATCATGGAGAATGATGCTACATGTCTTGGCTTTAGGGGAGCCAGTGAAGAAACTGTACCTCTTGCTTCCAATTTGGGTCAAACCCGCAGCAGTGGCCCAGCACATCTGGAATGAGAGCATTCACCTTAGTCTGGATTGAGCCTCCACAGGACATCTTTATTCTCTTCAGATCCTCCTCAGGCCGGAGGCAAGCATAGAACATGTCTCTATCAGCAAAGAACTGGGTGGCCACATTCGCAATAGGGAGTTTAGACAAGATGACTTTGGCTCCAGACTATGACTAACTTGTCATAGAGAATGTTCCACTCGGCATCAAGAGTTGCCCGGTAATCCTCCACTGTGTAGACTCTGATCTCACATTCTCTTTCTCTGCTTTCAGCTTGAGCTCAACATTTAAGAAGACAATCGTGGATTCTCATACTTCTTGGGCTGCATTTCAAACACAGCCTAAGAGAAAGTATTCTTGAACACAATACCAGGCACCAGCTGAGACTCCTTTAAGGCTCCACCCTGCATCTTCTTGATGCCAATCATTTTAAGCTACAGCGACTTGTCAAGCATCATCGCAGTAACAACCACACCCTTGGCAAAGACCTTTTGCTGGGAGATCAGCTTGGAGCTCAGGGCTGTCACTCTAGCATCTCCCTCTGTTCTACTTTATCTTGCTTCTCCACAGTCATTGCTATCTCTTTGATTTTGTGAACAGCCAACTGAGTGACTGTATGGCAAGCTCGGATGATAATCTGAGGGTGTAGACTTTCCTCCTCGTAGGACTTCACCTGCTTCAGCAGCTCCTCAGCCCGCAGGGTCACCGAGGTGGTGCCATCATGAACTCCAGTGTTTTGGGATCTGACAATGTCCACTAAAGTCTTTGTTGCAGGATAGCCACCATCAAGGAGTTTCAGAAATATGGTCCCACCATTAGAAATTGTTGCTTTACCTCGGCCATCCACAATAAATTTCCATGAGGACCCAGGGTGGTTCTTACAGCCTCAGCAATCACTTGGCAAGCACTGGTGAGCTCACGAGCTGTTACTCACAAGCTGGGGGGACACCTTGAGAGCTATCAGTCCCCTCTTTCAACAGGATAACTGAGGTGGGCATCATCTTGAAAGCAACATCCCGTACCCATAACTCATCTGTTCTCCGACTCGGGGCCCCACTCCAAGTATTGTCTTTGGGCTGGAGACATTGAAAAAAAGGAAGCACTTTGTATACTTTGCAATGTCTTGATTTTCACTGTTTCTGCATGCTGTTTTCCAACAAGAGTCTCCTAGCAATCACTCAACCTTGGAAATCAGCCTTGGCCTATCAGTGCCTAAGGCAGAAAGCCAACAGATAACAAAGCAAGCATGTGAACAGCAATGGAACCCTGAGCTATACTAACTATCTCATCAGGTTATATGTGTGTCTTCATTTTGAGTCAGAGGATAATGGCATAGGGGAGCCATTGGTAAAGCTCATCTGGACTTTGAAAGGCAGGTGCACGCATGAACCTAATTGTTCTTTCTTCTTTTGCTTTGAAAGTGCTGGTGACTAAACCCAGAGCTCTGTGTATGTCACCTATAAGGCCACCACCAGCTGAGCTGCATTCCTTGTTTTTTTTTTTTTTCATGATCTGATTTTCTGTTTATCTATCGGATATCCTTGTGAAAGCAAGGAGAAATATCAATTATATATCTCTGTGTGTTTAAGGTTACAGATCAAGACACAGCAAATCAACGCTGTATTAAAGGTAATAGCATGATTCAGTAAATAAAATTTGTCTTTACACCATTTCTAACTCTCCGTAGGCTCTTAGAATACTAGTGATGGCTTACTGGAGAGTTTTGAATTCAGATTCCTTAATGTATAGGAGGAGATGAAGGCTAGAAAACCGAGTGTGATTAGAATCAATAATATGGAGGCTAAAGAGATGGGTCAGTGGGTATCATGTTCCTCTTTCAAAAATTCCAGGTGGAGAAAGATTGAGGAAGACACCGGCTATCAAGCCCTGGCCTTCATATGTACCTATGCATATGGAGTATAAACTTGGATCCCCTCAGTAAATCCTAACTCCCCATTTGACAAAACTGCCTACAGACAAAAAGAGAGACTGGGTGGGGGTAGGGGAAAGGGACCACAACTCCCAGAATGCAGTGCTTTCTAGTCTTCCTGTTGCTAAATGGCAGGGGGTGGGTAAGTGTTGAGCCTCCTCTCTGTCCCATTGGTCAGTCTTCCTATTAGGGCGGAGAAAGTGATCATTTCTCTCCAATCAAGGCACGGAATGAAAGACTATGGAGGACGTCAGCCAATCATAACGCGTCTCTGTTCCACGCTTCCTCCACCATAAACTTCCGTGGCGGGAAAACTTGGTAAGTTTTCGCGCCAGGGTGGAGCCACACGTTTTTTTCTGGCCTGTTTGGTGGCCGGCGATTTCGGGGCAGCGGTATGGCGGGCACCGTAGTACTGGACGATGTGGAGCTGCGAGAAGCGCAGAGAGAGTATTTGGACTTCCTGGATGACGAGGTGAGGCTCCGGCCGCGAGCCCGGTGCTGGGGTCCCGCGGATGACCGAGCAGGGCTGATGGGGTCCCGCGGGTGACCTGGCCCAGTGCTGGGGTCCCCACGGGTGACCGGGCACAGCTGATGAGGTGCCGCGGGTGACCTGGCCCAGTGCTGGGGTCCCCACGGGTGACCGGGCACAGCTGATGGGGTTCTGCGGGTGACCCGGCACGGTGCTGGGGTCCCCGCGGAAGGCCAGGGCCGCTGATAGTTCTTTTCTCTGCAATTTCCTGTTACCTTTTTTTTTTTTACTTTCTTCAGATGTACCTCAAGATTTTAAAAGCTACATTCTTTTCTTGTTAATTACACGTATTAGTTTCATTATGAAGTTTCATAAACATGTATTTTGGTCATGTTTCTTTCTCATCACTCCCTCTTTTTGTTACCGCTACTGATGCCCCATCGCCTACTTTCATGTCTTTTTTTTATTCTAATGAACCAATGGTTTTTTTTTTCTTGTTAATTTTGTTTTTGTTTTGTTGATTTTGCGGTCGCGTAGCTGGTACCCAGGCCTTGTGCTTGCCATCTTCCCCTGAGCATCATATTTTTCTTGAACACTTTTTTTACATTAGGATATGTTAGTTATACCTATGGGATTCATTATGAAACTTCATAAACACATCTTGTATTTTGGTCATTTTCACTTCTCATTTTCTCTTGTCATTTCCTTTCTCCTGCGTATCTTCATGAGTTACTAGAGTTTTCTCCAAAGCCATTTAGTTTCTCTCTAAATTCATGTGATCGCACACACACACACACACACACACACACACACACACACCTTGCAAGGAGACTGGTCAGGAGTAAACAGATGGTCAAGCATGTCTTTACTCTTGCTTGAAAGGGCTAATGTAACTGGCTCAGAGCCCTCAGATTTAATGACTGACTTGATGGGGGCCAGAGGTGGCTTTCTTATTTATAATCAAAAGTGTTTTGTATGCAAGTAAAGTGGGGTTTAAATGTAACCCCAAATTTAAAGCTATAGGATGCTGACGAGCCCTGAAAGTTTGATCAATGAAAAGCAATTTGAATTTTAAGAGTATTTAAATTACATTTTTGTGTATATTTCAAATATACATCATGATTTTGAAATATGTCTGCATCTGTAGTCAGGCGTGTTAGCATCCGGATTTTAAAATTAAATTTTCCTGTTATCAAGGTTTTTTACTTATTGGTCTTTAAGACTTAGGTCATTCTAAGTCCCAATTAAAAAGGAAGCATAGGAGAACTGTTAATGACAATGACAGCGTGTGATAGGGGATGCTGGGACAGGGTTGTTTGCAGCCGTCTACTTCCTGGGCACGTTGAGACGTGTGTCAACATGCTGGCATCCTCGTGTGTAAGTGACATAGTTAGTGTCCAGTGTCATCTTTGCTGGTGTAGGCTTTAAGTAGCTCCCAAGTCTCTGCTTAGGACTTTTGAATACCTTTATGTTAAACCTCCCTTGGTATAAATAGCATCCCCCCATGATCAGTAACCCCTTTATAAATTGAATGTTCAGTGCTCCCTAATGAATGTTCAGTGCTCCCTAATGAATGTTCAGTGCTCCCTAATGCTCTGTTGATCTAGACAGCAGGTGTGCTTTCCTTGTCCAGAAAGGCTTAGACCTCACCCACCCCATGATGAGGGAATCCTGTTTTATAATGTAGGAAAGACCATCCTTCAGCTGAAAGACCATGTTGCACCAGAGGACAAGATAAAGAACACAGAAATGACCGCTCTGCCTTCAATTAATACATCCTTAAGTATGCCCAAGTTCTTGATGCAGCTGCAGACCCCACTGCTGAGCTTGCCTGCCTTTTGACCTTCTAATATTACCTGAATCCCTAGCTGGCTGTCCGTTAGATTCAGGACAGGCTTACTCTCACTTGAAGACACCTCTTTCTACCAGTGTTTACAGATTCTCACTGTGAGCCTATCTGCTTGCTTGTTCTTTTGGTTGTTGCTCTTGAAGCAGTCTTACTCTGTAGCCTTGCTTTGGACTCTGGTGATCCTCCTGCCTCAGATGCCTGAGTGCTGGAATTGTAGTTTAGCTCCATGCCCCACCTGAGTTTCCTCTTTGTATCTCCTTCCAGGCAGCTTTGGGGATCCAAGCTTGCTATGAATAAAACCAAGAACCTATAGAAAGGGGACCCTGGGTGTCTTAGGGGACATTAACTTTATGATTCTTAAGAGTCTCCTAATAGATTGTAGGTGAAATCTGAGGCCAGTGAGTGAAAGGGAGAGACTGAAGAGCCGACTTTGCAGTCATCTGGGCTCCATAGGGTTTGTTTCAAAGGTTGCTTCTGGTCTGAAACACTTTGTAGCTGTGTCTTAATTTAATGTGTCAAAATTTTAATAATGCAAATCACTTGAGTTGATCCGTCTTATTCCTGCTTTGCAGGAAGACCAAGGAATTTACCAGAACAAAGTTCGGGAGCTGATCAGTGACAACCAGTATCGGCTGATTGTCAGCGTGAATGACCTGCGCAGGAAGAATGAAAAGAGGGCTAACCGGTGAGCCATGATCGGGCTTCCTGGGGGTCTGCTGCTTTTGAGGGAGAAAGAAAGGCATCGTGTTTAGATTGGAACCGGCTTCCCTGGGAAAGACCTAGATTGCATGGACTTGACCTACATACAGGCTGTCAATGTCTCCCAGAGAAGAGGTGGTCTCAGGTGCTTCCATCTTCCAATGTTTTCCATATTAACTTCAGTTCTGATGTATTTTTACCAAGTCTTATACAGTGGCAGGACAAAGTAGACATGGATTTTCTTTCCCTGACCCAGGGTTGTTCCTTCCTGTTTTGAGGGTCAGTTTCCTGAGCTCTGTCTAATGGTTCTTTGTCTCAACCACATGCAGCCTCCTGAACAATGCTTTTGAGGAGCTGGTTGCCTTCCAGCGGGCCTTGAAGGATTTCGTGGCCTCCATTGACGCTACCTACGCCAAGCAGTATGAGGAGTTCTACATAGGCTTGGAGGGCAGCTTTGGCTCAAAGCATGTCTCTCCCCGGACATTGACTTCCTGCTTCCTCAGCTGTGTGGTCTGTGTGGAAGGCATCGTTACTAAGTGTGAGTGGATCGAAGATGGTGCTAGGGCCCTAAGAGAATGGTAGGATAGATTCAGGGGAGCTGTAGCGGGTCTGGGGAACTTGGAGGAAACACTGAAATTAAATAGTAAAATGTGAAGCAACTCAGGGCCACGGCACTCGGGAGTGGGAGTGACCAGCAGTGGTAGAAGAATGGTGAATTCCCAAAGCTGGAAGAGTCCTGCTGTTCCTTTCTTACTGCAACCCTGAACTGTCCCTTCATTGACATCAGTGGTACTTAACACCGCATGTGGATCCAGTGGTACCCTATGCATAGATGTAAAGAGGGAGAAATGACAAGTGTTAGGAAAACGGGGAGAGTGGAGTATTTAAAGGCCTTGCATGAATCTAGATCCTCCGTTGTCTGTCAGTGTGCCATTGGGTGACTTTGTGCACACCTTTGTGTCCCTAGGTTCTCTGGTTCGCCCCAAAGTCGTTCGCAGTGTTCACTACTGTCCTGCTACTAAGAAGACCATAGAGCGACGCTACTCTGACCTCACCACCCTGGTGGCTTTCCCATCCAGTTCTGTTTATCCCACAAAGGTGAGAGCATGAATCAGTTGGGCGTCTTGGGGGCTCGGAATCAAAGGTGACTGTAAATTCAAGCAGTTATACAGTATCTGGAGTCTTTATTCTAAAAGTAGGTATGTGAGGTAAGGATTAGTTCAGAAAAAGATTGGTTCAAGATAAAGTTTAATACAGAAATCCTTTTTTTTTTTTTTTTTTTTTTTTTGATTATAGTTAGAGGTTAGAGAATTGGCTTAGTGTTCTAGAAGCAGGAGGACCTGGGTTTGAATCTTCAGCACACAAGTAAAAGGCTGGGCATGTGCCTTCTAATCCTGGCCATCACTGGAGAAGAGAGAACAAGCCCAAACGTTTACTGGCTGGCTGGCCAGCCCAGCTGAAATGAAGGGGAAATCTGAAGTCAGGCTCTGATCATCATTTGTGTGAATGTGTGCACTGACACACGTGTGTGTACCTCACAAATTAACTGTAGAAAAATTGGAATATAGAAAGCCAAAAAGAAGAACGAACATCATTGGATGACATGTATTTTTTTTTTTACAAAGTGTCAATCATAGTAATATAATGTGCTTTCTAAAAGTAAGATGGAAGATGCTTCTGGTTTTTGATGCTGCAGTATAATCTTTGCAGATATTTTGGTGGATTTGGGGAAAAAACAGTAAAAATGCTTTCTCTATTATTTTCAGGGTAGGAAAAATTGAAGATAACTTTTTTAGTGAGACAAGAGGTTGTTACTATTGATTACTTGACATCTAAACTCATTTAGTCAAAGGATACCTTTCTCATGAAATTGTCCTTGCCCATGAAGAAGATAGTTGATTTTATAAGGTTATGTGATAGTAGTTCCTGGGACATAGTGAGCACTCAGTAAGCATACAGTGGCTTTTGTGGTTTTAAGAAATTCACATATGATGGAAGCATTCTTTAATGTTTTTTATGAAAGCTTTTATATATACATGATTCATATATATTTGAAAACACTAAAGTGTATAATTCGAGTTTTTACAAGCAGAATATACTCCTATAACCAGCGTCTAGAGTGGAAAACAAACTTGCCAGTCAGTACTTAGAAATTCCCATAATTTCAGTTAACTCAGTCATTCTGGATTTCTGATGGGGTTGAAGACCTATAGTCTCATAGCCAATCCTGGCTATTTACTTTGAGAGAAAAGATCTGAGTGGATGGTTTTCAGCTGACATTCATTCTAAAGCCAAGAAAAAAGCCAGGTTCAAAACTAAGTGTTTTAGTCAAGAGAGACGACAGAGGTTCTGGTTAGTCGACAAAATGATGGACTGGGTATTAGGACTATCTTGTACCTCACTGGTACAAATAGGAATAATTATGCTCTAATTGTATTTTGAGAGGAAAGTTATTTTAACAGGAAGGGTGATATGTAGAAGGTGATAAGGTGGGAGGAGCACCGAGAGGAAGAGATGGAGTAGGGAGAGGAGAAGCAAGGTGATGAGAGAGAGAAAGAGAGGAGAGGCATGGAGGCAGATGTTCACGTGTCTCCACCAGTCAAAGTCAGTTTATATATCTAGGTTGGGCATTGGGTTACACTTCTGATTGAGCGTTACCAAACTTATAAAGCCTTTGACTGACATTAAAAAAAAAATTGTATAAAAGGAAAAGGGGGCATGGGATAGGGGTTTTCTCTAGGGAGGGGAAATGGGGAAAGGGAATGGCATCTGAAATGTAAATAAAATATAAAAAAAAATAAAAGAAAAAAAATTCCTACTGAAGGCCATGCTATCCTAATGTCCGTTTTTGGAGAAAGTCTCTCTCTACATACATAGCCTTGGCTGTCCTGGAGCTAACTGTGTAGAGCAGACTGGCCTTGAACTCACAGAGAGCCACTTGCCTCTGTCTTCCGAGTGTTGGGATTAAGGGCGTGTATCTTAACCGTAGGGATTGCTTTTGCCAAGTGGCTCATAGCCTCTTATGCTCTTTAGTAACCTTTAATACAGTTAACTTCTCCTGTTGTAGTGACCTCCAATTGTAAAATGATTTTCATTGCTACATCATAACTGCAATTTTGCTACTGTTATGAATCATAATGTAAATATCTGTGGTTTTCGATGGTCTTAGGTGACCCCCGTGCAGGGGTCATTCAACCCCCAAAGGGGTCATGGCCCACAGGTTGAGAACTGCAGCTCTTGGCTGTTTTCCTATGTACACGTTCTCGTGCTGAGCAGCTTTTGTGTAACATTGTGTATACTCACAGGTGTGTGTCTTATTTGTGAGAAGACAATATTATTTACATATTCTGTTGATAGATTTGGATATTCTTTAAATTTTGCCTGCTAGGAATGGTGCTGCTGTGAGCAGTTAGTAGCTTTGGATGTGTGTTTTTATTGTATATTACCTGGAGTAGAAAAACTGCATCAGAACTGAGCATGGTGGAACAGGTCCTTAATCCCAGCACTCAGGAGGCAGAGGCGGGCAGATCTTAGAGTTAGTTCCAGGCCAGCCAGGGATACATACACATGGAAACTCTGTCTCAAAAACAAAACATAACCAACAAACAAACAAACAAACAAAAACAAAGCAAAAGGAAGAGAAAACCTGTATCGGATTATAATCACAGAGTCACCATCAGTGTGGGAATCAGGACTTTAATTTGGGTGTTAGTACAGCCATGGTCCCATCAGTGAAAACTGACCCTTCCATTGGTTGATTTGTTACTAATTCAAGGACCAGGTTAGAAAGGCTGGAAGAAAAGATGCATACACATTTATTATGGTTTGAGATAGTAAAGTTTCCAGATTGATAAAAGATGTTTTTCATGTTGGATGAATGCTACGTTTTTTAAGACAAGACTAAAATGACTTTTTTTCTTGTCTGTAGGATGAGGAGAACAACCCCCTGGAGACAGAGTATGGCCTGTCTGTCTACAAGGACCACCAGACCATTACCATCCAGGAAATGCCGGAGAAGGCCCCCGCTGGTCAGCTTCCTCGCTCTGTGGATGTCATTCTAGATGATGACCTGGTGGATAAAGTGAAACCTGGTGACAGAATACAGGTGGTGGGGACCTACCGCTGCCTTCCAGGGAAGAAGGGCGGCTACACCTCTGGGACCTTCAGGTAAAGGGTCTGCTGTGTGGTGGCCTAGCCTAGGCTTCCCACCTTCCCACATACACTTGTTAGGCATTCCATCCTCACTGGGGCTGTGCACAGAGAGCTCAGCTGAGGCTCTGCTCCATTTCCTGGCTTAGTTTAACAGATCAAGAGTCTTTAGTGCTGCTGGAGGCTCACCTGGCTTCCCCTTCCACTGTGTTGCAGAACTGTGCTGATTGCCTGTAACGTGAAGCAGATGAGCAAGGATATTCAGCCTGCCTTCTCTGCAGACGATATAGCCAAGATCAAGAAGTTCAGCAAAACTCGCTCCAAGGTCAGTTGAGTGGGGGTGGGTTCGGTTTGAAAGTGTCGCTCCCTGCGTGTGGCCATCTTTGTGCTGGATCTGGGGGAAGTTGTTCCCTTTTCAAAGTGTTTGTTGCTAGCTTCCAGTTTTATTCCAAGTTAAGAGTATTTTTGCCATTTTATTGGTGGTACCTGTTGTGTCTTCTGGGCTGTTCTGTTGATCTTAATGCAAATTAATAATGTAGGAGTTAGAATGTTGGTGTACTGTACTGTGGAGCCTTATTTATTTATTTATTTATTTATTTTAGGTTTTTTGAGACAGGGTTTCTCTGTGTAGCCCTGGCTGTCCTGGAACTCACTCTGTAGACCAGGCTGGCCTCGAACTCAGAAATCCACCTGCCTCTGCCTCCCAAGTGCTGGGATTAAAGGTGTGTGCCACCACTGCCCGGCCAAGCCTTATTTATAACTACCTGGTTTAGTTTTATTGAGACAGTCTTGTGTAGCCCAGGCTATCCCTGAACTCCTGATGTTCCTGAGTGTACTACCATCTGCGTTTTTAGTTTGTTTTTTTTTTTTTTTTTAGCTACATTTACTTACTTCTCACTATTTATGTGTGCGCACATACCAGGGGACAGCTTGTAGAAGTTGATTATTGCTGGGCAGTGGTGGCGCACGCCTTTAATCCCAGCACTTGGGAGGCAGAGGCAGGCGGATTTCTGAGTTCGAGGCCAGCCTGGTCTATAGAGTGAGTTCCAGGACAGCCAGGGCTACCAGAGAAACCCTGTCTTGAAAAACCAAAAAAAAAAAAAAAAAAAGCAGTTGATTATCTTCACGCCTTATGGACCTAGGGATTGAACTCGGACGGTCACGTTGGCCACAGGTAGCTTTACCCATCTTACTGGCTGGATGGTTGCTTTATAAAGACAAGCTGTCCACATTTAGAGTCGAGCAAGGTAGTGTACCCATGTGTGATAAAAATTACTGCCAAACCACGAGATTAGTAAACCCAGTTTGTATGTTTGTTTGCACTGGGAATGCGTTTATTGGAGATTAAAGCCAGAGGCCTTACCTTGTATGAGTTAGCTAAATTCTGTACCACTGAGGTACATCCCCAGCCTGGTGGGTTTTTGGTATGTTTATTCTCCTAGGTTTGGAAGTTTGTTACAGATTCATAGATGGGAGAGAGGGCACTATGCTATGTGAGTTAGGCATGGTGACTAGGCAGCCACACGGTGGAGAGGGAAGATTGAGAAAATACGGAAGCCTGAAGTATCAGGAAAAGTATACTCAGGATCTGGCCTGAAAGAGACAGAAGTAAAGGGCAAAGTTCTGACTTAGAAAGTATGCAGTCCCAACAACCACATGGTGGCCTAAGGGGCTTTCCTCCCCTGTTCCCCACCATTGTTTTCTGAGACAGAATCTAACTGTATAGGCCACACTGATCTGGGAATTCCCCACTTAACACAAGCTGGCCTTAAATCACAATCCCCCTGCATCAGATACCAAGTGCAGGATTGCAGGTATATTCTCCTGAAGATGAACCTTTACAAGTTTTTTGCTATAGGCTGTCTTTTTTACCTGCCCTGCTACTTGTCTGAATGGGGTTGTCTTGGAGCAAAGCTTTTGGTTTTAGAACCCTGGTTTATCTTTTCTATGGGCTCCAGAAACCCCCCTGGGTGTCACAAGGCTTTTCACTCTTGGTTCTTTGTCCTCCAGGATGTCTTTGAGCAGTTGGCCCGGTCATTAGCCCCTAGCATCCATGGGCATGACTATGTCAAGAAGGCAATCCTCTGCTTGCTCCTGGGAGGGGTGGAACGGGAACTTGAAAACGGCAGCCACATCCGTGGAGACATCAATATTCTTCTGATAGGTATGGTACTGGGGGTGTGTTAGACCTCGAACAACGGGCTTGTAAGATTGTGTATGTAACGTTGTAACTCTGTATCTGGTCATGTCTTAGTCCCACCAAAGTACAGAAGGCTAACATGGATGGTTTTTGTCTTTTTGAAATCATCCCTGAAATTCTGCTTTATTTGACCAAGACTGTATTCTGCAAATGGGGAAAGGGAAAGAAAGAAGTAACTGTTAACATCATATTCTTAGTGGAAGCAGAATTTGCTGGGGTGTGTGGGGGTTTCCTAGAAAATCATCACCACCTTGTCCCGTAGGTGACCCATCAGTTGCCAAGTCCCAGCTTCTGCGGTACGTGCTTTGCACCGCACCCAGGGCCATTCCCACCACAGGTCGGGGCTCGTCTGGAGTGGGTCTCACAGCTGCTGTCACTACAGACCAGGAAACAGGTAAGGGTGTGCGGCCTTGTCAGAGGCCCAGTGTGAGTCTGAGCAGGTTAGATTCTTCAAGCTTGTAGTGCGGACTTGTGTTTGGAACATTAGGAAGGTGGGTGGAGTGTGTTACAAGACTGAAAGCTCTGGGGAAGTGGGTAAATGTATTGAAGGCTTTAGGTCTCTGTGGCTAAAATGTGCTTGCTCGAGGAGATGGTTTAAATGATGACAAGGGAAAACAGCAACTTAGGAAACGGGGGAAGTGAAATTGGGGGAAAGATTGGACTATCAGGAAAGGAACTCTGGTTGGATGTCACGAGGATGTGAGAGGTTCTGGTGACGTGAAGTCTCTTACTGTGTTCTCATGCACTATGAGGACAGGTGCCGGGATCTTTCGCTGTCCCCTGACCTCGACTGTGGCACATACATTTACCTCTTCTCTTCCTAGGGGAGCGCCGTCTGGAAGCTGGTGCCATGGTCCTGGCTGACCGAGGAGTGGTTTGCATTGATGAGTTTGATAAGATGTCTGACATGGACCGCACGGCCATCCATGAGGTGATGGAGCAGGGTCGAGTGACGATTGCAAAGGCTGGCATCCATGCCCGGCTCAATGCCCGCTGCAGTGTTTTGGCAGCTGCCAATCCGGTCTACGGCAGGGTGAGTGGAATTGGGCCCATAACCGCTAGTCTTGGATCAATTTGGTTTTGCTTAATGGCTGGACTAAGGTTTATTAAAGGTCAGCTCATCTTGTTACTGTCCTTGGTTGGATCACAGCAGGTATTTTTCATAGTTCCTATATAACAAAATAAACCATGTGTGCATGTCTGTGACTGTATGCAGGTTCACTTTCTGTACATGTGTATGTGTATATTTGTATGTCGGCCAGAGGTCAATGTTGGGTGTCTTCCTCTGTCATTCTCCACTTTACTTTTTGAGACAAGGTCTGTGAGTGAACCTGGATTTTGCTGTTTTGGATTCTGGCTAGCCAAACAGTTGATGTTAGGACCATCGAGTCTGTTTCTGTAGTTGGGCCATTAGGCTTCTCTGGTCCTTGTATGTGAAGCAAAAGCACCATGGCTCATCAAGTGATCTCAGCCCTGAGCCTTGTTCTTCCAGGCACTGTTGGTGTTGGGTGTCATGCAGCATGCAGCATGAGAACGCATGTGTGTGTTCAGAACAAGGCTTTATTGACGTTGCATGATGCCGCAGAAGCTAGCACTGTTGGGGATCTCTCAGATTCATTACATGGTTGGTTCTGAGTTCATTTATGGTCATTGTGCATCTGGGGAACTGTTTCTGTTGCCAGTTTTCTGTCACGCTCCCAATACTTAGTTTGCAGTCCATAGTTAAGGAGTCGTGATGTGTGTGTCTGTCTGTCTTTGTTTTCGAGACAGGGTTCCACTATATATAGCTCTGGTGTCCTGCAACTGACTATGTAGATCAGGCTGGCCTTGAACCTAGAGATCTCCTACCTTTTCCCCAAGTGGCATGTTTGTTTATTTGTAAGTAATCTTATATGACATTTTCTTATCCATTCACCTTCGGGTGGACATGTAAACCAATTCCATATCTTGTCTGTAGTGAACCATGTGGTAATGAATATGAAATTATTCCCGGTATGCTACTGTGGGTGACAGTAGAGTGGCTTCTTGATAAGACTGAAAACCAAACTGTCATGAGCTTACCTTTTAAACAGTTTCCAGTGTTTCTTTGTGTGAACTTACACAGCGACGCTGGTGAACGAAACAGTGACTGTTCCCTCCGTTACGACTGAGGCCGCAGACTTTCCGTGTATGCTGTACTTTTCAGGATCTATCGGTTAACACTACCAATATGTACATTTAAGCTTTTTTTATTCCTTCTGAGGATGATTGATTTTTGTGCTGGGTGTGGTGCCAGCATGCTTTGAATCCCAGCACTCAGGAGGCAGTGGCAGACAGATTTCTGTGCATTCAAGGCCGGTCTTCTCTGTAGCAAGTTCCAGGATGGCCAGGTCAGTCAGAGACCTTCTCTGAAAACAGAACAAGCATTTCTTTTTATGTGCATGTATGTGAGTGAAGCATGCATGTGAGGGTCAGAGGACAACTTAGGAGAGGTCATTTCTCTCCTACCATATTGGTATCCAGTGATCCTGAGGCCCTCAGATATGCCAGAGGTGCACTCTACCACTGAGCTATATCCTGGCCCAAATTTTCAGCTTGCCTGCTGTATTCTGTGTGGTCCAGCCTTACAGTCTCACCCGAGGATTGATGTGGCCTTGATGCTTGTCCTTCTTATTTATGTTGCTTCTACTTGGCTGTCCTCTTGTCCCTCAGTATGACCAGTATAAGACACCCATGGAGAACATTGGGCTGCAGGACTCGCTGCTGTCTCGATTTGACCTGCTCTTCATCATGCTGGATCAGATGGATCCTGAGCAGGATCGGGAGATCTCAGACCACGTCCTTAGGATGCACCAGTACAGGGCCCCGGGGGAGCAGGATGGGGACGGTGAGTCCAGAGATTAGCAAGAGTGGCTGGTGGAGGGGTCCTCATGGACCCCAGGGCTGGGACCGTTCTGTGTGTGTGGTTAATGTTGCGGGTACCCTCACCTTCCTGTCCTCACTTAGCTGTTCACTGGAGGTTGAGTGTCTGTTTTGGGGTTTTGCTGTATCTTTCACCTTTTCTTGGGCAGTTGTAAGCTTTACATTTGTGAGGTCTGTATGTCTGTTTCCTCCTGGATTCCTGCTTTCTAACTCTTGGTCTCATCTCTTTCTGTGCTGAAAAAGAGGCAAATTCTCTTGGCTTAAACTCCTTAATCTCCTTTATCTCAACTTGTGTTTGCCAGCTTTGCCATTGGGTAGTTCAGTGGATATCCTGGCTACAGATGATCCCGACTTTGCCCAGGATGACCAGCAAGATACCCGAATTTATGAGAAGCATGACAACCTTTTACATGGGACCAAGAAGAAAAAGTGAGCCTCTTCTTACTCTTTCTGAGATTTTGTTAGAGTACATCTTTTTGGGTCTACAGATAGAGCATTTGACCTAGCCAATTGCCTTGATTTGTCTCTGGTTGATTCAGTTCAGGTTCAGATCTTTCCTAAAACATAGTTTTGAGAGCCAGGCGTGGCTCACACTCGTAGTCTCAGCACTTGAGAGGCTGAGGCAGGAAGATTATGAATCTGAAGCTAGCCTGGACTACAGATAACCTGTCTTAAAATTTCCTTTTTTTGACAGTATGCCCAAGTGCTAGTGGGTATGTGATCTGTCCTCTTATTGTCCTGTGGGCCTTTGTGAAGATTTTTGGTGACAGTTAGTTGGTAGCAGGCAGTAGAGGCTTTGAGGATGATTTTAAGTAGAGGAGACTTGATTGGGTGCTCAGACATGATATGTAGAGAGAAGTATCATTGCACTGAATTTGAGTTGACTTCTCTGAACCAGTATTCCCACATATAAAGTAGGTTATGTACCAGATGTGGTGGAATACCTTCACTCGGGAGGTAGAGACTGGAGGATTTGAGTTTTAGGCCAATCTGTTCTACACAATGGATTCCGGGCCAGCCAGTGACAGATAGAGAGGCCTATTTTGAACAATGGGATGATGGGGCTGAAGGGATGGCACTGCTGTTCCAGAGGACCAGAGGTCAGTTCCCAGCAATCATATAGTTGGAGATCCTAATAGTCTGTAACTCCAGCCTGGTCTACAAAGTGAGTTCCAGGATAGCCAGAGCCACATAAAGAAACCTTGTCATGGAAAAAAAAACCCAACAAACTTGTGATACCAGAACTTCTTTCCTAGACTTCGTGACTCAGGGACTCAGGGATAACATAGAGAATACTACAATTGCTGTGTGTGTTCCCTTCTCTAAGAGGTAAAAGCAATGCCCCAGGTAGGTTGGGAAAATAGCATTCATTCTCTCGAATCCAGGGAGAGGATGGTGAGCGCGGCTTTCATGAAGAAGTACATCCATGTGGCCAAAATTATTAAGCCCACCCTGACGCAGGAGTCAGCAGCCTACATTGCAGAAGAATACTCGCGCCTGCGCAGCCAGGACAGCATGAGCTCAGACACTGCCCGGGTGAGTACAGGAGGTTGTGGTCCTGAGGGTTCCTTAGTTAGAACAGGAGGGAAGGAGGAGTTCCTGCTCTCTGGTAACCTGGGGAGTTTGTACTTGACTGTACTTCCTGGTCTGCAGAACTTTCTGTCAAGAGACACTTAATTACTCCTTTCTGAAAGAAGTGAAAGCCAAGACCTCAGACATGGTAAGGATGTCCCCCAGTGAGCCATGAGGAACTTCTGCCATCAGACTGGAGAGGAGGAGGCAGGGAGGTAGAAGGGTCATACATTTATTGTGTACTCAGTGTGGTGCTTGGAAGAGAATGATGTGAAGAGAAGCGGGTTTGCCAGTAGAAGTCTCTACATGGGTGTCAGTAATATTTGGGCACAAAACCTAGAAGCTGGGAGACCCTGATTCAACACGATTTCTAGTGTGACTTAATAGAGTTGAACTTAACCTGCATCTTCCAGGAATAGTGTAGTCCTTGTCGGACCCAAGTTCAAAGGCAGGCTTATATGACAGGCCTTCCGGCCGTCTGCTGTCGCCTCGTACTTGTTCTGTCTCAGGATGTTCTGATGGTGCTTTACTTCAGTGCCCGTGATGGGATGCGCGGGCATCACTTGCTTCCGTACTAAATTCTCCCTTTATCACTGCTCTTCCCTGTACACAAACTGTTCCAGTGTGCACGTTCGACGTGTGCCCCTTGCTCAGTGGAGCAAGAACTGAGTGTGACAGGCCATTGTGGATGTGGTCTGGTTGATCCCTCAGTTACAGCTGTCTGGTTCTGTTAGTGCGTATGAAGATTTCACAAAATTCTTAGGTGATGCAGAAATCGGAGCTTGTAACAGAGTCTAATACTGATGGTGTCCACATGGCGGGTGCCTGTGTGCACTTGTAGAGTTGCTGTTGAAGGTTGGTGTGGGTATAAATGGGAAGTTAGAAGGTCCAAAGGCGAACTGCACGTGGCACTGGAGATTCATAGAACGTGAGACACAGAAAGGGTGACTCGTGTGCCAGTTAGCTCTGCAGCTGGCGTGCAGCCTGGCATGCATCCTTTCACTGCTAAGACCCGTCTCCTTACCCGTGGAACGTTGGACAGTGGCAGGGCGTTAGAACTCCCTGGAACTCAAAGTACAATGTGACTCAGTAGGCCAAGGATCCTAACACACGATAGCACTTTAAGAAGACACGGGCCCCCTGTTTGGTTTACAGCCTCCCTGTGAGCCACTAGGTGGGAGTGTGACAGCCTTCTCCTCACTGTGAGACGTGCCTGTCCTCAGCTCCACTTTTACACAGGTGGCCTTGGACAGATTCAGCGCTTCCATTCCCGTGTCTTCCTCTGGGAAGTACTTAAGAGGACTCACATGTACAGCTCGGCTCTCCAGCTCTCCAGTGCATTGTGGGCCTGCACTAAGGAACTGCTTTCTCTGCTCTCGCTTTGAGGCTCACCGTTTCTGGGCAGTCGTGGGAAGGCTGCTTTCCTTCTTTCTCACTCACCTTTCCTCTTCCTTGAATGTTTTCTCACTTAGATTTTAGCCATTTTTCTTACCTTTGTGAATTTTAAAAATTTATTTAGTTCTTAATACTTGCATTGTATAGAATATATTCTGATGACTCCTTTTCACTGTATCCCTAGCAACCTCTCTCCTGCGTCCCTAGCAACCTCTCTCCTGCGTCCCTAGCACCCTCTCCCCTGCATCCCTAGCACCCTCTCCCCTGCATCCCTAGCACCTT
>JANHMN010000017.1:43134390-43147390 GCA_030674055.1 Rhabdomys pumilio
TCTCCCCTGCATCCCTAGCACCCTCTCCCCTGCATCCCTAGCACCTTCTCCCCTGCATCCCTAGCACCCTCTCCCTTGCATCCCTAGCCCCTTCTCACTCACCACCCCTAGCAGCCTCTCCTCTGCCCTGCCAGTGTCTTGCAGATTCATGACTTTTGGTTTCTGTTTAGTTCACATAGGATTATCTTTGTGATTATTCATTAGTCCTTGCTCAGACCCAGTGGGTATACAAATGAAAGCAGTGATTCCCTCTCTCCTCAGATTTATTAGTAGCAAAGAGTGTAGCAGTGAGCAGGGCCTCTGGAGTCATTCCGAATTTGTGCCTTGCTGTCAGCGGCCTTGGGCAGACTCAGTGCAGGCATCCCCAGCTGCTGTGAGCTTGTGATCCTAGAGAGACTTATCCTGTCCAGAAGACAGCATTGCACAGCTCTTCTGCCTGTCTTGGTTCTTTTATTCTTTTTCCCTCTTCCAACTGTTCCCTGCACCTGATGGTATAAATGTCGTGTTTGGGGCTGCGCACTCAACTGCCTGCCACTTATTCTCAGCACCTTGTGCAGCCATGAGTCCCTGCCTTCTCCACTGCCCACTGGAGACAGAGACTTCTCATATGGCTTGAGGGTGGCTTCAGTTGGGCACTGGCTGACATTTGAACTTTAAATGGCCCCACCTATAGAGAAGTCAGATCTTGGGCTTTCTGAGCATTTCTGGTATTGCCTTTTTTCTTTTTCTGTGTCATAAGACACATTCCCGAATTCTTTCTTCCTTAGACATCTCCAGTTACAGCACGAACACTGGAAACGCTGATCCGACTGGCCACGGCCCATGCGAAGGCCCGTATGAGCAAGACTGTGGACCTGCAGGATGCGGAGGAAGCCGTGGAGCTGGTTCAGTACGCTTATTTCAAGAAGGTGAGCCGCCTTCAAGGAACGCCATGGAAGAGGAAGGGGGAAGAGTGTTACAGCCAGAGGGGTTGGAGGGAACCAGGAGAGCAAGGCCCTCTAAGTCAGCTGAGCAAGGCTCATATGAACTCACAGAGCGTGTGAATGAGTGGGTCTCTGATGCCTCTGCCTTCACGTGCGCTCTTGTCTTTCCATTGGTTTGTCTTCTCCAACTTCGATTCGAGGTTTTTGTTTTGTTTTCATTATGTTTCGGTGTTATCTTTTAGAGACCTGTTCTTTTCTAATGAGAGATAGAAACGGAGTAGATTGGGATGGGAGGGGTGGTAGGAGCTTTAATAAATGTTTAATAAAAGGGCACAAGGAAAGTGAGCCTTGTGCCTACGGCTCATCTGAAGAACTATAGACCTTGAAGGTCTGCCATGATCTTCCTGTTTTTTCTTTGGCGGGGTGGGGGTGGGGGTTCTCTGTTGAATTTCAACTAAATACCTGATCTATAAAGAAACGAATGACTTGTCCCCTTAACCATAGTGGTTTAGATACCTCCCCAAACATTCTTTACTCAGTAAACATAAAGTAACCACTGTGAAAAGCCGCACACACAGCACTGGTGAAAGATGGCTAATAGACTCTCCCTGCCACTGGTCCTGGGATGTGGACCAGGGAAGGTACGGATAAGTCTTAGAAACATGGAAGTCGTTTCTACCCTTGATGCAGAAGTGACTCCAGGTTCCATACTCAGTTTTGGCATCAGTGACATCCCCTGGCTTGGTTCTAGGTTCTGGAGAAGGAGAAAAAACGTAAGAAGCCAAGTGAGGATGAATCAGACCTGGAAGAAGAAGAGGAGAAGAGCCAGGAGGACACTGAGCAGAAACGGAAAAGGTATCGTGGGGTAATGAGAAGTGAGATTCGAGGCTCTTGTCGTGGCTGGGAAGAGCCCTTCTCGTTAGTGTCCGGTTCTTCAGGGCCCTGCAGGGTTTGCAGATGGAGGTGGTTGTGAATTCCTGTAACAGAAGTGACTCCATCAGTAGGTCTTCCAATGTTCTCGAGGCTGGTTTTCCCCTCCTTATGCATTGGTCAGACTGATTGCAGAGACAGAGAGCGCTGGGCAGTGGGGCCTGGAGAATGTCTTTCAGAAAGGGTAGTGGTTTGTTCAGGCTTGAGTCTGGAAACTCTGATTCAGCTGGCCATGGCCATGAGAAGGCCTGACTGGGCAAGACTGGACTTGTAGAATGGTGTTTCACTCTGGTAGAATGGTGTTTCACTCTGGTTTGTGGTCTGAGCCCCCAAATAGGGCTCCCTAAAGCCGTCTCAGTTTCTTGACTGCTGTGGGCATTTCAGGAGGAAGACTCATGCCAAGGATGGGGAGTCCTATGACCCTTATGACTTCAGTGAAGCAGAGAAGGAAATGCCTCAAGGTGAGTGAACATTTTCTCCTGACCCTTGCAGTTGCTGTTTGTGCTGCTTTTTCTCGTGGGTTCCCACTGCCTCCTGCACGAGACCCTGGGAAACCCGCAGTGCAAACGTTAGAAAATAAGCTTGGCTCTGCTGTTGGCCTCCTCCTTGGTCTGTGTGACCTTATGCCGTGCCTGGTGTAAACATCCCAGATAACACATTGAGGGTCTCCACCTAACTTTTCTATCCATCAGAGATTTGCCTGTATTATCCTGCCTGGTCCCGTAGGAACCATGGGAGACAGTGCTCACAGGCTTAGCAAGGTGGGAGGAGGACTCCTTCCACTGTTGGTGGAAATGGCTTCACCTTGCTCTCTCTCCTACCTCTGCAAACATTGTTTCTCTGAAGTGCACACCCCGAAGACCGATGATTCTCAGGAGACCCAGGAGACCCAGGAATCCCAGGAATCCCAGAAAGTGGAGCTGAGTGAGTCCAGGTGAGTGCATCTATTCCTGCTTGTGAGTTCCTGCTGATGAGGGACCAGCTTTCAGGAGTACTGCCAGCCACCTCCGATGAGCTTAGAGCTAGAACTCTGGGTTTCACAACACTTTACCCTGATCACGCCAGGCTCACCCAGAGAGTTGCAAACCAGTATCTGATGGCCTGTGGCGTCTTTACAGAACTGCCTGTTTGCTGTACTGCTTCTGTCTTTGTGGAAATTTGAATTGTTACTTTTAAATCAGGAGGAACTGGCTTGGCTAACCAAGGGCAAACTTTGATTTGTAGCTTACTGTAGCCTTGGATTCTTCTCAGTAGGGTACATGTATTTCCACCCCCACTCCTTCATAAATTGTGATCACTTTTTTTTTGAAGCAGATTTTCACTAGGGTTTCAGAGAATACTTTTTAAATATTTTTTCCTGAAATTTATGTTTACTGGACACCAAAGAAACAACATAGCTAAAGTTAACTTTTAAAGGCACAAAGCACAATGCAGCCAAACATGGAAAAATACTTTTTAAAAAAAAAAAAACAAGCCCACTAAAATTGGCTGTAAATCTACTCTCCAGAAACAGCCTCTGAGCTTTGCTTTCTGAACCCTTCCAGACAGAGTTCACTCTCAACAGCTGTAGTTTTTCCATAGGCTGCCAACTCAGAGATTACTCCTTCCCTTGAATCCCGAGTGCTCCAATTAAAGCCATGTGTCCCCTCACCTAGTTTGAGGTATAGATTCCTTAAGTTCTTGAATGGCACCAAGGTGGCTCCATGTCACTGCTGTCCATTCACAGTGAGACATTCTTAGGTTTGTCACATGGCACGGTCATGAGGCATGGTAAGGTCTGTAGACTCTGGTGAAGAGGCATGGGCTTCTATTAAGTCCTATGTGTAAGCTGTCACCCAGATGTCGTGCCGACCAGTTTACTGTGCTGTGTGTAGGACTGCTAGTCTCTTCACAGCCTCCAGGCTTCGGAGGCTCCTCAGGCCTGAATTACAGGAGGTTCTGTATGCAGTGTGGGTTAGTTTTAAAGGCGGATGCTCAGAATATTGGAAGGACACTCTTCCCACATCAGTCTTGTCTCATTGCTGCAGGTTTGTTTACTGCCGTTTTGTTTGTTTAAGACAAGGTAAAGTTGCCTTCCTCAGTGCTGATATTAGACGTGTGCTCCACCAGGCCTGGCTCCTCCTCTAATCACGTTTTTCCTGTCTTGGCCAGGCTGAAGGCTTTTAAGGCGGCCCTCTTAGAAGTGTTCCAGGAAGCTCACGCGCAGTCTGTGGGCATGATGCACCTCACAGAATCCATCAATCGGAATAAAGAAGAACCCTTCTCCTCAGAGGAAATCCAGGCTTCACTGAGCCGGATGCAGGATGATAACCAGGTTATGGTGTCTGAGGGCATCGTCTTCCTTATCTGAAGTTGTTTCTGACAAGTACTGTCCTGTCCGCAGCCTCTGTCTCCATTCTCCAGTTACTTTCAGTGATGGAAGCTGATGGTGAGACTATCAGGACTTGGTGGAAGCTTTGTGAATGTCTTCAGCTGTGGGACAAGAGCTGGAGGAAGAGCCAGGCCTTGGGCAGAAGGCCTGTCTCACACACCTTCCAGGCCTAAATGTGGAAAGTCTGTTTCTGGGCACAGCTGTTTTCTGCATTTGTTACTTGTGTTTTTACCCCGACTCCCCCACCCCCCATCCCCCAAGCACTTTTAGTCCAGGAAGCCTTGAGGTCTGTTGTGCCAGAGTGGCTCAGGCAGATCACAAAGTTGAATTGGAGAAAGCTTTCTTTGCAATTAGACTAGTGTTATTGTTGACCTAAATATCCAAGACATTGATACTAAGTAAATATAACTATTTTGTACATGTGGACTTCATGCTTGTGCTTTTTTTAAAAAATACATTTATTTGTGTGTGGGGGGGAGGGGTTAGGGCTGGGACGTACTTTTGGAGGTAGTAGACATCTCATGACAGTTGTCCCCTAATCCCTTGTGGGTCATGGGGATCCAAGTCAGGTAGTCAGGCTTGGCAGTGGGCTCCTGTACCCTCTGAGCTGCCTGTCAGGCCCAAGCACACTTAAGATTTCTTTTTTCATTTTAACTTCATTACAGAAACATTGCAGTTAAAAGTCACACTATACAACTCAAGGAGCTTATCTAGTTTCAGAGTAGCCATGGGAAGGGAGGCTGGCATCACACTGATTTATACTTTCAACTCTTGTAGATATTTTTCTGTACTTAACCACCACCAAAAGGGAAAACGTAGTAACAGAATAGAATGAGGCTTTATATCCATCAAAACCTGTGTCCCTTAGTTCTTCCTCATGCCCCAGGATCCAGCCCTGTTTTCTGCTGTATGCTTAGATGCAACATATACATATGTTATTGGCTAGGTACCTCATGTCAGGGAGAACATTCTAATACGTACACACACATACACACATACATGCGTGTATATATATGTACATATTCCTACAATATTGTTATTTCATTACAGCTGAATTCTATTTTTTATATCTACCAGGTTTTTGTTATCCATTCATTCATAGCCATCCATCCATTTATCCCTGAGGGTATGCCCAGGATGGGAAAGCCTGGGTCAAGCCCTGGGTTCAGTCTCCCAGCACAGCATAAACTGGTTATAGTGGTGCATACTTATGGCCCCAGGACTCAGGTAGCAGCAGACAAGCCTAATTTTTGTGGTACATACCTTTAATCCCAGCACTCAGGAGGCCTGACCTACAGTTTCAGGACTTGCAGGGCCACACAGATATACAAAACAGTCTAGGACTCAGGTAGCAGCAGACAAGCCTAATTTTTGTGGTACATACCTTTAATCCCAGCACTCAGCAGGCCTGACCTACAGTTTCAGGACTTGCAGAGCCATACAGAGAAATACAAAACAGTCTAGGTCTTATGGTTGTTTTTAATGTGAAACTTCTCCAAACTGATCTCCCTAATGGCTGTATTGATGTATTGGTGCTTTCTGTATGCAGGCATACTTGATTTCTTTTGCAGCCTTAGCTTCTGCATTTACATCAAGTCAGCAGAAGGTGGCAGCAGGCTGCTGTGCTCTCTTTGGGGATTTTCTCTGTCCTGTAGGTTTTCTCAGAAAACTGTGTGCTAAAAGTGATAATGTGAGGTGCAAACCAGGCCCTGCTGATTTGGAAGATACATAACGTTTTGCAGGGTAAATTTGCAGTTACGTGGCATTGAGCCAATTTTTTAAATTCTCTCATATATTACATCCAGACTGCAGTTTCCCCTACCTCCCCCCAGATCAACGCCCCTCTGAAAAAAGCAGGCCTCCCAGGGACATCAACCAAACAAGGCATAACAAGCTGCAGTCAGAGCAGGCACATATCACATCAAGGCTCAAATGCCCAGCAACAGGAGTTAGTCTTGGCTAGCTACCACGTAACTAGAGGGAAAACATGTGCTGCTTGTTAATTAGTTGTAAAATGGGGGGCACAGACTACTTTGTAAGCTACTTATGAGCCAAGAGGGCCAGCCATGGTCACATGTCAGTCTGGCATGGAACTCTGGAAGTGATATTGATACAATGCCCAGGGCCCACTAACAAAGAGACTGGTTTGGGTAAGTGTTTTAGAGAACACTATTTCAACAAAACTCAAATTATTAGGGGCTGGAGGCCTAACTCTGGAGAGTGCTTATTTAGCATGTACATGCCTTGGGTTCAATCCCCAATATCCCCATGATTCATCCTCCCTTTTCTGTCCCTTGGTAGTTCCTGTTCTACCGGAAGTGTGGCTTCAGTACCTAAGCCCTCACTTGCAAGAGGGTCTTTAGCTCTCTCCAATGGACTGCAGTTTTCTGTGGTGATAGACACTGTTAGCAGACCTGTGAGGTAGGTCAGGGAAATGTGGAGAAGGAACAACAAAGATTGGAAACCAGAGAACTGGCTGGCTCGTTCCCACTCATTTTTCCTGATGGCTGTTCAGTGTACACGAGCTGTCCTCATTAGGACAGCTACAAGTCTCTGGACTCGTAAATTTTTTAAAGTGTATATGATTATGGTGCTTGTGGGTATATACATGTATGTGTATGGGCACAGTTGCCCATACGTGTGTGCATATGGAGACCCACAGAGGCCAACATCAAGCATCTTATTACTCTCCAAACGACCATCCTAATTGTTATAATTGTCACTATTGTTGTTGTTACTCTTGTGGTTATTGTTATTGAGATATCTCACTGAACCTGGAACTGGGTATTTTCAGTTTGACTGGTTGACCAATGAGCCCCCTAGAATATGTCTCACTCTACCTCCTCATTGGGCTGGGGTTATAACCTACTTTTTTTTTAATATTTTTTTATTTTATGTGCATCAGTGTTTGTCTGTATATGTGTCTGTGTGAGGCTATTTCATCCCCTGGAACTGGAGTTACAGACAGTTGTGAGCTGCCATGTGGTTACTAGGAATTAAACCTGGGGTCTTCTGGAAGAACAGCCAGTGCTCTTAACTGCTAAGCCCTCTCTCCAGCGTGGTTACACAGATGCTGTAGATTGGAACTCAGGTTCTCTCAGTCTGTAGCAAACATTTACCCACTGAACCACCTCAACTGTTGGAAGAGTTTTTTTCCAGGAAACCTAAAAACTCTTCCCTTAATAAGGTCCTTAGGACAGATCAAAGTATGATTCTACCAGAATTCACCCTGGGAAACCAGTGGGCATATTGGGCTTCCTTACAGTGCAATCGAGGTTACTACCATGGGTGCTGAAACCAACATGGATGATGGTTAGCAAGGTAGATGGAACGAACCCATCAGTTAACTTTTCTTTGCTTATATGTTTCATACTGATTACTCAGGAAATACCAGGAGAGAGCTACAAACTGTCCAAGGGAACTCTGCACTAATGTGTTCAGGATCCTTTCTCTGACACGGGCTTCTCCCCGAGCAAGGCCAGCCATATCTGGAGAGAAAAGTACAGGTTTTCTTAACAAAAGTAGTGTTTGAACTAGATGATGGCCTAAGTCCCTGGTAGTGCGTGCACAGTGTCTGCGCTGCCCACAGCATGTATTATTAGCTCCTGTGCTACTAGAGTTGACCTGGGTTGGCCAACGCAACAAAGAACTTGGTAAAGTAATGACTTTTATTGGTGTTGTATATGGGAATGTGGATGAGGAGTTACTCAAAGGAGCAGAAATTACTCAGTAACAGATGCATCGCTAAAGCCCACCCCAGCGTGGATGACAGCTCACAAGAGCACAGTCTGTGGGAAGCTCAGAAGTTTGGAAGATGTCATTTCCAAGTGACTCAGTTGGTCAAAACCTCTTGACCAGCCCAGCTTCTTTGCTTCTTCCAGGCAGCTCGGCTGGACTGAGACTCTTCTTTCAAACTTGGGCTGTCTGCTCTTGAGAAGAAGAGGGCCTAAGTGAATCTTGCCAGTTTCAGGCACATCCTGAAGCTAGTCTGAGTTGCTTACCTTCCTGTTTAGAGAGCTTCCTTTCTAGAGGAAGGGAATGCTTCACTCTTGAGGAAACTGCTACACAACAGCCTTTTATCACTTGGTGACACAGTCATTCTAAAGTCATAGAGAGTGATGCCAAAATCTGAGGAAACCCAAGTCCCTTATGTGAAACGGTGTCATATTTTCAGATCCTCTACTGAGATCCTGCTACACACTTCAAGTCATTTCTAAATTATACCCAACTCAAAATAAGTGCTGTGTAAGTAGTTGTTACAGTGTATTGGTTAGCGGACAATGATAAGTCAAATAGAAACATATTTGGGGAGTATTTTCAGTTGAATTGTTTGGCTGCAGATACAACCAGTAGACTTACGTGACCCTGGGCTTCCCAACAGCACTAGATTCTGTGAATCCAAACTCTGTGAATAATACCCAGGATGTTTGCAGTGATCTCTAGGGGCTTTATTTAATTCCTAGGGAGATTTCATCACAAAATGAATTTTAATGCCAATTTAACTTGCCGAAATATATACTAGTTTACAGCTCAGTGAAGAGTCTTGGATTCTAGCAGGTTTGTTATTAAGCTGCATGGGGTCCTGGCTCATTCTCTTCAGTCTCTCCTCAGGGGAGGGAATTAAGGATCTAAATTCTTTCCCTGAATATTTTTTCTATTAAATCCTGAGTGTTCTCCCACAGCCAATTGGAGGATATTAGGCTCTGCTGAGTTGTACCATTCGGAGAACAGCTGCCCCATCAGGTGTCTTGTAATAAGTAAGCCAAGCCTTCTAATCTTGCTTTAAGGGCCACCATTTACCCTTGCAGTAGAAAGGTCAGCCTGTGCCCTCTTGCGTGTGTGTCTGATTTAATCGGAGGTATATGGAAAATCAAAGCCATAATCAACTTGATAAAGTACACCCAAGCAAAAACAAAGTCTGTATGTGTAGTTTTTGCTAATTTCATTGGTTGAGATTAAAACCACTACCGCAATTTCTGATCCAAATTTGAAGCAAGCTTTAATATTGTCCAGGATAATAAATTCTGACCAAATCCATTCTTGGGTTCCCAGAAAATGGTGATGAGTTCACATTTTGGAGAAGGTTAAAAAAGACAAAACCACAAGGCCACTGTATTTCCCATCAGGCCCTACCAGGGGCAAGCATACATCATGACGTATTTCCTGTCCATGTACTTCCTGATAACATGTGATCAAGCATGTCCGGTGCAGTTGGGTCGAGCAAATTTGTTTAGTGGCTTGTCATCTCCCATAAAACGGTAGCCTCCAGCACCTCAGCAAGTATCTTTCCTTTGGCAAGGAGCTTACAGGTTAACTTTGGCTCTTATTTTAAAAATTACTATTTAGAAAGTTCGACAGGAGGAGCACCCCAATGCACCTAGCATGATTTATTTTGGTGAACTTTCATACCAGCTTAGAGGCAGGCAAGATGGCTCATCAGGTTAAGGCACTTGCTGCCAAGTTCTGTCCCTCAAACTCAAGGTAGATGAAGTGAACCAACTCCATATACTTTTTTTCTGACCCCCACACACATATCGTAGCACAACTCCTTGGAGTCTGCTCTATTTCCCTTGGGCTCCGTTGGACAGAACTGAAGTCATCAGACTTGGCTGCAAGTGCCTTCATCAGATAATTTGCTCTGGGTCCATCCATACCTAGTACATGGTGGAATTGATCTACACTCAGGGTTGTCTTGATTAATAATTACAGTTCTCTACCTGGAGAACTGTGATGTTCCCTTCAAAGGGTTTGGAGTGCTCTGTGGACTGGAGGGATCAGAGCTTTATCCGTGGATGAATGTCATGGACAAGACCGCACAGATCTAGTATGATGGGGTGACTGGGTAACCAGTGTTCAGAGATGAAACAAGACCTTCCATAGATAGGTGATGTTCTTTGAACAATCTCAAGAATGTTCCATAAGGGCAGCAAAGCCTGTTTGGCAGTGATTGATCTTTCATATCTCAAAGCTGATACTGTGGTGGGCACTGTAGTTACTCGCCTTCAGGTTATTAAATTAAAATTTTAATTGTTTTAAAATGTGGGCTATTAGATTAAAAACTGCTAGTCTTAAATTATGAGACACTCAGACTTTTATTTTTATTTCTAACCTAGAATTTTTTCATTAGTGGAACACTAGAAAATACCTATAATTATCAGCTCCAATAAATGTTAAATATGCTCTCCTAGATATTTTCACATGACTGCATAGCTGCCCATTGTCAATGTTTCATGACTGTAAATGATGCTATGGAGAACAGCTTTGCTATAAGTTTTTTTTTTAATGTTTATTTTTTATTTTATGTATATGAGCACACTGTAGCTGTCTTCAGACACACCAGAAGAGGGCATCAGATCTCTCATTACAGATGGTTGTGAGCCACCATGTGGATACTGGGAATTGAACTCAGGACCTCTGGAAGAGCAGTCAGTGCTCTTAACCACTGAGCCATCTCTCCAGCCATGCTTTAAGTTTTGATGCACATACTCCTTAGGACAATTTCCTAGAGGTGCACAAAATATCATTTTCACAAAATATGGTGCTTTGCTAAATTTCCAACGTATGTTTCCACATCTATGTATGAGGGTTAATAGGTTTTGTGCTGTACCCTTACTGACACTAAATATTACCCTCACCTCCATTATTTTCAAATGGTCACATCCGGCATGGTTGAGATTTGAAATATTCATGTATAGCTTGTATTTCTCACAGTGCACCTTCAGTGGCACTTGGGATTTAGATTTGTGTAAGTAGCTCGACACTGTGTCCTGCCTTAAACATATAGCAAGTGCAGAAAAGACAAATCTCTCCAACTATTTATTGTTGAGGACTATAGCATTTAGCAGAGTAGGAGCAGTTCTTGAAATGGCCTCCAGCATTTATCTTGTTAGTACATAGGGGAAATGCCCAGAATATAATATGCAACAGCTAAATGGGGGATTTTAATAATCAAAAAGCAAGGAGTGAATTCATCCCCCATTATCCTCAGAGAGCAGGCAGAGGGAGTCAGATGTCTCCCAGTCTCAGACATGAGTAGTCATATAAACATCATGCCATTTCATACATTCCATTCCATATCAAACCATACATGCCATACCATACCATGAATATAGTCATTTTGTTAAAGAGCTAGTGCTGCTGGCACAGAGAAAAGGGGCCCTGGAAGAGTTCTGTAGATGGATGCCTTTCTCTGTAGATTACTATTAACAAGCCTGCAATCCCAGCACTTAGGTGGTAGAAGCAGAAGCATCAGAAGCTCAGGGATAGCTTTGCTTACTTGGAGCTGTTGGTGATGCTACATGAGATCCTGTCTCACAAAAACAACATTCTCCCTCCGTACAAAAGGATGGAGAAGGAGGAGGTAGGGAGAGACAGAAGGGATGGGAGACAGACAGAAAAATAGATTAGAGCAAGTTAAGAGGCCATAATTCTTCAAGAATGGCTGTACGAAAGCCATGTATATAGTCTCTGGGTGCCTATGAGGGTTGGACCAGAATATTGATGTCTGTAATGGAGAAAGTTGTAAGGCTCACCTAACATGGATACCAGGTCTAGGGAGACTCTGAATAGTGCCAGGTGCCCACAGGATAACAGCAGGATCATTCTGGAGCCGTCAGGTTACAATACAGCCTTTATAATTGGTGCCAGCATAGTTATTTCTCATCTGCTTTCCTCTCCTGCTGTGTTACAGGAAGAGTGGGATGAGCCCCAGCCCTGTGCTTCCTGAGCCTGGAAGGCATGCCTCCTTCATCCTTTGTCTTTCATTCAGTTCTCAAGTCCTCACCTCTGCCAAGATGATCAATATCACACAGGAAACCCCTTTCATCCTGCCTTCACCAGCTCCTCTACCCAAATTAGGAGACTGGGGACTACTGTCCTGAGTCACAGCCAAGCAGGGTGAAAGTGATACATGCCCCAGGTGATGTGATTCATTTTGAACCTCCTCCAGAACTTCCTCCTCTCGTCCAGTCCCATTTTTAACTGGATTTTTATGGAAACAGAGCTACGGCAGTTAGAATTCCTAGCATTTAGAGTTGACGCTGTTGTTTCCACAGAAAGATGGGAGGAATGAACTGAAGAGCGGGGACTCTTATCCCATTTCCCTCATGTGACCGTAGTATCCTCAGACACACTCCCACTTCCCTGACTGTGACGGCAGTATACTTAATCATAATATTCTTTAACATTTGGTCACATTTATTTACTTATTTAGCATGCATGTCCTGTGCCATGGCGCTTCTGTGGAAGTCAGAGGGGCTTTTTCTTTCTTTTCACCAAGTAGGAGCCAGGGATCAAACTTAGCTCATCAGATTTGGCAGCAAGCATCTTTTCCCCACTAAACCATCTCACTGGCCCAAATTCATCTTCCGTTTAGGAGGTCCGTAGGATCCGAAAGCACAAGCATCTTTGGAAGAGGCTCAGTCCCGAGGCTTCCCAATTCATAACTCCCCCAGAGTGTTATAACCAAATGCTCAACTAAACTTAAGAGCCAGCTGAAATGGTTGGTGTACGTTTTAAATCCCAGCACTCAGGAGGCAGAGGCAGTAAGATCTCTGTGAGTTTCAAGCTAGCATGGTCTGCACATCGAGATTCAGACCAGGGCTGCTGAATAGTGAGACACTTACCTATAAAAACTAAAAACAACAACAATTAAAAAACCCATAACAACAACAACAAAAAAACTTGATTAGAGCCCAATTCCTCTGCCATTCAAAACACAGATTACAAATATTTGAAATATATATATATATATATATATATATATATATATATATAT
>JANHMN010000017.1:43147490-43170236 GCA_030674055.1 Rhabdomys pumilio
TTTTTTTTTTTTTTTTTTTTTTTTTTTTTTTGAGACAGGGTTTCTCTATATAGCCCTGGCTGTCCTGTGACTCACTCTGTAGACCAGGCTGGCCTGGAACTCAGAAATCTGCCTGCCTCTGCCTCCCAAGTGCTGGGATTAAAGGCGTGTACCACCACTGCTCAGCAATAATATTCTTTATCTTCAAGTTTTCTCTTCTACAAAATGCCCCACTTTAATAATCCAAACTCAGGTTGGAGAGATGGCTCAGTGATTAAGAGCACTGACTGCTCTTCCAGAGGTCCCGAGTTCAATTCCCAGCCACCACTTGGTGGCTCACAACCATCTGTAATGTGATCCAATGCACTCTTCCGGTATGTGTCTGAAGACAGCTACAGTGTACTCACATATATAAAAATAAATAAATAATATTTTAAAAATTCCAAATTCGGTGAAGGAGAAATTAAAAAAAAAAAAAGCATTGACATAAAGTGAATTCAAGTGTTTGTTGAGCACCAGCTGTAGGCAGAAGAACTGCTAGGGGCGTTGGCATGGTGCAAGTCTGAAAGGCGGGACTCGAAGTGATCCCCTTCAAAGGATTTAAGTTTCAGGGAACATTGAAGGGGCTAGTGAAACCCTTAGAAATACAAAGCTCATGAAATGTCCGCGCAAGTGGCCAACGTGAAGGTCATCTCTGCTTGTCTTTAGTTAACTGCTACATGGACTGGTATGAGAGGAAAGAGTTTGAAGAGGGGAAACCAGAGGGTTTTGAGGATGTTTGATGATGAGGGGTTTTGATAGATGTGGGAGCTGCTGTAAGTTTGGGTGGAACTCGGAGAGCCGAAGGCAGTTCCTTCCTTCCGTTCAAGAGGGCACAGGAACACAAAACCCAAAACTGAATTTGCTTGTGTGCAAGTTTTGAGAATTTGCCCCAAGGTATGAGAAATCGGTGATTTAGACAGAGGGAAGAATGGGGTGACAGATCAAATTTTCTGCACCACGACTTACCATCTCAGAAGCGCGTTGCTTGTCAATGCTGGTTGCGGGAAAGTACAGGGACAAAAAAAATCGCTGATTCCTGGCTCCTGCATAACCTGCTAGCAGTGCGTTGAGGAGAGATTCGGTGGGAGGAAGGCAGGAACATATTGAAGGTGGTGGACTTTACATTAGCAGACAGTAAGCAGGGCTTTCCCCAGACACAGTGCTTGGGTAGTGTGCTGACTAATTCCATCCAGCTCAGTGTAGGAAATCGGGCTGCAGCTGAGTAAGTGAAAGTCTGCCTGGAACCTGCAGTGTGGTTGCTTGTCCCTGCAGAGGGGCTTCAGGCTATAACTTCCAGGATGGACAGCCCCCGACTCAGAACAGCATAGCCTTGCTATTAGACTTACCCCACCCTTGCCAAAGAACCATCCAGAGTATAGGAGAAGAGGAATGCTTCTTAGCTGTAAAGATGCACAAGAAGTTTCACATTTCTCTAGTCTTACCCAACAGACTTACAAGGACATTTGATTATCAGTTTCCCAGCTTCAGAAAATGTCTTGCATTACGTGAATCCAATACATTCACTTTTTTTCTTTTGGGTTCTCTACGTCCATCCAGGCTAGCTCAGAACTCATGGTGCTATGGCCCCAAAATTGGAAATGCTGGGTTTATCAGCGTTCAAAACCATACCACATCCCGACGTAACTTTATGGGACATGCAGCAGTTTCTTGAATGTTCTTTAGAGTGGAGCACCTAAGACTTCCTATGTGATGGAGATACTCCAGGCAGCTGATGAACGTGAAGTTTCAGCTAGCCATGGTGGTGCATGCCTTTAATCCTAGCACTTGGGAGGCAGAGGCAAGCCTGTGAGTTTGAAGTCTACATGGTGAATTCCAGGACAGTTAGGACTACATAGAGAGACCCTCTTTCAAACAAATAAGAAAAAAAGAAACAGAGAGAGAGAGAGAGAGAGAGAGAGAGAGAGAGAGAGAGGAAGAAGAGGAAGAAGAAGAGGAAGAGGAGGAGGAAGAAGGAGGAGGAGGAGGAGGAGGGAAGGAAGAAGGAAGGAAGGAAGGAAGGAGGAAAGAAAGAAAGAAAGAAAGAAAGAAAGAAAGAAAGAAAGAAAGAGAAGTCTCTGTTTTCAAATAAACTACCAGGGCTAATAAGTTAGATGATTCTGAGACCTGACATTGGGTAGCAAGATCCTTCTAGACTGAAGGCTTGAGGTTTTAGCTTTCCACACCAAACTTCACTGCTTGCTGACTCCTCCTGAGGCGAGCCTGTCTTCTGAGTGTCGCCTTGCTCTGTGTAGACATCATAAGATGCTGTGTGTTGGAATGTTGCCTTACATGTAGAAACTCCCAAACCAATTACAACACGATGTAGACTTGGGAACAGTCTGAATCCTAACCCTATGGCTGGAAAGCTCCCTCGTCAGCTCAGCCACTAGGAGTGTGTTAACTGACACCTCATTTTGTACTAGGGCCAGCTCCTATTCCTGTTATTCTTGTGCATAATGTCTTCACACTGTGCTTCCTTTCTAGGAAGATGCTCGATTTTACAGTCCCTGAAGGGCTCCAGGGAGAATTCTCTCTAAAGCAGGAAGGCTGTCTGATCTACCACAAAGTACACAGCTCCCCTGGATTTAGAAGTCTGCATTCCTCCAACATAATGCACAGCTGGTCCTTGTAAACACGTCCCAATATTATCAACTTTTCCATTAAAGCCAAGTTTGACTTAGTCAGCAATAGAGCACCATCATGGTGGCTTTCTTGACATGTTTGTTTGCTCGTTTATAAATGCTAAACATGGTGGCACACAACCTTTTAAAATAAATGACTTTTTTATTTTATATGCACAAGTGTTTTACCTACCTGTATATGTATATATGTATACTCATACACATATATACATATACATATACATTTAAAGAGAACCGTTGACTGGGAGTAGTGGCAAGCAGATCTCCAAGTTTGACTTTGAGACCAGCCTGGTTTATATAGCAATCTGAGTTTGAAGCCAACCACAATTACACAGAGACTGATAAACCTTGTTTTGATAAACAGTGTGTGTGTGTGTGTGTGTGTGTGTGTGTGTGTGTGTGTGTGTGTGTTAGTCACTATGGATTGTGACCTTCTGTTGGTTCTATAAAAACACATGATGGGGCTTATTATTTTTTGAACCGGTAAGAAAAATGAACAGATCAAAGCACCCTGAAACTGGAGCTGTTCTATTGCATTAAACTCGGGAAAGGAGGATAATGTGGACTTGGTGGGGTCTACAGATACCAAGGGTCACATTACCACATTTTTACTCTTCAATAGGAGACCCAGCGCTAAGGCGAGGACGATGAGAAGGAATGGAGCCTGGATTTCCTTGTACACAAGCTATACAATTATTTATTCAGTACAAACTACCTAAGAGAAAGAAGAATCTTGCTTGAGGGAGCAACAAGCTGCCAAGAACGGTGAAGTCAGAGAATTAAATCCAGGATATTTTGATGTCACTCCAGCCTAATATCCGCACAGTCATGAAAGGACTGACTTCGACATAAATATAAATGTCCTGGAAAAGAAATCACTTTGAGATAAATGCAGGTAAGTATAGTATATGTTGAAATTACTAAGCTGTCATGTTTTATGAGAAATCAAGAGTTCAGATAAAAAAGTAAAAAAGTAAGCAGAAAAGACTGCAAAATCCTTCAATGTCTCCACCACTCCGCTTGGATTGGGGTATGTGATCAATGAATTACGCCCTGGTCCCAGAGGTTTGAGAAATGAGATGCCCCACTGCCCATTGAAGTGGCTCAGATATGCAGGCTTCTCCCTCTTACCTCATTACCTTCTCCCACACCCACGCCCCAGTTCCATAATCCCTGAGGCAGGAGAAGAGTGGTGAATGACACATGGGTTTCACATCTTCTGCCTGGAAGTGACTTACACATATTTCGTGGGTCAGAGCTAGTCAAAGGGTTAGGAGGCAGAAAGAAAAAGAAAAAAACCAATTCCTGGAAGCAGAGAACAAAGGCTTTTTTGATGAACAAATTAGCGCCACACAGCCAGTGACTACCTCTCTATCAAATACTTTGCTCTGTTTGGTTTCGGGCCCCAGAACAAGGGACTGAGGTGTGTGTTTTACACCAAAGCCTACAGGTTCTCCAAGTTTTCTTCAGTCTGCCTGGCATACTCTGAACTTTCCAGCCCACAGGCTGGGCTGCCTTCCCCCGCAGGGCCCTTCCCTATATAATCCAGACATTTTGGTCTCTCTCTTCTCCTTTTCTCTCCTCTTGCGCCCTTTCTTTCTTCCTCCCCATGCCCCCCTTTCCCATGGTGCTGGCTTTCTCTCTTTCTTATCTTCCCCATCCCTCTCTATGCCGACTCCCCCGGAATCAATCCTTGGGGCCAGTGCTCCAGAGAACCTTCCCAATAAACTTGCCTTTAATATAATCTAATCTGGTTTGAGTTGACTCATTTATTTCACCAGCGAAGAAATAACCTATCAAATGTTTTCATTTCTTCCTTCAGGAAAAGCATGCTCAGGTGCTACCCAGAGTATCTAATGGTTCATTACCTAATATCTGAATGTCTGCTGATATACTACAGTGCATTACCTGGACAGATGGAATAGAAGCAGAAAAACAACAATGCACAGTTGTGTTTGGAAAGAACAAAATTGGGAGCCCAGCAGGTGTGTTTGGGGCTGCCACTTTGACAATTTGCTTGGTTGTGTCATGGGTACCTCATATGCCTGACATACAGAATATTACAAAATTAGAACTTGGTCCTGGATTTGGAATGAACTCTCTTAATTTTACTCTGTGGCCCCTGGGTCTACTTGAAAATTATTAATGTTTTCCTCCTAGAAACCCCTTTGATACATATAAAATAGTGTTGAAGAATTATAGGGGGCTTTGATTCCTGCTTCTTAACCGTTGAAGTATGAAGATCACTTTCTGGGTAATTTTGAGTGTTTTCAAAAGCTGAGTAAGTTTCTTATGCAAGTCAGAATTTTCTTTCAATGTATGATTCTCGGAAAACCTATGTTTCTTTTTGTATTCCTGCAACTCTGTCTGTCTCTCCCAATTTAATGAAAGATTGCTAGGATGGTAGCCATACACATTTTATTCTGAGTTCCTGCATCTAATTATTTCACACTTCGTTCTGATTTTTGCCCTGGGGAAGTTTGTTTGTCTGAATGATATGCCTGGGCCTTTTTAAGCTTGTCATTTACTTTAGGTGTAGAAATAGATGTTTCTCCTTTCCAGTCTTGCAGGACTCGATTCTCTATTTCATTTGCAAACATTTCGGTCCTGTTTGGAACTCAATTTCTTCCTTTGTGTTACTTTTGTCAATTCAGAAAATTGAGTATACACAAATAAGGTTCTGTTTTGTTTAATCTCTTTCTCTAAGACTACAAATTAATTAAGCACGATATCTGCCTTTCAGCTTTTTGCAATTTTTCGTCAAATGGATTGTATTATATAACCCTAGTCCATCGTGTATCTGACCTGTAATTTAACTGCCCGAAGTACAATTAAGATGTTTAAGCTTTTATTACAGTAGTACCTAATTTTCAGACATCATTTTTTGCATTTTCAGATACACTTCCATGCTGTCGCACTCTCTCTGAGTCTCTGTATGTAACTTATGTGCGCTTGTGTGCTTGGACATAAAGTTCAGAGAACGGCTTTTGGACTCTTCCTCTTTATCTGCATTTCTGTTACTATTATTTTCAGATAAATCTCTCCCTGAGCCCGAAGCTCATGTTTTGGGCAGGCTGGCTGGACAGCAAGCTCCCAGAACCAGTCTGACTCTGGTCCTCCATTCTGGGGTTACAAGCATCTCCAGCTTTTATGTGGATGCTGAGGATTTGAACTCAGGTCCTCTTGTTTTTATAGCTTCTAACCCACAGCTTTCTAGGCATGTCCCCCACAGCAGTATATCTTGACTAGATTTACACTCACTAGAACGAGGATAAAATCTCTTGAAGTTGGATTTGTAAAACTAAATGTTTATATTTATGTTGCCAAGATCACTCTTTCATGCTGTTATCTTATTGGCTAATATTTGCGTGATGATTTTCACCATGTTACTAGATTTTGAACTTAATACAAATCTATAACAGGACAGACTATTACCTGGAACAGTATCCTGCAAAAACCATGTAGTATGGCTCTAAGCACATAGTAGGGCTCAAAACACTGGTTAATTGCAATGGTTTGCCAGCGGCAGTATTTTATCCCAGTGTTTACACACCAGGTTGTGTGTAAGCCACTCTCCTGAGATTACAGTTATCTGCTGCTTGCTTTATGTGTGCTCTGGAGCTGAGTGGGACCTGAGGATTGTCCGACAGGTCTAGCGAATTTCTGAAACACTCAAAGCCATTGACGCACAAGGTCAGAGAATTGCGCTCACTAGGGTTGGCTGTCTGCTTGGTATACATTCATTAACTGCGTCCACAATATAAACATTTTATTATGTGGGAAGAAATGCTGAATGAATATAAACAAGGTTAATGACCTGGATCTGTTGGTTCCAGACAGTTATCAGCTGTTTTCCCTCTGCAGGGAGACAGCATCTTGACCACAGATGTGAAAATCAGCCCTTCCTTCTTAGGGAAGGTGCTACTTTATTCCCTCCTCCTCCCCTACCCCAGCCCACAACCTAGCCAACTCTCTCTTACAGAGTTTGGCGGGGGTTTTTAGTGATTCCTTTCAGGATGTCGGTTACACTCTTCTATGAACTGAAGCACCAACAAGAGGAAGGAGATTAGTATCAGTAAAGAACACGAGCATGTTAACAAACTTTCTGTTACGGTGAAAACACATCTAACCATCAACCTAAAGGCATAAAGAGTTATTTTGACCCAAGGTTCCAGGACTTTTAGTGTGTGGTCACGTGACATCAAGTTTCTCAGTGAGGATGAGGCAAGAGCATTGTGCGGTGGTGGCAGAAAGCTGTTCTCTTGGATTTCTCAGATAGATTCCTCAAATCTATTCTCTCGATGATCCACTTCCTATCTCTCAGAATTTCTTCTATCTTTTCATCTTCCATTAAAGTATACATTTAATATATCCATAAGAATCTGATAACGGAGCTAGGCAGTGATGGTTCACGCCTTTGATCTTAGCACTAAGATGGGTAGATCCATGAGTTAGAGGCCAGCCTGATCTACAGAGTGAGTTCCAGGATGGCCAGAAACTCTGTCTTGAAAAATTAAAAAAAAAAAAAAAAGAAAAGAAAAAAAGAAAGAAAGAAAAGAAAAGAAAGAAAGAAAGTTGTAATGAAATCTATTATTTCATGTACTAGCCAAAAAAAATCTACCCCCACCTCTCTCTCTCTCTCTCTCTCTCTCTCTCTGTTTGTGTGTGTGTGTGTGTATAAAATATCTAATGATCTAGATAAGTCACACTAAAGCTAATAAGTAAAACTTTTAAAAAGCTATAAATCTATAAGTGGCTTCATAAACTCCCTCTTCTAAACCCTGTACAGTGGACACCAGGCCACCAACATGCACTTCTTTGGCAGACAGTGAAGGTGCATGCCTCAGTCTACCCAATTTATCACTCCTATATCGGTTTGGAAGCATGAGGGATACAAGCAAAGTTGAAATCTAAGAGTATACTTCTAGTCTTCATGAAGCCAGTTTTGCTGTGTATATGAGCTGTCATATGGCCGTAACATTCCCTGTGAATTAAACACAGGGATTTCAGTCTGACTAAAGCACTTATACTGAGCTCATGTTTGCACAAAAAAATACACTGTGCCATGCAGATTGTATATTTGAGGATGTACATTTGGAGAGGGGCTAAAGATTCTCTGTATTTACTAAGATCCTGGCAAACCATCTTGAACACAAGCAGGCAAGAGACAGAATTGTGGATAAGGGGGTGGTTGGGGAGGCTTCTGGTAGGAACTGAACTTCTGACAGCTTCAGGGAAGAGGGGCACAGAAGCCTCCAAGGGCCAAGAAAGGAGTCATGTGATTGTAAGGCACACCACAACAGAATTGTGATCAGTTCTGGGTGCTCTTTGGTTAAAGAAAACAGAGACTTATTCAAATACGTTCACAACAGAGGACAGCAGCGTTGAGCTTTAGGCCACAGTCTGATTTTGGAAAAGAGAATGTGCCCCAAATTCAATGAGAACCTGGGGGGCAGGGCAGACAAGTGGACAAATGAAAGGACAAGAGACACAAAAAAAAAGGAGAGCAAGTTGAGAGTTTTGAACAAGCTCTCAAATTTTAATTTCAGATGGCAGGTTATAAGGCATAACAAAACGGGATGTTCAGACAAGGATCATTGCTTAAGGCTATCCCACTATCGTATCCTCCTTGCCTAAAACCATCCTACTGTCAAAACCAGCTTCTGGGAAATACCAGACATTCTTTAAGTTCCACAGGCCTGAGACCGCGTCCTTTCTTAACCTTGTACTTTAACTAGGTTTTTCCAGAACAGCAGGTAATTTCATGGGTTTGCCTCCCAGCAAGAAAAGTTACCTCATCTTTAAAAGAATTATTGTTAAGCCAGGCTGTGGTGGCGCACACCTTTAGTCCCAGCACTTGAGGCAGAAGCAGGCGGATTTCTGATTTCAAGGCCAGCCTGGTCTACAGAGTGAGTTCCAGGACAGCCCGAGCTATACAGAGAAACCCTGTCTCGAAAAACAAAAAACAAAAAACAAACAAACAAAAAAAAAGAATTATTGTTAAACTAGGAGTGGTGGCACATGCCTTTAATCCCAGCATTCGGGAGGCAGAGACAGAGGCAGGCGGGCCTCTGGACATTAGAGGTCAGCCTGGTCTACAAAGGGAGTTCTAGGACAGATAAAACTACACAGAGAAACCTTGTCTAGAAAAATAAACAAAATGACAACAAGAAAACCAACAAAAGTTTATTGTTATAGATTTTTATACATGGATCAAGTCCCTATATTTGGGGAAGCTTCATTTTGTAGATTGACACAGAGATTCACAACGGGTCAACATGTAGAAGTTTTACCTGATCAAAAGTGAGATTTTTAAGAGGGAAAGTACTGGTGTTTTTGAGGAAGGGAGAATGAAATTGTTTCCCTTGCATAAATGGATGTGCTTAACAAATGTTTAATGCCAGGATCTAAAATGAGACAAGTGATTTTTTTTTCTTTTTCTTTTCTATTTCTTTTTCTTTTTTCTTCTTTGCAAGTCTACAAACTGCTCAGGAACATTTAAACTTTCTATTTACTAATTCACTTTGACTAACAAATGCTCCTGAAATGGAGATAGCCAAGGTAATAGCCACTTATATCTTGTGAATGGCAGAGTAGGGGTCCTGTCATAGGGTTGAAATAATTAGTTTAGGGAAACTACAAAATGCCCCTGGGGATGTTATTTCTGAATCTCTCACTGACACCACTCATTTCTCTCATTTTCTTTTCCCATCCACAATGTTTAAAACCAAGTCTTGGCAAGGATGACTTACCCCCATTCACGGGATTCTGTTGCGTGACCTAAAAGTAGAACCCACAGTTCGTGACAAGAGTGTTGCTTTGTGGAAGAATTAAAGATCATGACAGTAATCTGTGACTCGGTTCATATCTGTAGTAAAGGTAATGGGAGTAGAAGTGGGCGGGGTTAGAGGGGAGGGAAGATCTGGTCCATTTTCCGTCATCTCCCTTTAGGGTCCCCCTTTGATTCCCCTTCAGGAAGTGGAGTAGAAACTCTGCATTCGTCAGTAACTCTGGGTCAACCACAACTTACAGTCAGTAAAGAGGTCAGTGGAAACAGGGACAGTGATTGCTATAAAACTGACAGGTACTGTCGTTTGTCATACCCTGGGAGATATACTCAGAAGAAAGTACTTCCTGAGTGAAGAAGCAGCCACCGGGGAAACCAGCATGAAGGGTGCCTGTCAAACAGCCATGGTGAGTAGCGTTGATAATGGCATGTCTAAGCTATGAGAAAGGTAGAATCTTAAGGCTTTAGATCTTCCTTCTTGGAGTCTTTTGTGAGTTAGTTCTTTAAAAAGTGAAATTAAGTTTAATTTTGATTTGTCTCATGGAGAAAAAAGAAAAGAATAAAAGCCAACATCAATGGAAAAGTTAGAAAAGGAGGAAAGCATATGATCTTACCTGATAGATTTTGCTCAGGTGGGTTAGTGTGTGTATCTGGTTATCGAAAGTGATCCTCATGGCCTCTCTTATCTACTCATTATAGACTTAGGTTATCCTAAAACAAGAGCCAGGCCAAGCTTTTGTGTGTGTGTGTGTGTGTGTGTGTGTGTGTGTGTGTGTGCACATGTGTGTATTTCAAGGAAGGAATATATGTGTAATATCACCTTATATTGCATATAATAATACAAATATACATTAGATATTAATATATAATATACATCCCAAAGAAGCAGAGAACCCATGGTTTGGTTCTTCCAAGGTAATTTGGATGGAGGAAGAAGAATGACGTAGTGTTAAACTTTTGACCAGCTCCTGGAGAAGCTTCTTATGTCTTTGATAACTGATTGATTAATTAATTAATTAATTAATTAAAACCTGGGTAGCGTTTAATATAGGGGCACATGGACCAAACTTAGGTAATTGCACACTGTGTTACTGGTTTTGACAGTCCTTTGATTTTCCTTGGATAAGCCTTGAGACCTCAAGGAACATGGCTTTTATGAATTGTTCATGCTTTCCGACAATGGTGATATTCTTTTAATTGTTTGTATGTTATTATAGGGATTACGATAAACCACCAAAGTACAGTGTTTAGGGACATAGGTTTTGAAGTCAGACAGATTTGGCTCTCCTACCTGCTAAGTGTGAAATTTGGTGTTGGTCGGCTCCCTTTGTGAATTTTAATTTCCTCACCTGTTCTCAGCAGCAGCATAATTACGGTGTCTCCCTTACAGCATTTTGGGGGAAGGAACTAACTGTTAAGCTGATATGAATCTAGACTTGTAAGGTAGATCATATACACTTAGATTTTAGTTAATTTGGACATTGTAATTTGATATAAGAGGTAAAGGTAGAAAGAATATATACATGTTAATTCTTTATATTATTGTTTTTGCTTTTTTGAGACAAGATTTTCCTATGTGGACCATGCTAGTCTTGAGTTTGCTATGTGGGCTCAGACTGGTCTGGAACTGGCGACCTTTCTGTCTTGCTCTATTGGAGTGCTGGAATTGCAGGAGTGTGCCACCAAGCCTGGCTCAGGGTTTTATTATTACCTCTTAGACCCCCATCAACCCACAGGAATAGATCATGAATTTTCCTAATTACATGGTAAAAAGGAGCTCAGTCACCTGGTTTTCATTTGCTGTCACTTAGTGTAATGCTAATGTAACATATTGCTAGTATAATAATACTTGAGACCTGCATCTAGGTTTTCTGGCTCCCGACAATAGTATGTTTATCTGTGGATGATCAAGAGGCAAGATTCTCAACCTAATGCCATCGTATCCAAGCAAATCCTTGGGGTAGTTTAATGCTCCAAACCATTACTATTTGGGGGGGGAGGGGGAGTCAGTTGGATTGTCAGCAAGAAGAATGGCAGTGAAAAAAAAGTGTTGAAATGAGATTATGAGTTAAGAGGGGCAAGCAGAGAAGACACACTCTGGGTGATTGAGGTAAATGTGGATGGAGCTTGGAGCTGAGCAGTCTCTGTCACCCATTCCTGTGTATGGAGGTTACAGTCTACAGGTAAGGTAAGGGCAAGTGTGCAGATGTTCTCTCAGCTGTGAGCACAGCAGAGTAATGTACAAACCTAAGCTGGGAAGGTTCACATTCTACGTTTGACCACTTTCAGTCTCAATATTCTCCCAGCTGTTTCCCATTCTACAGGATTTAAACCACGCCTATTAATCCCCATTAAAGGTGGAATTTAAACCTGTAAAATGCTCCCAACTTTCCTGGGAAGACGTGTTGTTTGTATTGTTCTTCAGACTCAGCACCAGCCTTATCAGAGCTCCAACATCGCGCCCCCCCCCCCCACCCCCCCAAAAAAGACACTGTCACACAGCAAGCAGTGATTTGTGGCTTTCAATACCTCTGTCTTTCCGATACAGCACACAGAGTGTTTAGAATTCTTGGCTCTTGTAATGAGACACAGTGAAGACTAATGTGGAGAATAGTAATGACCTTCAGTGGCTGTGACCAAGCTTTGTCATAGAAGGTGGAGTCTGTCCATTGGCACAGAGAGGCTGGGGAACCCCGCCAGGTTGTTTATTGCCTCTCCGGCATAAATCCTTGGCCTAGCTGATTAGATAATTAGAACGAGTTTTGTACTTTAGTTTTGTACCTGTTTGAATCGAGTAGAGAGGTATGAAAACACTTTCTAAAATACTCTAAGAATATTTAGCTATTAATAAAGAAACATAATGAGTTGTTAAGCATGGTAGTTGTCGTAGTTATTTTTCTTTTCTTTTTCTTTTTTTTTTTTTTTTAAAGATTTATTTATTTTATTTATGTGAGTACACTGTTGCTGCCTTCAGACACACCAGATGGCATCAGATCACATTACAGATGGTTGTGAGCCACCATGTGATTGCTGGGAATTGAACTCAGAACCTCTGAAGAGCAGTCAGTGCTCTTAACTGTTGAGCCATCTCTCCAGCCCCTGTAGTTACTTTTCTATTGCTGTTATAAAACACCATAACCAGGGCAACATATTAAAGAAACTGTTTAATTTGGGGCTTACAGTTTCTGAGGGTTAAACTCCGTGATCATCATGGCTGGAGGCCGGAAGGTAGACATCGTGCTGGAGAAGTAGCTGGGAGTTCACATCTTAAGACATAACCACGAGACAGAAAGAACTAACTGGGAATGATATAAGACCTTAGACATTTCAAAGCCCACCCCAGTGACACACCTCCTCCAAGAAGACCACACCTCCTACTCTTTCCAAACAATTCTAACTGGGGGGGGGGGGCAAGCATTACACATATGAGCCTCTGGAGGTAGATTCTCAGTCCAACCACCACAACAAATTATCACTAATCACATAACCCCAAACTATAGTGACTTTCAGTCTTGATAATTAAAATTAGAAGTGAACAAATAAACATGACAGACAAGAGGAAAGAGAAGACTAGGGAGGAGCAATTTACTTAACAAACCTAAAGAAGTGGTTGATAGATGTGTGACTATGTTTTCTAAACATCAAAGCTCCTGTGAAGACTGCATTTCACATCCATCTTGTGCACGGGGTAACATCAATACACCGCCAACCGTTGTTACCCGTATCAAACTACCGAATGCTTACAGGGCGCTTTGGGATTTACGAGGATGTAGGAAATTTAATCACTGTGGAGTGAGTCCTGTAATTGAGTTACAGACCCCACACAGTTGACTCTAGAGATAATGCCCCATACCACAACACTGTGGCCTCAAGGACTAGCTATTGAGTGAATGAATGACTTCAGAGTTGCATATGGCTACTGATTATCCAGAGACAATTCTGTCTCGTCCTGCATCTTGCTTTCAATGTATTATCAGTGATCAAGTCAGAGCAGATTGACCCCATGACTTCTTGGTTTATTCAGGGCATTTCTTGCCTCTAGTATGTAGAAAAGAACAGGCAAGTCGTTAAATTCAACATGCACAGTCACTTTCCTGACTTACAACAGTGTGAAACTGAACAACACGGAGCCCAGAAATGAAAAGCTCATCTTTAGGTCTTCTGCCTTACTGTGGGCTTTGTTCTCCCCCAGTAAGGTGTGAGCAGGGATGGCAAAGGATGTCTGCGGCCAAGGGAAGCTGTTGAGATTTTAGCTCTTCTTGTGGTTAGGTCTTGAGTGAGCACTTTCTTTGTGTGTGCTTGTAACAGCAGATAAACTAATCAGTGTTAGTATAGAAAAAATATATTCTAGAGCTAAAAGAATACTCCATGTGTCATTAGTGCCCCTGCTTCTTTCAATTAGCATGGGTAATGGAATTTTGCTGCGCTTGGCTTCACATAATCCTTTTACTCAATGAGCGTGGCATAACTATATTGTTTAATTTAACGGGGCCGCCCTGCTCATTCACTCACCAGCTCTCTCATTCATTCAGAAAGTTTTCATGGAACATCCTTGCCGTGCATATGCTCTCGCAGGATGTTTTACTCTCACAGGTCTGAGTCTGGTATGAACACAGAAACTGAATTTTTAGAGAACATTAAAAAAAATGCTTCTTGAGTGATACGTGCTAAAAATCTTTATTATTTAATGTTGATAAATATACTTTAAAAATATTTATTTTATGTATATGAGTACACTGTCTCTGTCTTCAGACACACCAGAAGAGGGGGCATCAGATCCCATTACAGATGGTTGTGAGCCACAACATGGTTGTTGGGAATTGAACTCAGGACTTCTGGAAGAGCAGTCAGTGCTCTTAACTGTGAAGCCATCCCTCCACCCCAATAAATATACTTCTAATTGAATTACATATGGGGCCTTGAGAAAGGCTTTGAGGAATATAAGGCTGGAGATAAAGTCAAGAGGGCTTTAATCACGACCCTTTCTGTTTGCACCCTGATAACATTATGCATGACAGTTCTCATTGCTCGTGAGCCATAGAAAAAAAAGAAACGTTGATCCTGTAAAGTGACCCTATAGAGTTCAGGTACACGGCCCACCCCCAGAGCTCTAACCTATGGTCATCTCTATTTTCCAGGTTAAGACTTTGCTACTGTTGATGTTGGGACTCGCCATCCTGAGGGAGGTAGCAGCTCGGAAGAATCCCAAAGCAGGGGTTCCTGCCTTGAAGAAGGCTGGGAATTGCCCTCCCCTGGAGGATAACAGTGTGAGAGTTGACATTCGCATCTTCAATCAAAACCAGGGTATTATTGTCCCACGTGACTTCCAGAACCGCTCTAGCTCTCCTTGGGATTACAAGTAAGTCACGGAAGAGAGATATACATATTGAATGAGAGATATACATCGAAAAGAATGTGTTAAACCAAATGTAATGGTGGATACCTTTAATCTCAGCACTTAAGAGGCAGGCTCACCAGATCTCTAACTCCAAGGCCAGCCTGGTCTACAGAACAAGTTCAAGGATAGCCAGAGACACATGGTTGAAACCTTATCTTGAAAAAATAAAATAAACAACAAAAGAAAAAAAAAGAAAAATGTGATATATTATTTTGATTACAAAGCCTCATTCTTATTAGTATTCAGGACTCACGTTCACTTGGTTTTCTTTTGTTTGTTTGTTTGTTTGTTTGTTTTTCTGAGATAGAGGTTTCTCTCTTCAGCACATGTTGCCCGAAACTTACTAGCCTCAGATACATGATTATCCTTCTGCCTTAGCCTTCTGAGTTCTGGGATTATAGGCATGAGCCACCATGCCCTGGCTTCATATTCATCATTTCCAATAGAAGTTGCACCTTTCCCACAAACTCAGTTTTTTTTTTTTCTTGCCTTTGGGTCACCTATGTTATTGGAAGTCTCAATATTTTTTTCATCTTGCGTTCTTATCACTTCGTGAGGATAGTGGAAATGAGGAGTCAGTTTATCGATTTACTGATTGGATGTTTCTCTTTGAGTAGGGAGGGTAAGGCAGGATTTGGAAGAGAAGTCAGCTTGGGAAATAGATGTCAGCTTATAGAGCAGAGTCTTATGATTTTTGTCTTAAGATCTAGGTCCTGGGAACACTCAGCACTCACCAATAGTCTTTGAATACATTGATAAAAACAGGCTCTTGGGACAAAGCAGTGGTTTGAGGCTGATGCATAGCTCTCTTCTTGAGAGGTTTGTGCACTGTGGCAAACTGGCTTGGCTGCCTGTCTTCAGCCAGAGAGGAGTATCAAGAGAGAAACAGTGAGAGGCTCTGGGTTCACAGACCTCGAAGGCTTTGAGTTTGTTTTCCAAGCAGTGAATTTTGTGCATTGTACTTTGGGAGCCCTAATAGTAATGTTCAATCTCTGTTTAAAGGATAAGTAATTATACCAATACAAATAAAATGTCAAACTAAGAATAACCAAACCCTAGCATTATGGGGTTACTCTGTATGCATTCAAACCATGTGATGTCCCCAACAATCCTCTGAGAGAATGATATGGGAGAAACCCCTTTTGATAGTGGAGGCACCTGAGGCATAGGAAGTTACTTCCTATTTCTTGGCTTGAGCCAAGAATTCAGAGTCTGTGCTGCTCCCCTGAAGGAAAACCCCAGTGCTGCCAAAACCCTTCTCTCTTCCTCCCCCTGGCCTAAGCTTCCTGCTTTACCTTTTTTTTCTCCTTCAGCATCACCCGTGACCCCCACCGGTTCCCGTCAGAGATCGCTGAGGCCCAGTGCAGACACTCAGGTTGCATCAATGCCCAGGGACAGGAAGACAGCTCCATGAACTCTGTCGCCATCAAGCAAGAGATCTTGGTCCTTCGAAGGGAGCCCCAGGGCTGTTCTAATTCCTTCAGGTTGGAGAAGATGCTTGTAAAAGTTGGCTGTACCTGCGTCACGCCCATTGTCCACCGCGCGGCCTGAAAAAGCTGGGTACCGAACTCAGCTGAAGACGCTGAGGAAAAGCCTACTTTCATCCAGCGCTCTGTGTGAAGCCCATTCTTTTAAGTCTTTATGCTTTCTAGGCCTCTCAGTAAGGTGTGCATGGCGTTCTTGAAGCTCTGTAGTAGATATAGCTTTAACTTTCGGGCTTGCTTTAGAATTGTTACCAGTCCTGGTTTGTTCCAATGTCTGAAACTCCTGAAAATGAAAGTGAATTAAGGCACCCTTAGCCGAAGCCCAGTCTCTTTATGTTAGATGATGGCTACATTTCTTGTCTGTCAATACAGTCACTTTGATGCGGTATCATTCTTCTAGAGTTCAATGAAATGATCATATTTCCGATGGAAAGAAAGCAAACATAATCAGAATGTATGAGAGGAGGCCTGTGTAGCAGGGACTGGGTTGGCAAGGATGAAGCAAGCGTGGTATGTGTGTCTTTAGAAAAAATTTGGTAAATATAAGTGAGGTTGGCATAAACCATTGCATATTTATGTTTGTAGGGGAATTATACATATATTTATGACCTATTGATTATATAAAAATTTAGTAGAAAATTAATATATCCATTAATTATGTAATAAAATATTTTTAATTCAAAAATATTTGAAGTCTATGCTGGCTAGTTTCTGTTAACTTGGTATAAACTTTAGCCACCTGGCAAGAGGAAAGCTCAGTTGTCGAATTGCCCCTATCAGATTGGTCTATGGGCATGTCTGGGGGGCATTTTCTTGATTAATGGTTGTTATGGGAGGGCCTAACAAATTGTGGGTGGTGCCCTTTATGGGGAGGTGGTCCTGAGTTGTGTAAGAAAGCAGCCTGGGCAGGCCTCAGAGAGGAAGCTGCTGAGCAGAACCCTGTCATATCTGCTTTAGGTCCTGCCTTAAGTGCCTGCCAAAGCTTCCCTCCATGATGGAACTCATAAACCAAAGGAATCCTTTCCCCTCTAAGTTGCGTTTGCTCATGGTGTTTAATATGACAACACAGAAGCCAACCGGACAAAGTATCTGCTTCTACTTTCAGCTTGAGCTCCAAGACTTTATAGCCCAGCTACTTTACAGCTCAACATTTTGAAAGTCTATATGTGTGTCATTTGTTTTTCCAAACTCCCTCCTCAGAGCACCCGTGTTAGAGTTACTATTGCTATTAATGGAACTGAGGTCCCATGTTACACTTAGACGGAGAGTTAAGAGAAGTGATGCAAACGGAATTCAAGTGTGGGGCCAGCCGGTTACTCTTCCACCCTTCTGGCCACATCATGTTACAAAGCAAACCCTTATTGGCTACTGTGCTAGCTGCTAGAGGTACAAAGTGGAGGAAGATGTAGGTAGGAGAGCCTTAGTGTTGGCAGCAGCCATCCCCAGAACCCTGTCATTAAGGCAGGTCCCTTTGCCTCCTTTTCCCTACTTCTTGACCCTCATGGGGTCACCATGACTCTTTTGTCAGGCTCCCATGGTCCTTGCTGATACACAGTGTGCACATCCCGGGCTCCGGGGAGACTTGTGTCTCTCCTCCTGCCTTCCTTGTCTGAATATAGCACCCCACATCTCTCTTTCACTGCTACCATGCTTCGAGAACATCTACATTGCCTCTGCATTTTCCACGTGTCTAAAAGTCTCTGTGCTCTAGAGATAGAGGTCTTTCTCCTATCTGGGATTTGGTTTGGGGTTGGGTAGGGAGCAGGAACTTGGCCCCCTTTTCTAATTTGTACATAATCTATGACAGGCAGGATGATTGGGCAGGCTCCTTTTAGTTATTTACAAATGAATCCTGCTGCAGACAACAGTAGGGTTCATTTTGGACCCACCCATGGTTAGCTCTGTGTGCAGGACTGCAGAAGTGACAGATGCCTGGCAAGTTCCCAAGATAACTCTGGTGATGTCAAAGAGACCTGAATTCTGAGGATCAGTTAAAGGTTGGAGAGAAAGAGATTCCTCTTGATGGTAGTCTCACATGATTAAGGTCAAATAGGCCACTACAGCCCCTGATTTACCTCTCCCATTTATGAATGTAGCCTGGAGGAATTGGCTGACTTGCTCAATGTCACTCAAGCAGTTATTAGCAAGATTGGGTCTGCGGGTTCCAAGTTCAAGACCTTTACATTTAGTTTTCCAGCACTCCCATAGTGTATCTGATAAATGATGGACAGACTAGCATTAGCCGTGGGAGAGGATATAGAAGTACCTCACCCTACCTCTCCCAATACATTCTTTGTTCACACAGCCCCGAGAGGCTAAGCAAGCTTGCCTTCTTCGCTTGTGGGCAAAGCTGGCTGTCATCAGGAAACCGTGCATCCTGTTTTACTCACGAGGTGGCACACCGCACCCACGTGTTCTTGGATTCCTTAGCAAAGTTAGAAGAGAAAGAGATGACTGCTTTATGAGCGCACCTGTTTGCTCAGGTGATGTGCGAAACCATGGAGCAGAATGAGCGTGCGGCAGTCATCAGCTTCGCCAAGCTGTCTGAGAGGCAGAAGTCCTCCATTTTGCCTGAAGATACAGACTAAGTTGAATGCTTTAGGTTTTCAAACAGAGAGTTTCCACCATAGTGTGTGGAGAGATTTCCACATAGAAACTTGAAAACACATGGCTATTTTCTTTCCTTTCCTTCCCTCCCTCCCTCTCTCTCTTTGCTTGTTTGTTGCCCCTCTTGGATCAAGCTGTCCTGGAACTTGAATCTTTAATCCTCCTGAGTGCTGGGATTACAGGTATGTACCCCATGATCAGGTTTATGGGGCTTTCTGCATGATAGGCATCACCCCCAGCCTATCATGGTTATTTATATACATAGTTATTTATTTACTTTTTATATTTAGTTATTTATAAAGGTCTTGGGTGAGAGGAAAATTAATATCTCTTCTCTGCCACTCCGTGCCCCTGTCCTAATAATGACAAATGACAAATGCAAGGACACCTTTTGCACCCAACATCGAAGTTCATTGTAATCTACTCCACTGAAAAAGCAATGGGTTTCAGGAGTGATATGAGACCCACTGGGTAAGTATACACCTTATGTGTTGATACCCTTACTTATTACTGGGTACCAGTTTTGAGTTTTGCTCAGTAGCAAAGAAGAGTATATTTTAATACAAAGAGAATGACTGTGACTCGTGCATTAAAGTGGTCTCACATGGAATATGTTGACGTCTTCCCTTAAGCTGTGTGGTTGTTATAGCAACATCAGAGACCACTGCATGATTGCGGAACGTGCGGATGCTGGAGCCAGATGCTGAGGTGAAATCTTGATCTTGGGCTACATGCTGATGACTAGTGATGTGAGTAAGTTGTTCACACTTGCTCTGCTTGCTCTTCCTCAGTTGTAAGATGGGCAGGTCACAAGTGTCAACCTCATAGAGTGTTTTCAAAATACTCTATTTTTAAAATTCTGCATGTGTGTGGGTCTGTGCATGTCAGTGCGGTACCCATGGAGTCCAGAAGAAGGTGTCAGATGCCCTGGAACTGGTTTGTATGGGTAGCTATGAGCTGCCCCACATGGGGGTGCTGGAAATTGAACTTTGTCTTGTGCAAGAGTGACAAGGGTTTAACTTCTCAGGCTGGAGAGATGGTTCAGCAGTTAAGAGCACTGACTGCTCTTTCAGAGGTCCCGAGTTCAATTCCCAGCAACCACATGGTGGCTCACAACCATCTGTAATGGGATCCAATGCTCTTTTCTGGTGTCTGAAAACAGCTACAATGTATTCACATACATAAACTAAGTAAATAAATCTTTTAAGAAAGCTTCTGTATACATGTGTCTCTACATCAATAGCTTACCCTGAACAAATTCTGTTTGTCAAAGTTTTCTGAACGATGAAATGGGGTGAGAATACTATCTCCCTCCAAGGTTTGGAAGATGGATTAAAAAAGTGTTAAATTCAAAACACTCAGAGTAGGTTCCAGCTACAGCAAGCTGTTACTAGTATTGTAGGGTGCATGGATTATAACTCTTGCTTTCAAAGTTAAGTGAATCAATGCATTAAAAAAAGGTGCGTTTATGCGTTGTCACAAAAATCCATAGAATTCTTCATACACTAGCTTCCTTCTGTGGTTTTGTTCTGTGCTGTTAGTCATTGACATAGCACAGCCCTTTGTACAGCCTGAGGACAAGGACCAGACTTTGTAGTGGTAACAACAGAAGTCCCAAAACCATATTTTTCAACCACATTTTCATGGCTGTGAGGTTGGTGAGATGGCCCGGTAGATTAAGGCACTGGTTACTTCTGGGCTGTGTAATAACATTATCTCCACTGACAAAATGGCCCAATTCAAACCAAGTTAAAGTATAAAGGCAGGTTTATTGGGGGTAGCTGTCAGGAGAATTCCCTGACTGCACATGAAGGGTCAGTGAAGTCGAGCAATTCAGAGGGAACAGAGGGGATGGGGAAGAGAGAGAGAGAAAGCATGTGGGCAGAAAGAAAAGAGAGATGTAGGGAGAGAGAGGGAGAGGGAGAGGGAGAGGGAGAGGGAGAGGGAGAGGGAGAGAGAAGAGAGGAAAGAACCAGAATGTCTGGATAATATAGAGAAGAGCCTCTGGGGGAGGGTAAGCCCAGCCCCTGGGTTGGAGAGTTCAGGGTAGAGGATGGGGTATGTCAGCTATGCCCTGTAAGAGGTGGGAAATGACAGATGTTGGGAGAATCTGGAGGCCAAGTCCACTTTGATGTGTAAATATGCACCTCAGCTGCTTGCTCTGAAACCCAACCCCATGGGGAAACCATCCATGAAGGGAAGCCCACCCTGGGCACTTCTGTGTGGTTGTTTCTTAGAAGGGATGCATGGTTGGTTGCATAAAGTGCTTAATATTTTAAAGACACTAATCCCTTAGACAAGAGTTCCCCTAGATTCTAGGTCCTGCTGACTTCACACTCCTGGTTTCTCACCGCCCAAGAAGACAGAAACCTCAGATGTCACGCAGACCACTTGTCAAATGCCTGATTGACTTCTGTGGTCTCCTGAAACCCCAAGTGTGATCTCCTGAGAGACCAACACTTGCTTCTGACTCTTGCTGGTGGCCATGTCTGCACAGAGAGACCCATCTTCAGGATTGTTATGTTTGAAAATAAACCCCAAACAGAATTAAGTATAAAAGAAAATTGATCTTTTCTGTTGGGTCCATGTTACCTAGCTTATTAACATCTATTAAACGGTATTACTTGTATTTGAGAATTTGGTGAATTGCTATTGAGCTGCAATTGTTAAAGAAAATGAATTGTACTGAGCAGAGCAATGGTGCAATTATTTCCACTGTCCAGTAGGATCGCCATTGCTTTTAGGACTAGCAGAATGCTTGGTAAAGTAAGCGGACACTTGCTTGGTTTTCACAGTAGAAAAATCTTCAAACTCTCCATGTATTAACTTGCTCAGTCATCACAATGATTTTATGAAGGAGGAAATACTAAGCAGCCTCACGATACAGATGAGGGGGTTGCTAAGATTGAAGACTGAGTTTGTCTATTCAGTGTATGGTGAAGACCTAAGTTCACTCCCTTGCTCCGTTTGCTTTAGTTGATATTTATTTATTTATTTATTTATTTATTTATTTATTTATTTATTTATTTATATGAGTATACTAGAAGTGGGTATCGGATCCCGTTACAAATGGTTGTGAGCCACTATGTGGTTGCTAAGAATTGAACTCAGGACCTCTGGAAGAACAGCCAGTTCTCTTAACCGCTGGCTGAGCCATCTCTCCAGCCCCGATTTAGTTGATTTTTTTTCAAGTTATTAATTTTAAAGTTTCCACAGCTCAACAATTGTGAACCCCCATCTGGCTTGGTTGAAGAAGATACCTCTGGCTGGAGCCAGTGAACAGATGAAATAGACGGTGTCCATTGAATGTTGTCTCCCCTCTCCTCCAGAGGAAAGTTGTCATTTTATTTTATTTTATTTTATTTTATTTTATTTTATTTTATTTTATTTTGAGGAAGTTGTTTGCTAGTTGCACAGCCAACTACTTCCAAAAGAACTAAAAAGATTTAAGTCATAGATTTTCTACTCAGTAGCTGTGCTTCAGAACCTCAAACAACTGGTGACACAGAGGCTAACAGCTCATGTATCCGAAGAACATGCCACTAGACACTTAACTACCCAAGCCAATGCAATATGCCCTCCTCAGCTCCTTACAGAAGCTTCAAAACACCAGTCTACTTGCATCTTCTGCTACTTCATGGCTATGTAGAAACCTAGGGAGAAGGAGCAGCCCTAGATGCTTGTGTGTGCTGAAGACTAGAACTTTCCTACTTTCTCCAATTATTTGTTTTTTTTCTTGAGAGATATCTATCTACCTCTATATCTATCTATCTATCTATCTATCTATCTATCTATCTATCTATCTAT
>JANHMN010000017.1:43177257-43191160 GCA_030674055.1 Rhabdomys pumilio
ACACACACACACACACACACACACACACACACACACACACACACACAAATGAGTCCTGTGCCTATGGAGGCCAGAAGATGGTGTTAAATCCCCTATACTAGTATAGGAGCTGGGAGGCCAACTTATATCCTGTACAAAGAGCAGTGAGTGCTCTTATCTCTTGAGCCATCTCTCAGGTGCATTTCTTCCTAAATACATCCTTCAGTCACTGTCGAGAATTGAAGCAGCCCTATGGTCATTTCTCTACAGGTTCCTGTCTGTCTGCTAGTGACTGCTCTTGACTCTTCTCTTCCAGATTGAAGGGCCTTACCCTTCTCCCCCATTCCCTCTGCCTTGCTAAAAACCCACTAGATTACGTTTCTAGAGCTGGCTAGCAAGGTCTATTCCCTTATTTGGCCACTTCTTCCTCCTAAGGGTGACTACCAAGGTCCAGCTACAAGAGTATTGAATTCTAGTAATCAAACACCCCCTTTGGCTCACCTAATTAACATGACTAGTTAGAATTAAGGTTTCCCCTTGTACCTTTAAGAACTGCCATTAACCTATGGGCCATGTTTGTCTCCTCTCTATCTAGAGGCAGTCCTTTGTCATTGTCCCCCCCTGACTCCCGAACAAATACCCTTGCCCCTTTCCCTTGTTCTTCTCCCCTTCTTCCTCATCCTCTGTCTCCTGCCTTTGCCTCTTATTCTCTGGCCTCTGTCCCTCTAGGGCAAATAAATCTCATTTGTACTGAGAACTTGGTTGTGGGGTCCCAAGGCAATACTTTTCCTTTCAAACACTTTTTCTGGGGAGACACAACATACATATCTACTCAGCCCAGACAGGAACACATGACAAATCAAAGCACGGATACCACCCAAGTGTAACTATGAGTTTTATTGGGCTTACTTACAGGAATATGGGAGAGGGTTATTTGCATGTGCAGAAATCACTCAAAGGCAGAGACATCATAGAAGTCCAACCCAGAATGGCTGACAGCTCACAAAGCTGGGAACCTGGAGCACAGTGCTCAGCCTGCAGGCAAGTCAACAGGTTTGAAAGTGAACATCCTTTTCAGGTACTGTTGATCTGAAAGTTTCCCAGGCACCTTGCCTGGTTCCTGCTTCTTCCAGGCAGCTAGTTGGGTCTCAGTCTTCTTCCTCTCTTGGGTTGTCTGAGGATGACTCTCAGATTCTATTGCTTCCCCTAGCAGGGAGGGGCTCAGTGAATCAAGTCAGTTTCAGGAACTTCCTGAAACTCTTTTGAGTTGTTTACCTTCTTACTTAAGAAGCTTCCCTGCAGGATAAAATATTTCACTCTCTCAGAAAACTGTTACACAATGAGGGGGTTTGGTAGAGAAACTACTCAAGATATATGATGTTTCTAAACGTTCATTGTGGATTATTCCTTTTATGCTGGGCCACAAACTTTCACCTGTTTACACCTGAGAGTGCAGTTCACACATGTGCTCAATATTCAGATTTGATTTAAGAAATGGTGAGATTACTTGCCATGTTTATGTCAGCAACACACCTTAAAGCCCTAGAACCACCCATCATCCAGGAATACAATGCCCAGCGTGCCCAGGCAATTCTCTCCTCTCTGTTCACGTCAGGAGCTATCAACGATAAAAGAAAACTTCAGAGATGTAATTTTGTCCCATCTCACAAAGTGGCCTTTATGTATTTGTTATTTTTGAGATGTTTCTTGCTATCAGGCCCAGGCTGACCTCAAACTCACAGTTCTCCTGCACAACCTCCCAAGTGCTGGGATGACAGGTGTCCAGTTTATAGGTACTTGTGATGTACTGTTTTTATAGCATGTAAATTCACCCCAGTGTGACATAGCAAAAAAAAAAAATGCATGAAGTGCTCATAAGAAAGGTTAAATCCAGCTGTATCTCTCAGAAGCTATGATTTCTTGGAGCCCTGTACATGTAATGTACCATAGCAAACATCTGCGGTAAGTGCATCTTCATAAACAGACTGCAGTAAACATCTGCCATGGTAATCCTGACAACCTCTGTGGCAGTGTTTTTTGTTGTTGCTGGTCTTGGTTTTTTTTTTTTTTAATCCTCTAAGACTCTCAAGTTCACCCTTATTCTCAGCCATAAACCCGTCTTTCTGCCTCAGAGCTGCCTTAAACTGTGACATCTGTGTTAGGAGACCCTACGCATGCACTGCGGGAAGGTTCCCCTTTGCACTGGACTAGGCACAAACTACACCCAAACACCTGTTTTCACAGAGAGATCATTCTTTATTAAGCAGGGAAGGCAAGGTGAAGGGCTAGTCTTCAGTACTTTGATAAATAGACCTTAATAGTTAGTTTCAGGAGGAGGAAATGGCCAAATAAAGGAATAGACCTTGGTGGTTAGCTCTAGAAATGTGATGTATTTTTTTTTCAAGCAGGGCAGAGGGAAATGAGGGAGAAAGGCAAGGCCTGCCAGAGCTGGGTTTGCCATGCTCAGGCTGGCCAGGGTCTCTTCACACACACTCTGTTTTTCTATTTTTAATTGAGGAATGGCTTAGCTTTCATTGTCAGATATATGAGGAAACTTAGAAAAACCACCACAACATCAATAGCTATGAGTTGTATTAGGTGGAGTTATGAGTAATTGTGAAGTATTTTTGCCTTTTTCTGGAAGTGAGGAAAAGTGTGTGTGTGTGTGTGTGTGTGTGTGTTTAACCGCTGTCTTGAAGCTGAGGCTGAAGCCAGATGGTGTGCAAAGGAAAGAGCCCCTGAGGAAAGCAGCCCTGAAGCCTCCCTGTCTTTCTACGTAGGTTGACCTCATCCCTGTGATCTCCTCATTGGGAACATCTTCCTCACTGCAGTAACAGAAAGCACACGGATTTAAGCTTCTCTTTCATTTCTCTCTGGACTCAAGAGCAGAGTTATATTATTGTGGTGAGTCTCACTAATGTGAGCTATTGATTCACCAGGAAGGCTGCAGACAGCTTGGTTAACCACATTGTTTGCCAAGAGGCGATAGAGATGGGGCTTCGTGGGAGTCAACTTGAATGTGAGGCAGAGATAGAGTCTAGGTTATCTGGGGCAGTGAAGAGTTTCCTTACTAAAACCAGATTGCTGTGCTACGTGCAGCTCACGCTATTGCAGAAACATGAGAAATGAGCCAATAACCCTTGGCTGAAGAAATGTCAAACTAATGCTTAAGTCCGGTTGAGGTTACTGTACTTCCTGATAGAAAGAAAATTAAAAAGTAAATCGTAGTCCAACAACATTCTTATTCTTCTTTCCTGGAGTCTACCTTTAAACAAAATTCTTTGCTTATCCTCAATACAGTGAAATGGTGGTCAGAATGCATAGTTCAAATATAAATATAAAATTTATAAATAGTAGGCCTTTTCCTAAAATTTGACAGCAGGTGGCTAATTCTGTTCTTTCACCTTAGAATAATGATTTTAAGATATAGTTATGCTAAAGATCACTAGTTTTTTCCTTTTTATTTACTCTTTTCTCTCTCTATATCTATCTATCTATCTATCTATCTATCTATCTATCTATCTATCATCTATCTATCTATCTATCTATCTATATATATATATATATATGTCATCCAGATTATAGTTTCCATTCCTTTCCCTCCCCACAGTCCCCCCACAACTCACCTTCCACATTACCCTCCCTCCTCAGAAAAGATCAAGCCTTCCAGAGACATTAACCAGATACAGTATAACAAGCTACAATCAGACTAAGGTATCTCACATCAAGGCTGGACAAGGCAACCCAGCAGGAGGAAAAGGGTCCTGAAGGCAGGTTGAAAGAGTCAGAGACAGCCCAACCCCCACTTCCACAGTTAGGAGTTCCACAAGAACACTGAGCTGCTCAGCCATCATATATGTATATGATGTATATGTATATGTATATGTATATGTATATGTATACACACACACACACACACACACACACACACACACACACACACACATGCAGAGGACTTAGGTCAGACCCATACAGGCTCCTTGATCTCTGTGAGCCCACTTGAATCCGGGTAGGTTGATTCTGTGAGCTGTGTTCCTGTGGTGCCTCTAGTGCCTCTATCCCTCTGGCTCTTCGTCCTCTGCAGTACTTGAGGAGCTCTGCCTATGGTTTGGCTGAGGGTCTCTGCATCTGTTCCCACCAATTGCTGGATGAAGTTTCTCGGGTCTCTTTGATGACAATTGTGCTAGGCTCTGGTCCTAGCACATCATGCAGACACGACAGACTTTTGGTCAGTCAGAGGTTTTGTGGCTGGGTTAGTGTCTCAGTCCCTCCACTTGAGGCCTTGGCAGGTAACAGAGAACATTTGCTATTACTAGGTGTCTTTTCTAGTGTCACTCATATAGATTCCATGGAGTTTTCACTGCCCTAGGTGTCTACCTCACTCCTGAAATGTCCCCCCAAATTCCATTCATCTCTCCAATATCATCTCCCATCCCCACCTGCCCCCAGTCTACCCATGAAATCTATTCTATTTTCCCTTCCCAGGGGGATTCTTGTGTCCCCACTTAAGCCCCCTTGTTACTTAGCCTTTCTGGGTCTGTGGATTGTACCATGATTACCTGATACCTTCCAGCTAATATCCAATTATAAGTAAATACATACCATGTTTATATTTCTGGGTCTGGGTTACTTCACTTAGGATGGTTTCTTTCTTTCTTTCTAGTTCTATTCATTTGCCAGCAAGTTTCATGATGTCACTTTTTTTTTTTTTTTAAATAACCGAGTAATACTTCATTGTGTAAATGTACTCAGTTCTGTTACGCCATTCTCCAGTTGAGGGACATCTAGATTGTTTCCAGTTGTGGGCTATTATGAATAGAGCTGCTTTAAACATAGATGAGCAAGTGTCCTTGTGGTAAGATGGAGTGTCCTTTGGGTATATGCCCAGGAATGGTAGTCAGGTAAATTGATTTCGAGTTTCTCTGAAAAGCTGCCATATTAATTTTCAGAGTGACTGTACAAGTTTGCGCTTCCATCAGCAAAGGAGAAGTGTTCCCCTTGCTCCACACCCTTGCTGGCATGAGCTGTCACTTGAGTTTTTGATCTTAGCCATGCCGACCTGTGTAAGATGGAATCATAAAGTAGTTTTGATTTGCACATTCCTGATGGCTAAGGATGTTAAACATTTCTTTAAGTGCTTCTCAACCATTTGAGATTTCTCTGCTTCTGTTGCGAATTCTCAGTTTAGATCTGTACCCCACTTTTGAATTGGACTAGTTTTTTAATGTTTAATTTTTTTTCAGTTCTTTGTGTATTTTGGATATTAGCCCAAATATACAGAGGTGGAGTTGGTGAAAATCTTTCCCCATTCTGTAGACTGTTGTTTTGTCCTATTGACAGTGCCCTTTGCCCCTTTGCCTTATAGAAGCTTTTCAGTTTCATGAGGTGCCATTTATTAATTGTTTTTTTATTTTGTTTTTTTTTTGTTTTTTCTTCTTCTTTTCTTCTTTTTTTATTGGATATTTTATTTACATTTCAGATGTAATCCCCTTTCGATCCCACCCAGGAACCCCGAATCCCATTCCCCTTCCTCCTGCTTCTATGAGGATATGTCCCCACCCACCCTCCTACTCCCACTTCCCCATCCACAATTTCCCCCACACTGGGACGTCCAGTCTTCACTGGACCAAGGACTTCCTCACTCACCTATACCTGACACTGTCATCCTTCCTTACATATACAGCTGGAGTCATGGGTTCCTCCCTATGTGCTCCCAGGCTGGTGGTTTAGACCCTGGGAGCTCTGGTTGGTTGGTATTGTTGCTCTCCTCATGGGGCCGCAAACCCTTTCAGTTCCTTCAGTTTTTTCTCTCCTTCATTGGGAACCCCATGATCAGCTCAATGGTTAGCTGTGAGCCTCCGCCTCTGTATATTCAACCTCACACCAGTCAGAATGGCCAAGATCAAAAACTCAGGTGATAGCAAATGTTGGCGAGGATGTGGAGAAAGAGGAACACTCCTCCATTGTTGGTGGGATTGCAAGCTGGTACAACCACTCTGGAAATCAGTCTGGCAGTTCCTCAGAAAATTGGTTATAGCATTACCTGAGGACCCAGGTATACCACTCCTGGGCATATACCCAGAAGATGCTCCAACATATAACAAGGACATATGCTCCACTATGTTCATAGCAGCCTTATTTATAATAGCCAGAAGCTGGAAAGAACCCAGATGTCCTTCAACAGAGGAATGGATACAGAAACTGTGGTACATTTACACAATGGAGTATTACTCAGCTATTTAAAATAATGTATTTGAGAAATTCTTAGGTAAATGGATGGAACTAGAAAATATCATTTATTAATTGTTGATTGTAGTACCTGTGCTTCTGATGTTCTGTTCAGAAAGTCTTCTCCTGTGACAATACATTCAAAGCTATTTCCTACTTTCTCTTCTATGCAATTTAGTGTTTTTGGTTTTATGTTGAGGTCTTTGATCCAAATGGACTTGAGTTTGGTACACGGTGATATGTATGGATGTGTTTGTATTCTGTATACTGACATCCAGTTAGATCAGAACCATTGTTGAAAGTATTTTCCTTTTTTTCCATTCCGTATTTCTGGCTTTTTTTTTTTTTAAATCAGGTATTCATAGGCATGTGGGTTTATTTCTGGTACTTTGATTTAAATCCATTGATAAACATGTCTGTTTTTATACCAGTACCATGCAGCTTTTTTTTTTTCTACTGCTCTGTAGTATATCTTGAAATCAGGGATGGTGATACTTTCAGATGTTCTTTTATTGTATTGGGTTGTGTTAGCTATTCTAGGTTTTTTTGTTTTTCCATATGAAGTTGAGTATTGTTCTCTCAAGGTCTATAAAGTATTGTGTTGGAATTTTGATGGGGATTGCATTGAATCTGGGCATTGCTTTTGGTAAGATGGCCATTTTTATTATGCTGATTCTACCAATCACAAGCAAGGAAGATCTTCCCGTCTTCTGATATTTTCTTCAATTTCCTTCTTCCAAGATTCAAAAAAATTTATCATACAGGTCTTCCACTTGTTTGGTTAGAGTTACATCAAGATATTTTATTTGTGACTATTTTGAAGGGGGTTGTTTTCCTGATTTGTTTCTTAGCCCCTTTGTCATTTGTATATAGTAGAGCTACTGATTTTTTTTTTGAGCTAATCTTGTATCTATCCACTTTGCCTAAGGTGTTTATCAGCTGTAGAAATTCCCTGGTAGAATTTCCAAGGTTGCTTTTGTGTAAAACTATTGTATCATCTTCAAATAGTGATACTTTGACTTCTTTCTTTCAATGTGAACGAGAGCTCCTTAGTTGATCTGTTTGATATTGGCTATAGGCTTGCTGTAACTGCCTTAATTATCTTTAGGTTTGTCTGTCATATCCCTGATCTCTGAAGACTTCTGCCCCCGGTTTAATAAGGAATTGTTTATTTTTGAGAAAAAGATCCCAAACATCAGGCTGTTCACAAAAAATTAACCCATGGTATAACTTTAGAAAACAAATATTAAGACTATTACACTCTTTTCCTGTAGGATGCATTTGACATGCCAACTCCCATTCACAAAAACACATGGTTCCATTCGTGTTGTAACAATCCCACTCATGTGAGGGAAAACACATACCTCTAATGCAAAGGTGCTCTTGAGCTTACGAGGAAGTGAGACGCCTCTGCAGTTAGGGAAGCAACTACTGAATTCATGAATGGGAAGAACAGTACTCCCTGCATAACAAGAGATTATTTTGGAGACAGTTGATAAAAACCATACAACTTTTTATTGTTAAGTCAAAGAGGTATCAAAATTAAAGCAAAACTTACAGGGTAAGACTTAACGAAACTACTACAGAGCATCAAAGGAAGTGAAAATGGAACCAGGCGCAGGAAGAGAAACACGTGCTAGGTAACTGTACAGCCTGTCATAACAGTCCTGTTGAAAGTTGTAGTTCAAGTCAAATGAGGAACTAAGTAGAGGGGATAGAGAAGGATCTTTTCACACCTGCTTTTCCTTGGTTCACTTTTGGCTCTGCAGCCAGGTTAATATTTAAAACCTGGCCATCCTCTCCAGCCACAGCAGCTCGGGTGTTTCTTTCATTAACATACTGGACAAGGCAACGCCCTTATGCACAGAGCAACCCACAATTTTGCCATACTTTGAAAATATGGCCCCTACATCAGACTTCTTAACCACCAGAGTGTTGAGATTCCTGGTGAAAACATGGGAATTCATGGATCGAGGATCTATCTTGTTGGTAACATTGCCAGCCATGTCCTTTGATGATGAGTTTTCTCACAAAGCTGAAAATGTAGCTGAAGATCAAAAACAATCTCACAAGAGTTAGGAGAGAGAGAAGAGACTGCCTCTCCTATTGAGGGTCTACGCCAACACGCCGAAGCTACAACAGCAAGGAACCACACAACCGTTCGCTCTCCATCTCCTCACAAAAAAATCCTCTGAAGACTTTTATCATAACTTTTGTTAAGGTTTATTTTAGATTCTGCATGTGGATGTGCTTATGTATATGTGAACACAGATACTCATAGAGGCCAGAAGAGGGCATTGTATCTCCTGAAGCTGGAGTTGCACGCAACTGTGAGCCACTCAAAGCAGATGTGAGTTCCTCTGGAAGAGCAGTAGGCATGCTTAGGGGCTGATTGATCTTTCCAATTCCTGTTTTGTTCTTTTAAATTGTTTGATGGAATTCCCTTGTTGGAATATACTCATATTCACTTACTTACACACTAGTTGATAAACAGTTGGGTTGCTTGTAATTTTTCCATTGTTACTAAACGTGTGTGTGTGTGTGTGTGTGTGTGTGTGTGTTTGCTGGGTAAAAGTCAAGGCGAAGGCCCACCGAGATTTGTTTTTGTTTGTTTGTTTGTTTTGGTTTTTGAGACAGGGTTTCTCTGTGTAGCCCTGGCTGTCTTGGAACTCACTCTGTAGACCAGGCTGGCCTGGAACTCAGAAATCTGCCTACCTCTGCCTCCCAAGTGCTGGGATTAAAGGCATGCACCACCACTGCCTGGTGAGGTTTGTAAGTGTTCACTTAACTGGTATTTTCCAAAGTGGCTTGTCTAAAGTAAAAATTGCCACAAATTAGTTAAAAGGGGTCTGTCTATCTGTCTGTCTGTCTGCTTCTCTCTCTCTGTGTCTGTGTGTCTGTGTCTGTCTCTCTTTTTGTGTGCCTGTCTCTGACTCTCTCTGTCTCTCTCTCTGTGTCTGTCTCTATGTCTGTCTGTCTGTTTCTGTCTGTGGTGTGTGTGGTGTGGTGTGTGTGTGTGTGTGTGTGTGTGTGTGTGTGTGGTGTGTGTGTATCTCTGTGTATTTGTGGTGGTATGGTATGTATTACGATAGGGTTTTCTCCATATAATCTGGACTGGCCTCTAACTCACAGTCCTTTCGCTTCAGCCTCTTGAGTGCTGAGTTATAGCAGCTGTGCACCACCATGCCTGATGTTTTGTGATGCGGTTGTCACAGATTTTGATCATGCTTTTCCCCCTCCCAATCCCTTCCAGATCCTTCCTATCTTCCTGCCCACCCAACTTTATGAGTTTCTCTCTCTCTCTCCTTCTCTCTCTCTCTCCCCAAAACAAAAACAAACAATAAGCACAAAACTAAAATGAAAAAAGTCCATAAAATAAACAAAACAAAATAATCAGAAGGCTAATATGACAAACAAACAAACAAACAAGCAAACAAACCTCCACAGAAATACTGTTGGGTTTGTTTCATGCTGGCTAGGTACTACTGTGACCGGAAGCTTCCATGGAAAGTAATTCATATACCCAGTGAGACTTTATTAAGAGAAAACTGATTCTCCCTTTGCCAGATGGAAGAGTAACTGTAGATAGCTTCTTGGTTAAGGGTAGACTCCCACGTCTACTCACCCCTCCCCCGCCTCAGTTCTGGGACACTGTCTGATTTGAATCTCTGCAGGTTGTATGAATGCTTCCACAGTCTCTGTGAGTTTATATATGCACCAGTCCTGTTGTGTCTGGAAGATACTATTTCTTTTGGAGACATCCATCACCTCTGGGTCTTATAATCTTTCCATCTCCTTATCTGCATAGATCTCTAAGCATGGTGTTGAGGGGAAGGGGTTGGTAAAGACTTCCCATTTAGGACTGAGCATTCGAAAGCTTCTCAGTCTGGGTACATTGTCCAGTTGTGGGTCTTTGTGTTAATTCTCATTTATTGAAAGAAGAATCATTGTTGGTGGGGGTTGAGTGAGGACTGATCTATGATAGCAGAATGTGATTAGGAGTCATTTTATTGCCATGTTCCTTTAGCAGAATAATAGTAGTTTTCCCCCTAGACCTGTGATCTGTTTAGTCTCTTGTCTACCTTAGCAGTATCTATCAGGCATGGGCTCCATCTCATAAAGTGGGCCTTTAATCCAAGTTAAAAAGTGGTTGGTTATACACATAACATTTGTGCCATTATTGCCTCAGCATTTCTTACAGACAGGTTGCTGTTGAAGGTCAAAGGTTTGTAGCTAGGTAGTGTTAATAATTATTTTTCTCTTCCAGAAGTATGCAGAGTACCTTTCAGTACCATGAGTGCTAGCAAATAGGGGTGAAGCTTCTCCTTAGGCACCTGATGTGGAAATTTCTGGTTTCTTTGGAAACTCAGTTGCATCATTTTTCTGGAAGCTGTCTTGAGAGAGGATGTTTTGCTGAAGCAGACATGTGAGAGGGCACATGATATTTATAAAGATTATAAATATAACCCCACAGACGGTGAGAGGACACTCTTGCACTGCTGTGCCCTGTACAGCTTTGCTGGTGAAAGTCTTTGCTATTTTCTAGTCTTCATTTTGTAGAGAGAAACACACCAAAGAACTTCTCATGGCTGATTCTTGCCACTTCTGCTGACTTGTGCTAATTTGGTGGAGCCTTGCAGTTTTTACTAAATCGAGCCACTGCTACTGATACATGTCTGGTGTTTGCAATTGGACTGGACTACTAATATCCTGCTGACAAAGACTGGAATTACCCCATAGAAATACTTCTAAACAGGTCCACAAACCCCTTTTCCTATTAGCCATCTTTCTCTGCTACCTCTAGTCGGTGGGCTAGAAGGGAGGTTGAAATGTTTAAGAACCCTCATTAAAGTAGGTTTCAAAAAATGTAAGCCGAGAAGCAGCAGCTCAGCTTCTCTGCTCAATGACGTTGGTAAGTGTTGTCATCAGCAATAGGGCTTTGTCAACGGTTTGTACAAAGTAGTTGGTAACCTTAGCAGTAGCCTTGATGTTTGTGTGGTTTCATGAGACCCCCTTTGGCTTGTGACTCAGAAATATGTAACCAATTCCTGACAGTGGAGGTTTTACTTGGTGACTGACAGAAGATGGGACAATGTCTCTCCTATTATTTGATGATTCTATTTGATTCATTTCATTTTATATAGGAAACTTCTATACTAGTTATGTTTCCATATGGTTTTTCAAGTGGTAGGTAACTAGGTACCCACACTCCCTCCCTGTGTTTCTCTCTCACCCCTCTCCCTGTCTCTCCATGACACTATACATATCTCCTCTTCCTGGGGAAAGCCCTCTTCTCCCTTGGTCCCTTACTACAATCCATGGTTATTTGGATTGTAGTACACATATTGAAAGCTTAAGAGTGAGCTGGGTGTGGTGGCGCACGCCTTTAATCCCAGCACTTGGGAGGCAGAGGCAGGCAGATTTCTGAGTTCGAGGCCAGCCTAGTCTACAGAGTGAGTTCCAGGGCAGCCAGCACTACACAGAGAAACCCTGTCTCGAAAAACAAACAAACAAACAAAAAAAAAAAAAAAGAAAGAAAGAAAGAAAGCTTAAGAGCTACGATCCATCGATCCATATATAAGAGAAAACAGAATTTAACAAAGAAATAGAATCACTAAAGAAAACCCAAACTGGTATAAACTGGAAATAAAAAACTTAAGATGTCAAATAAAGTCCTCAGAGGTAAGTCTTACCAACAGATTACAAGACAAGGAAAGGAAAATTTTAAGTCTTAAAGACAACTAGAAGAAATAGATAGCTCAGCGAAAACAAAACAAGGCAACCTCCCCCCAAAAAGCCATAAATCTAAAAACAAACAAACAAACAAAAAACCAGAAAATCTGAAGCATCATGGAAAGACAAAACTTCAAAAATAACAGGTATAGGATAAGGAGAATAAACCCATGGTAAAGGCACAGAAAATATTTTTTTTAACAAAGTAATAAAAGAAAATTCCCCCAATCTAAAGAAAACAATATTTATCAAGGTACAAGAAGCATATAGAAGAGTAGACAGAACCAGACAAGAAGACTCGAAGGACACACAGCAGTTGAAATACTAAATGTACAGACCAATGAAAGGATGTTAAAACCTGCAAGGGAAAATGGAAAATGAGCCAGTCACATATAAAGGCAGACCCACTAGAGTAAGGCAAAACTTCCCTATAATGAAAAGGTTGTAATTAGCATTTACTATGGATTATGGAATTGGGCAATAGCTCATTCTATATATTGCAGTAAATGTTCTGAGGAGCTGAAGAGAAGAGATTGGCTTTGTGAAGGCTGGATAAAACAAATATGACAAAAAGAATGTAGTAGTATTTGAAAGCTATTTCCCTTGTATCATTAAAGCTGAGGGAATGTGAAAAGTCCAGCTACTAGGAAAATCAGTATGGAGATCCCTGAAAACACGTACGAAGAGAACTACATGATCTAGGCAAACTATTCTGGGTTTACACCCCAAACCAAGGTTCGTTTGATAAAGAGATACTTTCATGACTTATCTGTTGCCTCCTTATTCATAATGGCCCAATGATGGTGTTGCCATAAGTACCAACTAGTGGATGACTGGATAAGGTTAACATGGTACATATGCACAGGAGAGCTTGACTCACATGAAAAAGAAGCATTAGGGATTCTGATGTGAGACTGTGTCTCCTGGTAATGTCAGAGGCTACATCCATAAAGTCTCAACAACATGACTGCTTAAACACGAGCTGCACAAGGACGACAACAGACATGCCAGAATAGATGAGGGGAAAACCCATGAGGCCTCAACATTATACAAAGAACTCATGCGAGAACGTAGTAATAGAGGCGGTGAATCAAGAACATTATATCCGTACATGGAAATGGCATAGGTGGAGCCATCTCCACCCTTAAGTGTACTTTTCCTTTACACGCCACAGTGTATTGATCTGAGCATTGGTCTCACCAATGAGCTCTGCCCATTCTAAGGGTCACTGGTTACTCATAGCTTCTCTGTAGCCAAGCTGCTTGGGAACAAGGCTTTTCCTCCTTCCCTTCCTCTCTGTCTGCTATGTTTGTTATCTTTTGCAATACAGTTTTAGCATCCATCACGGCAAAGAACACTTTGCCTCTCAGAATCAATAATTGACTTTGTAGTGGCTGACTGTTGATCTGTGGGTGACAGTTTATTGGATATCTCTAGGCGTTTAATTCTGCTGCCCTTTTCTCCCTTAAGGTCTTTATTCTGTTGTCTTCACTCTCTGATAGTTCTTTGTATGACTTGTATTGCTCTTTCTTATTCTTTTGATGTCAAGGCATTAAAATTTACACTGGTTGTTGCACGTATAGAAAAGAAAAAGAAACCAGGGATATATTTGGTGGAGGCATGGCATGCTGTAGGGGAGGGGGTGCCTCTGTGGGCCCATGCTGAGACATCCCTTCCCCTGAGGTACCAGTCATATGATGGATATAGTATAGAAATATATTATATATAGTATAGAGTTTGTTTAGGGCAAGGGGAAGGGAGTTGAGGGGGTAGTAGAGACAAAGGAAGGCAGAGAGAGAGAGAGAGAGAGAGAGAGAGAGAGAGAGAAAGAGAGAGAGAGACACAAAGGAAGGCACAGAGAGAGACAGAGAGACAGAGAGACACAGACACACAGACACACAGAGAGACAGACAGACAGAGAGAGAGAGAGAGAGAGAGAGAGAGAGAGAGAGAGAGAGAGAGA
>JANHMN010000017.1:43191170-43218025 GCA_030674055.1 Rhabdomys pumilio
GAGAGAGAGAGAGAGAGAGAGAGAGAGAGAGAGAGAGAGAGAGAGAGGAGAGGGGAACAGAGAGAGAAAAATGCCAACAGGGGTCAGATGCTTCTGTCATGTGACTTCACTATAGGTTATCTGACAAATCCTGGCTTCTGAACCATGTCCACATGTTCACATCATGCTTTAGATACCATCTAGTTCTGCTCAGGGAACTGTATTCTCCAAGAACTTTGGGTTTAGACCTTTGTGAGGCATGCTCACAGGAAGACCACCTCAGAATCTGCCTTAGAATCTACTACCCTCTTTTTCTTCTGCTCAAGAAGGTTGTGACTTACCTCAGTGGCCAAGTCAGAAACAGTTATGCTTCCTTCTTTCCAACCCTCCCATCATATTCTGTTGGTTTTATTTTTAATATGTCTCAAACACATCCTTTCTAGCCATTTTTACCCTCTTCATTCTCTAAGGAAGATAGTCTCGTTTTCGACTCCTTCATCCAATTAAATTCTTCAACATCTTCAACAGCTATCTGTTGTTGAAGGTGTTCTCTCTAACCAGGGGGTTTGGGTGTGGGTTTATTCTCTCTTGACTACTTTCTCTTAGTGTATTTCTACCTACGTTTTAACTGCACGTTAGACATCTGAACCTTAACGGATCTTCCTCATTACTGACTCATTGAACACCGGAGTTTTGCTAACACCACCATTATCCAGGCTGGATTGGAGTCAAGTATATCAATTAGGAGTATATTAAATTAATTAGTTTCCCTGGAGTAAAAGAGGAATGGAGAATTCAATAATGATTGGTGACTATGTGTAGAGTCTTGGGCCCCATCTCTGCATGTTGCTGGAGTCAATGCACCATCACCATCCTAGGCTCTCGTGTTGTTTCCTTCCTTGCTCAGCTTAGACCCATGGCCTGTTACTGCGATCACTCTTTGGTGTATACTCTCTGTGTTTGCTTGTTTTATGTGGTCAAATTCAACTGGCCACATCCCAACCACTGTTGCATCTGAACCTTTTTTTACTTGAATTCTCACTGCTGATTGTGGCTGGATAAAAGCATAGAAAAGCATGATTTTTATTTAAATATATGACCTCTGATCTGAGGAGGATCCATATAACCCCAGCATCCATTTGCCCTCCCCCTCTCTCATATGCCTATTGAATATTTATTCCCATGTCCATATGACAGTTACCAGAGTATTACCTTTCATTTGCAAATCGATCTTGATTGATTTGCTCTCCAGCTCTCCACTCTCCTCCACCAGTTCTCACGGTCAGTAGACTTTGCTTCTTATGTAGACAATGAAAGCCACCAGAACTTTTGGAGTCACCTACCCATGTTCCTGCATCAGATTACTCTCCTGTGAGGATCTGATTGCATCCTAGATAAAGCCAACTCTTCTACCCACCCACTGGCTCCTATCCCTTCCCTTATATCCAAGTTAGCAGCTCCAGAATCCTTTCTTACAAAAATGTCTGTATTCTTGCTTAATTCACAGCACCATGGAGCTTCCTATACTGGTGCCGCTTTACAATGTGAAACTGATTGAGTACAATTTAGCAAAATAACATACATATATACATGGTGCTATGTGGTCAATACTGCTGTATTCCCACGTCAGATATATGTATTTTTTTTCCAAATTAAACCATAAAGTATATGATGTCTTTTTTGATGCCTCATCGGATCTCTCTCAAGATGACACAGTAACTTTTTATACACTGGACATAATCTAAGGTTTTAGTTGGACATTAAGAAAGAATTCTTGCTTTGGAGGACGATGATTGTGAGAGATTTTTAGAAATACACTTGATGGGCTGGAGAGATGGCTCAGCTGTTAAAGGCTAGGCTCACAGTCAAAAATACAAGAAATAGACTTGATAATATTGTTTGGCTTGTAAATGACAACATATCATCTTTACATGTTATCTTTAAAACTGTTTTCTCTCTCTCTCCATCTCTCCATCTCTCCATCTCTCTCTCTCTCTCTCTCTCTCTCTCTCTCTCTCTCTCTCTCTCTCCTGTGTCAGACATGTGGAGGTTAGGAGATAACTTTGTGGAATTGGTTCTCGTCTTCTTCCTTGTACATGGGTTCCAGGAATTAAACTCAGGTTGCTAAGTTTGTGCAGCAAGTGCCTTTACTCAGTGAGCCATATTGCTGGCATCAATACCAGGTTTCTTTCTCTCTCTCTCTCTCTCTCTTTCTTTCTTTTCTTTTTTGGCAGAGGGGTGGAGCGGAAGATCATTCGAACTGCCCCAGCACAGTGATTTCTTAACTGTCCTTATAACCATCCAGTAAGAGTTAATTAAGGTCCTACTTCAAAAAACACTGAACAAGTAAGATAGAATGAACCAGGCTTCCCCACTCCGTCTTTCCAGTAATAAACATTGGGCCAACAACACGTGTGTCCTTAATACATGTTAGTTTATGAGTGCACCTTCCTGCCTGGCATTGCCTTTGATGGCAACTCACTCATGAGGCAGACATATGGGCACCAGCAAAGTGCAGTGCATAGCTCTTTCCAGGAACTCCTGAAAGTAATCTACCTGTGGTAATTCAGTATGAGGTATGTGAGGAACGAGCCCCCTTTGATCTGAGCTTCTTAAAGTCTCTTTGCTTTTAACCACAGACATGTCCACTTCCCCAACATCACTAAGAATGAGGTTTATGCTTTGATACCCAGTCATGTCAACTGTGCCCTAAATTATACATCTGATAAGAACTTTACTGAGAGTGTGAGGTGACACAGGATAAACAGCCACCCTTGGAGCCTCTCGGTCTCTCTTGTCAGTGGTGAGAATGATTCTTCCCAGTTGTTTCTCTTGTGACAGGCACTGTACTTTTGAGCCTGGCTTATACAGGTGGGTTTGCAGTTAAACAGGAAAACAAATGCTTGTTCTCTCTGCCTCTATCCTTTCCCTCTTTCTCGCTCTTCCCCTTTCCTGTGCAGAAACATCTTCTTCTGAAAGTCTTTGATGCTTATAGTCTGCAAGTTAAAAAAAAAAAAAGCACCTGAGTTATTTAGCTTATGAGCTCCTTCAGGGGCTCAGTTATTTCTTTCTCTAGATAATCGTTTATTTTTAATTATGTGTTTGTGTCTGTGTGTGGGTTTGTGCATGTGAACGTAGGTACTCTTAGAGACAAAATAGGGAATTGGATTCCCTAGAGAAGAAGATACAGGTGACAGTGAGCTGCTGGACATGGGATCTGGAAACTTAATTCAGGTCCTTTAAAAGAGCAGCAAGCACTCTTAACCACTGAGCTATTTCTTCAGAATACCTCCAATTCTTCCTTTATTGTTATATTCCATCCTATAGAATGTGATTTCTTTGAAGACATACAACCACTTATCTTTGGATTTCTCCATCCCTCCCACCCCAAATAAATGCTTAACATCACATTAAAAAAAATACACTGACCGGTCTTCATCACATTGGAGCCATTATATTCTGTGGGTGAATGCTGTCATAGCTGAGAAAGGACATAAATTATAGTTGGCCAGTTGGGTTTGCTTCAGTGTGGAATAACCAAGTTACACAGCTTGTGAAGGCAATTCTTCAATGTCCTTGAATCTTGCTCCATCATGGATACTGTGAGATAAGTATTAGCAACTACTCCTTGTTCTCTGGGTCCACCTATGAGTTTTTCTAATCACTCCCTGTCTCCATGGAAGATCTTGGGAAAGGTAGCAAAAACCACAAATCATGGTGAAGCCCTCATGAATATGGAGGGAAGGGTTTTGTTGTAGAAGGCAAAGCATAGAGCTTAAAAAGTGTGAGTAAGAATGAACAACACCAGGCGTGATGTTATTTTGGCCAGTGTTCTCTGAAGGGCCACATGTTAGCAGTTTGGTTCCCAGTCTTTAGTGATAGTGGGAGGAGGTGGAACCTTTAGTAGAAGAGACCTAGTAGAAGGTAGTAAAGCTTTTGTGTTGGTGCCCTTGAAGAGTCTGCAACCTCAGTCTCTTCCTCCCTTTCCTTTTGTTTCCTTTGCCACATGCTTTCATCACAAAACAGGGCCAAGGTATTGCTGGAAAGAAAGGCTATGAATAAGAGGAACAGTTAGGGGGGCTGGAGAGATGGCTCAGCGGTTAAGAGCAATGACTGCTCTGCCAGAGGTCCTGAGTTCAATTCCCAGCAACCACATGGTGGCTCACAAAATGGAATCTGATGCCCTCTTCTAGTGTGTCTGAAGAGAGCGACAGTGCACTCACACACATAAAATAAACAAATACATAAATAAATCTTTTTTAAAAAAGAGGAACAGCTAGGAAAGAGAGGTTAAGGCATTCAGGCAGAGGTGCCCCAAAGCACAGGCTGTAAATTGTACAACAGCTGAGGGGCTCCACAAAAACCTCATGACACTTAGAACATGCCTATGTTGTGTCGTGAGATAAACCAGATGGTACTTTGTGACCTTTGACTTCATGCATGTGTAGGTAGCATCTGGAGTTGGGCATGTTTGTGGGAGCATTTTCTTAGATGGTAATTGATGGAGGGTCCATTCCACTGTGGTTGGTGCAAGTGGTCCAGGATGTATAAGAAGAGTAAGCAATGCTTCTTTGTGGCCTCTGCTTCAGTTCCTGCCTCCAGGGCTCCCTCCTGCCTGTGTTCTTGTCATGGCTTCCCACAGGGATGGATTGTGATCTGAGAGTTATAAAATGAGATTAACCCTTTCCTCCCCGAGTTGGTTCTGGTCAGTGTTTTATCATACCAATGAGGATGCTGGGAATTTTGTGGGTGTGAGGAAAAATAGGCCCACAAAACTGTTCAGAAATGAAAACAGTGAGTTTGATGGCACATAAATGTTAAAAATGTGAAAGGGGGAAGGAGAAAGACTAGTGTTATCAGAGCTCCACAGATTCCTAGCTTAGATGGCTGTGGAAGGATCGAGATAGTTGGGAAGACAAAGTTAGAATACATGCAATGTGTATCAGGGAATGAGAGATGTGCAAGATTTCTACCTCTCAGATGCGGTTTGGCTCTTCTATGGCTGTTCTGTGAAACGTCCTCCATAGGTGCAGGTATCTGAGCATTTCATGCCTAGCTTACAGCACTGTTTGGGGAGGTTGTGGAGCCTGGCTAGAGGAGGTAAGTCTCTGGGATGAAGGCTTTAGGGTTATAACCAAGTCCTACTTCAGCCCAAGCTCTCTGCCTCCTGGTCGGTCTTGCTTCTGCTGCTGTGAGTTCTACATTTTCCTCATAGCCATGGAGGAAACCAAAACTGTAATCCAAAGCAAGTAGTTTCCTTCTTAAATGTCTCGGCCCGGTATTTTGTCAGTGTCAAGAAAAGCAACCCAGCAGCTGACTCAGGCAGATGCAGACACCCACAGCCAAACAGTGGATGGAGCTTGAGGACTCTTATGGAAGAATAGGAGGAAGAATTGTGGTCCTAAGGGAATAGGGACTCCACAGGAAGACCAACAATCAACTAACCTGGACCCTTGGGGTTCTCAGAGACTGAAACACCAACCAAAGAACATACACAGGCTGGACCTAGGGCCTCCTTACTCATATGTAGCAGATGTGCAGCTTAGTCTTCATGTGGGTCCTGAACAACTGGAAACGGAGCTATCTCAAAAGCAGTTGCCTGTCTATGGGATATGAATTTTTTAAAGCTGGGCTGCTTTATCTTGAATGCAGGGGGAAAGAAAGCACCTAGCCCCACAGAGACTTGATGTGCCAGGGTGGGGCCCTCCACCCTTTCAGAGGACAAGGGAAGCAGGGGAAGGGGTAATTGTGAGAGGGGGTGACGGGGAGGCAGCAGTGATTGGGATGTAAAGTGAATAAATAAAGTAAAATAAACCCCATTGAATTCCTAAAAAATGAGGAAAAGTATTCAGTAAAGTCCCTAAATATCCATTGCTGGACACTCCATCCCTGTTGTGGTGGTTTTGAAGTGGTGAAATCTTCAAAAAGCTGAACCCAATGCAAGATAATTTAGTCATGGAAGGAATCACCATTGGGAGGGATCAGTACTGTCATTAGACAGTAGATCAGGTCTCATGGAACTGTCCTGACGGAATGGGCTGTTCTAGAAAAGCCTGGTACCCTCCTCTCTATCCCACTTTGGCACATGTTCCTTTATGTGGATTCCATTTGCCATGAAGCCTTTACCAGAAGCCACACAGATGCAGGTGCTGTGGTCTTCAACCGGAGAACTGTCAGTGAAATAAGTCTCTTTTCTTAATAAACCATAGAGCCTTAGGAGTTTTGTTACAGTTATAACAACACTAAACAAACTAAGACAGAAGGCTTTTTCCTATCCCCCAAATTGTGGTAAAACTAATATGAAATAACAGTTCGAAGTACAGGTGTGTGCTCCTCGTTAGTGCTGTTTTTAAAACTTCCATCCTGTGAAGTCCAATGAGCGGCAGGATTCTAGTGATGAATTTTAGAACATTAAGGCAGTTCCTGTCAATGCTAGCTTGCCCCCCTCCCTCCCTCCCTCCCCCCTCCCTCCCTCCCTCCCTCCCTCCCTCCCTTCCTCCCTCCCTCCCTCCCTTCCCCCGTGTGTGTGTGTGTGTGTGTGTGTGTGTGTGTGTGTCTCTTAGGGTTTTAGTGCTGTGAACAGACACCATGACCAAGGCAACTCTTGTAAGGACAACATTAATTGGGGCTGGCTTACAGGTTCAGAAGTTCATTCCATTATCATCAAGGCAGGAGCATGGCGTAGTGTTGTAGGAGCTTCTGAGTTCTATATCTTCATCTGGAGGCTGCTAGAAGACTGGCTTCCAGGCAACTGGGACGAGTCCACGCCCACAAGGACAAACCTATTCCAACAAGGCTACACCTCTTAATAGTGCCGCTCACTGGGCCAGGCATATTCAAACCACTACAGTGTGTGTGTGGGTGCGTATGTGCTTGTGACAGGCTGGCTATCAGCACCAAGCTGAAAGAGTACAAGGTGCTAGTGACAAGAGGAACTGGAGAAGTCGCCCACTGACTTTGGTATTAGAATGATCGCCCACTGGCTTTGGGATTAAAATGAAGGAGAGGGAAGCTGTAGACCTCTCAGTGGTGTTGGACATGCTAGAGAGTAAAGAGTAAAGGCTAGTGAGCTGGCTCAGCAGGTAAAGGTGCCTGCTTCCTCTTCCCAAATAAATTAATTAAAAGGAAAAGCAGAAAGCCTATAGGAGTGGCTGGAGAACTTCCAGAAGGGTCCCTGAACTGGGCATGATGACAGGCTGGGGAGTGGGGACTGGGATGGCTATGATTCAAAGTCAAAACCGACCTGTAGGCAAATATGACTCAGTTTTTATTTTGCTTGTGTTGAACAACTTTTATTCTTGAGGCTGGCTTTTTCCTGCCGCTTCCTTTCTGGGTGCTTGGCTGCACTCGATGAGAGACAGAGGGCAGACCAGAGAACCAAAGCTCAGATAGGGAACCCTGTTCCTTACTGATCTCTGATGGGCCTTGGCCATCAAAACAAGGACTTCTATTTTGAAAATAAAATTTTCTTGAAGAATTTCTTTTATGTCAAATATCAGGTTATAGTTTTGGGACGTTCCCCACCCCCCTTTTGATCTCTAGCAGTGATGTCTTTTCCTAGGGCCACTGCTATTTTTGGTTAAATTAATGCAGAATGCTTCTGTTCATAGCATTGCACGGTAAGGAAAGAGCCTCGTCCTCATTGTCTTAAAGACAATTGAAATGGAATTGAAATTGGAAATGTGGAGTCAGGTGGTTCAAGGGCATTGTTACTAATGTGAGCCCTGTGCAAACGTCTACACTGCCACGTTGTTTAGGGAAGACTGACAGGGGAGAAGGCTGTATATATCCTTCTGTACTGACACCTATCAAAAACCTAGCTACATTCTTATTTTATTACTCTTATGGTTTTCTATTTCGTGGACAAGGAGGCAAGAGGCTTAGGAATACTGCCCAGGGAACAGCAAGTAGGGAAAGCCAGGATTGAAATCCAAATTTGTGTGATCACAAGTTTCTATTATTCATGTGCAATTGCCACTGATTTATAATGGTGGGAAAACATATTACAGTTTTAAATTGGAATTAATTTTTATTTATTTATTTTAAAATTTATTATATTTAATCATTTTTTTTACAGTCCAGTCATTACCTCTGTCCTGGTCTGCCTTTTGACAGTTCCTCATTGTATTTCTCCTCCCCTGTCTCCAAAAGGATGTTCTATCTCCCTATCCCACCCTGTCAGGCCTTCCCACTCTCTGGGGTCTCAACATACTACATTTTGAAAAGTATCTTTTTGGTACAGATAGAATAATGTCACTTTCCACTTCCCTTTCTCCCTCTAGACACTCCCAGCTACCCTTCCTTGAACCCCTTCCACACACACTCACTCTTAGATGATAGTCCTTTTCTTTATTATTGCTACATACATACGTATGCATACACACACACAGACACACACAGACACACACACACACACACATACACACACAAAACCTGCTGAGTCCATTTTTGTTGGTGGTGTGCATATGGTTTCAGAGCTGGCTATTCTGCATCAAAGACTAAGGGGCTCATCTCTGGTAGAGGCTAATTATCCTTCTCTCAGAAGCCAATGGTTGCCTGTAGTTCTTTGTTTGGGGGTGGGACCTGATGAAATCACCCCTTCCATGTTAACGTACCCATTGATACTGTCATTGTTCTGGCGTTGTTCATGCAGCCATTCTAGGAGACGGTTTCACAGCAGACACCCTGGTCCTCTGGCTCTTACAACCTTCCATGATGTTCCCTGAGCTACAGAGGCAGAATCTGTACAACAGATGTGTTCACTGGGGATGGGCTTTCCATGTTCTGTTGATCTCTACATTGTTGCCAGATGTGGTTTTCTGTGAGTCTCCTTTTGTTGTAAAGAGAGATTTTCATACTAGCTAAATTCTTGATTGTCAACTGATTAAACCCAAAGGTGTGGAACCCTATCGTGAAGGGACGATTATACTTTTTTTTAGGGAAGATTTATTCTCTCTCTCTGTCTCTCTCTCTGTCTCTCTCTCTCTCTCTCTCTCTCTCTGTATGTGTGTGTGTATGTACAAGTATGCACATGTGTGCCTGTGTATATGTGCAGAATCCAAAAGAGAGTGTCAGATGTTCCCTTTATTACTTGCTCTTTTATTCCCTTAGGGAAGGAGCCCTCCCTGAACCCAGGACTCAGGCCCCAGTGATCCTCCTGTCTCAGTCCTCCTTGGAGCTGGGGTTACAGGTTTGTTATGTGAGTTCTGGGACCTGAACTTAGGTCCTTATGATTGCACAGAAAGGACTTATAGACTGTGATCCATCTCTTCAGCCCCCTGCCCCCACTTTTAGTAAGTACAAAAAAAGAAATTTTCTTCTAAAAATTTATTAAAGTGATATTGTTACAGTTTTTTTTTAACAGAATAAGAAGCTAAGTTGCCCAATTTTTTGAAGCTTCAATAATTTAAAAAGTTATTAAACATAAAACTAGGTTTGGCTTTCACCCCGTTCAGAGGAGAGAACCTTAAATAAACAAACAAATAGTAAAGCTGAAATTTTAATTAATATTTAATCTTAATTTAGGACTTCCCTAGGTAGATCTGATAATCATGCTTTTAATACTTCAAAGACGTAAGAAAAAATAAATAGATCCATAAATATCTCATATAAATATAGGTTTTACCTTTTAAATAATGAAATTTCTTAGTCTTGAATTTTGTTTTCTTCAGAAAGAAACATAGGAATGTAGATAATTCGTTAAAATAACTTATGCCTCAAAGTAGTTATCTTGGGATATAGTAAATACATAAATAATTTAAAGCCCACATTAAAACAAACAAGAAGCAATTTGGAACCCCTTTACACGTTCTTTTCAGGGTAGAAGGCAACCAATTCTGCCTCTGCCTCTGAATCCACATCACTTGCTGAGAGTCAATCGCATGAACTGTTTTAAAAATACAAGTAAGTTTGCAGAGAAACGCGGGGGTTTCTTAGGGGCCAGCCTCGGGTCTCTGTTTAGGCTGCATGGCGAACAATAGAGGAAACACAGGTGCAGCCCACACCCACCAGCATCTTCTCCACCCGGAAAGTGAGGGGGCAGTTCTCAGGCTCCCTCTTCAGGACCAGGATCTCTTGCTGGATGAGAACAGAATTCATGTGGTGGTCCAACTTCCCCTCAGCGTTGACACAGCGCTGGTGGCGGCACTGTGCCTCCCAGATCACAGAAGGATATCTATCAGGATCCTCATTGCGGCTGCAGGGGAGACAGAAGCCAGGAGGAAAATGAATGGTTGGTTAACTGGAAGGAAAAGCACAGGGGGAGGGAGGAAGGACATACTATGACACACATGTGCACTGCAAAAGCTCTGCATGTTAGTTGCTAACTTCGGCTTGTCCGAAAATTTGGATTCTTCCCTTTCCATCTTTTCCTCCCGGAATTCCTCATTTTCTGCCTCGTCTCTTTTGCAGTGATAAGGATCAAAGCCAGTGTCTTCCACCTGATGGCCGCCCTTTCTATCATGAAACTGGACCCTCAGCTTCACATACTTGAATTTTAAAGTTTGTGAAGTGTTTTAGAAGAATGTTTTTTTTTTTTTTTGAAAGATAAACCGAATAAGCTAAAGACCACAGTGACTGAAACGTAACATTAAAAGATACATTTTAAGGGTAGATTTGATTGACAGGAAGAGATAAAGGGACAGATGACCAAGGAGTAAAGATGGCTGTTCATCTGACTTGATGAAATTGGTCTTTGAAGGAAGGAATGTCAGAATCGTGGGACGAAGCACAAGGATTGTATGAAAAACTAGAAACAACAACAAAACACCTTTTATATTTTCTTTTGTGTCCTCTTATAATATCTGAATAAATAGTTCACTTGGACTTTTGAACTGATTGATTGAATTATCCTTAATGTTGGGGAAAAAAAAGAGAAATCCTATAGACAGGTGAATCCACAGGTTCCTTGCCACTGAAACTTATTCATATAAATTCAAATAATCAAAGTACTGAGCCCTTTATGGGGTCTAAATAGTGTATACCAGAGACATGTCATGTGAAAGTGCTGGGGTTGGAGGTGAAGTCTATCCGACTCACAAAGGAGAAGAAATATCCACCAGGATACTTCCTCTACTAGCCATTGAAGTTTTATTTTTCTATGTCTTCTTCAGAACAGACACAAAAATACCTGGTTAATTATTATTTTCTGCAAGTCTCTTTAATTGTAGGTCTGGAAGAAAAAAAAACCCATAAATATCCTGATTTCCAAAAAGTCTGCAATCAACATGAGCTCCCTTAGATGTTAGAATCATGATTATCAATAATTTGGGTTGGTCTTTCTCATTAGTGATCAATCACTATAGCGGATTAGGATGAAGCATTCCCTGCTCTATCCAAGAAATCTGTAGAGGAAACTTTGAGAACCATTGCTTAGCACAGTGGATCTTCTAGGTCTCGGAGGATTCTGAGAGGCAAAAATAAGAAGTGTTCAGGGCCTGTGTGATGCATTAGAGAATAGAAGTTCTTACGTACTGGAGAGTCCATGGTGACGTGGAACGGTTGAGGTAGTCTGAGGACCTTCTGGAGCTCACTTTCGGGTTAATGGAGTTAAGGACTTTCAGGTTGACTTTCACATTCTGCAGGAAGTTCTTGGCCTCAGTGTTTGGACATGCTGAACTTTGAGGGACGAGTACTGCTGCCTTTACTGTAGCCTCCAGGCTCAGTAGCAGCAAGAGCATCAGACACTAGAAGGGAGAAATAAGATGATGGGGATTGGATTAATATATATATATTTTTTTTTTCTGACAAATTCATTATGATAAGTATATAGCTAACTGTAGGAAACGTACGACAGTCTGGAAAGATCTCTCTCCTCCCATGTAAGTAATTTTAAATTTAAAAACTTTTAAGATGGCCAAAATCCTGCCAAAAACGTAGAAATTATCTTATTTTTAACCAGTTTCCTACATTCTTTCTGTGACTGAGGACAGACACGTGATGCCTTAGACAGCAGTGGTCTTCGTAAAAATGTCAGCTCATGCCATCTCATCAGCCCGCTGGCTCATGAGTCAATGGAACGCTAAATGACCTCGATTTTCTTGTCTTTATGCTGTAGCGTTCTTAGTCACTCCTTCTGTAAACCTTGTGCACAGTCAAATATGTACCTTGGAGGAGAGGACTGTAGAAAACCTACCTGTTGTCAGCACTCATGTTAGAATGAGAAACAGTATATGTATACCATCTATCCTCCAGATAGAAACTCAACCTCCCTTATGTTTTCTTAGGTATATTTTTCTGGTTCTGAATTTAGCGTGCATTGATTCTATAATGAAAATTGAATTTCAGAACATACTTTTAAAGATAAATTTATATTTTAAAAAATATAAAGCTTTATTCAGAAGGAGACTTATACATGTATCTAATTAGAATCAAATGGTTTGAATGTCCTCAGACTTTGGTATAAAATGATAGAGCAAAAACTGCCCCCAAGGCTTTCAAATCTGCAGGAACAGCAACCCACTTTATTCTGGATTAAAGAAAAAGGACACAAAAGAATTATGTCAAATCCTTTGCACTCAGAAGAATAGACTTTCTCATTGCATAGTGTCATGTGACATTTCTTACGTAGGTTAGTTTCATTACAGCTACCTTTCAGTTTTAACCTTATCTTCCTGACTGATGCTTATCAGTTCTTGAAAATGCAGTACAATGATTTAGGCACCTACCAAAGGTTTCATTTCCCGTTCTACATGTACCGACTCATGGACCCCAACAGTTGGAGTTGAGCATTTGAAACCAGGAGCAGCAATGCAACCTGGTCTCAATCAACAAGCGCCTTGTACATTATTAGTGCAGGACTCACCACAGATGAAGTTCTCCCGGGACTCATGGTTGTTTGTCGTGATCAGCTGGTGCTGGATGCGCTTGTGCCTCGTGTGAGGTGGATGGAGTGTAGCTCTCCCTTCTCTCTTTTTATAGGGTTTTACTCCCTCTGTGGTCACTTACGTCGAGAGTGGGTTGGGGGTGACACCATTTGAGTAAAGGTTCCATCCTCAAATGAGGTCAGAACAGAACCACCCCTTTATGACGGGTAACATCTGTCTCTGAAAATAGATGGGAAGGGCAGAAGTTCACTATGCGAAGAAGCGTGACTTTTTGGGAGCTGAACAGAGATGCTTTGCTATGGTTCAGCATTATGTGTGTACGGACGTATCTGAAGCTGTTGCAGAGATAGGCTCCATCTTAATGGTTTGTGAGTCTCTTGACAGTCTAGTGTCACCTGCTCTAAAGTTTGACTTGATATTTATCTCCTTTCTACCAGACTCCCTACCTAGAAAGCATTCTCCCCAAATACCCCCCACTCAATATCTTGCTGTGTAAACAGACAAACAAAATAAATAATTCAACACTGATGAACACATCTTATTTAACTGAGGATAGCGACTGTTTTCCTCGAATGTCTATATTTTTGCAAGAAACAATCACAAAGTGCAGTTAGTTATTAAGGGATAGCAAGAAACATGAGGTTTACTAGTGAAGACATGACTGCTCCGAGTTATCAAGAAACTTATTAATACTTGCTGTTTGAGTGAACTGAACCTCAACTCACCGTTGAAGTTCTGTTTCAAGCATTTCTTTGAAGGAGGGAGGAAACGGAAGTGAAAGAATAAGGGACAGATTGGACAAATCGAAGAACGAATTTGAAATCAAAATGGAGGCTGAAAGACGATGGAGAACCTGAGGCACTGCCGGATGGAGACTACAAACAGGAGAGGAAGGATGAGAAGGGAAGATGGAAACTCATGTTCTCTTCTCCCAATGAAAGGACTTTTGTCTTTGAAGTCCCTGAGAAGACTTTCTCTTCAGGAGTAGAGGCTATGAGGACAAGATAGTGAATACGGGGCCATTAGATATAGAGGTCATCTGCATGTTATTAGGCAAATACGGGGGTCATTAGGTCATTACATACAGAGATCATTTACATGTCCCTTTTCTTTGTCTCTGCCTCTAATGAGGTGAACCATGTCTCACAGCTTCCCAGGTCTTCAGCTCCTGTCTGACATTCACCACGAAACCATGAGGTGAAGCAGCAGCTCCTGTTTAGTAGACGGCACGTCCGGTACGATTTCTGGATTCTGGTTGGGATCACATTCTCGGAAGTTGCAGCACCTCACACCTCACTCCTCTTTCCAGCTTTCTGCTGGCCCACAACTCCAACTTCCACCTGTTTGGACTGTGTTTGCTCTTTTGACACTTCTAATACCCCTGGAATGATGCTCACACACACCTCTGATTGACCGTTCCCCCCCCCCCCCATTCTCTAGCTTCCTGAATGAGAAACATGAACTCTTTAGCTCTTGAATTAGTATTGCAGTTTCAACAATTCTAGAACAGTCCCTTCTAGCCTCACTCCTACTATGCTTCACGTGAGGGTTCACCAGGTCCTATGTATGCTCTTTCCTCAAATTACATACCTTCTGTTAAAGTACAACCTTGGCAATGTCCTTTTTCTCCCTGTTTATTAGCACTCTGGTTGTCTCGTAGGATCCTATTCACATAGCTCTTTTAGCAGGAAATAAAGTCACTGGAATAAACACGTTACAACATTGGCTTCTTTACAGGCTAATGTGTTACTCATTTCCTTAAATTTTATTGTATATAATATATATAACATTTTATATAATACAGGTCTTCATGTGGATTCCTTTTCTTTTTTTAAAGAAAGATTTATTTATTTAATATATGTGAGTATGCTGATGCTATCTTCAGACACACCAGAAGAGGGCATTGGATCCCATTACAGATTGTTGTGAGGTATATGTGTACCATACGGTTGCTGGGAATTGAATTCAGGAACTCTGAATTAAGAGTTAAGAGCAGTCAGTGCTCTTAACCGCTGAGCCATCTTTCCAGCCCAATGGATTACTTTTGACTCACTTGTCTCTGATATGTGGCTATCTATTACTCTTGAACTGTATATTGTTTGCTTACTGTCTTCCTTTCTATTTTGTAAGTTACTGTAGGGTTTGGTAAATAACAGCTAAGCTTTTTTTTTTTTTTTGAGTGACAGTATGAAACATTATGTCAGAAATTCATGACCTTGTTTCTTTTTAGAACCCAGCTGCATTCTAAGACACTCCTGGGTTATCGTATTCCTTGGTTCCAAATCCTTATGCCTTTGAAAAGTGTATGATCATGTTGTAGCCTATGCTGAAATCTGAGGAATAGACATTCCTTGTTGCTATCTGGCAAGGATGAGCAGAAGGGGAAGGAGCTTGCTGCCAAATCTGTCGATGGATGATGAAGAGGAGGCTCTAATTATCCCCCCCTGTCCAATATGAAACTCAGCCTACGTATGGGCCTTTGAGAGGTGACAATCTTTGTCTTAAAATAAAGGGAAGGGAGGCAAGAGAAGATAAGTTTTCACAATAATGTAGATGCTTATTTAGACACGAAGCAGTTGTGACTGGCTTTGAAAACAGATTGCCTAGCCATAGTCTCCATTTGGAAGCTTTATTCTTGGAGGAGCAGTTGGGAACACAGGGGCTGTGCACAGAAGGTCAGGTTTCTTCTGTGCTTGCTGTTCCTTCAGGCTTGAGTCTTAGCCTCCAGAGAAGGCTGTAGTGAGAACTCGTGTGCTGAAGGTGTCTTCACTTTCGTTGTGCCTTTGCCTTGCTGAGACCTACTTCATCTTTTTGTAGTCATGCTGTTCTGCTTTATAAAATGAATAACTGAAAGCAGTAGGTTAGGAATGATGACTTTGCTCAGGAGTGGTCTTTAAGTTTATCTGTCTTGTTTCTCTTCAGACTCAAAACAGCAGGTACAACACCAGACAGCTAAGAGTTTCAGGATCAGGGCTGTGTGTGTGGGGGTATGCAACAGGAGGAAGCTTGTAGTCAAATGATGTTTTAAGGGAAGTGATGTTTGTGATCTTCTTGAAATCATTAGGCCATTATACAGAATTATTTTCTAGCTATATTAGAGGACAATTTAATACTAAAGATAAGAGAAAATTCTCACTTTTGTTAAACAAGATAGAATGTCTTTTGTCTTCATGTGGTAAGGAATTAAATATATATTGAAATTATAAAAAAAAAAACAATTTTTGTTTTCTGCTCAGATGGCCAGAGAGCTCCAGAGATCCGTCTGTCTCCTGCTTCTGTTCCCTTATTTCTTCTAGCTAGGGTCAAAAAGACTCAGTTATATATAGATGCTATAGCTCCAAGCTCAGGAATGGATGGCAGGTATCTCTCTAGCCCCAGAATCCCTGTCTAATCTTCCAATTCTGTTTATTTTCATTTTATTATAGCGATTCTTCCCTGATAGAGACCAGCTATGAGAGATGCTTCTGCATACGTTCTCTTCTTTCTTTCCCTACTGGTTGTTGACAGCCACCTCACTTAATTTTGATCTGATCATTTTTATTCAATCTAATCAGATCATATGTGACTGTACAACTCTAAAATACAAACCTAACCCATGTGACTAAAGATCATTAATTGTCCATTACATTATCCATATAAAATCAGCTTTTTTGGCAAGCTCAAAACAGTACCATCACTTTGGCAATGGTGGCTTTTTTTTTCCGTACTTCCTCTTTGCCAGCTCCAAAGCCCTGAGAATAATGCCTGGAAGCTGGGTAAGAGAAAGAAGATGTGTTGTGTGACATCATCTCGAAATGAGCACAATTTATCAGTGTTTTCCCAGTTTCTACCTGAAAATCAAATCAAGCAGAACCTCTTAGCTTGTCAATTTCTCCTCTGAGTAATGAGTACGGACCTCATGGAAACTAAGGCTACTTTCTAGGTGAGTTCCTCACTGGTTTTTTACTGAAACATTGATTTAAAGTGGGTCAGAAAACTTTCCATTTTTTTTTTCAACCAAGTGCATTCAGAATCAGATGCTTATATGTTAGGAGGCACATGCAAATTGTTTGACTGATGGCCCCCGCTTGGGTAATGCTGACTTCATCTGATACCCTTAGAATCAAGGTCAGCAACTGACTGGGTTTCAAGTCTAAACGGATGTCACTGAAAAGTATCGTCTAAAATTAAATAAGTAAACCAAACCACATGCTGTGGTTGGGCTATCTTTATTTTTTTTTTTCTTTCAACAGAATTGCAGTTAACATGGCTTAGACAACCACAGACTGCATTTAAAAAAGAAAGATACAGCACAAGAACTTGGAAAATGTTGCTAATTGGTTTTCTGCTCTTTCAATAATATCAAGGCTGCTGTGATGACGGAACAGGTGCGAGAACTGGAAGATGGTAAAATCAAGACCTTGTGATTTGGTATTTCTGTGTTTCAAAGTCTTTTGGAAGATTTAAAAAATGCCATGATACTAAAAAAAAAAAAAAAAAAAAAATCAAGTAATAAAAATATTGAAACAGCCGGGCGGTGGTGGCACACGCCTTTAATCCCAGCACTTGGGAGGCAGAGGCAGGCGGATTTCTGAGTTTGAGGCCAGCCTGGTCTACAGAGTGAGTTCCAGGACAGTCAGAGCTACACAGAGAAACCCTGTCTCGAAAAACCAAAAAAAAAAAAAAAATATTGAAACAGTCCAAAGTTTAAATCTGGTGAGAAACCCAAAGGCACTGTCCACAAGGGATACATATCTATACGTCTTTGAGCTTCAAGGAAGATAAATGAATTCAGTTACGTTAACAGAAAGGGAAACCTTAACAGAAACTTAAAAAAAAAAAAAAAAAAAAAGGCTCTGTTATTTTCTCTAGCAGTGGTTTTGGAATACAAAATTTGTCAACTATAAAAGACTCTGGATATTGCACCAGTTAAGGGCCTGTTTTTGGCTTCAGACATTCCGAAGATCAGGTCTGGTCCCACTGTAGCATCTGTGAGCTGATGAGGACACTAGCTCACTTGTACGTCCATTTCCTTACCTGTAAAGTGAAGAGCTCACACAATGCGCCCATAGTTGCAAGAAATAAGCTCACGTCTGTGTTCTGACATAAAGTCAGTGCTCAGTGGGTGTGAATAAGTTGTTAGTGTTTATAGATCCATCGTGCATAAAACAATCTATCAAAAGACTCTTGAAGGAAAGACGATCTGCAGGTCTGAATACTGCAGAATACTAAGAATACTAGCTGTTTGTCTGTTTGTCTGTTAGTATGAATGAGTACTCCCCAGGGAAAAGTTTCCAGATGGCCCAGACGAACTAGACTTCCATGAATAGTTATTTGTTTTTTTTTTTCCATGATACAAAATAGCTTTAAGGGGTCCAGGTGATGGAGACAGAAGTGGTGGACAGATCACGTTGTAGGGCCTGATGACCCTGGGTACTTGTGAACAGGGACACAAGGGCAGGGAGAAGTCCTGCAGTAAGGGTGGTGGAGGTACCCAAAGGCTGAAGGCAGGACACAGGGTTGGCCAAAGCTGAAGTCAGGGGCTGATGCAATAGGCCCTCTTCTCCCCAGGGCCAGCATCCTGTCCAGCTTAGGCATTGCCCAGGGTGATGGCACTGGTCTGGGCGCTGTTCTGCCTCTGCTTGGACACCTTTGCAAAGATCTCTTTGAAGACAGTCTCAAAGGCTAGCACAACATTGATGGAGTCCAGGGCTCAGGTCTCCAGGAACAGCAGAGCAGCAAACATGCAGGCCTCCTCCGTGGGGATCTCTTGGGCCTGGCTGAGGTCACTTTTGTTCCCCACAAGCATGACAACAATCGTGACTTCAGCATGGTCATACAGCTCCTTTAGCCAACATTCCACCACGGCGTAGATCTGGTGCTTGGTCAGGTCAAATACCAGGAGTGCCCCCACGGCTCGACGATAATACACAGAGGTGATGACTCTGTATCGCTCCAGGCCAGCTGTGTCCCAGATGTGTGCCTTGACAGCAGCGGAGCCCAGCACCAGTGCGGGTGGAGAACTCAACCTCAGTGGTGGTGCAGCTGTCCTGGCTGAACTCACTGCGGGTGAACAGGGACAGCAGATTGGTCTTGCCCATGCCGGATTTGCTGATCAGCATCACCTTAAGGACAAAATTATAATCTTCATCTGTTCGATCTCCCATCTTGGCTCAGCATGGAGAGTGAAGGCATTTGCAGGTGCAGAGGTCACAGCCTGTTGATTGGTAAAATGGCTTCAACTCTCAGTTCTTAGGAGACCTGCACATGGCTCCTCTCTCATTGGGGTAAAGGACAAGAGGGCTGAGTTGAGGCAAGGAAGGGCCCGGAAGGCTCAGCTCTGGCACTTTAGGCTACTCTGTGGGAACTGAGAGGACGAGTTTGTTTGTTTTTTAAAGAGGCTATTTCAAGTGAAGCGTGGTGCTGTGTTCTGAGGCTTCAGCCTAAGGCTGGCTTTGGAAGAGTAGTTCAGGCTGATGAAGGCCCCCTATTCTATTTTGTGCTCACTATACTGTTTGCTGGTCTACTAATTAAACAGACTTTGTGTTGACAACCTGGAAAACAAGGCTCTGAATAGCAGACATAAGCATTTCTAGCGACGGACAGGGACAGTCCCTGCTCAAAATTCAAAATGATGAAACTGTCCTTACATATTTTTGCACTGACCAGAGAGAGAGAGAGAGAGAGAGAGAGAGAGAGAGAGAGAGAGAGAGAGAGAGCGAGAGAGAGAGCACAGTTTACTTGAGTTAACTTAATACAGAATGCAGTTCTGCATGCATCTATATTTTATGTATGTATGTATGTATGTATGTATGTATGTATGTATGTATGTATCTATCTATCATCTGTCTATCTAAAGACTGGCATATTATATTCAGGGAGCTATGGCTATAGTCTGTCTATCTACGTCTCATAGTTTATCTATGTCTCATCCATACACCCACCAACATATAGTCACATTGATACAGTTTGCAAATGAAATGTCCTTAATGAGCTCAAGTCATGTGCTCTAGCTGGTCATGCTAGTCTGGGAACTACTAGAGACTTTAAGAGTTATGAGGGGTGGCTTTGGGGTGTCTGTCTTGTCCCAGGCCTCGATCATCCTCTCACTCACTCTGCTTCCTGTTCATCATGCAGCAAGAAAGTAATCTACCGCCTTCTCCCACTGCCATGATATCTTCCCTAAGTCTAAGAACCATTATAGAAACTCTGTGAAGCTAGGAGACAAAATAAGCCTTACTACGAGAGAGAGAGAGAGAGAGAGAGAGAGAGAGAGAGAGAGAGAGAGAGGAAGAGAGAGAGAAGATTACTTATCCATAATTATATTTATTTGAAAAAAGCTTTTAGGGTATACTTCTTGTTGCAATCATTTTAAGTTTTAAGAAACAGCATTAATTCTGTTTTTTCCTCTTCTTAACAGTATATTTTAACATTTCCACCTAAAACACAATATGTCTCTCTCTGTCTTTGTCTCTCTTTCTTTGTGAGTCTGTGTTTATCTGCTTTTCTGTTTGTCTGCCTAACATTTTGAGGAATGGATGGACAGTAGATCAGTTAACCAATTATTTACTTATTAATACCTTTAGCTTAAATCATCATCCCACAGCAGAAACAATATTAATATCTGGGTGTAAAGTAGAATTACTGCAATTTTACCTTTGCATAGTGACTCAATTTGGTTGTATAATACTGCTGTGAAGACTGAAATGTAAAGAAAAATAAAGAACATTCTTGGTTGCAGAAATAGAAAAGATTTTGTAATTTTTAACACTGGAAAATTGTGACTAATTTAGGTCTAGGGAAATGGCTCAGTGAGTGACGTGCTTGGCGTGAAAGTGTGAGGACCCACGCATGGATACTCAGCACCCACTTAGAAGTTGAGTATGAGTTGCATATTTGTAATCCCAGCACAAAGGGTGGACGGTACAGGCAGGAAGACCTGGGAGCTTGCCGGCCGACCATTCTAGTCAAAATGCTAAGCTCCAAGTTCAGTGAGAGACCTTATCTGAAAACATGAGGGGCATCAACTGAGGAATACACCCGAAACTCAGTCTCTGTCTTCCTGAGGGCTTTCATGGACAAGGTCACATAGTCACAGACACACACACAGAGACATAGAAACAGACACCAGATACACACACACACACACACACACACACACACACACACATACGGAAATAGACACACACGAACATACAAAACAAGCACACATAGATACAAACACAAACACACACACATGGAAATAAGCACACACACATACAAAAACAAGCACACATAGATACAAACACAAACACACACACACAGAGACAGAAAGACAGACACAGACATGTAGATACAACACACACAGACACACAAAGATACAGATACACAGACACACAAGGCACACGGATATACACACACAGACACATAAACACACACACACACACACACAGACATATACACAGTCATGCTCATGGACACATGGATACATACACACAGACATATACACAGATACATGGATATACACATACATACATACATACATACATACATACACACACACACTGAGACACACAGATTCAGACACAGACTCAACACATACAACAGACATACACAGAGGCAGCCACACACACAGACACACAAACACACAGACAGATACACAAGACACACAGACACACAGACACACACACACACACACACACACACACACACACACACACACGGACACACAGATACTCAGACACAGACAAACACAGACACACAAATACACACACAGACACATACACAAACACATATAGACACACATAAATGGGCATACACATGGACACACACAGAGACACACAAATACACAGACACAGACACATAGACAAACACATATATACACACAGACACAGACAGACACAGATACAAACACATGGATACACATATACAGAAGACACACATAGAAACAGACACAGATTCACAGACACACACACAAACAGATCACGCACACAAGTAACACACACAGACACATACAGACACATAGTAGTTGGTTTTGAAGCTTGTGAGAGTTTGCTGGTGTATGTTTCGGTGGACATTTCTGCTTCCTCTCCTTCCACGGGAAGCACGGCTGAGCCTATGTTCAGTTTGCCTTCCTTTTCACGACCTCCTCTTGTTTTCTGCATCCTTCAGCTGTGCCTTTGTCAACTTTTGAAGCTCTTCCTCTCTTTCTCTGACATGAAGTCTCTCTCTCTCTCCCTCCCTCTCTCTCTCTCTCTCTCTCTCTCTCTCTCTCTCTGTCTTTGTGGTTTGCTTATTAACCTTACACTTCTTTAGGGTCACAGAATCAGCTTTTAGTTTTCAATAATACTCTTTGAAAACTTAGTTTTTCAGCTGAGTTTCTGAGTCTTTGGTGATTTTTTTTTTTTTTTTTTTTTTTTTAGAGTAGCAAGTTGAAAACATTGTCTTGGTTCATTTTGTCTTTCTGGTGCACCTCTTGCTATTATCATTGGTTATGTCTGTCTGTTTGTCTGTCTGTTTGTCTTATATTCTCTCTCTCTCTCTTTCTCTCTCTCTCTCTCTCTCTCTCTCTCTCTCTCATAAAGGGCTTAATGTCCTGTCCTGACTTGAAAATGTTTTTCTGAGGAAAAAGGTTGAACAAAATCAAATGTAAGCTAGAGAATAATTTTGGATAATACTATATACTGGCGGAGAATTAGATTGGTTCCCATCTTTTTCTGAGGAGATAGAATGTTATAGTCATGCATTTTAGCAATGAGGAAAGAGGCAGGGTCAGACTAATATTGGTTTAAGTAAGCTTTATGAACCCAATTCCACAATTAAGATGAAAATTAGTGAAGAGAAACTAATTTCAAGAACTTTGACACATGTATTTTTTAATATGCACCTAGAAATTTGCACATATATTCCACTATTTGTTTAATTTCCTGTTGATGCATTTAATATGCATTGTATATTAATGAATTCAATAATAAAAAATTATCTGCTAGGTCTTTGTTTAAATACATATTATTACTGCAGGGAAGAGATGGCTCTTCTATCATGCCCTGTGTTTTATTGAAAAGTTGTAAGGATAAATGTTCTCTGTGATTGACACTCAGTTGAGCTAGCCTGATCAAAAGTCAGAATCAATGATAAGGTAACAGAGATATCTCAGCGAAACAAGAGGAAGACATTCAAGTAGGGATTCAGACCAGCACTGCACACAATAAACTGAAAACACAGTCTCTCAACTCTTGCTTGTCCTCGACTGTGTCTTTCCCCCTGAAAATCTCTTTTCTCTGATTCCATGCTTCTAACAATTCCAGATTGACCTACTAGCTACACCAATCACATGTCTCATAACTGCGGTTGAACAGGATCATGTAGTAATAGCACAAATGAGCCTGTAGAGAAGAACCTAGCCTTCAGGTTGGGGTAGCCCTGCTCCTAAAGAGGAAGAAAACTGTGTTCCTGACAGACATCTAAATGGTATGTATAAGTAAATGGCGTATGAACTGTAAGTCACTATCTTCTTACAACAGAGGAAAATCACACAGCTGCAGATGCCAAACTCATTTCTTTTCTTCACACTACCAACTCTTGGCCGGCATGCCTTTAGCAGTGTAAGTGATTGCTTTTATTCTGTTTGTGGCATCCTGTTTCAATTACACACATTATTTATGCACATACATATACATGCATATGTATGTCAACTTATAAAATATATTTCTTTGTATTTTTTTTTTTTTTTGGTTTCTTTTTGGTTAAACTTATAACTTGCTGTTCTAAGCATAGCGCAGAGCATAAACTGAAATTTTAATATGTGCCTGTTAGCTATCTCTTCAGGATGCTTTCCCTGCCTGAGAAGGTTAGATATAGTTTCCATCTCTCACCTTTGAAATTAGTCATGGGTTTTATGAACTGGGTGTGATGGCTTATGCCTGTGATTCCAGAAGCAGGCGTGATGAACCAAGAGGATCACTATGTATTTGTGGCCAGCCTAGACTACCGAGTTTTAGGACAGCCTAGGATGTAGAGTGAAATTTGGTTCCTAAAAATGAAAAACAAGCAAACCATATTAGGTATGTGCATTATGTAGGCCTGGGCGGATCTCTTCGAGTCAAATCCATGTGATTTTATGCTTTCATAAGGTAAAATCTGCTACATCAGCCTTTGTAAGCAAATGTGGGTAACTTCATACTGAAGAGTGATACACAGGGGCCAGGGCCCCATCTCAGCTAAATGCAGCCTCTGCTGGAGATGATTAGACAGCCATCGAGGAAGTGGTTGAGAAAACATTTGCCACAGATGGGAAACTCATCTCCAGTCAGAGGGGACCTCAGGCAGGTGTTTGATGTATACACAGTAGAGTTTAACAGATACTTTGGTTTGGGAGGGGAACCAGGATCTCTGCAGAAATGATTACTTGCTGGTTGGCTCATTCACAGAACATTATTTATTTTCCTTCCTTCCTTCTTTCTTTCCTTCCTTCCTCTCTTCCTCTCTCCCTTCCTCCTTCTTTTCTTCCTTCTCTCTTTCCTCCCTCTCTCTCCCTATCTCCTCCCTCTCTCTGACTTTCTTTCTCTCATGTATCTTCCGTCTGTCTGTCTGTCTGTCTGTCTGTCTGTCTGTCTGTCTGTCTGTTGATTTCTCTGCACACCCATCGATTTATCTGCCCACCTGATGCTGTCGTTGATTAATCTGCTCTACTTTCCTGGCCATGGCAGCATGATTCTCGAATGAAAGACACACATACGCAGCCTTACATTTAATATGCCCTAACCATTGACGGGTCACTTCCAAACCTCCATATGGCTAGCACATTGTCTCCTCTAATATTCCTAAATTATTACTTACTAAAACCTGTATTCTATCCTGGATGCCTCTGCCTACAACCCTCCTGGGCCATGATCCCTGACTCTCACATGTTGGCTGTCTGTGTGTCCTGCACTTCTCAAGCCTGATTCTCCTGCGTCTCAGGTATGAGGGTACTACCTCTTCCTCCCTCCCGCGTTCCTTGCCCTGAAAATCTAAAGGTCCCACCTCTGTCTCCCTACCCAGCCATTGGCCGCTGTCAACTTTATTTACCAATCAAAGTCAGTGGGGGTGGGGGGGCAGGGATCCTCAGTGTCTTACATGCAGATGCGCAGATTCCTGTGTAATTTTGGGGGAACCAAATTAACAATACAAGTATTAAACCAAATCCACAACACCCACCAATTAGTTTTTCCATTTCCTTTGTTAGTCTGGCCAGTGTAGACAACAGAACAGGGGCCTGGAGGTCATGGGTTACAGGGTGTATTCTCAGTCATAACAATAATGGACATTGTCTCATACTGCAAACAGTCTTGTGAGGCTCTGGGAGCTTTTCTTGGGAAGCTGTGTTCTGTCATCCCTAATTTCATGTAGCTGCAGATGGATGAAAACACACTAGGGCTTGGCGCTGAGGGACTTTCTCAGCATCAAGATGGGGACCAAGGAAAACAAACTCTGTTAGTATTTGCTTTGGGGACTGAGGCCTAACTAAAAAACAGCAACCTCTACCTCTTGGGTTCTGTAAAAGAAATGACAAGTCCCCTACCAGAACCTATTTATGACTCTGTAAACAATTCTCTAGGGGCCTGGATTTCAGAAAAATGGCAAGTGCTACAATTATTATTTCCTCAATGGATTTACAGGCCCATGTACCAGACTCAGAGACATAGAGGGTTATAGATGGTGGTAAATCTTCCACCAGTACCCCCAAAAGTATAATGGGCACACTTTAAATGTTTTCCCCTCTCTCACATGTCAGGGACACACATTCTTTCCCTGGAATACAGGACAGTCTTTTCCCTCACTGTTACCTGGATAGGTAGCCCAAACTACCCATCAACTAAGTGCCATGAAACCTCCCCCTTACTCTGAAACCTATATGAATGGATCCGCTCTCTCTACATTTGGGTCCGAAGTCTCCTCAAACCCCCTGCCACACTGGTGTCTGTCTGGTTGATTGTTCATGACATTAATAACTCATTCTACATGCTCTGGTCTGCTGAGACCAGGACCCAAGCCAAAAAAGCCCCCATTATAGAGACACACGTCAGCAGCTGTCTCTTTCAAACCAGACTTCTTCTTCTCTGGTGTGTCTTTAAGAGCTCCATTCCACATTTGGGATGGAGATATATTTATTCATTCAAGTAAAGGAGTTTAATTGGGGTTACTCAAACAGAATATAATGCTCCTAGAAGCTATAGGTAGTCAAAGACAAAGCCCAGTGCCAGATGTGGGCACCCCCCCAAGTTGGCATTCAGGGGTGTCCAAGAAACCATTAAACCAATATAGCCTATTCCCATTGCTTTTGGTTGCCCATAACAAAATCATAGGGTTGAAGACACAACACACTTTGATTATATGACACGGATAAATCAAGTTGATCCTGACCAGGAAGACTTTTCCCAGCTGGATAGTTTTGTGGTATGGGAAGATGCTGTGCACACTGCTGGTGGTGGTGGGGGGTGATTCATCAGTGGTCTTACTTAGCTGTGAACTGTGTGAATTACAATAGAGACCAGTATAGCAAGATATGCCCAAAGATACAATATTGGCATGGATATGATGGGGATAACCAACTGCTTCCTGAGTTAACAATCACACTTCAGGAAGAAATACATCCTTGTTAATGTAAATGTGTCCAAGAATACATGGATGGAAGCTCATAGGTCTCAGGCTTGAACCTACTGTTAATACTACTAATAACACACACAATAAACATTGCATCAAACTGCCCTCTAAATTTGTATTTACATTCCCACAGATTGGTACAGCTCTCAGAATATTTCTTGGTACAGAGGACTGTGGTTACATTCCTTGGTACACAAGGAACTCAATTGATCAACGTTCTGAGAGCAAGGATCACAAATGGGACATCTAGATCATATCCTCTACAATCAAGGTTCTTGGACCATCAAGGAAGAGGGTCAGAGGTTGGGAAGAACCAGAGTGAGACAGTTTTCTGCATAGAGTAGGACCACTTCACACTTGTTCTATTAGCACAAGATCAAGCCAGGCAACACCTAACCCTAAGCCTAACCCTAACCCTAACCCTAACCCTAACCCTAACCCTAACCCTAA
>JANHMN010000017.1:43233220-43245361 GCA_030674055.1 Rhabdomys pumilio
ACACACACACACACACACACACACACACACACACACACACACACAAAAACACGAGCACACACACACACTGCATTAAGCATCTTTCATCCAGAGTCCCTTGTCACAGCTTACCACCTCATCTGTTAGTTCCCATTGTAGTTCTAGATAGTTTCTTATTGTGCATATTTAGGTGATTTTATGTATCTACACACCATCTTGGAAGCACCAATGAGAGAAAACATATGATATTTGTCTTTCTGAGACTGGCTTGCTGTGCTTGATATGATTATTTCCAGTTGTATCCATTGTCCTAAAAACAATAGGACTTTGTTTTTTATGGCCGGAAACATTTCCATTGTTTCACCATGTTTTTCTGCTGCCCCGGTGTTGGACACCTGGGATTGCTCTGTCACTTAGCTATTGTGAATAATGCTGCCATCAACATTGATGTGCAAGTCTCTCTGGCTCTCTGGGATGTGGTAACTTGGAGTCCTTTGAGTGGATACTCAGGAGTAAGCTACGTGGTAGAACCTTTTTTTTTTTTTTTTTTTTTTTTTAGAAAACTCAATATTGACTTCCACAGTGGCTAGATTAGTTAATATTCCCAACAGTATATCAAGTTCAAGTATAACATGTATGTCATATATATCAAGTTCAGTATATCAAGTATATCACGTTCACTTTAGTCAACATCCTTGTCAATATTTTTTTCTATTTATGTTATTTGTTTTCTAAATGGTTGCCATTCTGATAGGGGCCAGATTCATGTTTTTCTCATGACTAATGAGGTTGGATATTTTATCAGTACTTACTGGCCACTTACATTCGGTTTAAAAAAAAAGTATTAATTTTATTAGCTTACTTATTTATTGGGTTGTTTGATTGCTTGCTGTCTAGCGTTTGCGTTCTTTGGTCGTCTAGCCACAGATAGAAGAAACATAACTAGATCCCTGTATCTCTCCTTGTAGAAAACTCAACTCCAACGATTTAAGACCTAAATGTAAGGGATGGGGACTCTATAAGTGTTAGAAGAAGAAGAAAGACAACCCCTCAGTGTTTAGGCCAGGGAAGGGCTTTCTGGAGCCATTGCTCTGGAAATAAGGCCAATAAATTATCTCATGAAATTCTCAAAGCTCCTTGACAGCAAAGGGCTGAGTTAAAGGGATGCGGGCCTGGGTACGGGACGGGAGAAAAGCTTTGCAAGCTGTACATTTGAAGGACTGTTTTAAAGAGCCATTAAAAAGAAACTACAGATGCATTTCAGCTAGAATGGAGGAAACAGGTGTGAATGCTTGCCCCACATGACCTTTGCTGTGTTCTCTGGAGGTGAAGAGAGATAACTGGGGTTTGAGGGGACAGAATTCAGAGGTGGTACTGTTACTATCTAGGGGGTCTTAGTTGGGTTCATTTTCTCTGTTAAAGAATTAAAAGGGAGGACAGGTAGCAGCACAGAAATCTCAAACATAGTAGACAAAAGCAGACAGATTTGGAAGGTGAATAAAGACTTTTACCAGGGGAGAGGAATCATATACTCACAGTAGGCACACAGAGAAAAAGGCTTTGTGCAAAGCATAGTAGGGGATGGAGAGTGAGGGGGTTGAGAAGTGACAGATGGGGGAGGGAGGGACACAGGGGATGGAGATGGGGTAAGGGTGGGGTGCAAGACACAAAACTAGGGAAGCCCAGCAGAAGTCCAGCCTCCTGAGAGATTTTTAAAGTCGTTGTAGGGTCTTTCTCCCCTAATTTAAGGTTGGTCATTTTGAAGAAAGACAGCAGAGATGATTGGCCCACAACTGTTGTATAAACATTCTTTATCTGGCCTTGAACATGTTGAGTCAGTCCATCAGTGTGTGGCTTACTGGCAGGAGAAAAAGCCCACAAGGCCTTTGTTTTAAACTGGTGTCTCAGATTAGAAGGTGAGAGAGATGCTGGCCATCCTGGGCCTTTATGCCTTCATTACCTAGCTGTAGCTCTGTTCCCTGTCAGCCTATCAAGGAGTCTGTTTAGGAACTAGTGCCTAAGCACTGTAAACATGATTAAAAACCCATGGCTTCGGTCACAGACCCTGGGGTGGGGGTGTGCTCTGTATCTAATATTGTTGTTTTACTAAATCAATCTCTTTATCAACCTCCTTTCTAAGTATTTATATTTTATACCCATAGGTTAGTGCTGCTCTCAGCCTTGGCCAGGGGAGCTTCTGTAGTAAGAGGTTAGCAGTTAATGAAGTGACCCATAACTGGTTTAAGTGCTCTTATGAGTGCTCAGTCCTATGAAATGTCTCCACCAAGGCTCAGGGAACATGGAGGAAGAGGAGACAGAGAGGCTGGAGGAGCTGGAGGAGATAAACGGCTGCCATGGAATGCTATCTTCTACACAACATTTCTGAATGCACTGCAGCTCCCGTGATCTGTACAAGATCAAACAAAAAAGATTGGTCAGCGTTCCTGTAAGTAGTACCAGACTGGATTCAGTGGATTATCAGAGAGAGAGAGAGAGAGAGAGAGAGAGAGAGAGAGAGAGAGAGACAGACACAGACACAGACACAGACACAGAGAGAGACAGATGCAGAGACACAGAGACAGACAGACAGACACACAGACACAGACACACACACACACACACACACACACACACACACACACACACACACACGAAGCTCATCCTTTGTCTCCTATAACTGATGATAGTTTATTTATGTTGCCTTGGCACAGTTCAGTGATAGTGGTGAAGTGGTGAAGACAGTCTTTCCAACCCTAGGGTTTCTTCCAGGTCAGTGAGCTGTAAGGAAATAGACCACAGTGTTGAAGGCCTATGGCTCTTGAACCTGTTCAGCCTCTTTGCAGAACTAACTGAAAAAAATGTATTGTGATGGTTAGTTTTATATTAATTGGTTCAGGTCATGAAGTACCCAGGTATTTGGTAAAACAGTATTCTGGATGTTTCTATAACATTCAAAGTGATAAATTTTTGCCATTTATTGTGTAAATAGGCCTTATGCAATCAAAAGCCTGAATAGAATAAGAAAGGCTAACCTTTTTTTTTTTTTCCAACAAAGAGTTGAGTGTGTGTTATTTCCTGGGGTAAGTAGGGGCAGGGGAGGGAGCTGGAACTTGAGGAACTGAAGGTCTCAGGAGCTCTGCTGGGTAGCTTGAAGAAGTCTTTCTTCCCTCTGCTTCCAGATCTTCTGCTTAAATTCTTCTAGGCCCTGGTGCAAACTCCTTCTCTCTTGGCTACAGCTTCTTGCGCTGGACAATATAGTCCTCAAACCACCCAGTCTGATTGGAGATCCAGAACATAACCATGGGGAAAGTGAGAAAGAGTGACATCTGAAACACCTCCAGCTTCACTCACATCTCGCTCCAAGAAGAAACAATTCTTGCTGCATGAACATGCAGACATACACAGACAGACAGATAGACAAGTGTGAGTGTATGAGCACACACACACACACACACACACACACACACACACAGCCACTTAGCTTACCTACACACACACACACACACACAGCCACATAGTGACATATGCAGATACTTAACCACATCCACACACATACACAGACAATCAGAGGCACATACAGATACAAGCACAGACATATACATAAGCAAATACAGACAAATGCACACAAATATACAAATATACACCCATACCCTATTGGTTTTATTTCTCTGAAGAAACAGTGAATAATTAAGTTTTTTTTCATTAAAGGAACCCCTTGGGTAAGGTTCCTTGAGACAAGCTCTGGACTACCAAGTAGCATGGGACTGAGTCTCCATGTGCTTTTGTATTTTGTTAAGTTTCGTAAGTAGGCCTCTTATTTACTTTCCTTTAAGAAAACAAGTATTCCTGGTATTTCAGTGGAAAGCTCTGAGTGTATAAATGCCTCTTGCTAGATATCTATGAGTGAGCTGGGAATTATTTGGGGGTGGATAAAACGCAGCTAACGTAAATTTCCCTCCGAAGAAACTTTTGAGGAAATGGGGAACACCAGGTTACATAGGAAATAGACAAATGCCTTTCTGTCGAGAACATGTATGGAGTCTCTTTCCTTAGAAGATGAGATGTTCAGGGCAGGGTCATTGCTGGTCTTGGATGGAGTAGGTTTTGTAGTGACATCATCCATCTTCTTTTAGAATCCTTAGAATGAAACAGGAGAATTGCACTCTGGGAAGTCGGTGCTAGATCTCAGCACTGCTTGGGAGGAGCTTCTAGCTTAAGAGAAGGTCACATGTAGGGCAAGTACAGATCTGGTCCAGTTGCCTCCAAACTGGATTCCAGTGAGGACCTTTTTTTGGCTTCTGTATTTTTTTTTTATTGATTGGTTTAGAATATAGATGGTGCTCAACCATGAAAAAATAAAACATATTTGCAAAAATCTCAAGCCCAGCATGGAGGCTTGGTCTTCTAATCCCAGCACTTGGGAAGTGTAGGCAGGAGAACGAGGAGTTCAAAACCATCAATGATTACATAGCAAGTTTAAGATTACCCCAAACTACTGGAGTCTATGCTTCAAAAACAAAACAAAACCAAACAAAACAACTCCCCCCCCCAAAGAAAACCAAAATAAAGGGAAAAATAATAGAGAAAAATTTGAATCCAGTATGGTGATTTATGTCTATAATCTTGATGCCTGGAAGACTGAAGTAGAAACTCAGAATTTAAAACCAGCTTGGAGCACATAGCAAGTCCTTATGTCCAACAAATTGAAAGCACTATTACTTTAGTTACAACTGTAAGGGTCCATGTTCACCAAAGAATGACACCCTGTACTCAAAAAGTATGTAACCACAGAGTGTTTTATTCTGCAGAAGTCCAGCATGCTAGGGTCTCTCATTCCAAGATGGAGACCCCAAAGTGAGCTGGCAGGTCTGACTTAAAGTACATAAGGGGAATTCTGGGGTAGACGGGCTTTGTCTTACTGTATCTCTAGGCATCCCAGAACCATTATCTGGGAATGGTGGCTGGAAACTGTTACTGAGGAATCCTTGTGGTTTTTGTTTGTTTGTTTGTTTGTTTGTTTTTTGTGACTGACTTGCCTGAGCTTGCCTGGACTTGCCTGATTCTTAGGCCTAGTCTCCTAAAACTGGCAGTTTGAAACCTGTCATGGAGTCAGCCTAACCTTTTCACAAGTACTATAGTTGAATTGGGCAACAGTGGGAGAAGCCAGAAAGTCTTTCCTCACAAATCCACTGTCAGAATATTTACCGTTGACCTTTGTCCCTGTTGGGTCCATAGTTTTCTCAACATACAATTGCATTATGTTAAAAAACAAACAAAATGGACCATTTCGGTTTACAGTATCAGTAATAAGTCTGATGTGTTTTGAGATGAACTTTTGATGAATTGCGTGTAATGGAATTTTCCTCTTCCTGTGACTGTCTGCAGGGTAGCTAGCCTCAAATTATTTTCATCAATTCCTCTTGGGCAAAAGCCCTTTCTGCATTTTTTATGCAATGATTTTTTGTCCTTCTAGAGCTAACTCTTGCCAGCCATGGGGGTTACCCAGAGTCTCTGTTCTACCAGAGTGACACCATGCCCTGCCGGTTAGAAGAAGCTTGGGGATGCTGTCTATGTAGGAACACACAGGAAGGGACACATACTGACAGTAAAACCACATGCCCCACAGGGTGGCTTAACCTAGATTTCTGCCCTAAAAATGGGGCTGCGGCAAGATCAATGACAGTAGCTTGGGACAGGATGCCCAGTTATTCAATTCTGTTGGATTTCTTATTGAGGGCAGAGTTTGGTTTTGAGGACCTTTTAGATAAACTTACCAGAAAACATACATTCTTAGAAGTCCTATCTGTCATGCTGGTGGTGAGTGAGAGCCAAACTCCATTTGCACCGTCCCTAGTCTTGTGACAAATAAACAGAAACTTGATACTTCGATATATCGAGGGGTCAGTATGTTACCTTGGCATTGGTGTCAGGCTGTGACTGCAAATGGTCCCATCTTGCAGCCTTCAAAGGTGTTGTGATGAAGGATGGGGCAGAGGGATGTTGAAGATGATGTCCAGTCCATTTTCCAATACTTCCAAGAAGTCTTTGACTCATGCATCCAAGACACCCAGTAAGTAGAGGCATGGCTCACTTCTCTAACTCCAGCCATGTATGGGTTGGCTTCTTCTAACTTATTTAATCTTAGCCTTATAAGGTTCTGTCTGGCTGTATCAAGCACTTTGCCCATAACCCCCCACATTTGTACATGACTTTTTCTTGCCTCTTCTGATACTTATCTCAGTTACCACACACCTAATCTTTTCAAAAAATGTTTTAGATTTAATTTATTTTTAATGTATAGGAGTACTTTGCCCCTATGTGTCTATGCACCACAGTGATTTTTGTTTTAAAAAATTTATTTATTTCACGTATATGAATTAAGTATGCTATTTTCATGCATACCAGAGGAGGGAATGAGATCCCATTACACATGGTTTGTGAGTCACTACATGGTTGCTGGGGATTGAACTTTGGACCTCTGGAAGAACAGCTAGTGCTCTTAACAGTCAAGCCATATCTCTACCTCTCCAGCCGATCTTCATGTCCCTGATTTCTTTCCTCCTGGATGGACAAGTTCCCATCTGTTCAGTTTACCTAACATTTGTTCAAGCCATGTCTGTTTGTATGGGACTGAACCTTTCTGTCCTCTCAGGTGCATTTCAGGTTAAAGAAACATGGCTACCTCCAGATCTCCCTTCTTCCACTCCCTTCCATGGGTGGTACACTTAACCTAGCTCTAGGTAAAGTTCTATCACACTACAAAGTTGGGGAAGGAGAGAGAGGCCTGCCACCCAATCTCTTAGCACTGATTTGAGCAAGAGCTGTGTATCTAAAGAGTTAACAGAAATCTCACAATTCTACAGTTTATGTTGAGAATAAATAAATGACAAATGAAGGCATTTATTAGAGAAAACTTTATTGAATACCAAATTGGTTTTAAAAGCATTGTCAAAGAGAAAAACCTTATGGTGCACCCAGTCCTAGTTTTAGACCTTTGTACATTATTTTCACTCCCATAAATTGTCTGCAATATAGTTTTTATGTTTCCATTCTTTCCATAAGGAAACAGGTTTAGAGTGGAGAGACAGGCAGCCATATTTATTCTCTGTTTGCCTTTAGAAAATAGGCTTCACAGCCTCACATACTCTATAGCCTCTATGGCTATAGCGCAAGCTCAACAGCTGTCAGAAACCTCTTCCCAGGCAGTAAAATCTCGTGTGTAAAGTAATTTTTAGCAAAACTCACTACATACTAACAGTACACACTAGAATGAATGTATGCTGCATGCTAGTAGAATCAATAGTGAGAATATATATATGTCTGTCTGTCTATCTATCTATCTATCTATCTATCTATCTATCTATCTATCTATCTATCTATCTATAGATATGCATATATATGTATAAATATATAAAAATAAGTATAAAACTTATTTTGAAAATTTTATCTTTTTAAAATTTGTTTTTCCTCCTTAAGGGACCACGCATCTGGGCATGACACCATCATTGTCATAATATCGAGATATGCATTCTCTGAATGCTCATGGTTGGTTATTTACAGACATTGTCTTTTTAAAATCTTAGAGCAATGATTCAGTCCAGGTCACTATTTCTATTTACTGGTGAAGAAGCAACTAATGTTTTTACAGAGGTAACTGAGGCTACTTGACTGAGCTCATATCACAGCTAACAGACAAGATGGGCAGGATTCAAACAGGAAGCCAGGGTTTTACCTTAATTACAGGTAACTCGGTAACCTCTTTCTGTGTACTTTAATTTTAGTGTACATTAAATTCTGGGCTACGTGGAGAATGATGTCGAATGTCACAGGCAAATTTGGTGAACTATATATACTCATATATATCCATATATATCCACACACATATATCCATATATACACATATCCATATATATATATATATATATACATGAATACATACACACACACACGTATATGAATTATATCTTGGATTAAGCATGCTCTGGCCTGCAATTCCATTGAGCTGTGTTGTATTTCCATGGTCAGTGACCTTACTTGTGTTTCTGTGTCTTTGAGAACAGAAGACCTGACTCCTATGTATCGTATTCTGCCACTGGCTGGCCTATGGTTGGCCCAAGCTCCATCCTTAACATCATCGGTGTGTGTGTGTGTGTGTGTGTGTGTGTGTGTGTGTGTGTGTGAAAGGTGTGTGCATGGCTGTAGATGTGGGTGCAAAGGCAGAGGATTCTGTGTGCTGAGCACGAGACCTGTCAGCTCTTGTGAACCTGGGCTTTCTCCTTTCTTCTTCCTTCCTGGGAACATGAGGCTATGATGGCAAAACCAGAATTTTTTTTTTTCATAAATGAGGCTGAAGCAGCTAATTTCTCTTCTCTTCTCTTTCTCCAATGATTGGGCTTTGCCAGCCCTGCTGTAGCTGGTTGAAGGGGACCAAACCTCTCAGGAAGACGGACTTGGTTCCGTTTGACCAGCCAGAGCAGGGGGCCACTCCCTTGGGAGGTGACTGCAGCCTCTAGTGTGGGAAGTCCTTGGAGTGTTCCAGCATCACTTGTCCAAGCCTGTAACAGAGAGAACCACATTAGCATGGATCAACCCGCAAAGAGTACATTACCTTGACAGATCTCTCGCATGACTTGAAAGAAATCTCACAAAGTCCCGATTTTTCTTTCTAGTTTTTAATTTATTTATTTCCTCTTGCTCTTATCATTCTTCTCAAATTGAAACATTAGGCACAGAAATGACATGCAGTTATATAATATGGAAAAACAATAGAAACTCTTATTTTCTAAAATAAACTCAACATTGTCAAGTGTATTTGTATGCATATGTAAATGTGTATTATACAATTCTTTCTGAATGTATCAATACTTCCATTAAAAATGAAATAAAAGTAGGTGGGGATAATATATAGTAACTATGATACTGAGTTTCTTGTTTTCTTGGAATTTAGATGCTTTTCTTTATAGCTTTTCTCATTTATGCATGTTTGGAATTAATATATTTCAATGTATCATATTATAAATATTTTTCTGTGGCTTGTTAATTTTACCTTGCATGATATCTGTAAGGTTCATACATATTAATATGGCAACTGCAATTCACTAACTTATGTAATTTGATGGTTTTATTATGTAAATATATTATCTTCGTTCCTTCCCCCTAGTAATAGGTATCACAGTCCTTTGGTTTGAAAGAATGGATGGGATTGACTTTGGTAGAGTCTATTGAGGGAGACTGAGGCATTTTTGGTTCTCATAGATCAAGAAGAAGCTTGGATTCCACTTTGTAAGAACTTACAAGTTGACCTTGTAAGTGAAAAGCAACATTTACCACCCCAAGATAAACAGGAATGGGGCCCCCAAACTCATGATCTACCCTGCTTTTGGGGTGATTCTGAGGCATCTAAAATTTGAGAACCATTAAACTAGAGGGGTATCCTAGTAGTGAAATGAGATCAAATGTGAGTAAGAAGAAGAGACTCCCCTAAAATGTGGCTTGGCTATCTCTGTAAAGCATTGGTATAAGGAGAAGAATGACATAAGCAGAAGAGATAGTTTGAATGCTTGCAGAAAACCAACTTTCTCCCTTGGGGATAGTTATTGGCTAACATTTTTTTTGTCTTCTTGATAAGTAAAAGTCATTGAGAAGAAACTGTGGCCAGGCAGTGGTGGCATATATCTATAATTCCAGCACTTGGGAAGTAGAGACAGGTAGATCTGCCTCTGAGTCTGAGGCCGGCCTGGTCTACAGAGTGAGTTCCAGGACAGCCAACACTACACAGAAAAAGTCTGTATCTAAAAACAAAACAAACAAGCAAACAACCCCCCAAAACCAACCATGTCCCAAAAGAGAGAAGAAAACGTGTAGCCTTGGATTCAAATTATCTGGGTTTAAAGTTCACCGATGGTTTCTTGACTTATTTATTTACTTATTTATTTATTTGATATTGAGAATTTTATACTGAGAAATATCAAACAATGACATTTGGCATTGAGGTGTTAAGTAGCATCTTGATAGGTCAGCGTGTTTGTCTATACGGTGGGAAGTGTGCTTAGTTTGCCTGCCTCTTGTGAATTTTGTTAGCAATGAAGGGTGTACTGAGTCCCTAGGGTACACAGTGGAGACTAGCAAGGCTTGTAGAGACTCTGAGGGGGCAAATCTGCCTGCTTTTGTGGCCAAAACTTCACTTTTAACTCCATCTTTCCTCATGAGTGTGCCTCATCATTCATCAACAAGGATTTGTACTTATTCGTGAATGTGTTAAACCCCACTGGACATGTCTAGAAGTGAGGTAGCCAGGCGACCGCCCAGCTTCTTCCAGATGGGTTCCAGTTTGAGAAGCCTGTCTAGAATCAACAAGGTACCTCAAAGTACCCAACAGGGCACTGCAGAAAAGGCGACTGGATAAAAACATACCTATCATGTATGTATGCAGTGATGATAGAAATAAGAATTACAAAAAAAAAAAAAGAAAAAGAAAGAAATCACAATATACGGTGCGACTCTAGGATAATACTGAAGTTCTTTGTGTCCCGGGTCACACCTCCTTGGTGTGAATCATCCTGGCTTGGTATTTATAGTCTTATCATCTTGTCATTTCTCTAATGACAGGCATCTTGTGGCTCCTGTCCTCTGTCTTCTCCCATGTCTGTCTTGCCTACAGCTTATGTTAGGGAGCAAGAAACCAGGCAACTGCACGGGAAGAGACAGCCTGGCTCAGTTTATTCCTGAAAAAGTGCACACAAGAATTCTGAACACCGCTTCCTCAACTTTTTCCTTTTCTTTGCCCATATTTTTTGACCCAGCCTCAGTAACAGTCATCTATATAACATATCCTTGATTTCAGGATGATGTGAAATGAAACACCAGGGTAGAAAGAGAAAATCCATGGGCAGAGCAGGTAAGGTTAGACAAAAAGACAGGCTATCAATAGAAAGCAGTTCAATTTGAGGCACCAGATATTTTATATATATATAAAAAAGACTAAAGTCTCAAACAGAATGGATATATATATATATATATATATTTTTTTTTTTTTTTTTCGAAAATGCCAGTGTTGGACACCATACTATCAAATACAGGGTTTCTCAATATTCACACATTGAAATTTTGGACTTCTTTGCTATGGAGATGGTCTGTGCACTGTACATGTCTCGCTGCATCCTGGTCTCCACACCCCAGACTCCAGGAATACCCCAAGTGTGACTGCACAATAAGTCTGCCCAAATTACCCAGTTCCCTGGGCACTTATCTACAGTGGGAAGATTCTGTGCTCAGTCCTATAGCTGGCTCAACTCTAATAATTTCCCACTGCCCTTCTACCTATCCCCAGAAGAAGAGGGTGGCATGCTTTTGATGGTAGCTAGGGGACTACCTGGTTCCTGAACGAGTGATGTAGTGCTCCCCAATTTGGCTGCCTCTCCCTTGGGAGCATGAGAGAGCTGCCCATGTGTGTTCTGTATGCTGATGTTTTTGAGGGTTCAGCTATCAGTCCAGGAAACACACATATCCTTTCTTCTCCTTTTCTCCTCTTGTATATTCTTCATGTGCTGTTCAGTTACACTTACATACCCGTCTTGGGCTTCTGGGCATACATCTTCAAATGCAATGGTGCTTCGTTTTGTTTTGCGTATGAGCTCAGGCTGCAAGTTTAACTGAGTCTCAGTCTGCATTTGACACATCATGCTAAAACAAGGAGGCAGAGCAATGGAAAGTATGAAGCCATCCTGGGACTGGGACTCAAATGAGGAAGGGAGGGGCTTTCACCTTCCTTCTTAATTCTGACACTGCTGGGAGAGGGTACAAGCCCTGTGTTAATGGCTCTTCTGTTTCCCTCTAGAGTATACCTCCTTCGTGGAATGAGCTTAGATGCTAGAGAGTCAGAATTGGGAACACAGGGGACTGGGTTGAGAACACAGGAACATAGGCCATTAAATGAATGCATCACGATTTTTGGTCCCTCCACCTTTCCTCAGACAGTGTGGCCTGGAATTAAAACACTATCGGTGTCATGAAGCAGAAAGAACATCATGGCAGGGCCAGGAGGTGTGGAGCCTCTACCAGGGTGGTGCTCTTCAGAGCCCAGTAATTGTGTACTCTCTGTTTACAACACAACACAACACACACACACACACACACACACACACACACACACACACACACACA
>JANHMN010000017.1:43245371-43380565 GCA_030674055.1 Rhabdomys pumilio
ACACACACACACACACACACACACACACACACACACACACACACACACAGCAACTGCTACGAAGGCTTACCCAAAAATTACTAGAGAGTTCAGTGCAGTTATGGCCTATGAACTATCACTGAGCTTGCTTGGTAGAAACATCCATTGCAGGAGCGATATGAGCAGAGGAAGGAGCTAGAATCCTGGGGGCTGATCCTCTGAGAGCAGGTGTGAGGAATGGCGTCAGGGAGGTTGGTATAAAGGGGCGAGGATGGAGAGCAATAGTTGGTGGCCTGAAACCCCGTACTGTGGGAGAAGTTTGTAGAGGTGGATTGCTGGGGAAGAGGGCACCTGCAGGTAGAAAAAAATGTGGCCAAGGAACGAAGAAGTCCCCGGCGTCTTCTCTGGTTGTAGCCATCGGCCGTGAAGAAGCACTTGCCAAAGCCACACACTTCCTTACATTCCATAGCGCAGTGACATCTATGAGGATATAAAGAAGCATGTGACCTGGGGAAGTGGTGTCCTCCGAAGCACTCGTCGCGCAGAAGGCAAAGCTGCTTTCTTCCTTGCACAGGTGACAAATGCCAAGCATCCCTGGGACCTGACGTCATCAGTCCTATACTCCCAGAAACCATCCCAGAGAAAGTTGCCATCTTGGCCTAACAGATGGAGCTTGTTGGGAACAAATTTCCTCCTATACACCTCAGTCTGAGATCAAGGATCCCAAGGCTCGCCCAAAGGTCACTAGAGAATTCAGTGCAGTTACTCCTAGCAACTTGGTTATCACTATTATTAATTGATTTGCTGAGGTTGCAGGGTGGATTTCAAAATGATTATTATTATTTTAACATTACGAAACAGACAGAACATTAAAACAAGGAGTGACTCCATGCATACGAACTGCTCAACTCAGAGGCTGGCCCAGGCGCTACTGTGCTTCCTACTTGGGGTGCTCGGAATGTGTTGACAGGCTGCAGCTGCCCGCAGAGCATTCGAGCACAATTGTTCATTGTGGAGAGGATCTTTTTTGTTCAGCTTCTGCTGCCCGTGGCCCATCACCTGCCTCACAATCTGTGAGACCCGGGCTGTAGGAGAGGAACGGGCACTGGCAGCTGTTGAGCCATTCAGAGTCTGGACTGATCATGCTGACAGGGGAAAGTGAAGGGTTGGAGCTTCTTGGCATAGAATTCTCTGTCAGGAAGTAGAGAAGTAAGCTAAGAGGAGAAGTAGGGCCCAGAGTCGGCTCATAGCTCTGTGAGGGCTGCTTCATGCAATCAAGGAAGAATAATAATGATAAGTAACTTTTTTCAGACAAGTTTTCTGTGACAGGATCATTTTCAATGCCTTCCCTATGCCAGCTCTTTGAATCCTCCTGTCCATGTGAAGCTGTCCCCTCCCCCTTCTTTCTGGTGTTTTACACACGAAGATATGGCTCTAGAAATGAATTAATTTGTTTATATGCAAATGGTAATTATCTTAAAAAATAAAAAAAAAAACTAACCAGATTGGAAGAACAACAGCCTTGGGTAAGTACAGGTTCTCTTCATGAGAACTTGGAAGGTAAAAGGTGTTGGGAAGGAAGGGAGGAAGAAGGAAAGAAGGAAGAAAAGAGGAAGGAAGGACATGGGGGTTTTATATTCCATTTTCATCCTTTTGCAGTTTGGAGCTTGGAGTATTGGTAATGCACTAATTTAGAAATCGTGTGTGTGTGTGTGTGTGTGTGTGTGTGTGTGTGTGTGTGTGCATGTTTGTGTGTGTTTCCCTCTCTTAGGTGTGTAGGAAAATGTCCCAGGCATCCTAGTCAAAACCTTTCTGGACATCATTGGAAATGATCCAGTAATTTATTTAATGTAGTCTAATGGCTCTTTAAGGTTCTGCACTGAAAAGACATCATTCTTCTGGGGTCAAACACAAGCTTTATGTAAGTGAGTCTAGGGCTGAGTGTCCTGCACATTTGGTGGAGTGGTCTGTCCAAAGTACAGTGTGTGGGACAGATGTCTTTGGAGGGGGCTGCTCAGGTCAAATGAGATTGCTGTCATCTCTCAAAGATGACTTTGAGAAAAGTACAAATGTCTCATCTGTTCAGAAAGCCACAGTGCTCAAGAACAGAGCCAATTTTCATCCTCGCTTGTCCAATTTATCATATCAGAATCCTCCAATATGTTTGGCACATGTATTGTCAGGAGTGAACATCTGCAAAGTCAAGAGAGGCCTCTGTGTTTTCTGTTCCTAAGAACTGTAAGGGGCAGTTCTATGAGGTTTAACTATTCATGAGCCAGGCTGATGGTGGTGAGTTGATGTAGGAATACAAATAAACAAGGTTTTCAGGGAAAACCTTTGAGATGACTAGGGAATGTAACTACACAACTGTGCTTACCATGTGGGTGTGAATTGTTTGGTCTTTGTTAAGCACAAACTCATATGGTCAATGTGTCACATAGAAGTTCTCTGTAAAATATTCTAGACAAAAATGAAAACATGTGAATAACTCTGCAGTTCATGAGTTCAGGAAGCTGACATTCTTACTGGTTTAGAATACACAGAGAACTTGGAGAGTCAACAGAAAGATCAAGGGATGACTCTACAGTGAAAGGTGCATCTAAATTCTTATTGTGCTTTGCTGGGCATCTAACTGAGGATGCAAGGAAGGACCTTCATAAAATGGATTTGAAAATGTTGTGAATGGCAGACTGGAAAAAACAAACAAACAAACAAACAAAAAACCAAACTGCGGCAATCTGAATGTCTGATAGGCAAGAAAAATGGCGGGAAAGGTTGTAAGATGGAGGACTGGAGGACATGAAGACATGGGCTTCCCTGGGGTTGGCACAGGGCAAAGAACATTGATAAGGAAACTGTGTTAAGTGTTTCCAGACCATTTCATTACTTTTTATCAGTTAGAATCTTATGCTTTTGATGGGTGGCGCTGAAGAGAAATGAGAGACATGGCGTGCTGTTCAGACACTTGTACGTTGTGCTGTGTTGACAAGCACCTACCTTTCTCCTCATCTCTGCCCCAGATACCAGGACATTTATCTGAAATTATCGATTGAGGAATCCCATCCACCCATCAAAAGGTGGTTGATGATTAATGAGATCCCACTTGAAGGTCTTGAGTTTCTTAAGAGAACAAGCTAATGACAATATGAGGTGTCACTCAGCATGCTAGTGGAAACAGGGTTTATACTCCATCACCCAACTCTGTCCCACAATTGACAAATTCACAAAAGCCTTCAATTCTGAACTGTTCTTCCCTGTTTCTACGAAGCAGATGTATTGAAAAGCATCAGGACTTAAGCAATGGTGAGAGTGGTGCCAAGATCACAAACAACAACCATGGCTGTTTTTTTTTTTTTTTTTTCCTGAGCTGAACATTTATTTATATAGTAGAACACAAATAGTCCAAACACTAAAGATGAAAGATGGTCAATTCCTAGTGACGGTCTTCGGAACATTTCTGAGATTTGGGGAAAATTGGGAATGGGTTGAGACAGGGAGAATAAGAGATTACAGACCTACAGAGTGCTGTAATCTTCAAGGTTACTGGATGCAGGGGGCATGAGGATGAAGACCAGGGCTTAATTTATAGCCTCAGTTTCCTTATTTGAAAAGTGGGACTAATAATGCTTACTCGACAAGAAACTCCAGTGAGAGACGTTTGGAAAGTGTAAAATGCTTCGAACGTAGCGTTAGTTAAAAATGGTTTTATTATTAACAATAGTAGTACTTAATATCTTACTTTCTCATGTAGTGACTAGGTACACACACCGTGTGGGAGTTATGCATGACCTACTTAAAAGCATTTCATTGACATAAAATTATTTTTATACATGGATTTATTTGTAAGTATTTAGGAAAGCTTAACTATTACTAAGCTGCTAAGAATTCTAATTCTTCTAAGAATTCTGATCTGCCTCAAAAAAGCCCTTAAAACATTTTGACATGTCTGTAAGGAAGCTGAGAGGAAGGGTCTTCTTCATCAGCGTCACTTCTAATACGAATTATTCCATTGTGCTGAGTTTCTGGGGCATCAGTCTCAGTTTGGGGACCTTTATGAGTGACTTAGTGAGACGCTCAGACAATCCCTTTATTTACTACAGGGCATTTTTTTTCTCTGATGACAGATCTGCATGTAGCCTGTCAGCCCTTTGCTGAACAAAAAGAAAGAAACTGGACCATGTTGAGTGTCACCTGCAGCTCACTCTCTGTATCTCCAGTGAGGGCGTCTTTGTGATCCTTCTCTTTTCTATCTCTGAGTCTGTTCAAGCTTTCTGTTTGTAAAGTGGGAGCATGGGAGAAGTGGCCTCACAGAATGTCCTCGATCCAATATCTGATGTCACTACTAGTGACCTTGGTGGTTGTTCATGAAACACAATAGTTTAACAGTCCTTTGGGACTGTCATCAAGCTTCCCGAGTAGAAATCATGTCAGGGTCCCCTCTCTCTAAGGCAAGCAAAGGAGGGGGGTATCTGGTGATAGGATCCTCTTTTTCCTGGGGCTCAGCCAGGAAGTTTTGCTATTTTTAAAGTACTGACCAGTTCTGAGTGTTGATTGACTCATGGGTATAAACCTGGTTTAGCTTCTCAGGGGCAGCCAGGGTTGCACCAGCTTCAAAATCCTAACTTCTCTCCCTCCAGGCATTCTGCCACCTAGCTCAGAACAGGGGAGCACAGGTGACATTACACTAACCTACTGTCCTTGCTCACTTCTCACCCAGGTGATTCAGAGCTGGAACTTCAGGGAGAGATAACACCAGGGTTGAGAAGAAGCCAGCAGTATACAAAAGCTTTGGTTTGGAATCTTTTTGCTTATACCAATCCCATGAAGTATATTTGAAATTTTTATTTTTTCAAACAGAAGGGGACCTGGACACAAAGTTCCACTTCTACAAGAAATTCATTGCAATTGACACCTGCTGGGAGGGAACATCAATTTTCTCTAAAGGAGTGACATTGGGTAGATCAACCCCAACCCAGGGCAGGCCCATGCTCAAAGCAGTTGGCTAACACAAAACTGAATTGTGTGTGCACACGCGCATTTGTTTTTGAGGAAGAGAGAGGGAGAGAGAGAGAGAACATGAAATTGGGTAATAGGGAGGCCGGGAGAATCTGGGAGGAGTTCAGGGAGAGAAAAGAATATAATTGAAATATATTACATGAAAAATTTGTTAAAAAGCCAAGAAATGAAATAAAAATCCTATCTCAAGTGAGTTAATGAATTTTGGGGCCGAAAATGGTTAAGAAACGCATTGAAATCATACAGCAGGTAAGTTGTAGCTATCACTTGATTAAAAGCACATATGCATTCTTATATGCTAGCATTTCCGAGTCTTGCTAATTGTCAGTGCCACCGAGGAACTAAGGATCCAGGTCCTTACAAGCTGACAGAGCCATACAAGGAGACAGTGGACTGGGGAACACTTTGTTGAAGGGCGTTCTGGGAGCCACACCCACTTTATTTTGTTGTAGGACTTCCGAAAAAAACCACTAGTCTGAGAGTGGACAGGATAAGGAGAGACTGAATTCTAAAGTAATGAAATTATTACTGCTACAAGCTATGCACTCCACAACAGTGTAAGGAAACTTTAGTCTGGATTAGTGAAGAATTTCTGTACACATGATGATACATGGTTAGCGTCTGAAACGTGATTACCCTCTTTACAAGGAGTGGTTAACATACTGCTAACAGAAAGCCTACATGGAACTCTAGTGCGTTATCTTCCCAGTGTTACCAGTGTGCAATCTTTACTGGGGATCTTGCCCTCCCATCTCTCCCTCCCCTCCCTCCCCCTTTGCTCATTTCCGCAGGTAGAGTCCCCTTTTTTGACACATGGTTTCACTCTGTATCCCAATCTGACCTTGAACTCTATGCTTTTCCGAATTAGCTTCCCAGCTGCCTCATTGCATAAAATACTTTACGTTTTCTTCTTCACTAATGTTTGTAATTGGTTGTATAGTATTATCCCATGTGACCTTGGTGACACTAAATCCTTGTGCACCTGAGAAGAGCACCTGTCTCTCGTCTTCATTGGCTGGCATCCTGATGTCTTCAGCTTTTGGTTTCTCAACTTATGTCTTTTAAGGGCCACCACACAGAAAGAATGATGCAGATTAACCTCCCCGGGCCCCCCCAACCAATGAAGCAATATGTCTGCAGATTCTCTAGCCTGTATTAGAAATGCTCCAGATGAAAGAAATAACCAACTGGAACGCAAACAGTGCTATTTGTTGAAGAGTCTCTTTTTGTACAACTGGCCCTGAAGTCGGTCACATCATACCTGTGAAGAAATCTGAGTACGGTGGATCCAGGAAACAGCACCTTTAAAAAGCACGCATTTCTAAGTCAGTGCGTAGTCTCCTGGCCATCCAGCTTAAACGTGATTGGTCAAGTTCCACTTTCGGAGTTCCTGATTTGGTAAGTCTGGGGTAGGAAGTAGCGACTATAGCATGTTTCTGGGGAATATTGATGTTGCTGGTCTGGGGGCCACATTGAACGCTACTAGGTCAGTATTTCTTATGCTGTACAGGGCAAAGGCAAGGAACTGACCCTACATTCTGGCCTTTTACAAATGAAGCGACAGGCAGGAGGAAAAACTGTTAGAGGCCAGGACACAGCGATCTGTCTCAAACAAATGTCTCAAAGTTGTGTTTCAACTCTAAGCCTTAGATGCTCCTTTAACAGCGAGGACACAGCCAGCCAACATGCCGAAAAGAGAGGGAAATCCCATGTGGGAAGGTTGCCAAGTGTTTTGACTTGAGTTGTTGTGTGTCACCTGAAATGAACCCTTTGTGCCAATGTTTATCAGTAAGGTGCTCACTGGGGTTTGATGAAGAGTAAGTTCAAAATGACATAACAGGTTTTCCTGAGAAGATAGCTCAGCATATGGCCACTGGCTCACACACCCTCAGGTGCCATTTGCGGAGAGACTATAAGGATAATATGCAGTGCAACAATGCAATGATACAGAATAACAGCAAATGTCATTAGTTCCAAGTCATCTGTGCCCCACCTCCGCACTTCTTCCCTCCCAGTACAGTCACTAAACTGAAGGGGGACTAACAGTTACTTAAAGTCCAAGGGGCAAGTCAGGAGCATTGAGTTCTGGTCCAGGGTTTCCAAAGAACTACATGGTTCAGGGGTTGCTTCTTAGTTTTCAAAATGTTGCAACTGTCCACATTGTCTTAGTGGGGACATTTGTGGAGTCATCAAAAACTCAGCCTTGTGGGTGTAATTGTAATATATATTGAGATATATCCATTACACACACACACACACACACACACACACACACACACACACACGCACACACACACACTATATTTCTGTGACTTTTTTTTTGGAAAAAATTGAATGTGCATTTAAAACATTCCTTAAGCCACTCAAAAGGCATGCTGTAAGTTCAAGGTCACATGATACTGAGTTCTTCTCCCTTATACCTAACACCCTAAAGCTTTAGCTCTTCCTGAGGTAATGTGCCAGTCCCTTGGATGATTATGAAGGAATCTCTCCCCACAGATTCCTTGGATTCTGGAAACCTCTCACTGTCCCTGGGTGTCCCAGGGCCCCACATCTCTCATTTTGAGATTTGCTGCAAGCTCCTGCACACAGAAACCCCACTTCAGTACCAGCCAACAAGTCATCCACACGCACCACTCCCGGGGGGGGGGGGGGCTCCTTCTCTCACTCACTCCCCACTCCTGCTTGTTTGAGATGCAGAACCCAGAGCTTCACCTGCTTGCCTAGATCTGCCTTGCTGGCTTCACATAACAGAAGCGGATCACCTACAGGGCTCCCAAAAAATTCACAAAGAAAGAAAGACAGCTGGATAAAGCAGGAACAGCCAGGGGACAAATAGAAGAGAAAGCAGCATGCAGAATCAGCTCAGTGACATACCTGGGGAAAAGTTGCAGGCGGGTCCCTCCTCCTCTGTGGGCTCTCTTGCCCCGCAGGCTTCTGCCCCCATTGAGAACTGTAGAGCCTGGGTTGTTATTTATTTATTTCCAGAGCTGGCAGGGTTGGCTTGCATTTCTATGCCTTCCTGTCAGAATCCTCTCAAGGAAACAGCAGCTGGTGAGCTCAGAAATGTCAGTCAGAATCTTGGCCTAGTTTGGGGCCTTGAAGATTCTTACAGAAAGTTAAAAAGGTTTCTGGGCCAGTGTCTCCTTTGGGTTTTCCCTCGCCTGCTTCTCACCTTTCCATCTACTTTTTTCTTTCCTTTTCCTTTTCTCCCCCCAGTAGCTAGCTGCTTAAATTGCCTGCTCCTGTCTTTCTGATGGTCCCCTCTTGGGTAAAGCTGTGGCTCTTTTTGCAGCCCAGCTGAACAGCCCGGTGACTTTCTGACAGTTAGACTGCTATGCCTGCGCTCATTTCTTGTTTGTGTCCTTACAGATTCCCTCTCATTCCGTTCCACTCTTACCTCCACAATCTATCCTTCCAGCCACTCACAGAGAAGCCAAGGTCTTTCCTTTCCTCATGTGCTCTGTCCTCTTTGACAGTCTATCACTTAACCCTCTGTGCCCATGCCTATTTCTTTCATTTTTTTATGACTGTCATTTGTTCTAGTTTTACCTCTGCGTCTGACTTGTCATCTGTTCAAATGTGTTCTAGGTTCAGGTTTGTCCTTTTCTCCTCTCCTCTCCTCTCCTCTCCTCTCCTCTCCTCTCCTCTCCTCTTCTCTCTTTTCCTCTCTTCTCTCCTCTCTCCTCTCTTCCTCTCTTCCATCTTCCCTTTCCTGTCTCTTCCTCATCATCTCCTCTCCCTGATCTCCTTCCTACACCTCTTTCTCTGCTCCTCTCTCCTCTCTTGCTTCTCTCTCTCTCCAGAGTTTCTCTCTCTCTCCAGGGCTTCTCTCTTTCTAGTCAGCCTCATGCCCTGCTTCCCCTAGTCTCTGCTTTTTCCAGGCAAGCCTCTTCCCTTTTGTACTTTCCAGCCCGCTGCCCACCCCCCAGTGTGCTCTCCCACCTGTTTGTGTCTTTTAAGGACCGTGGTCATGTCCCTGCCTTCTGTTCATCTCAATCACTCCAGTGACAGGGCTTCTGAAAGCTGTTAAATTACACCTCTTCAGCTGTCCCGCTGCAAAGAGAAATGTCCTTTGCTAAATCCCCCTTTTAAATAGACAAGTCCATATTAATGTTCCTATTTATAGAGTGTACTAAAGCGATACATGAATTGTTTTAAAGAGTCGGAGTATAATTAAAAAAAAAAAAGTGGATCCTCATCTTTAGGTTTGCATCAGTGTACGCTACTTGAGATGCAGCTTCTTTTAGCTCATCTGAAACTCACTTTGCATATTTGTCTGATGGGGAGATACTTATTGTGGAAAATATGAGTAGTTTGGGCAGTAGACGCTCAGCAGCATGTACACGGTGAGTGCTTGCCCGACTGTTGTGCACCTTATTAGACACCAGAGTGGGGAAGAACTACCCATGCCCACGAGAGATGTCCTGATTCTTTTGGGGCTAGAACCGAAATCTAGGAAACTATATGTAACAGAACATGATTTTAGACTGACGATCTGGAGTAAGTTCTACTGGCACCTAAAGCTGGGCTTGAGAGCCAGGTAGTAAGAGCTTCCTGGATGAGACTGGGCTTCAGTTGGGTGAGGAGGGATGGAGCAAGCTTCCACACACGGATAGAGCTGTGAAGGGCTCTCTCAGATGAGGGAAAACCAGGGCAAAGGTGCAGAGACAGAGACTGCTAACAAAGCAGCCATTCTGCATAGGCTTAGGGTAGGAAATGCCAAGTTTTTAAGAGTCCCTAGAGAGCATGCAATTCTTTGGTTAACATTGCTTAAAAAGAATGCTATAGGTTGGAATGGGTTGTACACCTTAAGTAAATATGAATTTGGATGTTTTGGTCATTATTAAATGGATTTACCTGGTCTGAAGTTTGTTGTTTATGAGTAATCAGAGAGAAGTAGATATTTCTCTCCAGTCACCAAAGCATTATAATAAATTATATAAAGATCTGCTGTTGTAAATGTAGAAACTTCTAGTGTTACCCATTTCTAGCCTATTAGGGATCCATTTCTCTCACAACTTACACTTTGGTCAATACAGCTTACACCTTGCTGATAGCTCAGATTCCAACCTGGCTGGATTACGTATTTGTTATGAGTCTGTCTATAAACACTTTAACCTGCTATAATTCTGTCTTAAAATTTAATATATATTAAATATATATATACATATATGTGTATATATATATATATAAAACCATATGCTGCCATATATTGCCATGTATGTTTATAAATATTGCCTTGAAATATATATATATATATATGTACTATATATAGATATACACACTATATGTATAATTATATATATCTATTGTATACTGTATGATGCATTATATATGATATATGATAGAAATAATATAATATACATATAGTATAAATATACATATACATACACATACATACACACATTTGTATATATATGTATTTGGATTTTTGAGACAAGATTTCCCTGTGTAGCTTTGACTATCCTGGAACTTACTCTGTATACCAAACTGTTCTGGAATGAGAAGACCTACCTTCCTCTGCCTTTCAAGTGCTGGGATAAAAGGCATGCACCGCCACCACCCAACCATTTTATATTTTTAAGTATGTCTAGAATTCGTAATACCAAGAGTTCCTAAAGGCCCAGTTCATGCTGATTTTGAGTGTTCCCTCTCCCTTTTTGTTTCTAGCATGGGGCATGGTACACATTAAGCTCTCAGTTCGTGCTTAAAGGTTAAGTCAGATCAATCTACAACTTAACTCCAATACAATTCCCATAGGACTAAAGCCTCTTTCAAATACATCCATCCACTAGTGCTTCTGAGCTTCAGTCAGAGTCAATAGACAGAGCTGATATTAGCTTGACAACATGTCTTTATGTAGGGTTACATTTAATGCTTGAAGCTAAAAGTGAGCCTCCAGGCCTGTTGGAGGCAGATGCGTCAGAAATGTGTGGGTATTGAAATTTGGAAGATGAGACCTGAAAGCCACTTCAGCAGCAAGAGACTTCTGAATGCACAGAACTTACTCTGGAGTGAGAGCAAGTCTTAGGACTCCTTATTTTTACTTTTTAATTTTTTAATTTTCATTTTTATAAACCTCAATAGATTTTAGGGCAGAGACCCTGGCATTTCCAGTTGCAGAACCATCCTAAAAACCTTATATAAATCAGGTTTTTATTTTTTAATTTTTTGTTTTATTTTTAATGATGCAGGTTCTGAAGTGAAGATGTAAAGGTTGGGTCTAGGCTTTTCCTGAGATGTTCCCTATGAGAGCTCTTTCCCCAGGGAAAGCCAAGTATTAGGGTAAAAGTAGAGCCAGTCTCAAGGACTTCAAGACACTCCCACTCATAAAAGAGACATTATTTCTTCAGTGTATGAGGAAACCATGACCTGAAGGGACTTTCCCATTGCCACAGAACCAGCATCTCTTGATTTTCTAACTCTCATGATTGTTGAATAAAGCTGCTTTGAAGTACGTTCCCCTTCCCAAGGTCACCACTGAGAAGCAGTGGCCACAAAAAGAACACCGAGGAGGATATAGTCACCTCTTCAAGCTCTTCAGTAGTAAGTGGAAACTGGACCGGGAGAAGGAGCGACAGCTGTTCGGAAACACACCGAGCAGACTGTCACACGTCCTGCAGTCCCTTGATGGTTTGTGGCAGGCTCAGTGTTGGAATTTCATAGGAGCGACAATAATAATACTAAATGAAATCATAGGATGGTAATAATAAATCCTTTGAGATGCTGCCAGACCTGAGCACTGCACGCTTCAGATGCCAGCGGACAGCTGCTTGGCTAAATGTGGTCCCCAGTTGTCAAGGAGAGACCCACCCCATTATAGGAGAAACAAATCAACAAGAAATGCAGGACACAGGCAGGGCAGAGCCACAGGGAGGTGAGGGAGCCAAGTTAGACGTCTCTGTCCTTGTGGAGTTAACCATTGCAAACGTGTTCAGAGCTTTGACACAGGTATGTGCAGCTCCGTGTACTGGTTTCAGTGAATTAGGTCTCAAAGAAAATACCATGTGCCCAAGGTGGTTATCCTATTTCTACCCAAGTGTTTGGCAGTTGTAGAACCAGACACCTATAAATCTAATGGTTAGCAGTAAACTTGTGATTTTTTTCCCCCAAGATAATTTAGTTTCCTTAAATTTAGAACAAAGGACTTCTTTGGTATCTATTATATGATTGCCAGAAATTGTTGACTTCTTCTTTTTTTTTTTAAACCTTGAATCCTTCTAAAATGGAGGGATAATAAAATAATAATGTGATAACTTCCCCTAATAGGGACTTGAAGAATTATGTGACATTTGAGCTAAAATGTCAATATTTACAATATACCAGCAATTGTCATTTCAATACTCATAATTTAAAAACCCCTCTATACAAATAATCAGTTTAAAAATCAATTTAAGTAGCACACAAGTAAGTTATATTCTATATTTCTAAAATTCTAAATTAATGATCAATATAATTAATATTGTAAAAAGATTAATCTGGATACACAAAAATGCAACAGACTATGGAAAATAAGACAACCTCTACACTGAGAGCTCTAGGAGGCATAGAGCTTTGTAAAGACTAATCAAGAACAACCATGAAAGCATTAGAGCTATCTCAGGCTAGAGACCTCACAACCTCAGCTCCCTTATAGCTAACTACAATCCTCATGCTGCTTTGGAATTAGATGTGTTCGTTATATAAAAGGGGTGCATGGTGAGACTGGTAATCAATTTCGTTTGAACACTGCCTCATAAGCTGAGGAGAGTTAACTCACCTTCCAGTGCCTTTTCAATTCCTAACAGTCCTCAAACGTTACTAGAAGAAGAGGAAGCAGGCGCGGAAGAGAAGGAGGAAAGTGGAGCAGTTGGGGTAACTCCTGTGCTGATCTGAACACACATTTAGCAAAATGAGCTTTCTGTTCTTTACATCCATTTCCCAAACATTTCCAAGCGATTTATTTGCCTTTGACCTGATTCTAAACTGGTTCCTACTGGTTCCTACCTCCTTGAAGAATACTGCACCTCTAAGCCTGTCTATCCCATAGCTGACAGTTGTAGTGGTGGGAAACCTCCTGGGAACAGCTGGTATGGGAGGCTTTGAGGCTCTGCACTCACCCATGGTCTTCTACAGTAATGGGATTTTGGAGATACCTTGTCTCAAATTATGCTCCCAACAAATATGGCTCACAGTCTGGTGATTTGATCTCAGATGGTCACAAGAAAAACACCTAATAACGTCATGAATCAGGAACCAAATGTCTGCTGCATTTTGAGCCTAGTTATGGTTTCACTGCAAATGTGCATTATAAATGCGCGCGCGTGTGCGTGAGCACACACACACACACACACACACACACACACACATGAATAGACATACACACACATACGTAATACACACGCACACATACAAACATACATACCATGCACATATACATAGATGCACACAAATACATACACACATATGCACACATGAGCACATGTGTATTCACACATATATACACACACATATATAAATACATACACATAATACACATATACAAATGCATATATACCATACATATATACATAGTGCACACAAATACATGCACACATATACACACATGAGCACATGTATATACACACACATATACACATATATAAATACGTACACATAATACACATATACACATACATATATGTCATACATATATACACAGTGTACACACATATACACATATAGTCACATACACACACACACACACACAAACACACATGCATACATCACTTTTACTCTCACGACTTCATGTCCTTACTGCACAGGGATGAGCCTGAAGTAGTTACGGTACATGAGGCTACCATGTCCTCGGACAAACTCCACCACTGCTGAACCCACCATTACCAAACCAAAGCTGCTTTGCTCTCTGCAGCACACTGTGCCAGGCTTATCCTGCAAAGGACAATTAAAACAAATTGAGAAGCAGGGAAGGCATTAATGTTTGAGGGCCGTTTGGACTTTAAAAGGCACTCGAAGGTGAGTTAACTCTCCTTAGCTTTTGCAGCAATGTTAAAGCAAAATCGATTACCAGCCTCACCATGCATTTCCTTTATATAACAAAGCACATGTAGCTCCAAAGCGACGGGTTTTCGTTAGCTACAAGGGAGCTAAGGTTATGAGGTCCCTAGCCTGAGATAACTCTATGCTTTCACGGTTGTTCTTGATTAGCCTTTACAAAACTGTTTTCTAGAGGTGCTAACTCAGTGTGGGAGTTGTCTTGCTTTTCATATTTTGTTGCATTTTTTGCGCATCCAGATTAATATTTCTAGAAAATTATATTAATTTAGAATATTAGAAATGTAGGACATATCTTACTTGTGTGCTACTTAAATTGATTTATAAACTGATTCTTTGTATATATTGTTTTTTAAATTGTGGTTATTCGAATGATTTAATTTCTGACATTTATAGTTCAAACGTTCCATATTCTTCAAAGAATATCCAACGCTATGTAATTCCTAGCAACTTGAAATTCACCGTTAATCACAGCTACTCTTAGCATGGGAATGTGCAATATTCTTCGCTTGTGTATGTGTGTATGGTGTGCATGCATGTATATGAGTGTTGGCATGTATGTGGGTGCACACGCATTGTAGGAGGAAACAGGTATGTGTGTGCATATAGGAGCTTGAAGTTGACGTTGGTGTCTTTCTCAATTACTTCTCACTTTATACACGAAGGCAGAGTCCACTCAGCTCACCAATGCTGACTAGTCTGGCTAGCTAGCCAGTTTGGCTTGGGGATTCACTTTCTCTCCTTCCTGAGGGCTGAGATGACAGGTCGCACCTTGGATGTGGTTCCTCAGGAACAATTCTCCACCTCTCCTTTCTTTGAAGACATGGTCTCTCATCCCAGAGCTTGCCAGGTAAGCTGGTGAGTTATCTGTGGGACTACTCCTGTGTCTGCCTCCACGGCACTGATTATAAACAAATACCTCCACATCAGACGTTTTATCCATGAGTTCCGAGGGGTTAATCCCAAATTTGCATTTACTGACTGAACATCTCCACAGACCTCATTCACATTTGAGACATGAAGATAGACAATGAGTCTTCCTCCTCATCTCTACCCTATGCCTGGTTATTAAAAGATTCCAGAGATAGATGTTCTTATTCACTGTAGGGAGTGGAACTCAAGATGGCGCCTGGCTGAATGCCAGATGCCCCTAGAATGTTGGCTCACCATTTTAGGAAGCCTGTAGGCTAGGCTTTACTGCGCATGCATTCTACTTGCTCATCGTTATGTAAGATCGGGCCATGTGACATATGTGCTCAGCACCAGTCAAGAATGACTTTGTGGCAGGTTCTGATTGGAGAGGACACAGAGATTTAAGGGCTGGAAGCTAGAGCTTGTGGGCCTTTCGCTGTACTTCAAGGTTCCTGAATAAACCGTGGTGGGAAGAAGAACCCATGTCCGTTGTCTTCTGTCTGCTGGTCAGTGCAGGAGGCAACAGTTCACTCTTTGTATAGAAGGCCCAGATCAATATATCTTCTCCAATTGTATACCTAGGATGCTCTTGGGACACCATATCTACTTTCTTTTTTTTATGCTCATTAAATAATTATTTTTATTAACAGGATGTTGTTTTTCTTTAAATACATATTTATATTTTAATTAAAATATAATTACAAAACCTCTTCCCATTAACTCTCCTTTATACAGCTCCTTCCATGTTACCTCTCTCCATCCCTTCCCATGTCCCACTCTCAAATCGATAGCCCTCTTTTCTTTTGATTTTGATCATTACATATATGGACAAATATAAAAATACAATGTTTGGTGTCCATTTATGTTGTTTGTGTGTATATGGTTTCAGGGCTGGCCACTTTGTATTAGATACCCAAGCAGGGGACTCATCCCTTGGAGAGGTGAATTCTCCTACTCTCAGTATTCATTAGATACCTGTAGCTCTTTGTCTAGGGGTGGACCCTCTTATATTTGCCCTTCCACATAGCATATCTATTAAAACATGGCAAACGTCTTGCTATTCTGGCCGTTACAGTCTTTCAGTTCCCTCCCCCAGCAACATCCTCTGAGTCACAGAAGTAGGAGCTGTGCTGCAGATCTATCTATTGGGGCTGGGCTCCCCACAATTCATTGTTCTCTATGGTCATGCTACCATGAATGTGCCCAATCTTGTCTGGTCATAGAAACAACATGGAGTTGAGCCTGGTTAGAACGTATATGGAGACATAACATCATTTTCCACAAAAAATATATTTTCTTTGCTGCAATGTGCATATTGATTAGTTTTTTAGGAGTGAATGGGAAAAAAAATCCCTGAATCAATCAATCTGTAAGGGAGATATTTTGTCCATTATAATTTTTGCTGGCATTTGCTGAATGGTATTTCAACGAAGTAACAGGACACATGAGAACAGAATCTGATTATCTTTGAGAAGAATGTTTCCTTAATCCCTGAGCCATGTACTGCTCATGTGCCAGATATCTAGCTCCATGTTTTGAGCCAGCTTTCAAACTCATCATCCATAGACCTGGACTCATCTTCAGTTCTAAAACCACTCCATCTCCAGCCTTCCTTATCTTGCTGGTAACAACTCTGCCACTATTGTTCTACCTGAAGACTCCTTGTCTTCATTTTTACCCCTAATCCAAGTCACTGTGAGGTCCTGTGGGTTCCCCTTCAAAACAAGTTCACCTCTCATTCTCTCCACTACCCTTCCCTTATCTCCATGCATGTTGCTATGTGCTCTTCTAGCTAAATTTCAAGTGATGGGCTCAAGGGATCATTGAGAAACTTGTGAAAAATTATACTTATATTCTGTGCCTCACAACATGGTCCCTTGTGCAGAACAAAAGTTATGGTCTTTGCGATGCTTCTCATGGTCCTGCATGGTCTCCACCTTCCTCCTCTGTCTCCTGAGTATGCCACATTGTTTTATTTTTTAGATTATAATATAATTGCAACATTTCCCCTTCTGCTTTGCTTCTTCTAAACTCCTGTATAACCCTCCTTGTTCTTCTTCAAATACATAGCCTCTTTTTTCACTAATTGTTATTGTATGTACATATAAGCACACACACATATGTACACACACACGTATGCACACACATATACATGCACACATACACTCCTAAATATAGCCTGTTCAGGCCATATAATGGTACTTGAATGTATGTCTTTCTTCCTCTGCTTACATAATGTATGTCTTTTTTCCTCTGCTTATATTCTTCAATAAACTTGACTGGCCTCTTTAGGTTTTGTTGTTGTTGTTGTTGCTGTTTGCTTTGTTTCTTTCTGTTTTTCATGGCAGAAATTCTTCACTTGGTTTTTCAATTATTGTTTTCCCAGCTTGAAATGTTTCCCACGGATATTCACATGCCAGATACCTTTACTTCCTTTTAAATTTGTTCACTTGTCACTTCCATGAGATGCCACCTGAGAATGCTATTAAAAATTGTCACCAATATTCACTGGCTTAGCATTATAATCCATCTTAACAACCTTAAAGTTAGTGCCTAGTGATCTTTAGCCCACATTAGTCAAAGCGTGTGTGATCCTTTTACTGCATGGAACTGGTTTCCAACTAATTGCATATGGTGAAGTTGCCACTTCTGTAATTAGGTTACATAAGAATTTAATGTCTATCTTGCTAGCAGCATCTGTCGACTTTTCAGCCTGTGAACTTGAATGAAACCAGTATCCACGTGGGGGGCATTTATGTGGCAAGGATCCAGGGGCTTTTGGCAATAATATGGAGGTAACCAAGTTTTCCCATTGTACTAAACTGCACGAAAATACCTACTGTCAACGGTTGCTGAGAGAATTCACTCATGAATTCTTCAGGAGTAACTTTTAGGTTGGGACCACAAACACAGGACCCCATGAAAAACTGAAGTAGCCGAGAGGTAAAGAATCCAGTCAGGTTGTGCCTGAGTTCTTGATCCACTGAAATTGAATTTAAAAAACATGAGGGAAGGTTGTTATTCATAGGTAACCGATATCTCCTCTGTATCTTTAATTAGAAGATTATAAACTACGGGGAGGAGAGCAGAAGTTCTTGTCTTGTTACAAATATATCCTAGTTATCTTGAGAAGCGCTGGGAACCTAGTAGCTATTCATATTTTCTGGGTGAATGAATCATATATGTAAGGGCATGATTCTCTCTTCATCAAGCAGTATTCTAGCTATTAAAATACTGTAACATGTTATGGTCTGCTACAAAATGCCTGTCTATCTTTTTTTCTAACGAACACTGGTAATTTGTAAAAAAGATTGTCTAAAGTCTATTGTGATAACTTCATAACACCATCCAGTTATTTACATTTGTGTCAGGTCCCTTCGTGTCCATCAACACACACTTAGCAATTTACTTTCCAAATCAGGTGTAGGAAAGTGGAAAACATTACAAGATGCTTTCATATTAATATTTGTGTTTAATCTCCTGTGACTCAGCTTAGCAATGATACTCTATTCAAAAAAACAAGAGAGGTGAGATCAATAATTAAAATTGCCCTGACTCCTGACATTCTATCTATCTTTATATCTAAATTCAGAACAACTAGCTCGTGGCCTAAAGTCACAGCCTACTGCCAGATTTTAGAGTAGCAGAAAACCCTCCAGGCTGGAGAGCCAGGAGTCAGGGAGCTCTGCTGTGGATTCGTGGCATCTTCTATGAAGCGGGTGTGCCAGCTACAGAATTTGAAGCTGCCCATCTGTTTGGCACCTGACACGGGTTTCTGTCTTTGGTGTTTGTGGTGGACGTGGTCTCTTTTTTTAACCTCAGGAAATATGTTACTTAAACGAACTGGAAGGAATTGTAGTTTTAAACTTATCTGTGTAAAGTGGAACACACAGAGCTGTGAATAGAGAGGCAGAAAAGATCAATGACTATGTGGTAGTGAGAGGTGAATTTAAGCTATGTGTGATGGGAGCCAGGGCCCTGAGGAGCGGGCACCCAAAGCTTTTTATATCCTCATTCCTCTTAAAACTCATTTGCTTACTCCAGTTCTCAGATATCAACTAAACAACCGAGAGAAATCTTTGCTTGGGGTTAGGCTGGGCAGAGAACGGTTGAGGAATCCAGGGGCTATTTTTGTGGTACCCTCGGCTGACTTCCCTCGTATTAGAAACCAAGTAATTTTCTGACTTCAGAGGCTAGGCTCCATCACACGTAGCCGCTTGTTCCAATGAAGGACGGGTAAACCAAGTTCCTTCTAGTGAGAACCGTTCTGAGTAACAAAAGCAGCAGGCAAAATCGATCCAAACTGTATTGGGAACCTAGGGGACAGGGGGAAAGTCTGTTATATTGTTCAACTGTAAGTAAAAACTAACTATGTATAACATGAGATTAGATCCATCTTTCCAATTAGTCTTCTTATTAGTAACAGAGTGAGAGTTTCCAGTATTACTGATCCCATCCAAGAGTCTTACCATATAAGAATAAATATGTATATATCTCATTAACATTTAATATCTATCATTTATTTATACACAGACATATACATCATATACATACACACATATGTAAAATGATTTGGCCATAGAGTGTGTTAGTTATATTGTACAGAAAGTAGTTTGGTAGCCATTACCAATTCAATAGAACCCATGTCAGTAGGTTGTGTGAGATGCCATTGGCCGCTGGTGCATTTATCTGTGATGATATGAACGCCTTCCTCAGGACTCTTTTTTTATTGGGTATTTTATTTATTTACATTTCAAATGCTATCCCCCTTCCCAGTTTCCCCTCTGGAAACTCCCTATCCCCTTCCCCTCTCCCTGCTTCTATGAGTGTGTTATCTCTCCAGCCCATCCTCAGGACTCTTTAGAAATGTCACATATGAAGGAGACATTGTCAGGAACTAAAGTTCTTCTGAGCGTGCAGTTAGGAGCAAGTGTTAGTGATGTGGGATAATGAGAACACATTTGTCACTGCATTCCAATGTCCTGGAGGCCCTGTAGAAACTCAGGTTACACATTAAAACATTAGCTCTTTGTGAGCGACAACTGGTGAAATTCTTTCTTTTTTTCCTATCAGCTGCCATTAGACTTACCCTTTAGCTTCCCCTCCACAGAAGCCATGGGCTAAGACTTCTATCTTGGCCATGGCTCTGGGTGAGCCAATTATGTTTTTTCAATTGAAAGTAGATTTTTTTCTCACATAATAATATCCTAATTATGGCTTCCCCTCCCTCTTTGCCTTCTTGTCCCTTCCCATATCTCCTTGTATCCTGATCCACCCCTTTTCTGTCTCTAATTAGAGATCAGGCTTCCAAGAGATAAATAATAAAATATAACAAAATGATATAATAAGACAAAACAAAAAAACCATCACATCAAAATTGGACAAGACAAACCAACAGAAGGACAAGAGCCCAAGAAAAGGCACAAGAATCAGGGACCACCTTGTTCAAACAGTTGGGAGTCCCATAAAAAGAGTAAACTGGAAGCCATAATATACACGCAGAGAGCATGGCGCAGACTGGTGCAGGCCGTGTGTGCATGTTTCCTCAGAGTCTATAAGTTCCTATGAGCTTTGTTCATGTTGATTTAGAAGGCCTTGGTCCTCCATTTCTTGGGGTCCTCCATTTCCTTTGACTCTTACACCCTTTGTCTCCTCTTCCTCTGGGGTGAAGCAAGTATTTTTAATCTTTGCTTTTCTTCTTCCTCCCAAAGCAACAACCGAGTCTGTTCTTTAGTCTGTTTCAACTACTACATCTGATGGAGTAGTTGAAACAAACCTCAAGTCCACTTCGGGATCATCTGAAGGAGGGGAATGTTGGTCTTCACAATCTTGGCAGGAAAGTGGGGAGTACCGCCAGCCTAGGCCCATGACACCAGCAGCAAGTGGCTCTCCCTCCCACCTGTCTTCCCAGCTTGGTCCTGACCTCTAAGAGCAAGACTGGAAAACTTTCTAGTTAATGTTTAAAATAAAAATCTGTTAATGGAGAGAAATTTCCTGCAAAACACAGAAGGCCTTTATGCTGTGACCTGTCCTGTGTTTCTCTTGGCAGAATGTATTAGATGGGTTATCTCAAACATTCTAGCTCTCCCAGTGAGAGGGCAGTTCCAACTTCCAGCTTCAAGAAAGAATGCCATCAGTATTTATCTTGAAAGAAAGTGTTCAGAGAAGAACTGGGTACATAAAGCTGAGGAACTCAGACACTGGTGTGGGTCATAGGCTTTTTGAACATGAACCAGCTACTAGGCTGGCCTTGGAGTGGATCCTCAGAGTACATGGATGTTCACAATGGACTCCATCACCACGGTTTTGGAGGCAGGCTCCCGGTCTGATCCTGTGTGATCAGGCAATCATTAACTAGTAGAAAGCTCACTGTGGGAATGTTTTGGAATTTTGATGAAGTGTGGGATTAACAAGAGCGACAAAAGAGCCAAGTGAATGTTATTCGTCCTGCCTCTGTTCTGGAGGAGAGGCAGTGAGGAGGGCTTAGCAGGACATGACAAGGCTTCATCCTGTAGGTATACGATATTAGAGGACTGTTACCTATAGGTTATGTTCTTTTACAGACACTGGAGAATAATTGTGTAAGATCTAATTGTGGGGCTGGTGAGATGGCTCATCGGTTAAGAGCACCGACTGCTCTTCTAGAGGTCATGTGTTCAAATTCCAGCAACCACATGGTGGCTCAGAACCATCTGTAATAAGATCTGATGCCCTCATATGGGTGTCTGAAGACAGCTACAGTGTACTTACATATAAACCTTTGGGCCGGAGCGAGCAGGGCCCGGAGCGAGAGGGGCTGGAGCAAGAGGGAGAGAAGGGCAAGCGGGGAGAGAGAAAAAAAGATCTAATTGTGTCTCAAAGATGATGGAAAAATAGATTTTTTTTTTTTATTACTGATGTAGCTTCCATGATTAGAGGAGTGATTGTTTAATGAATGACTGCTGTCATGACACTTGCCTAACACTGAGATATCTGGGTGCTCTGGGCAGTGGTTACATAGTCAATATACTTTAGTGTCTTCCTCAATGACATTTAATTTTATAAAATGCAAGGATGTTACCTTTGTATTCAAGCTACAGGTCATCCCCATTCTCCATCACTGCCTCCGCATTCCGGTCTGTCTGTTCCTGTTATAACTGACTTTTCATGGTGAAAAGACATCTAAATTTGAGAAGCCCCATTTCCAGTTGATAACATTACTTCTTCCTGCCTCAAGATAGCTCCCCTTGTTCCATGCACGTACCCTTCTCATCATACCTCACAGTTCTAAATGAAGAGAGTGAGTCATTACTTTATCATCTATCTGGACTTTTGTTACTACACACATGAACAGCCCTCCCTGCATGTGAAGTTTCCCACATTCAATTTTGATTCTTTAGGGAGCATAGATGCTACTTGTAGGTGTTTTATGGGTTAAAAGCTAATGTCATAATGCTTCATTCCACAGGAACAATACTTGGGCCAGCTTGGGCTGGATGGATGTGTAAGTCTCAGGATGGTATAAAATTGAGAAACGGGGGAAAACAAGAAAAGGCTGTTTGTTACTATTTCATTTGACACAGTTCATTGGACACTACCCACATCTGGCCTAGGCCCAGTTGCTAGAAGCTGGGGATGCAGAAGTAACTCAAAGATCAAATTCCCATTTTCTGGACGTTCACAGTTTTCCAGAGAACTTAAGACAGATCTGCCTTGTGCTGGTGGAGCAATGGAGAGGACTCATGTTAGCCAGTAGGCTCATGGCAACCTGTGAATTCTTCCCAAATAATCTCTAAATAGAAAGTTGGGTGTGAAATTATCCGGATGTAATCTAGATCCTGTAAACTTCTGTGGAGAATCGACTGAGCCCAGGAAAAGAATTAAGAGTGAAATCTAATGGAATTTCAACCCCCAACGTGACAACCAGAATGCATTTTGAAAAGGTCACATTTAGTGTTACAGTCTTTAAGTTAGATATGGGCGGGGGCGGGGGGGGGGAGTTCTTTTATGTTGGAGGAAAATATAAGGAGTGCCTTGAAAGACAAAATCCAAGTTGGAAGAAAAGTCTTAGCCAAGTACGTGTTACCAAAGAGTAGTAATTACCTACGATAGAGTTATGTGGAGTGTTCCTTCAATCTGTTAAGTTATTAAATGAAATTACAATATATAAACTCATAAGAGTGACTGTACCAGAGAAGTCCCAATAGGAAACAAAGGTTTCCTCAGGGGATTTCTGTGGTAGAAGGTTTACTAAAGAGATTGCAAGGTGGTGGCCAGGATGGAGGGAATAGGGTAAAGTTAGTATGGGGAGTAGGGACCCATTTTCATTCCTAAATTTTGGGGGTTCAAGGAGAATGACTTTTTTGAAGCTCAGAGAACTTGATGATCGGTTTCCCTCTTGAAACTGAGCTTGAAAGGGCACAGTGTGTGCTAATCCACACCCAGAGTCTAGTGCAGACCATAGAAGGGATAAAAGTATGTCTGTGGAGAGGATGGAGAAATAGAGTAAACAGGACAGTTGTAAACAGGGTTTATATCAAGGTTTACAGATAAATATCTCAGAAAGAATTGATTTATTTAGAAAACAAACTGGGAGGGATACTTAACATTAAAGATATTTCCAAAAGGTTATATAGAAACCTACTTCTGTAGAATATATATATTGGTTTGTATATGCTTGGCCCAGGGAGTGGCACTATTAGGAGGTGTGGTGTTGTTGGAGTAGGTGTGTCACTGTGGGCGTGGTCTTAACACCCTCATTCTAGCTGCCTAGATGTCAGTCTTCTACTAGCAGCCTTCAGATGAAGATGTAGAACTCTTAGTTCCTCCTGCACCATGCCTGCATAAATGCTGCCACGTTCCCACTTTGATGATAATAAACTGAATCTTTGAACCTGTAAGCCAGCCCCAACTAAATGTTCTTTATAAGACTTGCCTTGGTCATGGTGTCTGCTCAGAGCAGTAAAAACTTGAGACTCTATGTGTGTGTGTATAACATATATATCTTAATATATAAACTTTGCTATATATGTATATTTATAAATATTTATGTATGAGTGTATTAGGAATCTTGAACACACATACACACATCTATAGAAATTTTTTTGAGAGAGTTTCACTAATTAGCCTTGAGTAGCCTGGGAATGGCTATATAGACCAGGCTGGCCTGGAATTCATAGAGATCTACTTGCCTCTGCTTTTCAAGTGTTATTTATAAGGCATGTGCCACTATTGATACAAAGAGAGTTTAAATGGAGGTAGTTTGCAACAAGCAACAATACCCATTCAAGACACCAGAGGCAAAACCGAACAAACCAAAATAAACAAACAAACAAACAAAAAACCCAATACCAAAACCAGAACCAAAACCAAAACCAAAACCAAAACCAAAACCAAAACCAAAACCAAAACCAAACCAAGCCAAGCCAAACCAAACCAAACCATACCAACAAAACAGAAAACAAACCCCAAAACAAATCCCTGTACCAGGAATGCTTGCCTCTTTTGGAGTTGTTGGCCAACGAGGTGCATAGTCTCCTAAACATTATAGGCTACTGCCAATAATCTTAGTTGTCTTCCAGAACTTGACACTAATACCCTATTAATTAAGATGCAACATATTTGGAAGACTGAACATAGAGAAATCAAGCTGGTACTAACCTGGGAGCTTTAATGGCCATGGGAAGAAGGGAGGGAGGCAGGGAGGCTGGGAGACAGGGAGAGAGGGGCTGTGTACTGGGTTTGAGAGATAAGAAGAAGACTCCATTGTCTGAGGAGGCTAGAAGGGGAGAAATGTTTATTTAGCAGGGGTGAGATGAATATAGAATGTGTTTGGTTGGGGCTTGTTGTGATGAGATCCAGAGGATAGGTACTTGAATAAGATGAAGATTTGAGCATTGGTGATACCTGTTCTTTTCTGAAGGCTGGCTTTCCCTTCTAGCGTGTACCATGGAATTTGTACCATGAAATGAGCAAAACTGTAAGGAAGACTAGATAATGTTCTAAGTGACTTAAGTTCATTTTACTTAGCTTAATTTTGGCCACATTTGCAGAATGTTGGAGTGAATACTATTTTGCTGTTTGGGTAGAATAGTGAGGGTAGTATCAGTGCTGTGAGGTATCCACTCTGACAACTGCTTGGAAATGAGTTCGAACCAATAAGAAGTCTTTATTAGCCAGCTGACAACTACAGTGTGTGCTCAGGAGCATTTCTCAGGGTGCGCTTTTAAGCACAAAAATCACAACCTAGATTGACGCTCCTCAGTTAGCAAGAACAGTTAGCCAGAAGCAGAAATACAGAAGCTTAAACAGGAAGGTTAGTACATTCAGAGACTTGCCCAGACTTTGATGGATTAGGTCTTTGTTCTAGTGTTCCAAGGTATCATGGCATCAGTTATGCTAAGGTTGGGGGCCTACTAAAGTCCAGGGGCTTGTTATACTGTCAGGCCTTCCTGTGTCTCAGAACATCCACTATCCCCATGGTAGAAGTGGCTTGCAGCATGCCTACTAAATGCTGAGAACTTTAAAAGCACTTTGAAGAACAGTCAGCCATAGCCTGATGCACTTAACCTTGATGTCGCCAACACATCCTCTTTGTGGTCTGCATGGATAGTTCTTTCTTACTTGCTCTACTGCATTCGATTTGACCTAGCCACACTTTATTGTCCTGGTAACATGACAATTTTCTTTCACAGCTGAGACTACAATCTTTGGCTCTAGACTACAGGACAGTCAACTGAAAGGCAGCTCTGGGAATTTGGAATTAATTAGTAAAAAATCTGAACAAGACACTGGGACAGTGCCTCTACTTGAGATTTAATTTTGCACTCTCTTGGAACTTTTCCATTGCCATATAAACATGGTCTGAGAGTGCTATTGAGACCATCACCAGCAATCCTACCATCTCCACCACCACCCTCCCATTTCCATCAAAATGTTTCAAAAAAAAATTGTCTGTTATTTCTGCAACTGTGTTTCCATCTCCTATTCTCTCTTTGCAATGGAATTGCTCCTGCAATGTCACTGGTGGCTTCCACACAGCCATGGTTACTCTTGTGGCATCAGTCCTGTGATAGCATTTCAGAAGCATGCAAGTCTCTTCCTGCATCTTCTTTGTTATTCTTTCTTGGTCATTTCTCTCTTGCTTGGCCTGTAGATATTAAAGTGCACCAATACCCTTAGACTGTTGGCTAGTTATGATTTCTCTCTAGGTGATCCTATATTGTCCCAAGTCTTCAGATGCAGATGACCTTACATTAATTCCCACCCATATTTACTCTTGGTTTTAAAACTTATTTGGTGTTTCTCCTTAGAAGTCTAAGAAGTAACCTCAAATTATCCTGGCCAAACCATAGCTCTAATCTCATTTCCAATCTCTGGTCCTGTCCATTTTGAAATGTCCCCCACATTTCAAAAAGGGGGGATTCAGTGGCTCAGGACCAAAACCTAGGCTTGGATTTATCTTGTGGTAGTATTCCAATACAGTCTTTTAGCAATTTGTTCAAATTATACTGCCTGTATGTTCTTCCAATCTGAGCTACCAGTTTTTCTTGTCTGATTTAACCTTATTGGCTTCTTCTCAATTTGTTCCTAATTAACCATACAGTATTAAAATTATAAATCATATTATTTTATTTTATGGCTTTGAGTCCTTCCTCTAAATCTTCTAATCAAATCGTTTTACTTAAAATAAAATCTAAAAGCTCGCCATGACTCACTCTGTAAATTATGACAAGTTCCTCTTACGTCAGCCCTTGCTGCTTCTCACATTGTTCTTCATTGAAACCGGCTTCTCTTGTATTCCGTGGAGGCTGCAGCCCCTATCTTCTCTAGCTCACAGAGTTTTCATAAGGCTATCTTCTATCTGATATTTTTGTCTCTAAACATATTCCTGTTTTAAAATGGCTGCTTCTGAACATCTGAAGATGGCAAGTGGCTGTATTTACATAGCACACCATCGAGTTTTACTCTTATTGTGTTTTTATAAATGGAGATCAGCTCATTTGCCTATTACTTTGCATGGACCATCTTTGCCCAGTAGCATGCACCTTTGCAAGTGCACTGATCTCAGGCAATATTTCGCTCTCAGTGCTCGCAGCCATTTCTCAGAACCCCCTGTGACTGTGACTGTGCTTCGGTTACTCCTCTCCTTATGACTTCTCACTTTCTTCTATTTCATGTTGAATAATGTTTTGTCTTGTTCTTTTTTAAATAATCAAATATGAGCTCTATAGGAAGCTGCAAGCTCTACCTGGTGCCTCTTCCTCCCTTCTGCCCTCTCTGAGTTCTTTTTCCCTTCTGGTCACATTGATCTGTTCACTAAATGTTGGTCATGTTGAGCAGCGTCCTTCTTGGGGCTCTGTGTTTTCTTCTGACAAGAGCCTTCTCTCACTTGAGGCACCTATGGGCTTTCTTCTTCATTCTTGAATGCTTCCATCTCAGAGATCTGTTTATTCTGCTGTTTCCTTCCTCCATGTTTTTCTCTTTATGGAAGTCTAAACTGTTACAATTTTTACTTCTCTTGTATGTTTTCTCTCTCTACCACTTAGCCTGCAAGTTTCTTGGAGGTTATGATTTCCATTCATTCTATTCCTTGTTGAAATTTAGAGCTTGAACACCGCTTGGGGCACATGGTAGTCTTTGGGAGATATCTGTGGAATGATTGAGATGTTAGTCAGAGCCATTATAAATTCTTTATTAGAAACCTGTCTGATCATTTTAAGGAGAAAAGTATCAACTGACTTAGACTATTTGATAGATTTGGGAAACAAACCAATTTAGAGACTTGGACAGACAGATTGGAAGAGGGATGGGAGATGTGAGGTGACAAGTTAGGAGGATCTCACAGGAGTTTGGGGACATTAATCACTTGTTAAGGGGCATGGCACTGGGGATGTTAAAGGGCAGTGGATCTGAAAGAGGTAAGAGATTGAAATTGTAAGCCTCGGTGACTGATTAGAAGTAGAGAGCTCAACTGTCAAGGACTGAATCAAAGGTTTCTAGTGTGGGCTCCCATGGGAATGACTGAGCTATTCCTGGAGACAGAGAACACTGAAGGAGTAAGAGATTGCAGGCTGAAGATCAAGGGCTCAGAGTCTGTGGGCTTGCTGAGTTTCGGGTGTCTGAGAGCCAGCTGAGTGGAAATACTGGGCTGGCAGTTGGTCATTCAGGTCAGGAGCTCAGAATATCTGAGTCATCTGCACATCTATAGTACATGAAGCCATGGAAGTGGATGATGAACAAAAACCAGGATTAGGTTGCACTTGTGAGACCCGGACTTGTTCCATGCGCTTGGAGTTCCAGGGAGGCTGTTTTTCTCTCAAAAGACTTGACTTGTCTGTTGTATTGACTGTCATGTCTCCACTCTCTGCTTCTTGCTGGGTCCTACCTGTAATCCTCCTCCATGACATTGGGCATGATAACTCCATATGTACCCGATCCACAGTCACAGATTCAGTCACTCTGGAGAGAAAATATTTGGTGAAAAGTTGGGTCTCTACCAAAACTGTACAAATCTTTATTTTATTGATAATAGTCTCTAAATGATAGATCATATTTAAATGACATTTATACACATGTATCTATATCTAATCTAATCTATATATCTCTATCTATGTCTAATATGGAGATGATTTAAAGTATTCTGGGGAATGTTCAAAGGTTAATGAAAACACTATCATTCTATATAAAAGACTTAATGAAGCATGAAGACCTTGGCAATCTCAGAGTGTCCTGAGATATACTCTATAAGGACCCTGAAGAGTGAGTACAACTTCAGTCCTGTCTAAATTCAGTTCTGTTTTCAGGGTTCCTTTCCACATTACCCCAGAGTTTGTTCCATCAACCAACCAACTGGCTGTGAAGAAGGGGTGAAGAAGGGATGAAGAGATGGAGACAGGAACCCAACCCAACTTAGGATGAGAGCATTTTGTTTCTCTTGGAACCTAGGCATGTATATGTACTCAGATGACTGTTATTCTGTGATGCCCAGGATCATGCCTGGATGACTCAAGATATCAGGAGGATGGAATTCTCCAAAGATCTTAAATTGGGAGAGAGCTTGGAATGCATCCATGAACACTCTGATATATCTGCTTTATCTGGAATCAGTTGTAAGAGAGTATGTGCTTATTTTCATTTTTATATATTTAAAGAGGTACTAAAAACTGTGTACTTATCATAAAATTTCAATATATAAATTTATATGGGAAGAATATAACTATTTCTTCCCTCCCCTCCACTTTTTACTCTGTTAAAACTGGCTCGATTGCTTATCCGATTAAGTTTTATTTTAAATTTAAATTTCTTGGGTTCAGCAAGTTAGTATGATTCATTCCAGTCCCACTCTGGTTTCTGAGGAGCAGCTGTTTGCCTGAATGAATATGTCGCTTATGCTGGGGTCTTCTGTGTGGCTTCTCCAGGCAGCTTTGACTCAAGGGCACCTGGGAGTACAGTCAGATCTTTTAATGCTTGGACAGGAGATGGCATGCACCGAGGACAGGCAGCTGTCTCCCCTCGGGAGAAGAGGGGGCAGGTGGAGCCACCAAATCCCTTGCAGATTTCCCCTTTCCTCAGCAGATACTGCCAATCAGGCTGAATAACACAGGGGCATTTTTTCCACCATGAACAACTGTGCCCGGGACAGCAGGACCTCGATGTGGGGATCACATTTCAGGAATCTTATGTGGCTCTTCAGAAGCTGCACCGATGTCTGTCAAGTGTGTGCAGGGGATTAGAAGGCTCCTGAGAGAGAGGAGGAGCATGAGGCACTGGGGTAGAACGGGACTGAATGGTAGGGTGTGTGTGCATTAGGTGTGTGTGCAAGTGTTCATGGAGGTGAATTATCAGGACCATATGCACACTTTTATTAATTTATTAAGATCAGTGAATCAAAGAGTAACTTCAGAATGCTCGATTTTTCTTACTTTTGTTAGATGTGGCATATGTCATTAAGATTTCCTTCTGGCACTGTTCTTCTCTATTTCTCTCAATTGTGCATTATGTGATCGGCCTAACAGCATCTCAGTAAAAATGGCAAATAATGCTAAACTCTTGCATTCAAGTAGACCTTTTATTTATAGGTCACAATATTTGCTCACAATTATTTTTTTCACCTAACCCTCTTAAAAGAAAGAGAGAGAGAGAGAAAGAAAGAGAGAGAGAGAGAGAGAGAGAGAGAGAGAGAGAGAGAGAGAGAGAATGTCAGGTCAATTACCTTTGTCTGACAGAGGAAGATTCTGAAAGGCAGAGAAATCCTGGGATTTTGGGAGTCAAACTGATATTTTCACAGGAGTTTCTCTATAACGCATGTGCACAGCAGAGGGGAGTCAGTCTCAAGAGGGTCCTAGTCACAGCAGGATAGGGTGGAAGATCATTTGTATAAGGAATTTTCAATGTTTGAATGGCCCTCGGGGCGGTGGTGGCACAAGCCTTTAATCCCAGCTCTTGGGAGGCAGAGTCAGGTGGGTATCTGTGAGTTCCAGGTTAGCCTGGTCTACAAGTAACAGCCTCTTTCTCTTTAAGAAATAAAAGACCATGGGAAAATACTCTTTGTCTGTAGACTTTCCCAAAACCATAGAGAAGAAGGCAGAGAAAAAAAGCAGCCTGTGTAGAGGCAAATTGAGCCTACTTCCTAATTACCTTAAAGCACTGTCTAGAACATTCTGTGCAGCAACTTGGCCCAACCCTTTGTTAGAATCACCCAATTAGAGAAGGGATGTAGTGATTCTGTATTAATTTGGTGGCCAATGTGATGTACAAGGAAGGAGTCTAAGGAACTAACTAAAGAACTCACAAACAGCGAACATTGTATGCTCATGACTCTCCCTTCTTCACATCCCTCAGTATGGCTCATCAGGGCAAACTAGCTCAGTAAAAATGGCTCTTCCCACTTGATTCCCACCCATTCTCTCTGAGTATTGTTTTAACGTGTCTTTGTATCATTTTAGTCAGTACTCAGAACTCATTTGAACAGTATTTCACTTATATACATTTGCTGTTGTGGATACATTGGGTTATGACTTGGTTGGACTCAGTTAAAGAGGCCCAGACTTTCCCTTTCCCTTTTCACTTTCTGCTGTTTGGCTGTGAAGAAGGTCTGCTTTGTCACATTTAGTTACCTGTGGTTATTTTTTTTAAGATCTCCCCCTTTCTCCTTCCCTCCCCCTTCTCTTTTTTCCATTCCTCCTTCTCTCCTTTCCTGCCTCTCCCCCTCCCACTCCCCCTCTGATTCCTTCTCTCCCTCTCCCTCCTCCCCTCTGATTCAGGACAGCCTCAGTTGTCAGCTCTTGCCTTCCAATTCGTATGAGGGCTTTAGCCACACTTGTGTTGGTCCACTTGGAGGCCAAGAGAAGATATCAGATCCCATGGAACTGAAGTTACAGATGATTGTGAGCCCCCAAGCTGGTGCTGGGAATTGAACCCCCAGTCCTCCAGAAGAGCAGTCAGTATTCAAATTTCAAGCACCATTTCCCTCTCTGCCACCCAGCTGTGTAGATTGTTCTGATGACTCTTGTTTTCTGGGAAAGGATGCCCACTGAGGATGCTTACTTGGTGATAGTGACTTTTCTCAGTGGACTCATTTTCTCCCACAGGAGGAAGAGGATCATAAGATGGAACCAATCCACCTGTTTTGTACCTCTCTGTAGAAAGGGGTTTAACAGTTCTGTGACAAGCAGGATTCCTGTTTGTTGGAAACAGCAGTACTACTATTGCTTCCCAGGGTTTTGTGAAGTTCTTTCATTGGTTCTGGAGTGAATTATTATATTATTATATTATCATATAATAATATAATAATAATATAATATGTAATATTATTTAATAATATAATAATTATATAATAATTATATAATATATTATTATATTCTAAGATATAATCCCTCTGCTGGCAGACCATCTCGTTGGGTTTCTTAGAGAATAGAGAACACATTCAAAGGATAAGAAACATGTTCATTGCATCAGTTATTTTTGTTGGTGTTGTGATAAAATACCCAAGAAAGTACTTAAGGGGAGAAGAGTCTGTTCTGGATTGCAGTTTCAAGGCACAGTCCATTCTGGCCTGGAAGCCATGGCAGCAGGACTCTGGGGTGGCTGGTCAAATTGCATCTGTAGTGAGGAAGCAGAGCCCAATGAAGAGCCTCAACCCACTTTCTTCTGTTTACTCAGCCCAGAACCCCAGCCCATTTGGAATATTGCCGTCCACTTTCCAGATGGCTACTCCCTCCTCAGTTAATATCTTTTGAAATAACCCTGATCAACATGCGTGTCTCCTAGGTGATTCTAAATCCAGTTAAGCTGATTATAAAGATTCACCATCACAACTAGGCAGCTAACTCTCCTAGAAATGGTTAACCTCTGATAAACTACAGATTTTTTTCACCCACTGAAGCCAGGGATGCAGCTAAGTTGTAGAACACTTACCTGGCACATGAATCAGAATTTCCTAAGTGACGTACAAACAGGAAGTTCCAAGCAAATGCATTAGTGTATGACGAAATTAACATTTGGGAAATACTTGAAGTGTTTGAATTTTCATGGGTTATCTTTCTGAATTACTAAGTTTTACTCTTAGGTTTTTGAAAGCTACAGCAAATGAAAGAAGTTAGTGTAACGCTACCATGTAAAGTTGACTGATGTAAAGATACTATGGACAAGGTTGGGTACTGAGATTTTATACTTGTGTGTCCACTATTTCTGCATTAGTATGTGCTTATAGGAGTCCAGTTCTATGTTCAAGATTCAGTATGGAAACTTAGCGAATTTTCTATATCATTTAAGTATCAAGCTCTTCATGGGAGGTACCTTAGCAGTTTCCCTCAACATTTCCTTCTTAAAACAATCAAAGATATGCTGTTGTTGCACATGATATCACTTCAGACTTCTTGACGCACATAGCACGTGCTTATTTTCATAAGGAGAATAAAGGCAAACTCAACGCAGAAAAGGAAACACCCCGTACTCTCACTGCGCAGTGACTGTCATTACTGTGACACACTCTTGATTTGTGCATGCACAGAATTCACATTTCTCTGCCTTCCACACCGAAATTAAATTAGTCTTGACATTTTGGGGGTATGTTTAATTTTATCCCTAAGTTAACCTATTTCTTGAGCATTTGTGGCTTTTCGTTTTGAAGGTAGAAGGGGGAGAGAGCAGGTAAAGGTATCTCGAGTCATGTACCCATTATCTTACTCCACCAGAGCTTTCTACGGGGAGTATGCAAACCTCTTCATTTCCTGAGACCACACCTGGCTATCTATGCTAAGCTGACCTTCAACTTCTGACCTCCCATCTCTGCCTCCTGAATGCTGTAATTACAGGCAAGCACCACCACACATGGCATATGTGTCATGGCAGTAAATGACAGTTGTTCCTGGTTCTGTGATTTTTTCCCTTGACTACTGCAACCAACTACTGCAAATTCAAAGGATTAAAATAACACAGATTTATTTCCATATATTTCTGCAGATAGAAGTCTGACACTTTTTTTGTCCAGACTGCAATGAAAGTGTTTTAAAGACTGATTCCTTCCGAAGGAGCTGAAAGAGGATCTGTTTATCTGTTCTTACCCCTGAATTCTGTATATGTGACCCCCTTTCACTACATATCAAGCTCTGGTTCCACAGTATTTTTTCCCACTGGCCCTGATCTTCCTATATCTCTCTTAGGATGACCCTTGAAATATGCTGGGCCCAAATGGACAGTCCAGGACCACATCCCCATCTTAATATCTTTAAGAATCCCCATTACTATGTGTGGTACCACAGTCACAGGTTCTGAGGATGTCAGAGACTTGGTAGGAAGGTAGTTATAATTCAGGTTTCTATATTGCCTTTCATTTGTTTCATATCATTTTATTTTTTTCTTTTATTGAAAATAGATTTTTTTTTCACGTAGTATATCCTGATTATGGTTTCTTCTCCTTCTGCTTCTCTCAGGTCCTCCCTACTCCACCCCCATTCAGATCCACCAGCTTTCTGTCTCTCATTAGAAAACAAATAGGCCTCTAAGAGCTGATAACAATAAAATAAAATAATATAAAACAAAGGCTGGCACATCGGAGCAGGACAAGACAAACCAACAGAAGGAAAAGATCCCAAGAGAAGGCACAAGAAACAGAGACCCACTCATTCACACACTCAGGAATTTTATAAAAACTAACCTGGACATCACAATACATACACAAGGAACCTTAGGGTAAAGAAAAAATATAAATAAATAAATAATAAGATAATATTTTAAAAAGTAAAAGCCCTGACAGGACACTGTGAGTTAAGAAATGTCCAAAGATGATGCTGACTTTATTTTCTGTTGGCCATCTACTGCTGGGCATGTGGCCTACGTTTCAGAGTAATTTGTGTCCCCAGTGAGATTCCCTTGGAGGAAACTAAAATTTCATTTGGAAGTGGTTATCAATTGGAATAACTTCTGGGTTAAGGATGGGGGCATGTGTCCATTTCTCCTTTCAGCTCCAGGACCCCATCTGGTGAAGACCAGGGCAGGTCCTGTGTGTACTGCTTCAGTCTATATGAGCTCGTATGTGTGTTGCTCATGTTGATGGACAAAGCCTTGTTTTCTTGGTGTCCTCCATCCCTTCTGGCTCTTACACACTTTCTGTCTTCCATTTTGTGGGGGTTTCCTGCACCTTGAGGGAAGGGACTTGATGGAGACAGTCTGTTTAAGACTGATAGTTCCAAGACATTTCATTCTCTGTAGGATGTCTCGTTATTGTCTTTGATTTTATCCCTGCTGCATGAGAAAGTTCTCTGGTGATGATCAAGTCAGGCACTGATCTTTGAGTATAGCAGAATGCTATCAGGAATCATTTTATTGCTACTTTTTTCTTTATAACAGTAGTATTTGGTTTTACCATAGGGCCCTGTGCTATCTAGGGCTTTTGATTACCCAAGCAGCATCAGTAATGGGTTCCATCTTCTGGGGTGGACATTTTGTCAAGTCAGATCCTGGTTGGATACTCCCACAATCTTTGTGCCATCACTGCACCAGCATACCATCCAAGCAGGACACCATTGTAGATCAAAGGGTTTGTGGCTGGGTTGACATTTACATTTGTCCTTTAGTAGCATGCCAGAGTACCTCCCTAAATCAAAGGGGTGACGGCTCTTTGTAGGCTTAAGCTCAACTTCTCCATTCAATGAGTTGTGTAGGTGTTACCTTCAGCAATGGGCTTTGCCATCAGTTTTTGGAGAGCAACATACAGTCTTCTCAATAGCTTGGGCTGCCTGGCCATTTCCATGAGACCCCTTTAGCCAACATCTTAATTAGATAGCTAAATCCCAAGTAGATGGAGGAAGGGAAGAGAGGGGCTAAAGAATACAGAGAGAGGCAGCTAAAATTAGGGTAAGATTTATTTGGTGACAAGTGACGTCCAGTTGGGCCTTGTCTCCCCTGTTATTTGGTTATTTCATTTAGATTGCCTTCATATATGTGTAGATTTAGGAAACTTCTACTGTTTTAGGTTTCCATACTATCCCTGAAATGATCCTAATTTTAGCAGCCTCTCCCTGTACTCTTTAGTCCCCCTCTTCCCTTCCTTTATCTATTTGATCTTCCTGTTCCACCACAGACAAGATCTGTCTGCCCCCACCTGATTCATTGCTCTGTACCTAAGTTCTGTGATTCTATGGATTGTAGCTTGGTTATCATTGACTCAACAGCTGTATTCTCACAGAAGTGAATGTATACCATATTTGTCTTTCTGGGTTTAGGTTACTTCACTTAAGATGAGTTTTTTCTAGTTCCACTTAGTCACAAATTTTATGATGTCATTTTTTCTAAAGAGCCAAGTAATAGTCCATTGTGTAAATGTACCATATTTTTAAAATCTGTTCATCTGTTGAGGGACACTTAGGTCGTTTCCAATGTCTGGCCATTATGAGTGAGCAAATTAATATAGTTGAGCATGCATCTCTGTGGGAGGATCACATACCTTTGGGTATATGCCCAAGAGTAGTATAGCTGGAACTTGGGGTAGGCTGATTTCCGTCCAGTTGTTTTTATTGATCTTAGCCATTCTGATGGGTATAAGATGAAATCTCAAAATAGTGTTAATTTGCATTTCCTGCCTGGATGACTAAGGATGTTGAAGATTTCTCAGCCATCCTTGTTTGCTCTTTAAAAAATGTTTAGTTCCATATTCCATTTATTGGGATTATTTAGTTTGTTGATAGTTTTTGAGTTCTTTACATATTTTGAATATTAAACATCTATCAGATATGGAGTTGGTTAAAAAAAAAAAACCTTTTCTTATTTTGTAGGCTGCTTCTTTGTCTGAGTGATGGTGTCCTTTGCTGTGCAGAAGCTTTTCAGTTTCATGAGGTCCTATCTATTAATTGCTGATCTTAGTGCCTGTACTAATGGTGTTCTGTTAAGAAAGTCCTTTCCTATGCCATTGAATTAAAAGCTTTCTCCCACTTTATCTTCTATCAGATTCAGTGCATCTGGTTTCACTTTGAGGCCTTTGATCCACTTGGATTTGACCTTTGTGCAGGGTGGTAAGTATGGATCTAATTTTATTCTTTTACATGCCGACATCCAGTTTGACCAGCACCATTTGTTGGAGATTCTACCTTATTCTTTTTTAAACCCAGTGTGTGTTTCTGGATTCTTTATTAAAAACCAAGGGTCTATATAATTATGTGGGTTTATGTTTGACTCTTCAAATCCACTGGTTAACATGTCTGTCTGGTTTTGTGTCAATACCATGCTGTTTTTATTACTGTAGCTCTGCAGTACAATTTGAAATTAAGGATACCTGGTGATATATCCAGCAGTTCTTTTATTTTTCAGAATTGTTTTTAGTTACCTTGTTTTTTTGTTTTTGTTCTCTCTCTCTCTCTCTCTCTCTCTCTCTCTCTCTCTCTCTCTCTCTCTGTGTGTGTGTGTGTGTGTGTGTGTGTTTTCATATGAAGAAAATTAAGTATCTCTTTTCTGAAAGACAGTATCTGATGGCCATGCATTTGTTTGGTAAATATGAGAATTTGTCTCAATGTGGCAGAAAGTCAAGTAAAGTCCATGGTGCCACCTGCCTTGGATAACAGCTGCACTTCTAGGAGGGACATAAAGGGTTTTGATCATCGACCACACTATGGGGACAAATGGACATTCTTGGCATGGTTTACAGTTGGGTCTCCAGAGCTGTTGTGTACTTTGCTGAGTTGAGAATTTAGCACTTCAAAGTGTTTCCTTCACTTGTCGACCTTGGGTATGTGCCCTCTTTGAAGTTAGGTACCAGTTGCTGTCTATAAATAAGGCATGCCCAGTGCCATCAAAGTGCTGAGCCATGCCATCAAAGGGCATGGCTCATTTACTTACAGGAATCCTGCAAGTTCAGGACCATGTTAGGGAGTGGTCTTGGTTTCATCCTTCTTACTCAGCCTGGTTTCTGCCCATTGGACTTTCAGCTTGGAGTAAAACATACATGTTGTTTCAGAGAGAAAAAAAATCAAAGCTTTCACTTGGCAGACTCTTTCATCTTTTTAACAAGGAAGAAGAAAAAGAAGGAAGAGGAGGAGGAAGAGGAGAAGAAGAAAAATATAGATAATAGATAGATAGATAGATAGATAGATAGATAGATAGATAGACAAACAGATTGATAGAGAGTTTGGCTTAGAGCCCAGTAGCCTACATCAGTTTAGATTTTGCCTGTGCAGAGGAAATGCCAGGAGTCCTACAGGGGGCAGCATTAATGGTGTCACTGATGGGGCTTCTTATCCTAAGCTTTACCATGTTACCTTATCTTGTGGACAGAGCTGAAGAATAAGGATTTCTATTTTGCCCGTATGGAAACTAGAGTTTCTGAGAGTTTTAACCAGTGTATCCTTGAATGTTTTAGTTCCAGGCACACACAGGATTGATAATGTATGAACTTGATGACAGAATTTCTTAAGGTGAAGGTAACTGGTCCAGCTGCTTCAGGTGTCATCTAGAAACAGTGTTGAAAATGTGAAGACCTAGGCACTCCTGGGACCCATCTATAGTTAAGTATTTTGTCCGAGACTACAAGATGAGGAGTTGTAGCCATGAAACCTTGCTTATGTGGTACCTGATTCCACATTAAACAAGTACTACATTAATCATTCATTGCCTCAGAGAAACCTTTATCTAACAGTCTTACTCTCTGTTGTAGGTTGGTTTTCTGAGCCCTGAGACAGAGCTCTGTGACAGATGTTGAGCACGGCATTTACTGAGGAAGTGGACTCAGGAGATACTTTGTAGAGTCTGAGCAGGAGTGGCAGGCTGACAATTAACTTCAGCCTGATCTCAAGGAGCTTCAGAGAGTGAGGGGTGCTGGACATGTTCTTCTGTGAAGAAAGAGGCCTTGCCTTCCACATTCTGCATCAGCTAGTCAAGGAACCTGAGCACTTGAGGGAAGTATATAATTTTTTTCAATTGGTTTTTTGAAACAGGGCTTCTCTATGTAGCTCTGACTGTCCTGGAACTCACTCTGTAAATCAGGCTGGCCTCGAACTCAGAGATTCACCTGCCTTGGCCTCCCAAGTGCTTGGATTAAAGGTGTGTCCCAACTCCCCAGCAGAATTATATAATCTTGCAGAAATTCTATGGCAAGATGGCTCCTACAGCTTGAGGCACCCTCTCCAGAGGGTTCAGCTATAAAGGAAGCACAAGCAATCGATAGGTACACTAGCCTAGCAATGGGGCAGAAACTGTGTGTCAACACCATATCCCATGACTTCACTCACCACTTCTGTTTTTTTTTTTTAATAACTGTCCAAATTAGGAACCATGCTCATCATTGCTCTCCCATTAAGTTGCGTTATGGTACTAGTCAAATTTTCTTTATCCGTATGTGATATTCATATAGATATTGTTCTGTCTTCTCTGAGCTCTGGCTGCTGCTAGATTCGGAGCTGCTATTAGTAGTATTAGTGTAGACGTAGCCAACCCCATTATACTTATTCTTCTTTCCTATAGGATAGCTAATGAAACTCCATTGTTTATTTTTATGTATATCCCTCCCTACCATTCTATAGCCTTTAGTTATCTCTCAGTGAATTTTAATATCATTGGATGACATAAAAAATATGGACAGCCTTCCCAACTCTACACGGTAGAACACTGTTTCTGAGATATGGCCAAAATGCTCTTCATGAGATGGATGGTCTATGCCACCAAGCTTCTAGTGCTTCTCCCAGTCACAGAGAGGTACTTACCTGTCTTAGATACCCACTGTGACGATTAACATGGATTGCCAACCTTGCCGGATCTTTGTGTGGGGAGCACAAAGCTCTGAGCATGCCTCTGGTGGGGCTTCTAAATTCAGTTCATTGAGGTGGGAAGACTTTCTCTAAAAGCTGGGTGATACCATTTTATGGACTGAGATCCTGGGCTGTGTAAAGAGAAGAAGGTGGGTTGAGGATTGGCATTCATCTCTGCTTTCTGATTGTGAGTGTAATGCGAGCTCTTGCCACTGTGCCTTTCCCCACCATGATAGATGGGACCCTCAAAGCATGAGTCCAAATAAACATGGTGGGGCTTTTCTGATGTGTAAGTGAAATGATGAAAAAGTTAGCAGAGAACTCCGTAAAGCTAGTAATTATTAACTATTGGCAGACACTTGATCAATTTGACATTGTTCATGCATATGTCTAACAGATGTCTCCTGAGTATCTACTATGTTGAGCTTCTGTGAGCCACATGGATATGGCTTTAAGCTGTTGGAGTCTTTTCAGTTCTACCCAACAAACCCTCAGAGACATATGACCCAATTTGACAGTGGCAGGAGAGCAGACACCTCTTTGAAATGCTGAGTATCTAAAGCCCAGCTTAGCAGTATAGACTTGTAATCCATCAACTCTGGAGGCCAAGGCAGGCGAATTTCAAGACCTGTCCAGACTACAGAAAGGAGTTCAAGGTCAGCTTCAGCAACTTAGTAAGATTTTGGTCCCAGAATAAAAATTCAAAAGAGGGCGTGGGATAAGCTCAGTGGCAGAGTAATTGCCCAATATGTTTGAGGCCCCAAGTTCAATTCACTGTACTCGAAAAAATGTTGAGTGTCAGACACATGTGTGTCTTTGGTTTTTAGTTACAGTGGTCAGATGTGAGATTGTTGCTGCCTTCTGCTGTTAAAATGAGAGAGTTCAAAGATCTATTCAGATTTATAAGGTGAGAAATGTGGTCCCTACATTTAAAAATAAAATTGACAAAGAATTTGTGACAAGCTTCTAAAACCCTGCCGTGCTACTTAGCTTCTCAAATAAGATACCTGAATAGTTGTTATGCTCCTAATAGTTGCCCTGTGAGTGATGTGACTTGTTATCTGATGTCTTCACTATTTTAGAGGATTTCCCTCATCTGTATCACTCATATGATATCAGGCACCATGCTGTTTTAATGGCGCAACATACTACAGAAAGGAAACAACCATTTCTTTGGTTTTGAAAATTACTTAAGACACAAAGAACTTGAGAATATTATAACATTCTGCCAATATAGCAAGCATTCTATTGGGCTACAGAAATGCGTGATTCACCATTTTAAAACCAAGTGTGAGAGACATTTCTGAAAGCTAAGTTAGGTTTCTGGACTTCCGTAGCAAGGTATAAAATGGAAAAAAAATTAATTGCTTTAGTGTTGTTGCTCCCTGCTGGTGTGGTTTATTTTAAATTCTGCTGAACATGGGGAGAAAGAAATGGCCCTGATTTAGAAACTGACATGCAGTGATATGCTGCTATCCTTAGGTCTCTGAGAGACATGCTCCAAAATCAAAGAAAGGAATGCCTTTCTGATTTAGGAAACACTGATGATTGCGACATCTGTCTAGTGTGACATAGTAGGAAACAAACTGAGAGAGCAGCTAAAGTCTACCCGGTCCGAGTGCCAAGTTATAGAAGGTGTCTTTTTTTTTCCCCCTTGGAATAAGATGAGTCTAAAATTATCATACATCTTACATTCATTTCTTCAAGTCCCTTAATGTTTATTTTTAAATTTTGAGATTTCAGGGTGTCAGTCATCTTGATTAATGTGGGACATTCTTTGCTTCAAAACCGGAGGAACCCTTATGCACTGAGAAAACTCCAAAGTCCATGCAAATTGCATGATGTTATGGTTTTATGATGACTCTGTATCAGCAGTGTGAACTGGCTTCCTGGAGTACTGCAGGGTAGTGATGTCCTCAGGATGACCAAGGTAGAAAGTATCCTATGTCCCCAGACACCAGGCTGTAAAACAGCTGGACATCTCAGTGTATTGTCTAGGTCCACAGGCTGTACAAGCTAGTTCTACCTTTGATACCCCATGGCCTTAATGGCCCTGTGATTCTCATTTAGGAAGGTGTAGATCACTCCAGTATATCTTCTGGGCGAGTAGCATTACTATTATTAAAATAAGCCACAGAGCCCAAAGGACTTAGGGTAGAAGCAATAAGGACAAGTCATCTCTGAGTAATTTTGTTTAATGAGAAAGTGCCAATAACCAGCTTTGGTGTCAGTGGGGTGGGTAAACTGAGTCAGGCAGCCAATGGGGGTCAAGGCTTATAACCATTGTGAGGGTTGGTCTGGATACAGATGGGGACTGCTGCCTGTCTCTAGTATCTAGTGATTAGAGAAATTACTAAGCAGACTTTTCTGAGTGAACAAAGCATAATTTACTGGCACTCCCTGTGGCCACTGAAAAATTCTGAACTCTTTTAACTCCTTGGGGTCAGTGAGAAAGAGAAGGAAAGAGAGAAAATTCATACACACATACTGAGTTGATGAAACAAAAGTTAGAGTGCAATAACTTTATATATACAAATACATACATACATGCACACAGGCATATATATACATGTATATATATATATATATATATATATATATATACATATGTGTATATATATATATACACATATATATGAGTGTGTGTGTGCGTGTGTGTATTCACACATAGAATGGATGAAGCAAAGCTCCAAGCAGGTTCCAAACATTTCACACACACACATGTACATATATACACATGCACACATACACATATATCTGGTGGGTGAATGGAACAAAGTTGCAACACACTCTCACACAAACTATATATATGTATGTGTATGTATATACATACATACACACAATACATATATACATACATATACATAGTAAATACTTGGAAGATGGACAGGACAAAGTTTCAACATATTCTCATAAACTTTACATAAATACATGCATACACAAAGCTGATGGGTGGAAGGAACAATGTTCCAACAACTTTATTTTTTCTCCTATGGCTTATATATGCCATCAATATCTTTCAAGCCCTATAAAGTTACAGTGTGATTTCATTCTAGTTTCTTCTAGTGAACGGCTATGAAAAACCAGTATATTTCCAAACCTTTACATGATATAACATTACGTAGTACAGGTAAAGAAAACAAGTTATTCCCAAGAACCCACATAGATTCATAACTAAACAATTTGTTATAGATTAACAAAGTATAAGCAAGCAAGCTCGTTTTCTTAGCTAGTTTTTCTTACTGGTGGGCAACAATTTATGGTTATAGAGAAAGGATTAATTATTTTATTATTTATTTTTAAATGTAACCTTATAAGACTATTATAAATGAGCCACAAATCTAAACTATTGTATATAAAAAATTAGTCATATTTACTTTAAATCCTCAGAATGCATACCTACTCATCAGCAATTCTTAATAAAACATATCCGGAATCTAAGAGCAAAAATGGATATAAGAATTCAATCATTACCAGTCCAGCCTCAGTGAGAGTCACATCAGCCAGTGCTGCCATTGCTCTTGTTCCCTGACCATAAAAGGTCCCAAGCTTAACTACTAAGAGCGTGCCTTTCTCAACTTCAAATTGTTCCCTGAGATTTTCTACATCAGTCAGTAGCAAGAACATCATAACCTAGCTTCACTAACAACTTTATTTTTCAAATGCTTTCTAAGTGTAGTGTCAGAGATGATAACCTATAATGCTAAATTCTTTCCTAGGGTGGTGACTGAATCATTAATCTGCTCCAGAAGCAATGCCTGAAAAAGATTAAGCACTGTTACCGTGAGTGCCAGTGATACTGCCAGTAATGGGCTGGAAGTCCCCTTAGAGATTTTGTACAATTCTTAGATTAAGAGGGATATGAAGGCAGCAAGCAGAGCAGAACTCCATACAGCATGAAGTTCTCAAAACACATGGTCCTTGAGGTCATGTCTCAGCCAAGGCTCACCCACCCATCATAGCTGTGCTAAGCGGTGGGCTGCATTCCATGAGTTCTAAAACCATTTATCATTCCTCCTGTATGGCCCTTGGCAGGAAAGAAAGTTAATGAAAGTCTGCTATTAATGTTTTACCCTTAGGTTAGGCCCTGGGTGAAGAGTCACATTGCCTCAAAATTTGAGCCTACGATGCCGATGTGATAGAAACCCAGAGGTGTATGATTTTCTTTATTTTGTATCTTCATGAAGAAAAGAGGGCTGAAGAAAAGCAAGGAAGACAAGCTAGGCCAATCTAAGAGAGGAAAAGGGTGACTTTTTCTCCAGGGAGGTTCTGATAGTGCAGTGTGAGGGGAGGCATCTCAAGAGTTGACCATGGAAGACAGAAGAGCTCCCTCTGAGGCTCTAATGAAATTCTTCAGTGGAAAATCATGCTGGTGTCCCACTCACTTGATAATCTGCCCTCTTTCTATCAGAAATGTGCATGTAAGTTGAAGACAATATAATAATTTTTTCTTGTAGTAAAGAAAGGGGAAAAAGCCCAAACCAAAAACGACATCAAGTATTCTTAGTTTTCAATATTTTGCTTTCATTGTTCATATCTACCTCAGAGTGGTTTTCTTCAAATATATTCCTAATATAATCCACTTTATGGATGAGTCTACTCCATACTAAGCACAGTGCAATCTATTTTGATTTATAGAAGAATAAACATAGTAACTTTCCCTAAATGGTGCACACATAGTTTTGGGAATAACTTACGTAAGTCAGATACTATTGAGAAGCTCAAGCCTGCTGGGTGATTTAGCAAGTTGCACCCAAGTTTTGATGACTGTGAACTATGTATTGCCAATATGGGAACTTAGTTATCTCTTAGAGTATATATAACCTTACAGCCCTATTTATTCTAGAAGGGATTATTTCTAGAAGGGTTAGCCACCATTTAGAAAGGGCTTCAAGGAGTGGTACAAATAAATACTCACAAGCTAGCAATTGTACGAGCTGTTGGCAGCCTTAGCCTGAAGATGCGAACAAAGGAAATATATCTGAACCTGTAGAAAAAGCAAGCACAAGACAACAACAGTACTCCATGAAGGAAATCATCTACTCTGGTGACCTTTGAACCCTAGGCTGTGCCCTATTTGTGAAACCAATAAGACATCAAGTATAGTGGACCACCACTGAGAGCCCATAGCACAGAGCACAGGATCAGGCAGAGACCACTCATGAAGCATGTAATCCTCAGAAGTTTCTGCTGGGCTCTGCTCACTGGCTGTCTTTCTGGCACTTCCTTTCAATCACTGAGTGCCAGTTGGCCACACTGTTTTGTTTTTGTTTGTTGTTGTTGTTGTTTTAAAATCCTTTTCTGAAACACATGCAGTAAGTGGGAAAAAATGTAAGCAGCCCTTTCTTTGGGTCTCTAAGTGGCTCACGTTAATTATTAAACTTGCCCTGTGGTCATTTGTGAACTTTCACTCTGGTGCACGTTTAGCCAGGACAGAAACTAGTTAGGTGAGTTACAGTCCAACATGAAGTGAGCTACCTGCATGTAGCTAGCTGCAGGCTGGCCAGTCACCAGACAAGGCGACGTCATTTAGAGCCGCACGGTTTCTCTCGTTTTGAGCACAAGGCAGACACAGCATCAGGTACTGTTTGATTCAGAAAAGACTTTCTTTTCTAATGCTGCATCTCCCGCTGACATTGCACTAAGCAAAAGGAAGTGGGAGACCATAGTAAAAACAAGAAAACTGTCTTTCAGGCTCCCAGAGGAGAGGGCACCAAGAGAAGAGGGGTGGGGAGGGGGCAGAAGAAAGAGAAGACAGGGCAGGAAGAGGATTTAACTGGATGCACAGCACACTTGTCTGTGGCTAAAACATTCTCCTTAAAAGAAATAGGGATGCTGAGTTTATCATCAGGAAGGATGAGCAGACTTGAATGAATCCCCACCCAGCAAAGTGACATTTATGGTTGATATGACTGTTTTGTTTTGGGGGTGGGGGAAGAAATAGGTATTTCTGAACTTAGAGTTTATTGGAACTCATTGTGGGGGTGTTGATTTCTGTTGTTCTAAGCATGGGACCGGGCATTAAGATGAAATATAAAATAATGTGCCCAGATTGGGCTGCATGCCGGGCAGAGCAAGCAAGCTGGATCCTGTGCCTCTGGGCTGGGTAGCAAATCCTCTGTCCTGCCATGCTTCTGTAGGAGATGCATTACTGAAAGTGAGATGTTTGTAAATTAAATTCAATTCCAAATCGACTGAAGGGTGTAGGAAATTTGGCAGTGTGAAAAGACATTTGGTAATGTCAACACTCCTTCCAAACCACAAAAGACCCCATGTTTCCCCTTAGCTGGGTGACTAAGGACAGACATGCAGACTTTTTATTTTCCTGACTTCTAGTGCAATGTTTGGCATTTATTGGATATGTAATAAACCTTCCCAGTCCAGAAATAAATGTAAGTTATTATCTCTTTTGGGGCCACACCTTTGTGATAAATTTATTTGGGTAGGCAGGGGAAGGGTGCCAGACATTCTTGTTGTGAAACTATCGAGGAGTTCTGAAATGGTTGTAACTACTACGGCATTGAGTGTTTTCTTAGAAATTGGCGTTAATACTTAATGATATGGGCTTTTTTTTTTTTTTTTTTTTTGGGGTTTTCAAACTTTCAGATATCCTCAGAGCCAGTGTTTTAGGAATATTTATCCAGTCACTTCTGACTGGTGTTAGAGAGGAACTCTCAGCCTTCAGAGGGTCAGGCTGTGTGAATTCTGTTTTTTTTTTTCAGCATGGAGAAAAAGCCGTTGATTCCAGATTTGTAAAATCAGATGTGTGGTATTTAAAAATGTATGAATGAATTGAAGTCTTTGAGTAGTAAATCAGAACGGCGACCCTTATGGAAATAGATGGCTGGTCTCTGGACCTTGTCAGTGTGCTCTCTAGAGGCAAGGCCAGCATGGCAGCAGACAGACAGTATCTGGCTCCGGCTCCCAGGATGTAAACTGGAAATCTGAGAGAGACTACTGAGGAAAGATTTACTGGAGAATGAAGCCAGTAGCTCATAAAGCCATAGAAGATTAATGGCTGAGGAAGAGGTCGACAGAGGAAAGCCTTGGTTGATTGCTAACAAGAATATAGTGTATCTATCATTAAGGGTTCAGCTCTGACCGTCATAGGAGGGGAAGTCAGGGTATGAGAAAGCAACACGGAACCCTGGCTGACTACTAGCGATCAGATAACTAGAAGCTACTTCTGTGATTCCAGTTTTGCACAATGGTGATTTAATGAATGGTTTGAACACGCATTAAACAGCTATTGAGACAAGGTGAGCTGTGTGGTGATGTTCTATAATGTTTCTCATGGAAAGACAGTAGATCTCTCTAGAGGAGATGGTACTACATTGTTTACTTATATATTTATTTAATTGTTTTAAATTTAATTACATCTCTCCTTTCCTCCTACTCTCTCCCAGACCATCCCCTCCCCTCCTCTTTAAACTCACAGCTTCTTATTCTTTAATTATTATTGTTACATATGTACATGGATAAATATGTAAATACAGTATGAGGAGCTCAGCAGTTTTTCATTGCCAGTAGCTCTTCATCTAGGAGAGGCCCCCCATGTGCTTTCCACTATCCACATTGACATGTCAACTGGTTGTCATTGACCAGGACTTGTTGAAGCAGCCATATTGTCGAGATTTCATAGGTGTAGCTTTCCTGTCATATCTACAAGATGCTACCTTATAGCAGACTTCTCGATTCTCTTGGTCTTAGAATCTTTCTGCTCCTTCTTTCTCCATGTTTTCAGAGGATTATGTGTAGGGGTTTCATTGTAGATGTGTCGCCATTTGTGGCTTTTTGTAATGGCCTCCATACCCCGTGTGTGTGTGTGTGTGTGTGTGTGTGTGTGTGAGTATTTTTCAATGAATGAGAACCACACTTGTTGAGATAGCACTATATTTAAATTATCTCTTTAATTTTCTGGTTCAATATAAACTCATTGATAGTATAAAGGCCAAACAGATTTTTTTCCACTTTATGTTTTATAAGGCACAAAAGCTACACGGCACCAACCAACCCTAAAAATGCTTCTAGTATATGAGAAGTCTCAAGGGAGCTGAGCTAACTGGACACGATGCCTGCCTGGCTGATATCTCTGCTGACTATGGAGGTACTCCTGTTAGCAAGTAAGTAGAAAGTGACCAGAGTACAGAGCAGACCACTAGGCTACCTCGAGAACTCCTATTAGTAAAGGAAATGTTACCTTGCTTTTATACTGTGGGCGTACAGAAGTCTTACTTGCTCACTTAAAATGTGAACGAAACCACCATTTTAGAAGGAAGCATTGAACTATCTGCTCTGAGATCTAAAATAATAATTGTTTTTTCCCTGATGAGTATCTGAGACAATTTATTAAATTTTTATGAATAGATATGTCAGCTTTTAATGCCCAGTAGGGGTTAATGTTGCAAGTCAAACATTTTAATAATAACTTTTTCTATAATCCCCTTTTTGGGCTAGTAGATACAATGTTTATTGGGTCTCATTGCTATATCTTCCTGTTATATCTTCCCTAAGGGACTGTGTCTTGGTGACAAATGACTGCTTTTACTACAATTACCCTTTCCCTCTGATCATGCTTCTGGTTTCTCTCTGAGTTTTGTAGTCCTCTGTATTTTTTAATGATATTGTTTGTCTTTCTTGGACAAAAGTATGTAATCATCTCTGGGGTCTGAGGACGGTGTGAACTGTCTGATGTGTTGATGTGAATGCGTTTCCATTATTCTCAGGTGTGCAGAGAGATACCTACATGTTGTTTATACATAATGCCCTAGGCTGGTCCACAGGCCATGCCTGGTTTACCCTTGAAGTTTCTTGATATGGAAACGAATAGTTTTTCTTTTTCTTCTTATTATTTTTTTATTGGACTCGTTTTGTTTGCATTTCAGATGTTATCCCCTTTCCCTCTCCCTCCCCTGCCCAGAAATCCCATATTCCATCCCCCCTCCCTCTGCTTCTATGAGGGTGCTCCCCCACCCATCCACTCCTGTCTCCCTGCCCTGGCATTTCCCTACACTGGGTCATTGAGCCTTTGTAGAACCAAGGACCTCTCCTCCTGCTGATGCTCAACAAGGCCATCCTCTGCTACATATGTGGCTGGGGCCATGGGTTACTCCATGTGTACGCTTAGATTGATGGTTCAATCCTTGGGAGCTCTGGGGGGTCTGGTTGGTTGATATTTTTGTTCTTCTTATGGGGTTCCAAACTCCTTCAGCTCCTTCAGTCCTTCCCCTGACTCCCCCATTGGGTTCCCCGTGATGAAGCAGGATTCTACAGACAGCACATAACACTATTTGCTTATTACTATATGGAGACGCTGAGTGGTTTCTGCTAGCCTGCTTGAAGTGGCTTTTCCTTGACCAAGGCATGTCTGGGGAATATCTTCAAAGATGTTACTAAACCCAATGTAGTCTAGCATTTAAAGTTCATACTCCATTTGTCTCCTAAAGGAAGTTCTACAATGCTCTCACTTTAGTCTGTTTACGATCATTGAAGGTGAAAATTATGAATGCCTTGGGTGCATTTGGGGAGTTATTCTGATTATGTGGTCAAAAGAGCTCAACACAGAAAATTAGAGGGGGAGGAGGAGGAGGAAGAAGAAGGAGGAGGAGGAGGAGAGAAAGAAGAAGGAGGAAAGGAGGAGGAGGAGAGGAAGAAGGAGGAAAAGGAAAAGGAGGAGGAGGAAGAGGAGGAGGAGGAGGAGGAGGAGGAGAAGGGAACCAGGTATATCTTAAGAAGTTTTTTATCCTCCTAGGAAGTAGGAATACATGATATAAGTAGTAACCTTTACATTTAAATGTGGCTGTCTGAATGAAGAGTATAAAAGAAAAAGAGAGGCATTGTGGATTCCAGAGAACCGAGCTTGTTTTTGAGACTATTTCTAAGGGAAGCAGAAATTCAGGACTGTCCTGATGACTGAATGGCTAAAAGGAGAGGGATCCATTTTCCTTAAAGTAGAACTCTGAAGGTATGTTCTCTGGACCTGAATAGAAGTGGACACTCTAAACCAGAAACTCTGGTAATAGGGCTGTGTGATCCATGCTTCATCTGCCCACTGGATGGCATGTACGTGCTAAAGTCTGCTTTAAAACACTGGGGTTGCTAGTAGATTGTACATAACCTCCACAGTCAGCATTTTCTCTTTTTGACAGACTCTTACTCAAGTTTCCAGTTTGAACCGACAGAAGGTAGCCTTGCAGGGGGAACCTGGATCACAGTTGTTTTTGACGGTAGGTTTGGGCTTTTCCGAATTTGAGTGTTGAATTTATTCATCTAAAATCCAAAGAATTATGAATCCTCTTGTCTAAGACCAGCTCTAAAGCAGGGCCTGAGCAGGGTAAACAGAGACCCAACTCTGTCTTTCCAGATGCTAACTGGTCAGTGTCACAGCAGAGGCCACTGTAGCATCAGCATCTTCACGGTGGGATGCTTGGGAAGACAGTGATATGACATGGACGTGAACGGCTTTGGACTACTACTTCCTCTCTTGGAGATGGCCCTTACAAATGACTCGCTGTGAGGAGCCTCTAAACCTTACCATGCCCATTTCTATCACAGCGCAAGAAAACTTGAAAGGTTGAAAAACTCTTTCCTAGGAAGTAGGCAGACGTCAAGAGAGGGAAAATTTTTATAGGCTCACAAAACTTTTGTAAAACAGTGTAATTGCTTTTGGAAACGAGCGTTAATTTTATCCTCAGGCAAACGCAATGTCTTACATTGCCCTCTTGTGGCCAATGTTTGCATTGCACTGCATTGTCTTCTCAGCCTGAGATTTCTCCTTGTGTTTAGGTTTGGATAGAAGTATTCTTTACTCCAATAATGGCTCTCAGCTGGAGATAGATCTGGTGAATGTGGCAAAACCTGCCTTGAGGATTCCCTGCGATGTCTTTCCCATTTTCATTGATTTGCCTGTGGTGACATGTCAGACAAGGTAATTTGAAATTAGAAAAAAAAAAGGTAATTTGAAATACAAAGCTTGGCAGGATGGACAGACAGGCTTTGCTTTTCTCAGTAGTTCTGGGTGATATGTTAGACAACTCTTGCAGTGACTACAATTATCAGGTGTGACTGTAAAACCATTCTCTGTAACATGCTTTTATGCTTAAAAAAAAATTCGTTCCCTGTAATCTCTTTCAGAGGAGAAAACAGAAACAAAGATCTGGCAGAAAGGACAAATGAAAGAAAATGAAAATTAGCAGTGTCACAAGCAAAAGCCCCCACCCACCAATGGCCCTTTCTTCTGTAGAACTCTAAATTTCTGTTTTACTTCTTAATTTTAGTTTTGGGGTCATAATATAATCACATCATTTTTCTGGTCTCTTTCCTCCTTCTGAACCCTCTCACATACCTTTCTTTGCTCTCTTTCAAATTTATGGCCTTCTTTTCCCATTAATTATTGTTATTTGCACACACACACACACACACACACACACACACACACGCACACGCACACATACACACACCTAAATATAATCTGCTCGGACTGTATAATGTTACTCGTATGCAGGTTTTTAGGGCTGACCGTTTGTCACTAGACAACGAGATGCTGTGCTCTTTCCTGGAAGACTACCTCTCTCTCCCACTCTTAGCATTCTTCAGGTGCCTGTAGTTCTTTGTGTAGGGTTGATTTGTCCTGGGCCTTTATCTATTCGCTTTGACATGCTTATTGTCTGTTCAGCTCACCTTTGGGTAGTCATGTTGGTGAGACTTTATGGGTGCAGCTTCTGACATTACTAGTAGACACAATCCAATAGCAGACTCTGACAATCTTTCTTTTAAAAATTTTTTTAGTGGTTTTATTTATTTATTTATTTATTTATTTATTTATTTAACATTTCCAAGGCTATCCCTCTTCCCAGTTTCCTCTCTACAACCCCCCTCCACTCCCCCTGACTCCATGAGGGTGCTCCCCCACCCACCCACTCCCACCTCAGCGCCCTAGCATCCCCCCTCATTGAGTTTCCACAGGACCAATGGGGCTCCCCTCCCAGGGATGCCCAACAATGCCATCTTCTGCTATACATGCAGCTCCTTCAGTTCTTTCTCTAACTCTTCCAATGGGGTTCCTGTACTCAGTCTGATAAAGAACTCGGCATGAGCAATCAATAAATAGGAAGCATCATCCTTTACCTTGTCACAGGGGGAACCATGCATACATTTTCGCCTTTCCGTTTTATATTCGTGGTGCTGTGCAGTCAAGAACTAATCCTGACCGAAAGGAAAATGGCTGTATATAGGAGATGGGGTCAGGGAATAGAGTCAAATCAATCAAGAGAAAGGAGGGAAAGGGATCTATTCATACATAAATGATTAATTATTAACTCCTCTGTGACTTAAGAAAAGGACTGTATTTAATTTTTGCCATCTACTCTTTTTACGTGTCATTTTTTCCTTCTGTCCTAGAACTTTCAGATGTGCTAGTAAGTTACTAACATGAGATCTCTCCAATATTTAAGTGTAAGCTCTTAGTGCTCTATGCACTTGCCTCTTAGCATGCCCTTTTGTTGTGTCCCAAAGGTTTAGGTATGTTGTGTTTTAGCTCCTGGTCAATTCTAAAAAGTTTTAAATTTCCTTCTTGGTTTCTAGCTTGGCCCATTCTCAATCAGTAGTGAGTTATTTGGTTTCTGTAGGATTGTATACACTCTGCTCTTTCTGTTGTTGTGGATATCCAGCTTTAATTCACGGTGGTCATGCGGGAATGCAGGGTGTAATTTGAATTTTCTTATAACTGTTGAGTCATGCTTTGTGTGCAAGTATGTAGTCAGCATTGGAGAAAAGATCCATGAGCTGCTGAGAAGAAAGTATATTCTTCTGTGTTTGGGCGAAATGTTCTGTAAATAGGTGCTAGGTCCGTTTGTTTTATGTTATTTAACTCTAGCGTTTCTTTGTTAATGTTTTGTCTAGATGACCTGCTATGGGTCAGAGTCTGGTCTCTCTGTTGGATAAGTCAGGATGTCTATTGGCGAGAGTGGGGTATTGAAGTCTCTCACTAGCACTGTCATTTTAGCTGTCATAGAATTTCTTTTATGATCCTGAGTGCCACTGTGTTCGGTGCATAACTATTTAGAGTTACAATATCCTCTTGGTGAATTTTCCCTTTGACAGGTGTGTACTGTTCTTTCCCCTCTCTTCTAACTAGCTTTGATTTGAAGCCTACTCTGTCAAATATTACTGTGACCACACCTGTTTGCTTCTTGGGTCTATTTGCTTCTTCTATCTTTTTACTCTGAGGTGATGTCTATCTTCGACAGTAAGGTACATTTCTTGGATGCAGCAGAAAAGTGGATTCTGTCTTCTAATCCAGTACATTAGTCTGTGTCTTTTTATTGGGGACTTGAGACCATAAGTGTGGAGAGTTACCAATGAGCAGCATTTATTGATTCTTGAAATTGTTTGTTTATATTCTAAGTTTCTTCCCATCATTTGAAATACTATTCTGGTATTACTTATTCCATGTGTTTTCTTGAGTGGAGTTGACATCTTCAGACTGAAAGTTTCCTTCTAGTCACTTTGCAGGGCTGGACTGAAAATTTCATTTTATTGTTGAGTGGTTTTCTTCCTCTGTCTATTGTGATTGGTAGTTTTGCTGTTGGTAGTTATAGTAGTCTGTAGTGTCATCTGTCATCTCTAAGAGTTTTTTGAATATATGTCTAGGCCCTCTGGCTTTCAGAGTCTCCGTTGGGAAGTTAGGTGTTATTCTAATGGTTCTGCTTTTATATGCAACTAGGTTTCCTTTCCAGTTTTGTTTCAGTTTGGGTTTTCCTTAGTAATTCTATTTCTACTTTCACATCTTGAACTGTTGTCATTACTCCCTTCCACAGCTTCTTTAAGTTTTCATAGACTCCATTAAGAGATTTGTTTATATCCTCCTAAAGTCCTTGAATGTATTCATATTTGCTTTTTTACAGTGCTTGTCCTATGCTCTTCAAGTTCTAGGCGTCTATAATACTGAGAATTAGGACATTTTAAAGTAAGTTTAAAGGACTTACAAAAAGGAGAAGACAAAGATGAAGATGTGAAGAAGATGATGAAGATGATGAAGAAGGAGAGGTGGTAGTACTGGTAGCAGCAGTACAATCTCTCTTGGGGAGGACTCAGCTTTAAAGTGGAGTTATAGTGAGAAGGAGATTTAGGTGGTGAATTGTGAACTCTAGAGATGTTTACTCAGCTCCACGTTACAAACACAGGCAGGAAGTGTGAAGTGGTCAAGGGGGAACTCCTGGTTTTTTATTCATGAAGATGTCCACTTTCTGTCCCCAGGTCTCTTCCATCAGAAGCACATGCAGGTCTGTACTCTCTGGAGATACGCTCTGGGAAACAAGTGCTAGGCAGCCCATGTTTGGGATCACTAGACAGCTGTACTTTCAAGGTGGGTTCTCAGGATAGAGGAATGTGTGTTTAACTGGTCAGATAGTATGCTGTGTCACAAATAGCAAGTTATGAGTCAACCTATGTCTTCTTTAATAAGGATGAAGAATTATGGAGAGAATGCTGGGGCTCCTCTTTCTATGGGTTTACCTATGAAAGATAAACTCGGAGTCCTTGTATATTAGGCTTAGCAGAGTGTCTTATGTATATTGTGGAGTACAATACTCCCAAAGCCATCTAGTCTGCTTACCATATAACCCAGGCAATAAGTGGCTGAGTCGGGATCTGAACCTTCATCTGACTGTGAAACCTCAGGGAAGCTGAAGCTCACAGAGGAGCCACAGACATCACTTTTGTGGACAAGTGTTGTGTTTTCAGCAGACTCTGATTGTTTGGATACTGAAGGGGCACAAGGATCCCAGGTCCTTTGGAGGTCGGTGGGGCAATCCCTGCCACCTGCTTTATGGCACCTGTCTTAGTCAGGGTTTGTATTCCTGCACAAACATCATGACCAAGAAGCAAGTTGGGGAGGAAAGGGTTTATTCAGCTTACACTTCCACATTGCTGTTCATCACCAAAGAACGTCAGGACTGGAACTCAAGCAGATCTGGAAGCAGGAGCTGATGCAGAGGCCATGAAAGGATATTACTTACTGGCTTGTTTCCCCTGGCTTGCTCAGTTTGCTTTCTTATAGAACCCAGGACTACCAGCCCAGGGATGGCATCACCCAAAATGGGCCCTCCCATCGTTGATCACTAATTGAGAAAAATGCCTTCAAGCTGAATCTCATCAAGGCATTTCCTCAGCTGAAGCTCCTTTCTCTGTGATAACTCCAGCTTGTGTTTGCTGCCCTTTCTGACACTTGTCTGGAAGCATGTTTGTTGCTGAAATTCTCTTTTGAGGTCAGATAGATCAAGAAGGAGAGATGGCAAGACTGAGAATAGTTTCCTTTAGGGTAATATCTGATCTTATTTAATTTAGACTCTTAACACTTAGACTGGACTTACTTTTATGTTTGGTTCAGCCTCAGATTCATTTAGCTTTATGGTAAAATGATCTGTAAAAGAGAAATCCCTTCTACCAGGCTCTCATGAAATGTGGTGCTCCAGGAGTGATCCTAATGGAAAAGACTTCTGAGAGCTACAGAGAATAGAACTGAGTCATTAACTAAGACTGTTTTTAGAGTTAAGACACCACTATCCTAAACTCAACTTGAATACCATTATATAGGCACTGACTTTTTGAAACTGGTGGTTTGTTGCCCGATCACAAGTAATATTTTGATCCTCAGTCCAAGAGAATATTATTGCCTGAAATTTTGTCTCTGTATGTAGATAGCAAAAGAAAGCAACAAATTCTTTCTTGTTAAGAGCCATATGACAGCTCTGCCCTGGTTCAGGGACCATCACAGAGCATCTGTGCACCCCTGAATCACCAAGCTCCCTTCACCCCAGGGAGTAAGTTTCCTACTTATTATAAAGATCAGTAAGGACAGAGGTTGGGGGGGTCCACTTTCTGCAATTGCACATTAAAGGAAACAAGTCCGTGAATGGCTCCACTAACTTGGTGAGTTGATGAACTATCACCAGGGGATGCAGTTAATGAGAGGCATTCGAGTGAAGGAAAATACAGCATGCCTTTCTGCTCTGCAACTGGGACTAAGGGAACCATGGGTATTAAAAATTAATTCCATCTTGCCGGCCCACTCCAAAGAGCCTGCTGTGGGCACTGACAAGTCTGAAGAACTCACAGAAGGTTTATCAAGCAGCTGGTGGCTATGACTTTATCATTCTAATCCGATGTTTTATGCCACCCTCTCTGGCCCACCTACCTTCCCATCTTGCTAGTGCTAACCCCACGGGGGTCAAGGACCAGCATGTAGGAACCCTGCTTTGGAAGCTCATTAATTTCTCACTATTCTGTCTCCAGCCTGGTGGGTGACCAGAGGCCTGCTTCTCTTAGAAAAAGTACCATTTTATGTTATATGAATACAGAAAGATTCACAAGTGAAGACTTTAACCCTGAGTATACCCCAGCACTCTGAGGAGTATGTGTCAGGGAGAAGCGATAAATAAATCTATATATCTCCACTAGCTTCTTAAAGAGTGGCAGATGGCACAATAGAGCTTATATTTCAAGTTGGAAACCTAGAGGTATGCTACATTACATGCTTTGAAGTCGATTGCTCCATCTGCCTCAGTTTTTAATGAGTGCGAGAGAGGGCAATAACCACGTCTCTAAGATTCCAATGGAAGTCACTTTTGTCAGAAGGGCCTCCCCGTGGGAGATGAAAAGCAGATTACAGTCATTGGATTGGAGGCCAGAGCTGGGACTGAATTGTTCGGCATCATGTGTGGAACTGCATTAATCTTTATCTTCTGTGGAGATCACAGCCAGCTCTTAATCTATGAAGCCACAGTAGTTATATCTGGACCCCCCATACTCCAACTGTGCATATTTTTCTGTGAACTAGTTTCTAACTCTTTCCTGGAGAGAATGAGGAAAATGGGCTTGACAACAGACCGTACTGCTGTGTGCATCAATACTTAAACTCCACACCCAACAGGCCACTATCAGCTTGGCTAAAAAGCCTGTTTATTCTCAATGCCTGATTAGGGCTGTTGATTAACCATGGTTATTTTCTGGTAATAGTCTCCTTGGGAATTTGGACTCCTGGGGAGCTGGATGTAGCTCAAACAAAACAGTTTGCTGCGGTTTGTTTTGTAAAAGGGAAGCAGCATAGTAGATTGTTGAGAAATGGAGCCGTCTAGGCACCTAGTGAGACCAGAAGTGACTAAGTCTTTTAGATGAGACATTAACTCATGGGTCAAACCTTGGCCTAGTCAGTCCAGCCCGGTTTTTATGTATCTCCATTTTCTCATGTAGCCTGATATGATGTCCCAGTGGAGACATTGACTCTTACCTTTACAGATGCCTGTATTGAGATGGGCTTTCTGAATCATCTCGCTCTCCCTTCCCTTCTCATCAGTATACCGGTTGTCTTAGTTAGGGTTTTAATGCTGTGAACAGACACCATGACCAAGGCAAACTCTTATAAGGACAACATTTAGTTGGGGCTGGCTTACAGGTTCAGAGGTTCAGTCCATTATCATCAAGGTGGGAACATGGCGGCATCCAGGCAGGCATGGTGCAGGAGGAGTTGAGAGTTCTACATCTTCATCTGAAGGCTACTAACAGAATACTGGCATCCAGGCAGCTAGGAAGAGAGTCTTAAAGCCCACACCCACAGTGAAACACCTACTCCAACAAGGTCACACCTACTCCAACAGGGCCACACCTCCTAATAGTGCCACCCCCTGGGCCAAGCATGACACCAATCAATCAAGAATGGGCTATTAGCTGGACAGTGGTGGTGCACGCCTTTGATCCCAGCACTTGGGAGGCAGAGGCAGGCAGATTTCTGAGTTCGAGGCCAGCCTGGTCTACTGAGTGAGCTTCAGGACAGCCAGGCTTACACAGAGAAACCCTGTTTCAAAAAAAAAAAAAAACAAAAAACAAAACAAAACAAAACAAAACAAAAGGACTATTAGATGTATAGACAGGAATCCAAATGTCTCTGACATTTCAGGCTAGGCAGAGGAAAGCATGTGCACTGGCAGTAGGCACTGTTTCTTCTTTGTGAAGCCTGAAGCTAACATGTATTGTGCTTTAAGAAGGGCTATAGTGCTGTCTTCCAAGAGGCCCAACAAGCAGCTGACTGAGACAGCCACAAATACTTAACACCCAATCAATGGACAGAAGTCAGGGACCTCTGTGGTTGAATTAGAGAAAGGCCAGAAGAAGGTAAAGAGGAAGGCTACCTTGTGGGAGGACCAGCAGTTTTGACTAACCTGGATCCCAAGATCTCTCAGACACTGAGCCACCAAACAGGCAGCATACATGAGCTGGTCTAAGGTCCCAGACACATACACAAGAGAGGACTGCCTGGTCTTGCCTCAGTGAGAGAAGACATACCTAATCTTTGAGAGACTTGAGACCCCAGGGTATGGGAGACCTGATGGTGTGGTGTGGTGTGAAGGGGGAATGGGGGACATCCTTTTGGAGATAGGGGGAGAAGGAATGGGACGAGGAACTGTCAGAGGGCATACTAGGAGGGAGATAACGATTGGACTGTAAAAAAAAATTAGAGATAATTAAAAAAAAAAAAAGAAAGGCCATAGTAAGTTGTTTTCTGGTTCCATGAGTAGGCTTCAGCATGTTCCCACTTCTCCCATCAATGGTATTCACTGTGTGTGTGTGTGTGTGTGTGTGTGTGTGTGTGTGTGTGTGTGTGTGTACATGCACATGCTCACAAATGGCCTTGGTGAACATGTGGAGGTCAAAGGAGAACCTTGGGTTTCTCTCTTGTTTGAATCAGGGTCTCTTTGTTGTTTGTTCAAGAACTTTCAGAAATTCTCATGTCCACACCTCCCATCTCACCGTAGGAACACTGGGATGACAACAGATGCATTTGACTTTATGTGGGTTGTGGGGATTCAAACTCTGGTCCTCATCCTTGCGTGGCAAGTTCTTTATTTACTAAGCCATGGTCATAGCCATGACCTCCTTCTTGAAGAGCAATATTCTTTCCCATTTTTTTTGGAATGCTTTCCCACAAAGGAGGCACCTTCTGTTTTTCTTTCAGCTGTACTCATGTATATCCAACTTCTTATTTTATATAGCTGCTAGCTGACAATAATTTAAACTATACTCCTTCCAGCTTAAAAATATTAATTCATTTCTAGGTAAATGTGAATAAGATTCACATTAAATTTTAACAATGGAATCAAAAACTGAGGTTCTAGATGGTGCCTTGTCTACTTTGGTTTTGGTAAAATACGTCCCTGGGAGTGGCAGGTAGGTAAGTAGGAACAGCCTTGCAGGATTTGAACAGTATATTACAGAGTAGTGAGTTGTGTGGCCTCTAACAGGTCTCTTGTAGAGGAACACAATAATGCCTGTCCCTCCTGTTTTATGGAAACAGCATGAGGAAAAGACGTAGGTGTCCAGTCTTTAGGGACACACATCCTGCTTCTCACTAATGCTTTACGGGAAATAGTTATGGCTCTTGTGGTCACTTTTAGTCTAATGAAATGCTAACGTGTGATAATATTTTCTAAACAGTTTTCCAAGGAGCAGACACCTATTTTATATCAAGTTAACCCAGCAAGTGGAGTCCCAGGTAAGAAATCTTCTATTAAATATGAGTAATTGTGGATCTCTTTATCAAACCCATTGCAGACACTTCTACTGGGGTGTGCTTTCTATAAGCAGTCTGATTTAACTTCCTATCTCATGTTGTTTTGAAAATAAGTTTCAGCTTCTAGTTTCTTTTTAAATTGGTTTGTTTTCCCCTTTAGACACCTTTGTTCTATGGCTTTACTGATAACAACAACAACAACAACAACAAAATTACAACATTGTAGTGTGGAGTTTCTACTACCTGAGTGCTACCAGCTACTGCCCTGGTTTCCTTGGATCCATGGATAAAACACCCCCCCCACACACACACACCTCAGTTTTAACTCAGCAGCTGGCCTTGTCTAAGCCTCCCAGGGCTAGTGTGCCTTTTCCTTTACTCCTTGCTCAACACTATAAATCTGCCCTTAGCTTAGTTGTCTAGTATCTTCTCCTTGCTCAACACCCTGCATCCGCCCTTAGCTTAGTTGTGTTTCTAATCTACCTGGGGAAGCATCCAATGGCCACTCTACCCAAGATCTCAACATGGGTGGCGACTCTCTCTCCCTTTGAACCGCAGCAGATTCCGTTTCCTCCTTCTGTGTCTCCTTGCCTGCCTGCTAGAACCTGAAAGCCCCGCCTCTTCCTTCCAGCCATTAGCCGCTGGCACCTTTTTGATCGATCAAGAACCAACTGGAGAACAGGACCTTCAGCATTCATGCCGCAGATTGCCGATCAGAGCATCAACGCCCCCTACAGAATATGATTTTTAAAAAAGTCCAACAAAACCCAAAGGAGTTGATACAGGAGACTGGTGGAGATAGAAATCACCACCACTTGGTTTATTATCACCTATCTTAGCCCACTCATACCAGGAAGTACTTATTGAGCCCCTACTGTGTGTCTACTTATATTCTTAACTCTTCATATGTGTTATCTGAGGATCACAAAAAGGTGAAGCTACAGGAGCTATTCTTACCATTTTCATTCTGAGGAGAAAAAAAAAAATAACCCAAAGTATTGGGGATCAAAGTATTTGTTTAAATCAGTGGTTCTCAACTTTCCTAATGCCCCAACCCTTTAATACAAGTTCCTCATGTTGTGGTGGCCCCAACCATAAAATCATACCATTGCTATGATTATATTATATAACTATAATTTTGCTACTGTTACGAATTGTAATGTAACTATAAGGTATACAGGGTATCTGATGTGAATCTCCCAAAGGAGTCGCTACCCACAGGCTGAGAAGCACTGCTGTAAAGTCATATCAATAGAAAGCAGCGTGGCTGAGATCTGAACTTAGATAAACCTGCATATGTAACTATTTTGCAGTGTGTAAACTGGTACTGGATACAATGTGAAATGCTATTAGCCCTGATGCTTATTGAGGGGATTTGTTCATGAGTTAAAGAATACATGGACATGTGTACTTGGTCTTAGTCAAAAGGCTCAGAAAGGATGAAACACCGGCACATTAGAGCCTGGAGGGTGGAAGAGGAGGTGGTTGGGTAAGGTTAGGGGATTTACATAGAAAAGGAGGATGCGCTGAGGAATAGGTCCAGTAGCTTTGTCAGCCTTCTTTAGGACAAAATAATAAACACAGCTTTTAAAAGATGTATTTTTCTATCTTCTTATTAGAAAATTCCTCTATTTGTGTGTATATGTATACATATATATACATATATATGTATATATACATATATACATTTATACACACACATATATCAGATATTTCATTTGTTCTATATTTCTTATATGGTAGACATATATGAACATAGTTGCTAAATTAAAAAAAATTATTACATTTACCTCTTTACTTATTAGTTTGTGTATGATGTGTACATGTGCCACATAGCTTGTGTTTAGTGATCAGGGAACAACTTTCAGGAGTTGGTTCAGGGATGAAACTCAGGTCATCATGCTCAATGGAGAGCACTTTTTTTGTTTTTTTACTCACTGAATCTTTGCCAGACCAAGGTGCTAGGTTTTTAGGTATGATTCTGTCAGAATGCATAACCTGATTTAATTGTTTTGATGTGATTGACTGGTTAATGTAATCAGAATGAATATCTATGTTACAGACAGTGTTGGTATGTTAAGTATGTATGTGTGTGTGTGTGTGCAGACAGAATGTATTTCATGTGCATATGTGTATTTCAATTATCTTCTAAAGAACAAGAATTTGTCACTGTCTTATTGACATGAGGCTTTCACAAATACAACCCATTTCATTAGTTTGAGTAACTGAGACACGATTATGTTTTATGAAAAAGAATAGACACTGTGGAAATTACAAGCAGACATCTGGGTTTCTGCTGTTGTGTACAGGTTAGGTGGCAGACAACTTACTGAGATGAAGGATGGATAAGGAGCTGTGGGAGATGTGAATGGGATGTCAGATGCTCTCCAGGTCTGTCAAACTGGTTTGTCTCGATGAGGTGGAGTTCCGCACTATCTCTTCTACCTTGAGGGTCGGGGTGGGGGAGGTGATGAGATTGGTGGCTGGTCCTGTCGGATTGGTCCCTCGAGGCACAATGCACACGACTGCATCTCCAAGATCACTTTCTGGACAATTACTCTCATTTCATTTGGGAAGCTTGCCCAGAGTAGCAGCTAGGGACCTGCGGGAGGAGGTGGCTACAGAAGAGATGGTGTGTTATTTTATGGGTAGTTGGATTTCTGTATGTACTTAACAGCCCTTCACTGTGACGCAGAATCCCCTGGCACTGTGTTCTACTTTGTCCATTTGTCAGCCTCTGGTCGGCTTCTTTGTTTAGAAACAAACACCCAAAGAGCCCACCGGACTTTTTCATTTCTGTAATCAAGTGGCACATAATAAAGCTTGAGTCTCTACGGCTGGGAAGCCAGTAGTGTGGCTTTGTCAACAGCAGATATATATATATATATATATATATATATATATATATATATATATATCCAGCCTTCTGAAAACGATCTTTATCTCAGTCCTTAAGATGGTACAGTGTCTCTCTCCATCCATCAGAAAGGGTCAGTGCTAGGCATGCAGTGACTGCAGATGAAAGTCTCCTCTTACTAATGACACACAGAACAGCATGCAAAAAACATATTGATGATGATGATGATGATGATGATGATGATGATGATTGATGAGCTGCTTTAACTGCTCATGGAGAAACTCAAAAGTTTTCTGGATGCAGTGACGACAGGTACCCTGGAGGCATCCTTTTTTAAGTTTTGAGGTTTTACTAGATTAACAAATAGCTCTCTCATCTGTAAAGCTAGTTGATACTATTACTGCCTGAACATTGTGAGTAACTGGGGTTATAGGTATATGACACTGTCTGTGGCTTGCCCTGTCTTTGCTCGGTGAACAATGTATGTCAAATATCCAGACTTTAGCCCCAACTCTCTTGCTTGATTTTAGTTCCTGTCCAATTGGCTCATGAGGGACTTTTATTTTTTGTACTTAAGAGTTACAGAAACTACTTAGGATCCCAGAAGACTAATCAGAATGTGTGACATGGCCTCTCTATATGGCTTTTTATTTTTCTCATTTTTATTAGTTCTTTGAGACTCTCATACATTATATTTTGGTCACATTTACCCTCTATTCCCACTCTTTCCAGATCCACTTCCTCCTTCCTTACCTATCCAATTTTGTGTTCTCTTTTTATTTCCCTAACACACACACACACACACACACACACACACACACACACACACGCACACCAAATCCAATTTGTGATGCCCATATACCCTTAGTTGTGTGGCTTTCCATTGGAGTATGATTGATTTACTGGGAGCCACGCTCTTAAAAAAAAATTGACTCCCCTGTCCCAGCAGCTGTCAATTGCCAATAGCTCTGTATCTAGGGGTAGAGTTTCATGCTAACCTCCCTTACTCCATGCTGGCACTTGTCTGCTTTGAGCTTGCACAGGATTTGTGCGTGGGGCCTCCACAAGCACTGTGAGCTTGTTTGTGCAGCTGCCCTGGTGTGTCTGGAAAATGGTGTTTCCTACTTGTCATCCCTGTCTCTCACTCTTACACGATGACTCTTGAGTTGGGGGGTGTGTGACATGGATATCCCCCCAAAGAGCTAAGCACTCCATAACTCTTACCCTTTGCAAGTTGTCCAGTTGTGAATCTCTGTGCTAATCCCCATCTACTATCAAAGGAAGTTTTTCTGATGAGTGTTGAGATATGACACATAAAACACACAGGCATCATAATAGATATAGGATGCCACATGGTGGTTAATGTGTGCACACACTGTATAACATTCATATTGAAAGATGTATATGTCTCCTTGAACATATCCTTTGTTTTTTTTTTGAAGATACTCAGAATCCTTTCTTCTTGATTTTAAAGCATGGTACATTGACATCTGAAGTTAGCTAACTGTGAAATAGAATGCCAGGGCTTATTTTCCTGATCTAACTAGAACTTAGTTGTCATTGATCAACCTGGTCTTAGTCCTCTCTGTCACTGATTCTTTCCAGCCTACAGCAGGTCCTATTGTATTCTTGAGTTGTGTGCAATCAATGGTTTTAGATATTATATTATCTTAGCTTTTCTAGTGTACAACCCTGGTCACTGGTTTCTAGCACTCATTTTACATTAATATCATTTATTAAACATGTTAGCTTTATATACCTGTGCCTTGTTGGGTATATGTAACAAGTCAAACACAAACAGAATTTATGCTATACGTTCGGAGTTTGAGCTGAGCACATTACATTTTGAACTCGTCTTAAAACAGGAGGAGTAGTGCATGTGTATGGTTGGATCCTCACTGACCGACTGGAAACCTTTGATCCCGATGTGAGCTACATGGAGAGGTAAGCATGTTTGTTCCTGTGGTACCTATGTGCTAGATGGCATCCTGGGGCCAGCTTCCTCTGTAGTAGCAAATTATAAGCATTTGACACAGAACTGCTATTTTTCTCTATGCAGTTTATGGTCCCTGGTGCACCAGATTTTAGCTTTTACTTTGTGAATGTGATTGCAACTGGCAGATTACACTCCTTCCTTCCTTCCTTCCTTCCTTCCTTCCTTCCTTCCTTCCTTCCTTCCTTCCTTCCTTCCCTGCTTTCTCTGACAAGTAGAGACTGGGCCCTGTGTGAACTGCACTGTAACTACATCCATGGGCTTTTCCTTTTTGGTTCTTACCCTTTCCTCTCTCCACCCTGAGGGCAAATTCTTTCTGAAGTGATGCATAAACACAAAAATCCACTAACCTCTCTTTTTAGTTAGTTATTTCCCACCTGCTCATTCATAAATTCTATTGGTGGGATGAGAGGGAACTGTGGGCTCAGCCACCAAACAGGGAAGGATACATGAGCTCAGGAATTGAAAGCTGTGCAGCTTGTAATGTTTTCTGGCATGATTAGATGTGAACATGGTACATTGGAAGTATAAAATGTTACTATGAAATCATCCATGCTGGGGAGAGGAAGACCAGAGTTCAAGGGAAGCCATAGCACCTGCTGTCTTCCAACAAATTCAGTAACTATAGTGAGGATTTTTTAAGGCAGAAGAAGCATTATCTCACTATCTAACCAACTGTATAGTGTCTATATACAGTGTTTAAATTTTCTTCACCCTGTAGCAAATGTCTTAGGGACATTTTCTATAGCTTCTCCATCTTTTTAATTCTTCTCTCTATTTCTACCATTAGAAATTATCAACTTCTTTTTCTTCTTAAATTAAAAATAGACTTCTACTGGAGGTTGAAAGTCCAAGTATGTCATTAACCAGTGTGTCATCATCACTATACAGACCTATCTCAACCTTAGCCTGGGATCCAACTTTTAAAAGGAGCAGTGAAGGTGCAAACTCTACAATAACTGTGCAGACCAAGCATGGCCAATATGGGGAAGGGTTTATAAAAGCTCCATGTGCGTGGAGAAGCATGGGCCATGAAGGTGACTCTATTCTCTGGGAGAAAAGTTATGGTCTTCACTGACCTCTGCAATGGTACCGTATAGGGCCAGAGGAGAAAGTTCATAACACTCTGACTTTTGGCAGCCATGTTTACTGGGAACCCACACTATTACTTCTTGTCTTTTTTTCTGTGTTTTTTTTTTTTTTTTTTTTTTTTGCCCTCCAATCTAGCCCATTGATCCTGGAAGCTGGAGCAGACAAATGGCTTACTCCTTGTTCTCTTATAAACAGGCATACAGGAAGCAGGTGAGTATTTCTGTTGTTGTTGTTGCTGTTATTGTTTTCTTGTGAATGTTTGTGCTTTCAGTTTCTTCCACATGACAACCACATATACATACATTCATCATTTCAAAAACAGAAATCACAGCTAGCAGTTTTCTCTCTTTAGGCTTATTGGAAAAGATGAAAGGTTTGGTTATCAGTGGAAGATAAAAAGTAAAGGAGGATCTGAAACCTTTTGAGAAAATAAGTAGGCACTACTTAACTAAAGGTGAACACTACAGCACGGCTTGCTCAATGGGCTACATTAAAGTTAGTCAGTAAGAGTGATATGTGTGGTTATTAGTCTTTCTTTGTAGATGAGACAAGGTTTCTCAGAGAGCAAGCAGGAGACTTGGGCCTGTAATTCTGTATGATCAAAAAATCTTCAGAACCCATGAAGTAACCACTGTAACAATAATGACCAGGAAAGCAAACAATGCTTGAAACATTTTTTCTTTCTCTTTTTAATGTGTTTCTGGTGTTTATGTTTGCCTGTGCATGCTTATAGGTGGGCATGCATGTGTGAGGTTTTACATGTACATGCAGATATACTCAAATTTGTTGTGTTGGAATCATACTAAATCTCTTTCCAACCCTAGTCAAAGAGACAGGCCCTCTTAATCAAGAACTAGCTATGAGTAGTCTTGCCCACACAGAGTCCCACCCTGAAATGTTTTGAAATGAGTGTATACATGCTCTAGGCCATATTGTCAAAATTTGGCTGGATTCTTAATTCACTTTCAACTAGGTGAATTAACTTTGCTTTGAGGCTAAACAAGAATTGTGTGCTATGGCCTGGCTTCTTGGGATGAGTTTTTAGTGGAGCCAAACTCTGTGCTGTAGTTTCTTTCTAGTGTCTTCCTGTAGTTCACCTGAGATTGTCTGTTTTAGGTCATGTCTCTTGATACATTTTATTATACTTGTCATAAAATATAGTTTTGGGAAGAGAAAACTAGATAGAAACTAAGAGTAAGTTAAATTTTGTTTGCCACACCGCATATTTGCCATGGGGCTTGTGTATCGACAACTTCAGTTAGTGTTATTCTGAGGATAACCTTACTATAGATACCCTCAGTATGTGTCAGTTTCCTCTGGCTAATTTGACTTTTATACGTTACTTTCTTCAAAGAGCTGGGAATTGTAAGCAGTTGTTTGGTTATTCTTACTTTGGTATCTTTTTCCCACAGTTTTCCCATCCAGGAGGAACATGGCCTTGGGACTGTGCAGTGTCGTGTGGAAGGCGATTATATTGGTCTGTTTTAGGACTGTCATTTAAAAGAAAATAATTTATTTCATAGTATCCAGAAAGGAAGACAAAACCACATTTATTATATGGTTTCATGTGAATAATAATAACTGTTACCAAAATAACTTCTAAAAACACAGCACAACCTGAGTATTAGAAAATCTTGATTCACTGAAAAAAGCTTGAAAGTGCTGGAAGAAGTGAATTAGGCTTTAAGCAGAAGCAAGAGGGTAGCAATCTTGATTATTGCTAGTATGTATAACAGCTTTAATTCCATTAATTGCTAGCACCACTGCTTCTGCAATAGCATTGACACAAGGAGTTAAGACAACTATTTTTGTTAACCATCTAGAAAAAAATGATACTAATATATTGAGTATACAAAAAGATTTATAGGTTTCTGGAACAACGGATGATGCTCTATAACCCATTCAAATTATCTGAAGGAGGTTCAGGGTTCAAGAGTTAGGAGCCATCCCAAGTGTCATGAAAAATATCATTGGAGTAGTGTTACTTTTGAAATTCACAATGATTGTCATTATAATTAGAAAAAAATTTAATGACACCTGTAGGATATTTGGCATAATTCTAACACCTCTCTGGGTGTGTTAACTTTGCATAGTGAGATTATGAATTTAAAGAATGCTGCTCTGTTGAGCTTTGATGCTGCATATAATGCTGATAAAATTATCCATGGCCTGAGATCAGTATTTCCATTTTGGTCAAACCTCAGGAATGGCATATATAGCTAGATCAAGCTAGCCCTTCTTGACCTGGGAATACTTTTATTCCTGTCCATTGTGGTCAAGCATATCTTTAACAACATCAACATATTGACAGCCAAAGTATATGTCTCGAACCTGAAAATGGACATACAGAGTTATTAAACAAACAAACAGACTGGCAAAGCCAAGGACAGGTAAGATTCTGCACAGAGCTTTACCAACTAAGACATAAGCGCATTGCTTTTGATAATGCATATTCCAAGAGTAAGGAAGACATTCTTGTCAGAATGACTTAAGACAGACTCAGTCTTGTTAACAAAATAAAAAAGGGGGAGAGGTGGAGAGACTTTGGGGCTGCTTGGCAAGAAACTGACATGGGCCAAGGACAAGGAAATGGGCTGCTTGGCAAGAATATGACATTGGCCAAGGACAAAAAAGTAGGCTTCAAGCAGGAATCTAATATTAGACTAGAACAAAGAAGTAATTTCAGGTAGGAATCTAAATCTTAGGCTATAACAAAGAAGTAATCTCAGACAGGAATCTAAATATTAGGCTAGAACAAAAAAGTAATTACAGACAGGAATATAAATTTTAGGCTAGAAGGTTCAAAAGTAAGTGTTTTAGTCAAGAGAGATGACAGAGGTTCTGGTTAGTCAACAAAAGGAGGGACTGGGTATTAAGACTATCTTGTACCTCACTGGTACAAATAGGAATAATTATGCTCTAATTGTATTTTGAAAGAAAAGTTTTATTTTAACAGGAAGGGTGATATGTAGGAGGAGCTAAGGGGGAAGGAGCACTGAGAGGAAAAGATGGAGTAAGGAGAGGAGAAGATGAAGGAGAGGAGAGGCTAGGTGATGAGAGAGAGAAAAAGAGAGAAAGAGAGAGGGGGCAGAAGTTCACATGTCTCCACTAGTCAAAGATAGTTTATATATCTAGGTTGGGTATTGGGTTACACTTCTGCTTGAGCATTGCCATACTTATAAAGCCTTTGATTAACATTAAAAAATTATATAAAAGCAAATTGGAAAAGGGGGCACGGGATAAGGGTTTTCTAAGGAGGGGTAATGGGGAAATGTAAATAAAATATCCAATAAAAAAAATTTAGGCTAGAACAAGGAGGTAGGCTTCAGACATGAAAATGACTTTAGGCTAAGACAGGGAAATAGGCTCAGATACTTTGGTCATCCTGATAAGCCTTTAGAAACAGTGATCACAGGAGTGTTCACTTAATTGGGTTTAATGCCTTGCTTTTCCTTTGACTATTTGTGTTTATTGTCTTGCTTGTTCCTTAACTATTTGCATCTATTGTATTTCTAGACCCTCAACCTAGAACTGACCTTAATACATGCATGTAATCAAAACTGTATAAAAGCATAAAGGAAGAGGGGGTATCGGATAGGGAATCCTAGGGAGGGGAAATGGAGAAAGGGGGTGACATCTGTAATGTTAATAAATAAAATATCCAATAAAAAATGAGAATGGAAAAAAAACCCACCACACAAACAACTTCCATGTAAACTAGCTTAATTATTATAATCAGTAATTTTACTTTACGAGTGATTGTGCTGATAATATCAACCAGTGTGTTAGAATTGAAATCATGCTTTATCTAAATCTAAGCCCAGCATTTTATTTGCCATACATGTGTCCGTGTCCATTTCTTCATATAAGTCATGGTATTAATTCTCTGAAATATTTACCTGGGTAACATGAACGAAATTCCAGGATTGAACAGTAATGATGGTACTGAAGTTTTGAGCCTAGGGTAGCAATATCCTGGCCCAGGAGAGTTCTGCACAGTCTTAAATTACTGTGTGTTTCTTTGTGTTTCAGGTTCCCAGAATGTTAGTTTCTCAGTATTTAACAAAGGGAGGTGAGTAACTGGGGTAGACAAATCTGCCTTGTATTGTCTGTAATATCCAGTGTACGTAATCTTTATAATTTCAACCATACCCCAGTAGGATATAGCAAACTTCTCATACCTCCTGGATTTCTTTCACTTGAGAGAGCACTGTGTTCTGACTGACCTATGGGTATCAGATGTTTCAACATTGGAATGATGCAGAATTTTAAGAACTAGCCCTTCAGTCAAAGTGCAGTGACCCTGCAGCTGTCATGAGTGTGTTGTGGTTAACAGTTCCCAGAGACGTGTTGTGTCATTATAAGAATTGCCCTTTTCAAGAGGGAAAGAATTCATATTTCACCATTGTTTTGAGACACAGATAAATTAAGATTCTGGATTTCTGTGCGTGCCTTATTTCTTTTTCTGGTAGATGTTTTTGTCCTTCAAAGTACGTTCATTGTTTTATATTAATTTCATTGTGATTATATCAACACATTACATATGAGTATATAACTCAAAGTATGTATTTGTTTTTTCTTTCTCTATTCTCAAGAACCAAACTCATCTACTCTATTGTAGTAATCTATTGTATCTGTTTATTGTAGGTATATACAGTGTTCATTTATCTATTGTAGGAATCTACCTTATCTGTCTAGTGTACGTTAGCTCAGTATTAGGCATATTCCCCTTTCCTGCAGTATTTAACACTTCTGACATCCCACAAAATAGAGATTATTCCAATACAATCATTTTTTTTTTCTATGAGAAAACAAGCTTGTATTCATTGATATTGCTTTTTGGTTATCAAAAGGATCTGGTATCCAAATTATTAAATTTAGAGGTTATTCTATGAACCCGTTTTCAAGAAGGTGATTTATATAAAAAATGCATTTGTAGGGACATTTTATCAGAAGCCTTTGTTTTCCTTTGGAGGTCAATGGTGCATAAGGAAGCCTGGCTGATCAGTGCTAAGCAGGAGCTGTTTCTGTACCAGACATACCCAGGTAATCTTTCCCTTCATCCTGTCTTCTTCATCCCGTTCCTCACAGTGCACTCAAAGCTAGACTTTTCTTATGGCAGTTTTTCTATGACCATTAGCACGACGTCTGTGTTCTGGTTAAAGGAAAACTGCTTGCATTTGTATTAGTCCTGGTGCTTAAAGTCCTGCACTGATTACTGATGTTCTGAGAAATTAGATGCTATAGTTCTTGCACTCTCCTCACAGTTTGCATGCACACAAATGTAGATGCTGCAGCTCAATCATGCATTGTGGCCTCTTGATGCAAGCAAGAGATGAAGTAAACTCGGCATACACGAAACTGGCGTCAGTGTCACACAGCACACTGTTTAACAGTGAACTTTTTATTTTGTAAACAAGAGTAGACATTATAAAATAACAGAAAAAGCATAGGAATAGTGTAATATAATAAGCAGATAAAGTTAATTTAAATAAATTATTATTAAATATAGATTGTACATATTTGTGTTATACTTTTTATTGATTTTTTTACACTTTATTATCAGTTGGCTATTTTATAATTGTAGTTATTTTGTTTCCCATTCCTTTCTTTCTTTCCAATGGGAGTATAGTGAATTTATATGCACTGCATCACCATACATATGTGTGGTGTGTATTGTCTATGTCCTAATTGCAGCCTTGCTGATGTCACTACATGATAAGGTTTCAGCACCAGTACCTTCTTATGGCACTATTGACACAGATGTGATCTGTTGTCTGTCGATGCACTGTCCAGTGGTTTTTGACTATACCCAATGAAGCTCAATTGTAGATACAAAGAAATAGCTATAGACTAAATGAAACAAAGAGGACTTATGCCTTCCTGTGTGTTCTGAAAAGTAACAGAAGGAAGGTGGCACTTAAAAATATAATAGGACTTCTTTCTGGTTATTCTCACACCATAAGTCATAGTCTGGTTTTTGACTTGCCTATTCTGATGCTAAGCTATGGTCTTTCCCTCTGGTGGGCAAACTCTGGTACCAAAAGACAAACACTGAAAATTGCAGTCACATGAAATTGTGAGTTTAGTTTACTAGCAGGCAGTTGGTTATTTAAAGAAAGCACCCAGTATCTAGGTTGGGATACAATCACAAAGATACCAAAAATGGGTCTGTGAGGTAGGCTAAGATCTCATCGAAAATCTCCCTTTCCAAAAGAGAAAGCTATCATCTGCTAGATCATGGGGCAAATGCCAGTTGTTTTCTAGACAGCCCATCCTGCTGGAGCTGAATTCAAACCCTTGCCTTTCTTGTCTTTAAACAGTTATCTGGTGTATTTGAGAGTAAGTGGAAAGAAGCATCCATACTGATGGATACAACTATAGACAGCTACAAGACAGTTACATCCTTGTTGAGTCTCTGGCATATAATTCTAATATTCACTTCTTTGAGCTAAAGAGTAGAAAATATTGCCCTTGTGTTACTATTGAGAAAAACGGGTCAAGAGGGGGTGCAACTTATCCAAAGATTCCTACAAATGGAACACCTCATGCACCTAACTAACAGCATTCAGGAAGCATGCTGCCTCTGGTACCCTGCCTCAGGCTTTTATGATACTGCTATAATTTGGATCTCTGATGGGCTGAATAAGTAGGCTGACTGTATCTATGGTCACACATTTCTGGGGATGGAGACTCACAGGCATGAGCATTTTCATAGTGGAGAGATCCTTGGAGATATGGAGAATCTGTAAGAATCTGGGGCTTAGCCCCTTAAGGCTGTCACTCAGCCACTCAGCAAGTAGTCCAGTGCGGTTAAGCCTCTAAGCCTTTCTGAGCACCTACTCTAAAGCAGTGGTTCTCAACTTTCCTGATGCTGTGACCCTTTAATACAGTTCCTTATGTGACCCCATCATAAAATTATGTTCGCTGCTACTTCGTAACTGTAAATTTTCTACTGCCATGATTCATGATGCAATCATCTGATTTGCAGGACAGTCTTAGGCGACCCCTGTGAACGGGTCATTGGAACCCCAAATAGGTCTCAACTCACAGGTTGAAAACTGTTGCTCTAAAGGAGTCACATCTTCTGTGAGAAATACCTAAGTGTTTATCTCCTTCTTATGTGCTTCTACACTCCCTTCTTCCCACCTCTACTCTCTCCCTGTCTCTCTTCCCCATTTCCCTGCATATTTTAGCAATTCTAATATGTATTTTGTAACCTTTCCCTATTTGGCCTATTATTTGCTTTCAACATCCCCTCTGCCTTTTATGTGGTCAGTTCTTGTTATTTTATTTTTTTTTTTTTCAGTTTTCTTCCTGAAACAGTCTTGCTCTATAGCCCAAGCTAGCCTTGAGCTTGTTATACCGTTGCTGTAGCCTTCCCAGTGCTGGAACTCTCGCTAGATGTATGCCTTCATGCTCAGCTTTCCTTGGTCAGTTTAAATTCACCCTTTAGGAATCAGTTCAGATATTGTATCCAGAAAGTGTTTTTTTTCTACTCTGCACCTCCACCTACTCCTAAGCCTTTGTCTACTTCATAGCCTCTTTAATTTTGCTGACCTGTATGTAATTATCCATTATAATTATACTCTTGTATACATACACCTCCTTACCATTGTCATGTGCTTGAAGGAAAGACTGCTCTGAATTCCGCGTTATAGTCCTAATGTAATAGAGTAGGTCCGATGTGGATGTTGAAAAAAAGATTGTGCTACCTACAGCTGTTCTAAAAGCCTACGAAGTCTCTCTTCCTAGTGAACAATAGTGAATGCAGAGATCCACGGCTGCTCCAGATGTTGTCAATAAATGATGACTGAGTGCTTGGCTCTAAATAAGACACAAACTACTTCCTCTAGGGCTCAGGAAACATCTTGGAAGAGAGTGCAGAAGAAATATAAGACCCAGAGACAGGAAGAAGGGTTCTAAAATGCCAACTTCTGGGCATGGTATAGTCACCGCCATCTTACACTCACACTAGACCTGCACGAGACTTGCCTGCAGACATGGAATTTAATTATTGGATACTGAAAGATTCTAGAAGCCTGGGAGCCATTGTGGCCGTGCCTGTGGATAGTACTAAATGCCTGGTCAAACAGATGACCTTGGTTAAGATCAGTGGGTCGCTATGTTGGACAGTAAAATCCAAAACAAGGGGACATGCTCCCCCAGAATCACACATGGACAGTGGATTTGCTGCAACAACATGAGGTTTAATGCTACTGGTGCACCAGGACTGTGCCGGCAAGAGAGCCCCAAACAAAAACTGGGAGTGGTTTTTATAGAGTACACGAGGGCAACCACAAAGGACCCCAAGGGTTGACCTTCTCAGGTCCAGTCTATAGATGACTCAGATTCACACATTACTTTCTTCCTGACCACCTCCTATCCTGGAATGTGTCTCTGTGCTCTGGGCCCTCCCCACCCGCAGGTGGGTTCTCTTCCCTGTGGTCTGAGGAATGTAAATCAGCCTCTCCCTTCCTCTTCTGGATGTTAATCCAGCAAGTGTCCTCTGACTCAGGAGTAATGTACTCCTCCAGGAATGCAGAATACATCCTAGGGCAGTGAATCCCAAGAGAGACCTAAAAATCTCACGTTTAGTTCTTACAAGAACACACTTCCAAAGTTGCCCTCTGACTTCTACATACATCCCGTGGCACGCAGTTGCCCACATACACATACATTCACATACACAATAAAGTGAAATTGCAAAAGGAACAAATCTATACAACTCTAGATTCACATGTAGTTCTTACAACTAAACAAAAGAAGAGTTGAATATGTGCAAAGGGTCTGTAGGGAGGGGAGAGTGTTGAGAGGGTGCGAGGTGAGAGTAATTCAAATGCATTTTATTCACGTATGAAGATGTCTAGGAGCAAAGCAAGTTTGAAAACAGCAATTCCTACTTTGAAGTTGTAACTATTCATGACCAGCCCCTGTGCAAATACGTTTAGTTTATGCCACGTCTGAATATATGTCTACTATACATTATACTAGGAACACATTTAAGTTTTCACTTAGTTTATCAAAGAGAACAACACTTCTTTCCCCTGGAAGGAATCAGACTTTAAACAATCAATATCTAAAAAAAGGATGAGGGGTGGAGAGATGTCTTGGTGGCTAAGAGAGCATACTGATCTTGCAGAAGACCTGAGTTCAATTCCTAGCACCCATGGGGGTGAGCTCAAAAAGACCTATAACTTCAGCTCCAAGATAGTCTGATGTCATCTTCTAGCCTCTGTAAGCACTGCATGCCCCAACTCCATATACACATAATTTAAAAAAATCTTTAAGGAAAGGATAACATGAAATCCTTGAGGGTGTGTTTCACATTGCTATAGGAAATTCAACTTGAAGGAAGTGTGGGTAAACATTGCATGCACCTAGGGAAGAAGCCTGGGGCATGAGGAAGAACAAAGGAGTGGGTAACAAAGCCCCAGCTAGTGCATTCATTGTTGAGTCTTCCATGTTAAGTTAAATCCTTACTGCTAAGAGACATACTTCATAAGAAAGCATAGGAGATGGAGAGACCTTTGCTTATACCGTGAGTGAGTGACCTTCCCTATACTTACTGATCATGTACAACATATATTTATAGTCCTTTTGTTATTATGTGCATTAAGAATAACTGTTAGAAAAACTTCAACTGTTGCCTATCTTGCAGGGTCAGAATTAAGTGGTGGTGGTTTCTCTGGACCACATCACATTATATATTTAGAAGCTTCCATTTTTATAAACTCTTGCAGAAATCCTATCTGTGTTTCCAAAAGTTGGGAGCCTTGGGGGAAGAACAGATATCATCATTACAGGAGATTTCTTTGACCCTTCTGCCTGGGTTACCATTGCAGGTAATTACGTTAAAATGGCTGAAAATGGTTCAATTTTAAATGCTGCCGGAGTTTTTATATTTTATAGCTCATGGCTGTGAGGGGAAGTTGTCTTACATTTGAAACAGACATGTGTGTATGTATGTATGTATGTGAGTGTATAGATGCGGATGCATATGTTTGTATGTTTATGTGTCTGTGGTATGTGTGGTATGTATGTGTATGAGTGTGTGTGTGTGTGTGTGTGTGTGTGTGTGTGTGAGTGTGTGTGTGTGAACGTGTGCCGTAGCATTCTTGTGGAGGTCAGACAGCAGCTCTTCTGAGTCCTGTCATTGGTTCCTTTGTCTTGAAACAGTGGTGCTCCTGACATACTCGAGTTGTACTTACTCTCCCCACAGAGCAAGAGGGTCAGCACCTCCCTATGGAATGGAATTCTTTGTGTGACTTGCTTGCTCACTACCACAAGCTGCTCCACACTCACCCTCTTCAGCACTACACCGTCCCTTTCCTGACCTCAACTTTTGCTACTCTCCAGACCCCACCCATAACATCAATAGGATCCTGTTCAGCCTTTTCTACCTGCGCATGCGTGAGTGCGTGCGCAGCGTGGCGTGTGTTTGTGTGTGTCTGTGTGTGCGTGTGTGCGTGTGCGTGTTTATTTACAGGTGTATTTATGAGTTTTAAAAATTCTCCTTAGGCATCCCATGTGATATTAGACATGTGTCTCCCAGGAAGATTGAGTGCACCACCAGGGCTCCAGCAAACGGAGCAAGGCTCACTACTCCTCAGGCAGGTAAGGAAATCACTAGGGCGGCTCAGTAAACTCTCCACTGCCATGCTTTGTCTCAAGGATCCAGGGAGTAGAAAGAAACATGCTTGAATTCTGGCTCAGCCGTGTGACTAATTGGATCCCTCATGCCGTGGTCAAGCCTATCATACCAGGGAATATCTTAGCTTTATTCCATTCCCCAGTGGCACTACATTCCTAGCCCCTGCCATATGTCTAAGTAATAGACTTCAGGCAGAATCTAACTGCCACCAAGACACCGTGGCTACTGAATTGAATCCCCAAACTGCCTCCCTGCATTTGGTAGGGTGGTTGTGTGTTTAGTGACCGAGGAGACAGGAGCAGTGGAGCATGCTCTTCTGTGCTCATAGCAGCAGCAGTAGATAGGTCAGAGAGTAAGATGCGACTGAGTATATTTAAATACTGTTTATTTCCCCTGTGGGCATTTTTCTGTTGATATCGCGAATGGCTATGTGCGGTGACATGGCCACCAGCATCTGCCTCCAGTAGACAGCGATGGGGGAGGTGAGGCAGCAGGTTCCACCTGTCCTCATTTGTTTGGAGCTCCCACATTTTCTGCTAGGTATTAGCAAGAGAGGCTCCAGTGCTGTTAAGGATAAGGAAGGTTGGCATGTTGCTCTGTCAAGAACCGCAAGTTGCTGTTCTGTGCATGTGGCACTGACCTAATGCTCAAAGATGTAGCTAGTCAATTCTAAAGGCTAAGCCCCTATAGGCAAAATTTCCCTGCAGGAGGGAAACCTTCCTAAACACAGTCCTTTGCTGTGTAGAGAGAAATGCAAAGGATCTGTCTTGAGAATTTCGGAGCTCCCAGGTTGCTAGTCTTTACGTAAGGAGAGTGCCCATCCAAGCAGCCCAAAGTACTGAAATAGGTAATGCAGAGAAAGTGTGTTTCCTGCGTCAGGAAGCAGAAGGTGGTTCCCTTGTTGAGCATTTCCTGCTTTAGATGCTCTATTCATGGTAGAATCATTTCCTGAAAGTAGCTATTTGAGTAAGTGATGCCCCTTTTGAAAAGCTGTTGACCTTTGTCCTGTGGAAGTAGGGCAAAAAAAAACCACGCAAAGCGGGGCTTTTTCAATGTGGCTGATTCTTGTCCTTGGGGGACAAGATGATATTAGCATCTAATGAGCTCAAATCAGGGATGCGGTTCATCCTACAGTGTACATCACGGCCCAACAACAGAGCTTCCCAGACTAAAACAGCAACAGGGCAGAGAATGGGAATCTCAGAGTTAAAGCGATTTTCTTAGCTTGCTTCGAATTCTCTGCTTATTCTGTATTTACAGTCCATCCTAGGGCCTAATGAGCAGCGTTACAATAACAGTTGTATACAGTTTATAATAATAGTTGTAATAGATATCCTTTATTGAGTCATTACTCTATTTCCAGATCCTATAGTCTTTGAATATTGTTTCCAGTTCATACCAGCCCTATTTTGATACATGCATGAATGGAGACTCAGGGAGCCGAGGAATGCCTCCAAACTTCACACCTTGTAAATGATAGACCTCGAATCTGAATACACAGTTAAATGCATCTAGAACTTTAATGCCCATCCAGCATGACTGCCCAATATTAATCAAGTTAGGTATCTAATATTGGTGCCCAGGGCCTTTTACCTCAAGGTTTGTTTAACATAAAGTGCAAATGCATAAGTACAACATCAATTAAAATACCATATAATGAAAGTATGCTACCAACTGGCTTTTGTGTGTGCGTCCACACATTGAGGTCACAATACTTGAAAACTCGAGGGACTGGCAATTTTTCTGGGAAAAGGGAATTTTATGAAACTGAACATGCAGGCTGAATCAGGCCTTCACATTCATGTCCAGCTTCAGAAGGCACAAAGCCAGACAATGTCACTCATTACCACCACACAGGCCACCTTTCCAAACAGCAGCAATTGTTTCTTCATGCCCTCTTCAGGATGTGGCCTTCTTCTGTGGAATGGCAGCCTAAAAGTCTTCCTCCTCTCCTCTTTTCTTTCTCTGAGAAAAAACTCTCCTTAATGTTTCTTATTAAGTTGGTCTTTCCAAGAGTCTACCTTCTACCCAGGGACTTGTTCTTTCTTTCTAGATAGTTCCTAGTCTCTACAGAGTCTCTCACAGGACCACGCCATCTTAGTCTCTGGTGACACACCATCCCAGAAATCATCTGCAATGCCATTCACCCTGTAATTTGAGTGGGGTCTTGGCTGTGAGGAGGAACTCTGTCTGGTGGTTACGGGATATATGTGTCTTACAGGCAACCGAGGACTCCTTTTTGAAGTTGGAGATGTTGCTAAAGGTGTGGAGCTGACTGAAGCCACCTCAGGGTACAGGTGGCAGATAGTTCCTAATGCCAGTTCTCCATCTGGCTTTTGGTCAAAGGAAGGAAGACCTTTCAGGTATGTTGTAGATTGGGAATCCATAGCAAGAGTGTATTGATTAACTCAGGCCAGCTAGGACACAGAGAAGAAAGCGATGATATTTCTAGGGGATCGTTTGTCACATGGGCCACTTCAACATGAGGAGTATTTGACAACATTCTCAGCCAGTGTTGGCCATTCTGCTGAGCATACGACCTTTTGTAGCTATACAGGCAAATACAGAACAAAGTGTAAAACCTATATTTACTGTAAGTCTAAATCTGCTTTGGAGATAAGCGTTCTTCTCAGCCAAAGCTCCACATTGTCCTGTGCTATGGTCATGCTTGTCTGAGAGATGAGACAACTGCAAAGTGTGCAAACTGCCAAGTAGGTGTATGGAGACTGGAGACTGAGAGATGCTGAGACCAGACAGGTGTGCTTGCTTTTTCTAGAAATTTCAGAATAATCATGTGGTATAAGAGTTAGGTGTTTTTTTCCTTGTCATTTCCGTAATGAAGAGTCAAGTGCAAGAGTTGCTATATGCTGGCTCAGTGATCCAGGCCTTGTTTAGTCTCAGCTGATACTGTGTTCTTCTACGTTATAGAGCACGGCTCAGTGGGTTCTTCGTGGCTCCAGAGACAAACAATTACACATTCTGGATCCAGGCAGACAGCCAAGCTTCCTTGCATTTCAGTTCTTCAGAGGAGCCAAGGACTAAGGTATTCGCCTTGTCTGGGTTGCCTTCCCTTGGCTCATCATCCTTCGCCCTTGAAAGAAGGAAGAATCAAAGAGAAAACTTTCCTGTTCTATGGTTGTAAAGACCCATCATTGACCATGGATGTTAATTACTGCAAAGCAATTTGGATGACTGTAACGATATTGTAAGCTCGGTATCATGCTACATTTTTTTTTACAGTCTTGCCAGCAATATTTATCTCTGTGAAATATGCATATCTCTACTTTCTAGATGAGAAAATGAAGTTTTGGAGAATTGTATGGCCTGTTCAAGGCCACATGAATAATAAGGGAAGAGTTCACAATTCCAAATCAGATTGGTTTGACTCTAAAACTTGTGCTTTCCCACTGTTTGGGTTAGCATCCTGTAGGAATCTACTATCAGCCTCGTGCCTTTACAAAGCTGCCAGCATCTCCTTGTGCCTTTGGCAGAGACCCACAATGTCCTTAGTCTGCTCTCTGAGATTGGCTTGCTGGAGAAAGTCATGGCTTTTGATGAGCTAGTACCATTCAAGATCTTTCAAGAATTTAATACTGTCTTTTTACAGCATCACATAGGGTATCAGGTCAGGGACTGTTCCTAAATATAACTTATAAGTTCTAACTCAAATACAATGTACTTGAGGGAGAGAGAAAGGAAGCAGAGTGGAGAAGCAAACACAACCACAGAGCCAAAGTGAGTAGGCTAAGTTGTTGGAAAATCGATGATTACTTAAAAATGTCTTATTGGTAGCTTTTCAAATGCGCATTATTTGACAATAAAATGCATGGAAGATTCATAATGCTGACCCTGATTGGCTTATTTGGGCACAGGTTGAAGTGGCCTCTGTTGGGGTTGGCACTACTGACTGGTTTGACTCTTGGGAGCAGAACGGGAATGAAGGGAGCTGGCAACAGAAGACAACCAAGCTAGAACTGCGGGGCGGAGCCAAGTACTACCTGGAAGCAGAGCAGCATGGGATAGCTCCCAGCAGGGGAATGAGAATTGGTGTCCAGATGCACAACACCTGGCTGAATCCAGATGTGGTCAACACTTACCTTTTGGAGAAACACCAGATCCGAGCCCGAGCCCAGAGACTTCCAGAAACACAGGTTATGTCTTTCCAGTCCCACAGGAAAGCGAGCCACTAGAAGAGTGGCGCCTTCTCCAGTGGGTCAGCTGGCAGAGAATACGAAAACCTGAGGCAATTGCAGTTCCTCTGGCACAGATATACAATATAGGGTTGTAAAGACTAAAATTCTTTTTTTTTCTTAAATTTTAAACATTATTTAAGTGTATGCATGTTCCAAGGCTTATGTGTGGAGGCCAGAGGACAACTTGGTTCTCTCCGTCAATCATGTGGGTCCCTGATATCTAACACGGGTGCCCAGGCTCAGCAACATGTGCTTGAACACACTGAACCATCTTGCTAGCTCCATGAATACATTTCTTAAATATATTTTTATTATTGAGATTATCTTTCTTGCTGACTTATTTTTGAAATATTTGAATTCTAGGCAAGTCTTTAACTTCTTTTAGACTTATTTATTAATATGTGATTATTTTGTCTGTGCACTGTGTGTGTGTGCCTGGTGCCCGTGGAGACCAGAAGGTATGGGATTCCCTGGAACTGGAGACAGATTCTCTGACTGAAGTCGATACGCGTCAGTGAACGTTGTCTCTCTTGACTTTTTAGGTATTGAACGTGTCAGGTAAAGCAAACTTTTTCCTTACTTGGGGGAATGTCTCCAGCCAGCTACTTCCTGCAAATGCCACAGCCCAACAGGTGAGGGTCTTCTTCCAATAAGGAAGGTAAATATGACAGTTTTAGGGGTGGCCTTTGAATGACTGCATTTTTATTCATCTTGATAGATCCAAACCGCCGTGGAGGAGTTGCTTGTGGTGAAATGCAATCTGGCGCCCCGTTCAGCTCATGTTCTCCTCCGGCTTGGATTTGAGCAAGGTGACTCCTTCGTTGACCAGTTCTTGTCCTGTCTATCACCATCTTCCCTTTCTTTTAGCATACGAACAATCTCTATTTCTTGACCAAAGTGCTAAGAGAGCCAAATGAAAACGTGGTCCCTGGATCTGGATGGAATAGAGTAGCTGAGAGAGAGTACCTTGCATGAGGGAGGGAGAGGCTAGGGATGGTTCTTCCTGGCAGTTCAATGGTGACAAACACCATCTAGAGAGTTTACTCTAAACAGGGAGAAGAAATAGGGTATGTATGGCGGTAGCAACTATTTTTTTTTCTTAAATCTTGTTTAGTTCAAAATTGAAATGCATATCGGTGATTTTTGTTGATGTGCCGATAAAGATCAAACTTCAAGGCTTTGCAGATTCTCCACACAAGCTCTTCCACTGAGCCATGCTGACACTCTGTTAATTAAAAAAAACAAGTTTTGATACAAGATCTCACTGAGTCGTTCACATCAGCCTTAAACTTGTGATCCTTCTCCCTCAGCTTCCCAAGTAGCTGGGACTACAAGCGTGCACCACCATTTCTAGCTGATACAAGAGACGTACTATATAAGAATACAGACAAAAAAAATTCTTAAAATATGCTAAATGTGCTTTATTATCCTCCCCCATCACTGGCCAATGCATTCTAGAAACTATTCTTAAAGTGAACTAAAGTTTTATTGAGGGGCAAGGGAAATGGATCAGTGATTAAGAACATTTACCCCTCTTGCAGAGGGCACAGGTTCTATTCCCAGCATGCACTTCAGTTCCAGGTGATCGGATACCCTCTTTCACTGACATCTTTTGGTTCCTAATGTACACGGTCCACTTATGTATACTCAGGCACATATACATATAGAATAAATTGATAAGTATTTTCTATTGCTATTTCCCTTTCTCTTGCTTCTCAATAGTTTCTCATGACTTGGCACACAGAGAAAGTGGTATTAGTATTCCAAATTCTGTGGAAGCCAGAAAGGATATCTCATAGCAACCACCTCCCAATTGGGGGTGGTTGCAAGGCCTGTGAACTCTTCCCATTTCTCCCTAGGCTTGAGGGACCAATGTTTCTGTTCATTTCCTGTGCATATACAGTTATATTTCATAGCTTTGTCTATGTTCCTATACATTTGAATTATATACAGGCTTAGAAGGCTCCAGGTCTGATGGGGTCCTCACCAGTTCAACTGAACCCTTCTGTGGCAGATTCAGCCTTGGTCAACTTCGACATCTTATCCTAAGCCCCAAGTCTACCAACAAGGGCTATCAGCTGGATCGATACCCATATGTGAGTGCCCATCCTCATGTCTCTAGGCTTGGCAGGTTGGGGTTATGCCTTGGGCTTGAGACCAAAATAACAGAAGCACAAGGGAATGACTTTGCTGATTTCTACAGTGTATTTTGAGCTGATATTTTAAATTTCTTAGCTACATGTCTAGGCTCCTACTTTTGCATTGATACCTGAGAAGGTTACTGTTAGCTAGAAAGCCTATGGAGGTTTTTATTTGGTTAGATGTTTTCTTTGCTGTCTAAGCTTGAGAAACAGTGCAGATATTACAGATAGACTCTGATTTGGAAGCCTAACTCTATATCCTGTGTGCTCTTAATGTCTTACTGAAATACAACATGTCTTAACTTACTCATCTCTAAAATGGTTAATGTCGTGGTCCAGCTCTCAGGAATGTAGTGAAGACCAATAAAATAATATAATAAAATATTTTGCAGCAGAGAGGACTCAGTCGTAGGTAGTTATTTTTGTTATTGCAATTAACTTAAGTAAGTAGTGGATTGATGGATATGCCTGCCCCCTTTTCTATTTATTTAATTAAAACAATCATATGTAAGTACTGTATTTACATACATTTCACTCTACCATCTCCACATTCCAACTCTTCTTGTGTTCCTTTATGCCCTCCCAAATTCATAACCTGTTCTGTTCTGTTAATTATTACACACACACACACACACACACACACATTTCCTTCAGAGTCCATTTAGTATTTCCTATGTGTATATGTATTGGGAACTGAATACCTAGGATTGAATAACATATCAGCAGGCTGGTCCTCGAAGAAGACAGATTCTCCCCCTCTCAGCAGCCCTTAATTGCCTGTGAGTTCTTGCTCATTCACGTTTGGGGACCTGGTCTTGTCATTGTGCAGGCCTTTTTCAGGTGGCTGTATTGGGATTGTGTGCGGCTTCCCAGTCATATATAAAAGATACCATCTTGTAGCCGATGTTCTGATCCTCAGGCTCTTAACACCTTTCTGTCCCCTGTTCCAAAATGTTTCTTGAGCCTTAGGTGTAGGGGTTATATCGTGTTGTAGATCTCAGGCTGGGAATTCCATGGCCGGTTTTCTGCATTTTTGACTAGATGTGGATTTCTGTGGTGATCTCTGTCTATAGCAGGAAGATGGTTCTTTGATTTGGGATGGAACCTATCTGCGATATAAGGATAATTATTTAGAATGCATAATTATAAATAAATGATAATTATTTATAATTATTAGATAATAATTATACCGGTTTAGGAAAGTTAGCCTAATTCTTGAAAACCTACTTTTTAAAAAAAATTATTAGATGTGTATAGGTATTTCTCTGTATTATGTATTTGCATATGTGTACTGGTAACTGTGGAAGCCAGAAAAGGGTGTCAGCTTCCTTGGAACTGGATTTACAGATGATTGTGAGCCACCATGAGAATGCTGGGAATTGGACCCATGTCCCCTGGGAGAACTGCCATTTCTCTTAACTGCTAAGCCATCTCCCCAGACCCTCTTGAGTGCTTCTTACATTCTTAGTTTGGCACCTCTTTTATCTTCATAAACAGGTACAGCTCATTGGTTCTGGAAACCAGAGTCAGTGTTTATAAGATGGCAGAGTTCATGATAATCTGCATTCTTCCTAGTCCAGCTGCAATGCGAGTTGGGCTAACTGGCTCAGGCCAGAGACCCATCCATCTTCAACCTCTCCTCTATTGCTGATGGGTACATTTGCTCTTTAGGGGAAGAGTTGGAAATGCAGAGAAATATTTTTGCTTGCCATAATGAAAGAATTGTTATTGGCATTTAGTAAGCAGAGTCCAGGGATGCTGTTAAATGTCTCATACTGTAAAAGACAGCTTTCTCAATGGTTACCCTGCTCTCTCAAAGGCGAGAATGTGGAGGTTAAAAAATCCTTCCTCCAAAGCCCTCTCACACCATATACTTTTAGTTTTGTATTGAGTCTAGAAATCAAGTATGCTGGGAATGGACGTAGAAGAAATTCTAGGACAGGATCAGTGACTTGCTGAAGGCCCACAGGTGCCTGGGTTAAAGCAGGGATTTTATAATTGCTGACTTTAAAGTACTGAACTTTGAAAAAGCTCTCCGTTGATTATCATTTTCTTTTGTCCTCAGAGAAAGTAGTCAGTGTATTATTTTCTGGCTTCATTGATGAAGTCAAGAACAATGCTTTATGCTCCCTGCTAGACTGGAAGCGGAAGAAGACAGCGCCTAGACACTTGCATAGCGTGTAGTAAGCTCTCCTCACGTAGTGTCTGAATTGAAGCTTCTGGCAGTGTATACTGACGGGCATATTTGATATCCACAGCTGTGCCTTGCATACAGAGGCCACATGAACAGGACCCTGGACATGACTGTTTCATTCCTATTTGGCTTCCAAAATATCATGAAGAATATCACCTGTGACTGGAGTCTTACAGAACCTCACCCTGAAAGGTAACCATGAGGGGAAGGTGTGGGTGGATTCTGCCTTCTAGGGCCTGGATCAGCTGTCTTGGAGACGATGGTCCACCTGAGATACTGAGTATTCCATTTAGGCCTTAGATACTAATTTGGGGCTTTGAAATTATTGTACCTGATGATAGAAACTGTCATGAGTATAGAAAGAGTCTGACAGAATCCTAGCATCACATTTGGGACAGAATGCTCAAGACATTCTTTGACATGAGAGATGAGGAAACTGAGGTCCTGAGAATCCGTACTTCACTGAAATGCATCCCACTAGCAGGTCTGTAATATAATTAAGACCCCCTGCTCCATTGACTCTGCTCTCTATCCAGAAGTTCGTCACGGGTCTTGAAGTTGTTTTAAACTTCTGTGAGCCAGGAATACCTGGATGGTCCTCTGATTAGAGTGTGGCATGTAATCTGCTGTTTAAGATGCATAATTACATTGTTACTTGAAAGTTCTGCTGATGCCTAGTATCCTGACTGACTGACTGACTGACTGACTGACTGACTGACTGACTTTGTATCCACTGATTTTGTAGATGAAGGTGGGCTGAGCCCAGGGTATAGGGGGCTGTCGGGCTCAGGTCTTAAGGAGGAGTCCTGAAAGCCTTACCCATTGGCCCCTCCCATTCTGCTTTGTCAGCTGGCAGTTCACTTGCATTAACCTCTGGCACACATGTGTACGTCACTCTGAGGATCTCCAGTCTTCTCTGGCAAATACCCCATTGCTGGTTCATCGGATTGACATCCTCCCCATGGTTCCGGAGGCAGGCCTGCTCTATGTGGATGAAATTATTCTTGCAGATACCAACATAACAGGTGATCCCCGAATCTGCTGTTCTCTTGGGCCTGACTGTCGAATGCCTATCTCAAACTTTCACTCTAGTGATTGCCTTCCTCCCTCCCCAAAGGAGAGAATAGGTGATTCTTCAACTCACCTGCCTTGATTTGAAGGCAGATGGGGTTGGGAGTTTGTGCCCTTCCTTCTGTGTCTCTCTCTGTCTCTTTCTGCCTTCTGTTTATCTCACACTTTCATCTTGCTTTTTTTGTGCCTGTACTCCTACTCCCCATGTTACTACTTTCTGGCTTGGAAGATTTATGCTCCTCATCTGTAAAATGGGTACAATAAAGATTATACCAATAAAGGCATGGAGAATCACCAATGATTAATATGAAGTTATCTTTCATGTCTCCTGTCCAAGGAGAGGTACTTTAAAAATATAAAAATTATGATTATTGTTTTGTTAGTCCAGCAGGGTCTTTCCCTCTCCTTTGGCCACAGTATCTGTCATACTCAGTGCAAGAAGCGATATTCAATATTTGCTCTTATATATGGGCTAAAGGTGTGACTCATGACTTTCTGGATAGATAGCCTGTGCTGCAGGGACCAAACTGTCCTTTCTGTCCTCCCAGACTCCTTCCACAGAGTCTGACTGAGTTCAGTTCTGATTCTTTCTCCACAGAGTCTCCTCCAGCCTCTCTTGGGGATAGTGTTCTTCCCTGGCAGTGCTGGCCGCCGCTCCTCAGGACGCAGAGGTCACCCTGATGGGTCTCACTGATGTTGGCCATGCATGAGCACTGATGGCCAAGGCTGATGGTCCTGGTTCTCTTGGAGCCACCAGCCTCCCAACCTTCGCTCCCTTTTCTAATCTGTCAAGTTTGTTTCTTACGACTTTGGCGTCAGTTATTTCATATTTTCTAGCTTTCCAGTCTATGGAAAGAGAAGATGATACTGTCTCTTGTAATTTTATTTACAAAGAGTGCAATTTTTGAGCCTTTCTACTAGAAGTTTCAGACCCAAGGGTAAGAGAGATTGTGGCTGGCTCGTAGCAGGTGATCAGCTTTGCAGTCATATCATCTTTTTAAATTTAAATTTAAATTTTATTTTTATTTATTATTTATGTATGTGTGTGTGTGTGTGTGTGTGTGTGTGTGTGCATGCCACGGTGTACTTGTGGAGGCCAGAGGACACCTTTGTGAGCTCTTTCTCTCTATCCACCTTTGAATTGTTTCTGTGGTTTGAACTCAGGTCCCCAGGCTTGCATGGCAGGTGACTCTACCTAATGCTAAGTCATCTTGGGATTCCCCCTTAAAACTATTTTATATCATCTTTGATGTGCATGAGAACCCCATCTTCTGTTTATTCTGTTGGTTTAAGTGTTCTTTGAATATTTGGGGCACACAGAGCCACTGCTAGCTGTTCAAACTTTGCTTTGACACACTGAAAATGATGCTATTTAGATGCAGGTTGAGATGATGAAACATATTTGCTGGTGTCTTAACTGGCTGGAGGGCTTTTGTCATCCCTAGCACTGCACAGAGTTTTCAGAGGGCCAAGCCAGTCAGTGTTTCACAATTTAAACATGCCTGGGAAGCTCTAGACTAGATAGCAGGTGCCAGTTTGCTCCTTCTCCTCTCCATTGCATGTCACTCTGTCACGTGAAACCAGTGGTTCTCAACCTTTGGATAGTGACTGCATCGAGGCCGCATGTCAGATATCCCACCTATCAGATATTTATAGTATGAGTCATAACAGAAACAAACTTAGTTATAAAGTAGCAATGAAATAATTTTATGTTTAGGAGTCACCACAGCATGAGGAACTGTATTGAAGGGTCGCAGCATTCAGAAGGTTTAGGACCACTGCCTGATGTCAAGGACCTAGTGCCCTTTCACTGCCTTTTTACCACGAAAGCTCTTTTGTGAACTCTTTGTAAGCTGAACTGTGACCCGTGAAAGCTGTCTTTTACCCAGTGCCCAGCAGGAAGGCAAAGGATACTGAAATAGTTTGTGGCCAATCAGGTCTGCAGTCTTTCCGAACTACCTGCCATGAAGATTTTCCTCAGTCACACAGGCCATGGTCCTTGATTTAGAAATGTGAGCACTGGGGAGCCTGTGTTGTTTAGCAGAGTGGGAAATGCAGGATTTGAATTTGTGTGTTTGTGCGCACACAACGCTTCACACTACGAACAAAGACTTGGGTAGCTCACTTAGTACATCCCTCAGGGGCGTGGCATTCCTAGGGAGAATCATCTTTCTGTGCATCACTGAAGTTTCCAAGGCCATGGGAAGGAAGGGGTAGCCGTTACCTGCCCAGTAGAGCGTAGGAATGTTCTACGAGGTGTTTGACTGGCGGGATCTTATTTTTATTTTATTTTTTTACGATGGAGTCGATCTTCATCTTCCTGTATGATCTTTGTATTTCCCTCTTGGTAATAAACTGAATGTCATGCCCCAACCCCCAAGTGCTTCTCTGATGGTAGTTGGTGGGGAGAGATCTTGGCTTTATGTGTGCTTGGAGATCTGAGGGACTCAACCATTTCCAGCCAGAATTCTCCACATCCCATCTCTGTCTTGAGTTATATGGTACTAATTGCATTCTTGGTTTCTAGTTTCTCAAGCCGACTCTGGAACAGCTGGCCCAGGTGGGAATGTGGTGGAGTCAGTATCCGTGGTGGGAGCCCCTCCAGTCTACAGCATAGCTTCCTGGTTGGCAGGATGTGGCTCAGAGCTCCCTCTCATCACTGCGCGGTAAGGAGTAGTTTTCCTACATGGGTCCCTCTTCGGTAGCCGCAGTGGGCTCTGTGCACGTAGGTACAGCTTTTATCGGGGTGGGAAAACTCCCTAGCTTGCTGTTTAAGACACTGGTCTCATCTCGAGTATGATACATTGAACTCGGATAGAGATTTTCTCTAGACAAATTGCTGGGACCCGGTAGGTTTGGGGTAGGGTCTTCGGAAAAATTTGCATCTTCAGTGACCTAGTGGTGCTGATTTATCCAGGCCAGAGCTAAAGATACGAACCTACTTATATTGAATTTGTTTTATGATACTTTCGTTTTTATACTGATCAGAGTAAACACCATTTTCCGTTGACGCCCCTAATTGCAGTCCCACTGTATTTGAGCTTGTTAGAATTCTTTCAAGCAGCCGAAGGAGCAAAAATAGGCATTTCTGAGAGTGCACCAGCAGATGGCACTAGAGCACCACAACCCTGGCTTCCCAAGCTGCTGTAGATTACAAAGGAGCAACTAAGGATTGATCTCCTTGAAGTTCCAGGACTACATTTGTGTTATTCTTTTAATTTTCACTTAAAACTCAGCAGGATCATGAGAATCAAAATCCATGCCCTGGATGTGTACTGTACATACATGTGTGTATACATACATGTGTGTATAATTATACACGCACACACGTGTACATGCATACACACATGCACGTGCATATTTATTAACTATGAAATGATAAGAACCAATCTGTGTTACTGTGTACAGGTTCACACTCAGAGTGTACCTGAAGACCTTCCACTCTGAGTTTTCCTCAAGTTCCTGGGCTCCTCTGGAAGCCTGTGGCCATGATGGAAAAGAGGACAGTGTCTGGGATCTACCTTAGAAAGAACACCGATCCCATTCATGATCTAAAAACCTCCTCAGAAGTCTAATGTTCTAAAGCCATGTCCCTGGGGTGTGGGCTTCAACATGTGACTTTGGTGTCTGAGAGGGATACAACTAGTCAGCTCAAGGCAGTGACTGGGGAGACTCCCTCTTAGGTCATGATGCAGGATGCAGTTATTTGGATACATTTGCTTATCAAAAGCAGAGCTGCCCTGGCAGTGAGTTTGCATATAGGAAGTTAGTGAGGTGAAGTAGATGCTTCAGCAGGGGGTACTGGGGGGAACATCGATGGACCAGGGCACTTTAGACTCTGGTATGAAAATGAGGCTCTAGAAAGCCAGGCCCTTTGTGAACCAGAGGTGGGGTGGCAGGAGGTGCAAGAGTTGCTTGTTGCTCTGGATCCCCGTGCTCCTAGGATCAATGTTGGTGGCATGTTCTTAAAAAGCCAGGTATCTATCATGGTTCCTGCTATGGGAAAGGAACATCCAGTGTCTGGGAGCTGGAACTCAGCCTAGAATCAAGGGTATGGAATAATCTTTGTAAAGAGCTGGATTTGGTTTGCATTCCACACCCTGAGGTTGTTGTGGCTAATGTTTAGCTTTTGATATGTTACAGCTATGTGCCAGATGAGGAAACAGGAGAAGGATCTGAACTGACTGAGGTGACAGCGCAAAGACTCCAGAGGACAAGCCCGCCTTTGGGAGGACACTTCTTCCTCCACCTCTCTGATACAGTGATACCCGGTAAAGGGGTAATCAGGGTACCGTGTTTGTCATCCACACACTGGGGTACATAAGGTTAATAGTAGCCTGTAAGTTTGGCAGTTAGGATGCTGGGTCTGAAGTGGCTGTTTTAACACTAAAGACCTGGGAAAGGACAAACTGTACAGTCCCGACCTTTTTATTCTGTAGAAGGGGAAAGAGAGTGAGTTGGCTCTCTGAGGCTGTTATAATAAATTACCACAACCTTGGAGACTTAGAGCTACGGAAGAAGTTTATTCTTAGTTCTGGAGTCAGAAGGCCCCCACATGAAGGTGTGCGTAGGACCCCACCTGTCCCTGCTCTAGGGGATGGTGTCCTGGCCGCCCCTTTCAACCCTGGTGGATGCTGCCAGTGCTTAGATGAATCTGCTTTAATTTCTGCCTGCTTCCTTTGTCTCAGAGCTTCCTCTGCCTTGGTCTTGAAGGACAAACAAGATTTTATTTTATTACACAATTCACAATAAGCCCCTCCTCTCAAACCTTATGTCTTCCATCACATGAAATAATATTTATTATTTTTGGCCTTCCAAATGATTAGGACACTGTCATATTTTGGGGGTGTAAGGGTGGAGTTGGGGGTGAGGGATGGGGTGAGGTGGAGTGGAATTCAGCCAACCACACTGAAGCTTCCCTGAAGGTCTTAATACTAACTGATGATGGGTAGATGTATACCTGGGTATTTTAAGTTCCAATTCACCTTCTCTCTCCTGTTTCCTAGGCCAAAGCCCGTTGTCCCCATCCATGTCCTTCAGAGTTAAATGCAATGGTATTGCCTTGTACTATTGAGAATTTTAGTGGTCACCCAAGTTTGAAAGAGATTAAAACACGAGGTTAGCATGGTGTGTTAAGAGCTTTGATAATATACACTCTTCACAAGGCATAGGATATTAGAACTGATTCCGTTATCGTTCAATAATCTTATCAATACATATTGATAGAAATGTGGGTCTTCAGAAGGAAGGCTAAGGGGCATTAAGGAAGGCTCTATGTGTAGCTGGTACATGCCCCCACATCCTATTTCCTGAGAAAAGGTCTCCCTGAGTGGGAGGTACACGGTGTGTCCTTACTATAATGGGACAATATAGGAAAAGCTGAAGGCACCTTGCTTTCTACAGTCTGATAAATGGGTCAGTATCCACAGGACTCTTTGTCTCTATGGTATGAACCACTAGGGTAACTGTACTTCTTACAAATAAAAGATTATCTGCAGAGGTACCTTTCTGGTGTCACGTTACTGCCTTGCAGAGCCAAGGAGGAAAGCCAGCCTTAGCCCAACATTCTGGAATGAGGACAGACCCAAAATTATGTGCAAATGTAGAGAAACGCATTTTAATGGAGGGACTGCTGTTGGCCTTGTAGAAACAGAGTGGAATGTTATTAACCCTTCAGGGTAGTGTGCCATTCAAGAGGAAGGCTCTTGAGCAGGTGAAAAGCAGCCTGACTTTTAATTTAAAGCTGCCTCACTGGCTTGGCAAGCTTTTGAATATCATTAGGTTTTATTTTCTTCATCCCTCAGGTAGGCACGAAGGTGCCCACATGGCCCACCTCACAGGGCTGTTGGGACTGGCTAATGAAATGGAAACTTTTGGTAAAGCACAGAGCACAGAGATTTGTTATTTCTCTGTGGGGATGCGGAACGGGAAAGCAGGTGGTCGGACTTAGGACTTAGAGGCGCTTCTAATAGAGAACGCAAAGCAAAGTGCCAGCATTCCTCAGCTGGGGTGGCTAAATTTTATGGGTGTCAGCTGCTGTATGCCACCCCTACTTTCTGTGAAAAGTGGCCAAGTTTTCTCAATTCACAGGACCAGCTAAATTTTTCCAAGGAAAAGCCAACATTTAATTAGACTCTCAGCATTACAAAGGTGTGTGCAGCTTATGGTTCAAGTTGATAGTTGAGACAGGGTTTTTTTTATTTTTTCCCTGACATAGCATGTTCACTGTCATGTGGTATAGCTGTGTTGGAAGTATCTCACTGTAAAAAGTGGGCATCTACTTCTGGGGACAGACATGATGTTTAACTAGGGTAGAAGGCTCTCTTGTGGGATACTTTGACTCTGAAGGTCTCCTGCACATTTAGTGTGCACATTTAGTGTGCACATTTAGCGTGCACATCAGGGTATTTATTTTCTTTTATCCTTGATGCTGACACCTGCAATGTGCATTCATTAGCATCCTGTTTTCTGGACCAAACACTTGCCTCACAGATGTTCCGGTGCACATGTCTGCCCGACAGCTTCATAAGCTACTGCAGGACAATGCCGATGAGTCCACATCTGGATATCTCAATGCCAATGACTTCACTGTGACAGAGGATCTAAATTCCTGCTATGAACATGTGTGGACTCTTTCTTGGACCACTCAGATTGGGGATTTGCCCAATTTTATCAGGGTAGGTATAACTAACTTTTGTTTGTTTGTGGTATAGATTTGGCACCCCGGAGAAATTTTGTAAAACGAAAAAAAATTCAGGACTGTATGAGTGAAAAAAAGTCATTGGTTATTATTGTCATTTGTTGGAATATTCTAGGAATGAGAATCCCTATCCTTCTTCCGTGGTTTCAGCATAAATTTTACATCTCAGATCTCATTGCATTAAAACTGGTGTTGACTTTTCTAAAAGCATAGGGAGAGGAGCTGTTGGTCAGTGCCCACCATACAGAGTTCCACATCTGTTATTGGATAATTTAGGCAGATGTGATCAACTTGGAACATTCTGAGGCAGATGGCATGGCAGAAGGGAGTTTAGAAAAGGATTTGCTGTCCTTGGGTAATGACAAAGGCAGATGCTCTTGCATATTAAACGTTTAAAAAATAATTTAACAATCATCTAGTACTTGCTTATTTTAAAAATGAAGCCCAAGATGAAATTTTACCAGAGCTATTTGGCACTGTGAGATATATGGTTTTTCAGTCAGAATCCTGGATCGCGATGGAAGAAGAATGGTAATCTTGGCTCTGAACTCAAAGTACCGTTTTCTTATGTTTTATTTAATATATTAAATTGTAAGCTAATAAGACAGAGAGGCACATAAAGGCAACATAGCTCAGTACTTAACATATTGGTTTTTTGTGCCTCTTTTTAGTTTATAAAATTTATTTTATTATTATTATTATTATTATTTAATCATTTTACATCCAGACTTTATCCCCCTCCTGGTCCACCCTCTGACTATTTCACATCTCACACCTCCTCCCCACTCCCTCCATCTCCATCAGTGGTGTCCCCACTTCCCATCCCCATCCCACCAGACCTCCCTGGGGTCTCAAGTCTCTTGAGAGTTAGGTGTATCTTCTCTCACTGAGGTCAGACCCGGCAGTCCTCTGCTGTGTATGTGTCGGAGGCCTCATATCAGCTGGTGTATGCTGCCTGGTTGGTGGTCCAGTGTCTGAGAGATCTCAGGGATCCACATTAGTTGAGTCTGCTGGTCTTTAAATTTATTTATTTATTTATTTATTTATTTATTTATTTATTTATTTACTTTATGTCCTGATCACAGGGCCCCTTCCTCCTGTCTTCTCAGTCCCACCTGTACAAATACCTTATCCTCATTGCCTCCTCCCCTCCTCAGAGAAGGGGATCCTTCCCTTGGGTATCATTTCACCCTTTTGATAACTCTTGCAAATCAACTTATTTACTGAAGCTTTCATTAGCCACTTTTTGCATAATAGTTCACTTATTAAGTTTCTGGACTAAAATTTCTTATCGATGCAAGCTATGGGATTATCTCAAATGTCATGGGCATAAAAACTCATCTTTTGTTTTCATCAAGATGAGATTTCTTTTCCATGGTAGAATTGATTAAAAAAATGTAACTATCTCAGGTCTCTGATCAAAATCTTACTGGGGTGAATCCCTCTGTAACTGCTCGTGTGGTATATGACGGTGGAGTTTTCCTTGGACCCATCTTCGGAGACATGTTGGCTACTGCCAACCAGCAACCTCAGGTGAGCATGGCAGCTGTCTCCAAATGTATTTCAAGTTCTTCACCTGCTTTCAGTGTGAGCCAATTAATTCATCTTCTGTGATTCTTTTTTTTTTTAATTTGGTTTGCTTCCACAGTATTTACAAAGTACTATGAAAACATAATGTATTTAAAAGCACCATAACTTCTATAAATATGGGTGCTATTATAATGGGACAAAAGATAGAGGACCTATATAGTTGAATATATATATAACCAATTATTAAGCATCTAAACTGAGTGGATAATTATAATAATTCTAAATTTATTGTCATCATCATCATATAATTATTTGTGTGTGTGTGTGTGTGTGTGTGTGTGTGTGTGTGTGTGTTATGTTGGGTGGGGTGGGTGGGGTGAGGGAGCAGATGTGTTGGTGTGTTTGTGGAGTCCAGAGGAGAACATTGGGGAGTTGGTTCTTTCCTTTCATCTTTACATGGGTTTCAGGGAATGACTCAGGTCCTTAGGATTGGTCCTTGAGAGCCGTCTTACTCATGCTGATTGTTGTCATTTTTTATCTTTTGAAAATAAAGCATCACAAATAAAGTTGAAGAGCCTTTTGTCTCCCATGTCACTCAAGTATGCCTTTCCTTCTTACAGAACTGTTATAAAATGTGAATGTGCCTTTGGCCATTTTAAAACACATATAGAATCAGTCAAGTCATATCTTGTTACCTTTTTCATTTCTAAACATTCTTTGATTTGGCATTGGTTGCACTGAAAAGAAGAGATGTAGAGTCTTTACTTAAGGATTCACCACGTTCTAGGACAAAAGCAACTTTGAGCCAAATACGTGAATACATGTTGCTCTGCCCTGCTGGTGGAAGGACAGTGCTTATCTTAATAGTCTGTGATTGTCAAAGAGAAAAAGGTATTTCTCATGAAGTGTGGGCCTAGAGATTAAAACATCCTTGTGTATTCTCAGCTTGGGAAATTATTGCCAGGTGACAGAGGGGACACTTTTGAAGGACAATTTGTCACACACCTATAGTATTCATGACCAGATACAATAGGACAAGGTCAGACTGGGAATCACAAAAAGGACCCTTTTTCAGAAAGGCATACATTTAGCGTATTTATTTGCTCGACTAGATCTGAGCATTTCCACTACTTTGTGAAGATTTACTACATTTTGAATGGTTCATTTTTATATAAGGACTTTTCACTGAGAAAATAGAAAAAGAGGAAATGAGAGTATATGAATCATAGAGACATTTTAATTTAGGAAATGCCCACAAATATTTCATGACTGCCCTTGCGGACACGTAGTCCAGACATTTGCTTTTCATTCTCTTACCTCTGTCCTCAGGTGGCCGTACGAGTGAATGACATACCAGCCCGTTGTTCAGGCTCCTGTTCCTTCCAATACCAGCAAGAGTCAACTCCCAGAGTGGATTATGTGTGGTATTCCCTTGGTATGATTTAGATGTGAAACTTAGACTCACTGATTTTGCTAGAGGCCATGTAGTGAGTACAGTCAGCATCTTCAGTAGAGAGATGGGGGTTGCATTTTAGTTGATGTAAAGGAAAGGATTACTTCCCTCCCTCCCTCCCTCCCTCCCTCCCTCCCTCCCTCCCTCCCTCCTTCCTTCCTTTTTCTTTTGTGTACATTGTTGTTTTGCCTGAATGTGTGAGGGAATCAGATCCCTTGTAACAGAAGTTATAGACAGTTGTGAGCTGCCATGTGGGTTCTGGGAGTTGAGCCTGGGTCATCTGGAGGAACAGCTAGTGCTCTTGACTGTTGAGCCATCTCTCCAGCCCGGACATTGTCTCTTCCTTGAAATGTGTGTGGTTATTATTTTTTTTTCATTTTGATCTTTTTTTATATTATTGTTGACTAATTTATTTTTATTAAGTTATGGCATTTCATTGCCATAAGAATTTGAGAAAATTGAAGGTGGGGACTGTGTATCAGAATAATAAATGCAGTTGTCTGAGTCAGCAGGAGATTTCTTCAGTTTTAGGAGAGGAAACCAAAAGTTTGATAGTGGAGTGAGATCTCCTAAATGGAATATTAGCACCGATTTGGGGCTTGACACTTCTTCTCCCCCTCCACTTTTAGGTAGTGATGTCAGCCTGCTGGTTCATTTTACTGGAACTGGTTTCCCTAGAGATGCCCAGTTCTTACAGGTCATGGTGGACAAAGCAAGCTGTGAAGTTATTTTCTCAAACGAAACCAACGTGGCCTGTGAGCTGGCCCTACTACCAGTTGGAGTGTACCGGATTTTTATGCTGGTGAGACCGTTAGGCCTTGCTGTTAACGCCAGTGGAGAAGGCCTCTTCCTGAGCGTGGAACCCAGGCTGGATGCCGTGGAGCCTTCTACAGCCTCAGAGATTGGTAATGTGGGCGGGGCTACACTGCATACCTGCCCTCCGCAGAAGCTAGAGTTCTTGTTGATAGGCAGAAATCTAGGCCTATAGCAAGGTGAATTCCATATGTAGTGTGATTTACAGTTTTTCGTTTCCTAAGCATATCTTCTATGAAAGAACACTTTTAAGCCCTGACATGGACATTTGTGGCACATTAAGACTAGAGTCTGGCTAGTATGTATAATTGGAACATGGAGTCACTTTGGTGGATATTCATCCTAAAGTCTCAAAAATGCTAAGTGAGTCAGTGCTAGTTTTAGGAGTAAGGTAACTTGCCTGAGCATCACAGGGAGGGAGGTGGAGCTGAATTACAAAACGGAGTGCTAGGCTGTTAGAGCTCCTAGGTTCTCTGTGCTCTGCTGCCTCGCCTTTAGAATGGCCCCATGATGCATTGCGCGATGTAGCCCTCTGTGAGGTAAATGAGTCAACAGATGGCAACATACTTTTAAAAGTAACAGCATGTCATGTGGCTAGTGAGGAGTACAGACCACGCCCACCCACTAGGAACCTAGTTTCCCCCCGCCCCCACAGTCCTCTTCAATATTGTTAGGTACTTGGCTAGCATGCAAAGCCAACTACTGTTTTCGTAGTGCGAATCCAGAGGACAATGAGTCTTATCAATATCAGGCCTGAGGATTGGATCTTAGGTCAATGGGAAAGTAAAGATCTTTCCAAATCTTGTTACTTTCAGAAGAACGCTATTAGTTGAGAAAGACTACAGCTGGGCTATAGCAGTCTCAGAAATACTCAGGCCCACGCTTGCTACTGTTATTAACTATAGAATACAATGCACAATATTCCTTTCCTTAGTCATTTGGATTTTTGTCATTGTTGGTTCTGGTGGCCAGAAGCCTGTAGCTCAGAATACATTTTTCCATTAATTAATTAATTAATTCACTTTACATCTCAATGGCAGCCCCCTTCCCAGTCCCCTCCCACAGTCCCTCTGCTTCCCCTTTACATCTGAGAAGGGTGAAGTCCCCACTGGGCACCAACCCACCTTGGAACTTTAAGTCACTGCAGGACTATGTATATCCTCTTCCACTGAAACCAGACAAGGCATCCCAGTTAGGGTAACAGGATCTACAGACAGGCAATGGAGTTGGGGTAAGCCCCCACTCCAGTTGTTAAGGGACCCACATGAAGACCAAGCTGCACATCTGCTACATATGTGTGGGGAGCCTAGGTCCAGCCCATGTATGCTATTTGTTTGGTGGTTCAGTCTCTGGGAGTCCCCAAGGGTGCAGGTTAGTTGACAGTGTTGGTCTTCCTGTGGAGTTTCTATCCCCTCCAGGGCCCTCAATCCTTCCCTACCAACTCTTCCATAAGACTACCTGAAGTCTGTTCAATGTTTGATTGTTGGCCTCTGCATCTGTTTCAATGAACTGCTGTGTAGAGCCTCAGAGGACAGTTATGCTAGACTTTCGTCTGCAAGCATAAGAGTATCATAAGAGTGTCAGGGTTTGGTGCTTGCCCTTGGGATGTGTTTCTCAGTCTCTGCTCTATCTTTGTCCCTGCATTTCTTACAGACAAGACAAATTTTGGGTCAAAAGTTTTGTAGGTGGGTTGGTGTCCTTATCCCTCCAGGCAAGGGCGACCTGCCTGGCTGCAGGAGGTGGCCTCTTTAAATTCCAAATCTCCCACTGCTCTAAGTCACCATCATAGACTCCCTGTATCCTCCCCTATTTCAGTTAGAATACAATGTAAAGTGGTGTGTTCTAGTGAGAGTCAGTGTTCAGAGGACAAGTTTGATTCTGATTCTGCTTTGCCTTGGGAGAGGGACTCAGCAGGCCCACCCCTTTTCATCTCCACACAGAATAACAATCTCTTTCAGTGATGTTGGGAAGGAACAAGGAGACGTGCTTTGCTCAGAGCGAAAGACCATATTCTTCATTATCCGGTGAATTATTGGCTTGAGAGTTGGACTTATTTTAGCCTTCTGACTATATTTGTTAGAGGTTTGGTCTCTCAGAGTTCCTTGCCCAGCTCAGGCCTCACTGCTAGATGGTAGACATCTTTCAGGCAAGCAGGTGACTCGGTCAGTTGCTTGCCTTACATAGAGTGATTAGCACAGGTAGGGAGCTCACTGGCCCAGTTTGTCTGGGATTGACAGTGCTCTCAGGATGAAAGACTTATGGTTTTAAAAACTGATGAACTTTCAGTGCAAAGTATCAGTCCCAGGAGGATTGGAATGTTCCGAACAGCCCTGTCAGGAAATGGATCATCAAGAAAAGGGGAAGAGACCGAAGAGCTTGGAGACTCACACATCACCCTCTCACACTGTAGTCAAAGGAGTGAGTCTCTGAGAAGGGATGATTTCAGATGCATACGAAATGACTTTTATTAAGACTCAGGCGGTGGGATCTGGGAGAGGCTCTTGGTGCTACTTTCCTCATTATTGCACTGAGATTTTCCCAATGAACCCATTTCCTGCCCTGCCATCTGGACAGTGGCAGGGGTCATTAATGCTTGCATACGGAGCCATATTGGGTGTTGATGACCTTTAGTGTTTCAAGTGTGGCCCTGGACGAGTAGTATCTATATCACCTAGGAGCTTGTTAGAAGTGCAGAGTCTTCTAGACCTCCCGAGTCAATCTGTATTTTATCACAATCCTCAAAACGACTCTACGAATAGTCTAGTGTGTGAAACCCTGCTTTGGGGATTTAAAGAGAAGCAGGAGAGGCTTGTCAAAAAGGAATTTAAATAACAGCGCAGTACAGTATGAATGAGTATAAAAATGAGTTCTGTAATACTCAAAGTTACCACTTATCTTTGTCCTTGAGCGTCTTCGAAAGAGGTTTTTGAGGACACAGGCTGTTAGTCCACTTTGGTGCCTTCTCCTTAGGCAGGAACTCTCGTGAAGCTCACAATTTCAAATATGAACGGTAAAGTCTCACCACCTGTATAGTTTCTCACACCTACCCTTGACAAAATCGTGATCGAGAATGTATTAAGCTCTCATGATGCATCAGAAACTCAAAGGGGTTATGCTCTTGGCTAGGTGGTGGTAACGGTGTTGAACAGAAACCGTAAGGGGAGGATATGACGAGGGAAGGAGGACAGTGTCGGGATAGGATGCTCATCAGGGGTCACTGGAGGCATGACATAAAGGACACTGGATGAACAGAGGCCACGAGGAAGTGAAGCAAGCCCGAGGGAGACCTTGTAGAAGAGAACATGACCCGGAAGAATATCATGGCGCCTTGATTCAGAAGCAGCTTGGCTTGTTCAGAAACATTCGGGACATTGCTGTAGCTGGAGGGAATCTCAGTGTACTTTTGATTTGCATCTAACTCATAGTCAAAGATGTTGAATTTATTTTTCACGTGCTTATTGACTATTTCTATTATTATCTGCTCATGTGACCATTTAACCTTTGCATTATTTCTTTTTCTATGATCATTTTTTTAAAAAAACTATTTATGTATTCTGGGTATTTCTCTGTTGTCACTTTGCATTCTCTTTTGTAGCCTGTCTTTTTATTTATTTTTTTCCTTTTGCTATGGAACCTTTTAATTTGATGCAACCCCGTCTCTATTCTCATTATATTTTTTGAGCTTTTGGAATCTTATATAGAGAGTCATCACTATGCTTGTACATATAGTTAGGTTATAATGGAATTACATCTCTTCCTCTTCCCTTTCCTCCCTCCCAACTCTCTCATACACACTCCCTAAACTCTTTCAAATTCATGGTCTCTTCTTTTTCATTAATTGTTAGATGCTTGTACTTGAAGCGTTTCCCCTATGTTTTCCTTTAGTAGTTTCACAACATTGGCGTTTTTATTTATTTTGAATTGGTTTTTATATCAGGTGAAACATAGGGGTAGAAATCATTAATGCTGGTGATAGAGTAAAAAAAAGGAGACTATGTTCTTGGGTGGGTGATGCTAAGTGTATAGTATATACATTATATAAAGATGGGAGGGCTTGAAGGAGAATGAAGGAGTTTCATTCTTATATATGTGAATATGTAATTTTTCTAACACCACTTGCTAAAGAAGATTTTTCCCCCAATGTGTTATTATTTGTATCTTTATCAAGAATCAGATAACTATAGCTGTGTGAGTTTATTTTGGGGTTCTCTAGTCTGCTTTACTGGTCGACCTGTCTAGTTTTCTCTCAATACCATGTTGTCATTACTTTGGCAGCTTTAATCTTGTATTTGGACCATTTTACATCTGTGGGGAAATATTAGCAACATACTTAACTAGAAATGAAATTTCAGGGCCAAGGGTTTATATACACTTGAAAATTTAATAAAGGGTATTAGAAAGATTTCTCAGTGGTTAAAGTACTTGCTATACAGAGTTTGAATCCCAGGAAGCCAATGGAAATACCAGGTGAGCACATGTCCTGTATATAAACCCAACCCAGAAGACAGAGACTGAATTCCTAGAACAAGCTGGCTAATAAAGCCGTCCACATCAGTGAGCTCTGAGTTTGACTGGGAGAACTTGCTTCAGTGACTAAGACAAAAGAGTTACAGAGGAGGACTCCTCATATCAACCTCTGGACTCCACATGCCTGTGCACATACATGTATGTGTATCCACACACATAAATATGTACCAACACATGCAAAACACTCACATAGACACATGCACACTATACACACACATACACACAAGCACTGCCAAGTAAGTATGAAAATATTCTCTTTAAAGTTTGTATAATTTTTATTCATATAGGTATGGATATCTTTTGCTTACATCTTACTAATCCATTTTTGAAACATTTTTGATGTTTAATCTTACAGATGAAAAGTAGAATTTCCACGTTAGGAAGGATCTATCAGTTTCCTCTCTGTGATGTTCGTTCATCTCAGTCTTTCCTTCCAAATTTGATTCTTGTTCTTTCTTATTTATTTGAACACCTTTTAAATATTTTTAGATTTATGTAACTGTTTTCGTAGTTTTATAATTTACAAATAGTTCTATGTAATTAAGTGTGTTTGGCCTTTATAGCTTTAGAGATTGTTAAATACTCAGAGTACATATTCCATCTCTGAGATCATATGAAAATAAATTTCTACTTTTTTCTCCTGTTTTTTCCATTTAATCTCATTTTGAAATTTATTTCTTTATTCACTTTACAATCCAATATCAGCCCTTCCTCTCCTCCTACTATCCAGTCATGCAACTCCTCCCCTCATTCCCCCTTCTTTTCTGAGAAGGAGAAGCCCCCCTTGAGGTGTCCCCCCCCCCCCCCACCCCTCCTTCCCCCCCCCCCCCCCCCCCGACTTGCACATCAATTTGCTGTGCGTCTAGGTAAAACCTCTCCCACTGAGTTCAGACAAATACATCCATTAAGGAGTTCAGGATAGACTTAATCTCTTTTATGTCCAAATATTTTACTTAAAATTTGCTTTGGGTGAAAGATGGGAGTCCCAAATTCAGGTTTTATCTTTTACCATACTATTCTCTTCATTTTATTTACTCAATAAATTATTTACTTATTAAGTATGTGTGGCTCTGATGGAGCCACATGGCCACACGTCCTGTAGACTTGTGTATTGGAGTTGCCTTCTGGTTTGCTCATTCTGCCTGCTCTGTCTGAGCAGGTGCTATCATCACATTTGCATTATTATTTGATAGCTCTTTACTCTTATTTCTTTATCTTTGTTTTCTTGCTGATCACTTTCCCCTGAACTTTAGAGTCATCTCACTTAATTTACATGCAAGTTCCACCATGTTTAATGGAATCGTATGTATGCTTTATATGTTTAATTCAGAGAAATTACAATACTTACTCTTCTTTCTATTTATGTTCATTTTTTTTATACTTTCAATCTAATCAATTAAAATCTTCAGCAGTATTTTAAAATTTCCCCCAATGTGTTTTCTATCAAGCTTATAGATGGTATACTCTAATTGAAAGGACGATAGAACAATCATGTTCTCTTTTCTGTTTCCTCAGTTGGGAACACTTTTAATTCTTTGTATTCAATAATGAGGAAAATGGAGACCGGTGAGCTTGGGGCCAGTGCTAAAACTGAGCTGCCTCAGGTAGCAGCGAGTCCGGAGGTCCTGGCTCTGGCCCCATGGCTCCTCTGAAACATCGTGCTGTTGCTCATTGTTTCTTGGGAAAAAGCATGTTTTCTAGGGCTGGCAAGAATGATATTTAGAAGCTAAGGCAGAAAATGTTTTTAGAAACTACCTACTTCTTTGACTCCTATCTGTATCCTTATATTTTATTCATAAAGGTCTCCAGAAAGGCTCACTACTCTTTCTGCCCTCTAATGACTACTTCTTCCTTTATGTGAGGTAATTTCTACATTTCGATCCAGGCTTTCCCACAGTTTGAGCACTGCTTTGCATTTCTGACTTAAGGCTTTTCTATTTTAATTTCATTTTAATTTTTCCTGTAATTAACTTTTACCTGCTTATATGTCTACATACGTGTGAAAATGCTGTTTTTGTTACAGGAGGACTCTGGGTTACCCTCCGAGGCTCTAGTTTGGAAGGTGTTAGCCTGGTGTTATTTGGAACTCAGTCGTGTGTCATTGATGTCATTAGAAGCAATTCGCAACAAATTCAATGCAAAGTCCCACCTAGGGTAAGAAGACTCTTTGCTATTGTAACCGCTCAATATTAACCTATAAGCCCCACCCACCCAAGAACCAGGTAACTTTCTGGGCTGCTGGGAGTTGTAGTTCTGGGAATATAACAGAAGCCCCATAGGAAAGTATGGTGGCCTATGAGTTTGTCTTTATAAACCCCTATAACAAGTGTCTCAGGACTGGGAACTTTCAGAGAGTGATCCATCTCCTGGTTAATGTTTAATATTTAATAAAGCGTGCTTCAAATTTGGCCCAAAATGGTGGAATTGGTTTTACTCTGGTGAATCTCAGAATTAACACTAGCTCCTTGTGTCTGGTTGGTGACCATAATTAATTAGCAAACAGATTTTTAACACATCCTATCTGAGAGCTAAAGTGACTAATCCAAATTTGTCATCATAACAATGTGCTTGTTTTATTTTTCTATTTGTTTTGCTGTGAAAAAACTGAGCCCTGTATTGTAATTCATTTTAGTTAATTCCTTAAAGAACAAGGCAACTCAGACATCCTACTCTGTGCTTTTAATGAATATTGGTACTATAGAATAAGCAAAAGCAGCAACACATATATTATGTTGTCTTTTTTGTTTACTGAGCAAACAAGTTGCATACTTTAGCAGCTTTATTTTCTGGCATACTTGTGGAACATAGAAAATTCTAGAATGTTTGATTCTTACGAACTATCTCCCTAGTTACTCACTACTATTTTATTTGTACTGTGAAAGCAGATCCCCTGGGCTGAAGAGATAGCTCTGTTGTTAAAGTGCTTGCCTTGCAAGTAGGAGGACTTAATTTTGATCCCCAGCACGTAAGAAGATCAGAGTGCTGTCATATGCCCGTAATTCCAGAGCTGGAAAGGCAGAGACAGGCAGATCTTTGGGGCTATCTGACTAACCAGAATCCTAATCAGAAAGTCCCACGTCACAGTGGGACACCCTGTCTCATAAAAGAAGGTGAATAGCTCGTGAGGAGTGACACCCACTCCTGTTCTCTGACCTCCACGGGGACACATACATGTTTGCATATGCAACCTCTCTCTTTCTATGAATATATACACAGCTTTGCATACAAGCCCCTGCTTACACATATACCCTCATACACAAAACAAGCAACATGAATATGGTCTCAAGTTCCCATTTCCTTCTTATCAGTTCTGTCTAATGTCCATTGTCTAGGGCCTTGCTCTTCCCTTCCCTGAAGTGATTGGCAAGGGTCACATTCACTGCCACATTCAAACTAATTTAGGACTGCCTTGGTGTCATCATCATTCTTAGCAGCTCCATGCCCCAGAGGATGACTAGTTAGTGAACAAACATGTCTTGTGAGAGAGAGTTCAGAATATCAGAAGATCATAGGCTCTACAACTTTAGGTCATCCAGTTCCTCAAATACCATGAAAAGCTAGCATTTACATGAAAATAATATGCGATTATAGTATATAGCTGTACTGTAATTATTTGACTGCTCCCTCTCAACAGGTGTAAGATAAGATTGATTTGATATTATAGATAAATCTTTTGTAGATTTTAGATGATTTTTAAATCGACCCTATTATAAGCAAAGGCTTTAGACCATCCTAAAAATTATATTTTGTAGATATTTATATTTTTCTGAACACATTAACCTAAGTTTTAAAGTAGATATAAAGGTATGTTTTCTACAGTTTTTTTCTGGTTTATGTGTTCAGTATTACAGTGTGTTTGATTTCTGGCACTTTGGTCAACTGTGGGCCTTATGTTTTTGGTGTAATCTCCATTAAATGAGTGAAATTTGAACTCTTTGGGTTTCTTTTACTACAGAGAATAAACATTAGAGAACAAACTTTAAATTTTGAACAGAGTTAATATATGGAAATATACAATGGAAAACAGAAGAATAATCATGTTCTCTTTCTGCCTTCCTTCTTCTGTCTCCCTGTTGGAACCATTTTAATTCTTCGAACTCAAATTGCAATAATATTTTTGGCAAATCAACAAAATGTGTTTACATTATTACAATTTTTAAGTAATGTTGGTAGAAACAAAGGGTATAATTTTTCTTTTAAGAGTTCCCTCTCTAGTTTCTTTTTTCCTTATAATAGAAGCCTACCATGTTTTAAACAAATCTGCTCTTGTTCTCACTCTGTTTACTGAAGCTCTGTGTCTTGCTTTGATCTAAGTTGGATGTATCTAGGCTTTTATTTTGTTAGTTCCTTTTTTCTCTTACTAGTAGACTCAGTGTTTTCTAGAACTTATATTTTCTCTTTAGACTTTAAAAACTCTTTGACAGTTCTATCTATATATTTAATGTACTTTGATGACATTTACCCACTACTACTTTCCCTTGGCTCCATTCTATTTCCTTTGGATTTATTCTCTTCAAGTTCCATCCCTTCCTTTCAGGATTAACTGAGTTTAATTAGGGTTTCTTAATGAGCATAGGATGGGGAGTTACTTAGTAGAGCATGAGAAACTTACTAGTGACTACACCACAGAAGAAAATAACTACCACATTCCCCAGCAGCCATTAACCACCAGTATCTCCTCTACTGGGATAGAGTCCTTCTGAACTACGTCTCACATCTCTGCTGGAGTGTTGATGTACTCGGTCTTATGTATGCCTTGTGCAAGTAACCGAAGCTTCTGTGAGTTTTCATGAATGCAATGATCATATCATGTCTAGACAGCAGCATTTCATAGCTTACCCCTTCATCCTTTGTTCTTACATTCTTTCTACTGCACTTTTCTCCATATTTCTGGGGTAAAGAGTGATGTTTCTTTATTTTGATTATTATTTATTTGTGAGACAAATGCATTACAAAACACAACAGAGAAGGAAATTTTCTGAATATTTCCACTTCTGAAACTAAGCTCACATATAATGGATAGTTTAGCTAGGTATAAACACCACTGAAAACACCTTTCTGCCCAGAAACAGTTACTGTGTGAAATGTACATTACTGTTTCTTACCTTTCAAGGCACAGATAATATTCTTCAATGGTAAATTTGTCTAAGTTCTTGCCTTCCTGCAGGAGCTGAGGAAATATATTAAAACATATATTCTATGATAAACAACATTTTTTGGCTGATATATGTTTACTCTCAAATCCAACCAAGATTTGAATTCTAAAATTGATTTTCAGGGGAAAGATGCACACACTGTGAATGTGACTGTGATCAGTGGGGACCGCTCCACAGTTCTTGCCAGAGCATTTACTTATGTCTCCTCTTTAAATCCAGTGATTGTATCTATGAGCAGAAACAGAAGCAGTGTAGCAGGTAAGATACATGTTACTTCAAGCCCATTTTCACTTTAGAGCTTTGATCCCACTAAAAATCAATTAATGGACTATGGATTTTGATTTACTATTTTCTTTGTTTATTTGAGACAGGGTCTCACTGTACAGCCCAGTGAGCCTGAAACACTATTTGATAGTGACTTTGAACTCACAACACTTGTTGTTTCACTTTTCTGTGAGTTAAGATTATAGGCATGCAAACTGGTATCAGCTTATTGTATTATAGATGAATAAATTTCCAAGTTATCCGATATCTTATTTCTTCTCTGTGAAAATGTGACTATTTCCTCATGAAAATAATATGCATATTGAATTAGTATTCAATAAACATTTGTTGAGCAGGTAATTTGTATTGCTACTGCCAAGTTTATAGATATACAATAGACTTCAAGTTTTAGCAGTAATTTGTGGCTTTAGTTTACAAACAAGGAAACTAAGGAATAGAGTCTACATAACCTATGCATACCTTTAGCAAGAAATGAAGCTGAGATTTAAACACCAACAGTCTAAAGATACCAAGCATTCAGCTATAGTTGAATATAGTTGAATATAGGTTTTGGTAGTAGGTTCAATTTTGGCAGTTTAGTAGTTATAGAATAGGTACCCCGAGTAACCAAATATTCTTGTTTTTGGAGACTTACTATGTATAAAAAGGATTTTAAAAGCACTATGCACATGAAATAGTTTAACCTTTATTTAAGACTCTTATGATGGAACAGAATTATAATTATTTCTTGTTATGTTTTAAAAATGTAGACTAAGTATTGTAGCTGGTGATGGCTCTTTCTCGTTAATTGAATGCCAGATGGCAGAGTTTATGGTTTATTATAAAAAGATCATCATGTTTCCTGATGAAAAAGTATGAACTCAGTTTTTCTGGTACTTCTCTCATTTTCTGAAGCTTGAGGGTACATGGATAGAGTGATCTACCCTTTATCAATATCATTCAGCTCAGGTAACACTGAAGAATTATCTTCCTCTAGTGACTAAAATGTCTTTTTTTATAGCCCTGGCTGTCCTGGAACTCACTTGGTAGACCAGGCTGGCCTCGAACTCAGAAATCCTCCTGCCTCTGCCTCCCAAGTGCTGGGATTAAAGGTGTGCGCCACCACCGCCCGGCTGACTAAAGTGTCTAAAATGATACAGATTATTTCCAATGAGGTAGAAAAGAGGCTCTCAGAGTCTGAGTCATCCACTAGAGAACATGCCTGGGATGGAACTAGACCCTCTACACATATGTAACAGATGTGCAGCTTGGTCCTCATCTGAGTCCCCTAACAGCAAGAGCAGAGGCTGTGTCTGGCTACATTGCCTGCCTTTGGATCTCTTCCCCTAACAAGGCTCCTTTTTCTAGCTTCAATAGAAAATCTACCTAATTGTACTGCAACTTGATAGGCCAAGGGGGTTCATATCCATGGGAGGCCTCTCCTTCTTTGAGAAGAAAGGGAGCAGGGTTAAAAAGAAGGGAGGTGAGAGGGAGGAACTTCAGGGAGAGGACAGAGGGGAAGATGCGATTGGGATGTAAAGTAAACAAATGAGTTAATTTTTTAAAAAATTAGTGTGTGGGCATGCATGCAGTTGTGTGTATGTGTAGGTCAGAGAATAACTTCTGAGAGTCAATTCTCTCTTACCATGTGGCTCCCAGGGATCATACTCAGATTTTCTGGTTGGGTGCAAGTACATTTACCCCTCACCCACCAACGCCATCTCACCTCCCCCTACTGACATGATATGGACAGCTCTTTGACTACCTTTGACAATTCTTTGAGGGCAAGGGCTGTTTATGTGCCCTTTAACCTCTAGTGTCTTTGTCATGGACTTAATACTTATTTCAATCAGAAAGAGTTGAGGGAAAATGTTTAAGATATGCACACTCTTTCAGCAGAGTCACTGGTTCTACCAAAAGGTCATTGAAAGAGAAAGCAGAGGGGGGAGCTTGGGCTTGCTTTTTCCAGTACTTAGTTATGACACCTTGGCAGCTGAGGGTTCCTCAACTTCAAAGTGCCCATTGTATTTCAACAGGGCAGTAGATGACAATTAACTTCATCTGCATGTTTGACACAAACCTAAGATCACCTGGAATATGACACTGCAGATGAAGAATTGCCCAGATCAGATTGCCCCGTGGGCACGTGTGTGAGATATTTTATTTTCTTTAAAATTTTTATTTTCTATTTTGCCCGTGTGTATTTATGGGTACCACACGTGTCCCTATTACCCATGGAGGTAAGGAACGGGTATCAGATTTTCTGTAACTGGAGTTATGGATGGTTGTAAATCACCATATAGGTGCTGGTAACCAAACCCAGGTCCTCTGAAAGAGCAGCAAGTGCTCTGAACCACTGAGCCCTCCCTCTAGTTTGCTGAGAGGCGTTTTCTTGATAAATACTTGATACATCAAAGTTCAGCTAGTTGTGGGTGGCAGCATCCTTAAGGTGGGCCTGGGGTAAACAGGAAAGAAATAAGCCATGGAGGGCAAATAAATCAGCAGTGTTCCATGGTCTCTGCTTCAGTTCCTGTTCTGGGTTCCTGTCTTAGGAGCTCCCACTTCAGCTTCCCTTGATGATTGTCTGTAACCAATAAGCCCAAGAAATCCTTTCCTCTCCAAGTTGATTTTGGTTAGTATTTTATTACAGGAACATAGAGCAAACTAGGACCCAGTGGGAAGATCAAATGGATGATGGTGCTCTGTAGGTGAGGAACTATTGGAATTGTACAGCACATTCTGGAAATGTAGACTTTTGCTTTTATCAGCACAAAAGTAGAGGCTGAAGAAAAGAACACAGAACCCTGTTTGCAGGTTAGGAAGACAAACCTCCAAACTACTTAATTTACCTTTACAGGAATAAAAGTTAGCAAAATTGTCTCAGCAATTTTGCATTGTTGATGCCCTTGAAGGTTTAGGCTGTATCTCTGTTAAAAGAATTGTTAGAAACTTCATGAAAAAATGATGGCTGTTAAGATTCTTAGAGAATTATGTACAGGGCTGACTTCATTTAAAGATGTAGTGGCTGAGGCCAAAAGTCCAGAAGTAAATATATTCTTTTTGACTCAGGAGGTGAGATTCTGTTCCTTGGGATGGCACTGCTGGTGAACTACACAGATATGGATGTGCAAGTCCACGTGCAGGACACTTCCGCTCAGGTCCTTGCACGGACAGCGTGGGGACTGGAGGTGCTGTTGCCTCCGCTACCGCCTGGCATCCATATGATTTCAGCATTCATCAATGGAGTCAGCATTCGTTCACAGGGGTAAGGTGGCCACTGCAGTTGAATTTGGGTGTGTTTGATGGAATAGCAACTCATCTGGGAAATTCTACTTTGATTTAAGTGTTTCCTCTTTTTCATGTAAAGTGAGGTTATAAATATATGAGAATTACAAACATGTGAATGAGTCTTGAATCCTTGTGGACTATCACCCCTTAGATGATTGGAGGGGGAAATGCTGGGATACTTGTTAGAGAAAAGGGAAATCTCTGGAAGTGTATTGAGGTGGGAATAGGGTGGACATCTGTATCTAAAGAAGGTAAGCCTTTGTTGGAACATTTTAATAAGATTGTTTGAATAAATGGCTTACTATAGCTGCATAAGCTCTATCTCCTGCCTCGCCTTCACCTCTGTACCTTGAAATCCCTCTAGATTTTCTCAAAAAATTCTTTCTCACTAATCTAGGAAGTATCTAACCTGTATGAGACTGAGACTGAGACTGATGAAGCCGCATGAGACTGGTCCAGGACAACACCCTGCCCTTCTCTCGGCTGTTTCTTCTCTATGAGCAAGACCACTGATTCTTTCTCTCCGTCACTGTTCCCCTGTTTACAAGCATGTCTCCATCTGTTTTTACTCATCTTTATGATATTTTCTAATACCACCCATATTCTCTAGGGTTGATCTCCATATCTGGTACCTCACTGAAGTTTTCAGCATGGAACCTTGTTCTGGGTCTCTCTTGGGTGAGTGATTCTGACATCACCCATAATTTATCCAGCTAGTTGTTTTTCCAGATAGTCAGAATTCATTCTTGAACTAGTGATCATGTGAGGTCAGGGCTGCAGGGGCCAGGGAAAGAAATTTCCTTTGGTTCTCAGATGAACAATCAGTCTTATGTGAAGTGAAGAGAGCTGTGGGACTTCAGCTCTGTGAGTTCCAGAAATTAAAGAGTATAAAAAGGAGAGGTACACTCTTTTGTTTTTTTACTAGAAATGTTGAAACATCCAATAGGCAGCACACTCAGGCATCCAGTGGACAGTACACTCAACCATCCGATAGATAGCATTCTCAAGCATCTAGCAAACACCATACTTTATCATCCAATGGACATCACATTCTGTCATCCAATGGACACTACATTTAAGCAATCAATGGACACTACACTCAAACATCCAGTGGACACCATACTCAATCAGGTATATTAGGAAGAGGAGGGCAAGCCTCCTGCAACAATTATTTTTGACATTATATGTGCAAGGAGATGAGGGAGGAGTCTTCAGTGTCTCTACTTTCCTCTAAGGATTAAAGACAAAGGCAAAAAAATAGAAACTCAAGTTCAGAGTGGGAAATGTAAGAACTACATAGAATGTTACATCCGCTAATATAACAGATGGCAAGAAAATGAAAAAAATTTAATTTTTCACTCACATATAAGTTGATGGTAGTATATAGCATATAGTATAAATGGATTCTAAAATTTTGTCTTACATATTAAAAAATACCAGTTTTAGGGTTTGAAGAGATGGCCAGTGATTATAATCACTTGTCAGTCTTACAGAGGATGGAGTACAGTTCCCAGCACTCACATGGTGGCTCACATTGGTCTGTAACTCCAGTTTCAGAGGATCTGTCATATTCTCTTCTGGCCTCCATGGGCACAGTATACATTGATACACAGACATTCATGCAGGCAAAATACCCATACACATAAAAAACATTTTAAAAGGTATTCTTATAAAATAATTTGAATCACTGTACTGCTATGTGAATTTTGTCATATCTGAGTTCTGGCCTAATGATCACAAATTTAGCCATGATAAGGATGAAATTTGTGCACCCTACTTTTGACTTAATTGCAGTAGACCTGTACAAGTGATGCAGTTATTATTTGAAATATTAGCTTTTACATTTATAAGTGTGTGTGTGTCTATCTCTGTATAAGCACACCCCCCAGTGCGCATGTAGAAGTCAGAGGTCAGCTTCCTCTTTTCATCATGTGAGTCCTCAGGAACTATACCCTGGTTGGCCATACCACAGAGGCCTTTAGCTGCTGAGACTTTCAGCTAGCCCGAATATTAGCTTTTAATTTGTGTCTTTCATGTTTACACTTTAGGTGGAACTATCCTCAGCCTCTCAGGAATAGGACTGGGCAGAGACCCAGCTCTGATTCAGGTGCTTGTGGACAACCGGCCTTGTGATATTGTGAACTTAACGGAAGTGAACATTTGGTGTGAGACTCCCCCAGCCGTACTACCACCCAGGGCAGATGTTGTCACTGTCCCAGCATCTGTGGAGATCTGGGCTGGCAACATTTCTTTCTTCCATGGACCAAGCTTGGTGGGGAAGGCCTTTTCCTTCACATATGAAGGAGAAGCAACACCAGTGGTCACTGCTATGTGGGGAAAACTCATGAACAACAGTGTGAGGTTTGTTGTGGAAGGAAACAGCCTCTCTGACTCAGTTATTCTTTTGGGATCCTTGAAATGTGACCTTGAAGTGCAATTTTTTGATGATAGCAAGAACCTGTCTGGGTGCTCCCTTCCTCTCCACAGTTTGGAAGCCGGAGTCTATAGTCTCCAAGTTCGTCACAAGAGGATGGGGTTTGCCAATATGTCTGCCGTGTCTCAGAAATTTGAGTTGTCACCTCAGATTATTGATATCTTCCCAACACATGGCTCTATATGTGGTGGGACAGTGCTTACTGTGAAGGGCATGGCTTTCAGTTCCAGAAGGAGGTCAGTTCATGTTGACCTTTCAGGTCCTTTTGCTTGTGTGATTTTGAGTTTGGGAGACCACACAGTCCTCTGCCAGACCAACTTTGTGGGTGACCATTTTTCTGAAGCGTCGTTGGCTCTAAACATCACAGTTCTGGTCAATGGGATGACCAGCAAGTGTGAGGGTAACTGTACACTCTTCATGGATGAAGCAACAACTCCTATTGTGGATGCTTTGACTATAAGCATCAGTGGGTCTCTAACCACGGTGCTGATGAGAGGCCAGAGGTTAGGTACCACTGTTGACAAGCCAATAGCATTTGTGGATGATCAACTTCCTTGCCATACGACTTTCTTCAATACCAGCCATGTGGCATGCCAGATGAGAAATTTGGCTCCAGGGTTCCACTACCTGTCAGCCGTTCATACAAGTGCTGGATATGCTTGCCTCAATAGTGTTTCTAGAAACTTCTTCATCGTGCCTCAGGTGTTTGATTATTTTCCTAAGGATTTTAGCATCCATGGTGGAAGTCTCTTGACTATAAAAGGCATAGCCCTGCGAGGATGGAAAGCTACATTTGTCTATATTGGCCAGCAGGCTTGTCTAACAGTGAACATGAGTTCTGAGTTCATCCAGTGTATTGTTCCTTCAGGAAATGGCTCTGTTGCTCTGGAAATAGACGTGGATGGAGTTTTATACCACATGGGATTTGTTGATTACAGCAGCATCTTTACTCCAGAATTGCTTTCCGTTTCACAGAGTCATGACATCTTGACCTTTACAGTGGCCCGGATCTCAGGGGCTGCAAATGTTGATATTCTTATAGGGACGTCACCATGTCTGGGTGTTGCAGGTAACCGTACAGTTCTCCAGTGCATGGTCCCTTTGCTTCCTGCTGGGGAGTATCTTGTCACAGGTTATGATCACAGCAGAGGATGGGCCTCATCTGCTCTCATTCTTGTGCTGAAAGCCACTGTGACCTCAGTGACAGAGAACTATGGTAAGTAGACAATATAAGACAGAATATTTTCTCTATAACGTGAATAAATTGTTACTCTGAGTTTTTGACTTCCTGATCTCATAGTCACAGGGTCTTCCTCAGGCCCGTCTTTGTGGAGTTTCATTTGCTTATCTTGATTTTTCATCAAAGAAATCTCACGTATTCCCAAAGTATTTGCTTTTATTTTAATTTCAGGGGCATCCACTTCATTGGACAAGTGTTTTAAATTTAATATCAGTTGCTAAAGCTCATTATTTGATTGTATAAGAATATCAATGTGTTCACCTCTTTTAGACATATGCTGATTTGTAGTATTCAAAACACATTCAATAGTAGCATTAATCTTTGCCAGTTTGTAATGGTTCACAGTTGAATTCATACTCCACCAATAATACGCCAGTGCCATAGTACAAGTGTACTGGTTCAATATTTTTTTTTAGAAAAATATTGTTTTCTATTTTGTGAATATGTATGTGTGTCTGAGTGCATATATCTACATCCCCTGTACTAAAGGTGCCCATGGAGGCTGGAAAAGAACATTAGATCTGTAGGCACCAGCATTACAGGTAGTTGTGAGCTGCCCATTGTGGGTGCTGTAACAAAACTCCAGTCTTCTGGAAGGAGACTGAGCATTCTTAACCTCTGAGTCATCTCTGTGGGTTCCAACTTTATTTTCTTTCTTTTAGATACACTGATATTTGTTTCACTTTTCTTTTCCCCCAAAATAATCTCTGTTCCCTTACTTTGGTGAACTAGCTCATTTATGCTTGTTGGGGTAATAGCCATACTATTTCTTAGACCCTTGGCTTTTGCTGAGTGGGATTCTGTTGGGACCAGGATTTGCGTTTGGAGGCAGTAGTGGTTAATGTGGTTAATATAGCCTCGCGTTTTCTAACATTTGGCTTCCTTATTTAATAAAGGACTTTGGACTGACAGTCTATAAATTCTTCTCCCTATTCCTCAAAAAATCATAATTTTTATGGTGAAAGAACATCATAAAACGGACCTATAGCCAGAAACATTACCCTCAAGTGGTCGAGAGTCTGTAGAAAGAACTCCATTCCTCTAATGCAGTGGCTCTCAACCTTCCCAATGCTGCGACTGACCCTTTAATACAGTTTCTCATGTTATGGTGACGCGCCTTCCAACCATAATCTTATCTTTGTTGTTACAGCACAACTGTAGTTTTGCTACTGTTATGAGTGGTAATCAAGTATCTGATATGCAGGAGCATCTTAGTCATCCCCTGTAAAAGGGTCATTTGACCCCAAAAGGTCATGGATTGAGAATCACTGCTCTAGTGGAAATGGAAGCTCTGCATCTCTGAGTGACCCAGTAGTCTGGACTAACTTTGCTTACCTAAGAACCTTAAAATATGTCTTTACTGTGGCACTTATTGACAGTGGTCGAAGTGGAGCAATATTTGGAGGTATTGGATATTAAACTCTTGATTGAGGAACTTTGTATAATGAGATTCTAGTTATCTATCAAAATGAAACAGAATCTATGAAGGTCTGGATAAATATCTGTGCAGTAATTTTAAGTAAATGAAAGAGCTTCAGGATAATATGTACATAATGATCCCTTTGTATATAATGTATATATAATATTATACACACATATATACACACATGCTCACACATATAAATATGTTATATATACATGCTTTGTATATATGTTATATATATGATATATATATCATATATATGTACATTTGAAAACAGTGGTTAAAATAGCTAATATTTCTTTGCTTGCATATATATATGTATGTATATATATATATATATATATATATATATATATATATATTATCTATAATGTATGATTGTGATTTAAAAACATGAAGGGAATCATCCAACTCATATATATACATATATATACATATATATGTATATATAATGCACACTATTTGTTAAAGAGTCATAGGTGGTTAGGAGAACTTCAACTTTGTTTCTTTTTTATGCTTTTTTTGGTATGGAAATAAACTTGTGTAGAGACAAACTCAAAGCTGTAAACTAGTAATTTATACAATGTGATTACAATTTTTAATCATTGCCCAACACACACACACAAAGCTTCAGGTCAGAGTCAAGCAGAGAGGATCATGGAGATGCTGGGATCAGCTGTACACATTCTGTGGGGGTTGAGAAGGCTGCACAGCGAGGGAGTGATGGTTGAACTTTGTGTGCAATAAGCCAAGATTTGCCTCATGAATGATGAGCCTGGGATTTGTCTCTGAAGGCTGCCTGGGTGGAAGGCTTTTGCATGTGCTTGGAGCAGGATTTTCTCCAGGGAACATCTCAGCTGCTGTATGTGGTGCTCCGTGCCAAGTCTTGACTAATGCGACAGTGTCTGCCTTCAGCTGCTTGGTTCTGCCCCTGGATGGTAAGAAAAAAAATCACACATAGACATTTATGTAAAGATCATATCCTTTGGCCCGTTCTGTTTCTGTTTTGCTACTGTACTGACTACCACTGGGAATAGAATTTTCTCTTTTTCATCAAAGATGGTAAACCCTGGGGCCTGAGGAGGTGGCTCAGTGGGTAAATGGCTGACTTTGTTAGAATGATGAGTTGAGTTTAGAAACTCTGCACCAATGTGAAAGCTTATTGTAATGGTACATGACTATACCCAAGGAGTGGATGGAGCTGCAGAGACAGGTGAATGTCCAGAACTTGCTGGGTAGGCACTCTAGCTGAAAGATGAACTCTGGGTTCAGTTAATCTGTCTCAAAATAAGATGAAGAGAGATGGAGAAGACACTTGAAGCCAAGTTCTGGACTCACATGCATACACCCAGATAAGTGTATCACCCTACACATGTGTCAATCCTTCCGTACTCAACCATGTACACCTTATATGCATATAACACACACACACACATAAACAAAAGAATATCCTTAGGAATCATTTCATTGATTTATTTTTTGGCCAGTCGTGTTTGGTCTACCCTAGGTCTCTGGGATAGCCAGTCTCTGGTTCCTAGTGATACAGGAAGTTTTGAGCATGGGCTGCTTCTTGTTACTTGAGTTTCAAGTTGAACCAGACATTGGTTGGCCACTCCCACGTTTTCTACAAACACTATTGTCCCAGCACATGCTGCAGGTAGGACAGAGTGTAGGTCAAGGGTTTTGTTGCTGGATTGGTGTCCAGGTTTCTCCTTCCATAGTCTTCAGCAGTTCTTTTATTGTTCAGGATTATTTTAGCTAATGTGGAATTTTTGTTTTCCATGTGAAGTTGAGAATTGTACTTTCAAGATTTGTAAAGAATTGTGTTGGGTTTTTGGTTGGGTATTGTGTTGAATCGGTAGATTGCTTTTTGTCGGATGGTCATTAAAAATTATTATTATATCAGTTCTATTGATCCATGAGTATAGGAGATCTTTCCATCTTCTGATATCTTCTTCAATTTCTTTCTCCAAAGACTTGAAGTTTTTATCGTACAAGTCTTTGAACCACTTGGTTAGAGTTATCCCAAGATATTTTATATTATTTGGGCCTATTGTGAAGGGTGTTGTTTCCCAGATTTCTTTCTTAGTCCATTTGTTCTTGGCATATAGAAGTATACTAGTTTTGAATTAGCCTTATATCCAACCACTTTGTTGAAAGTATTTATCAACTGTAGGAGTTTCCTAGTAGAATTTTTGGGGTTACTTATGTGATATTATCATATCATCTGCAAATAGCAATACTTTGGCTTCTTCTTTTCTAATTTGTATCACCTTAATCTCCTTTAGTTGTTTTATTGCTCTAGCTAAAATGTCAAATACTATATTGAATAGATATGGAGAGAGAGGACAATCTTACACTGTTTCTGAACATAGTGGAATTACATCGAGTTTCTTCCCATTTAATTTGTTGTTGGCTATAGGCTTGTTGTAAATTGCTTTTATGTTTAGGTATGTTCCTTGAATCCCTAATCTCTCTAGGACTTTTTTCATGAAGGGGTGTTGGATTTTGTCAAAGTTGGGTGTGTGTGTGTGTGTGTGTGTGTGTGTGTGTGTGTGTGTGAAAGAATCATCTATTGAGATGGTCATGTGGTTTTATTCTTTCAGTTTATTTATGTGGTGGACTACAATGACAGATTTTCATATGTTGGACCATCCTTTCATCTCTGAGATAAAGCCTACTAGGTCATAGTAGATGATTTTTTTTTTTTATGTATTCTTAGATTCAGTTTGAAAGCATTTTATTGAGTATTGTTTTTATCTATGTTCATAAGGGAAATTGGTATGTAATTCTCTTTCACTTTTGAGTCTTTATGTGGTTTGGGTATCAGGGTAACTCTGGACTCATCAGATACATTTGATGATGTTCCTTCTGTTTCCATTTTGTGAAAAAAAATTAGAGTAGTACTGGCATTAACTCTTCTTTGAAAGTCCAGTAGAAGACTACTCTAACATCATCTGGCCCTTGGCTTTTTCAGTGGCTGAGGGAGACTTTTAATGACTGCTTCTATATTCTTAGGGGTTATTGATACATTTAAGTTGTTTATCTGATCTCGATTAACTCTGGTAGGTGGTATCTATCAAGAAAATTACCCATTTCTTTTACACTTTTCAATGTGACAGAGTACAGGTTTTGAAAATATGTCCTTATGATCCTTTCTATAACCTCAGGGTTTGTTGCTATTGCCCCTCCTTTCATTTCTTATTTTGTTAATTTGCATGTTCTCTTCACATTGTCTTAGTTTGGATAAAAGTCTATCTTGTTGATTTTTTTTCAAAGAATCAATTTGTCGACTCATTGATTTTTTTTTTTGTATTCTCTTTGTTTCTATTTTATTGATTTCATCCCTGAGTTTGATTATTTCCTGCCACCTACTCCTCTTGGGTGTGTTTGCTTCTTTTTGCTCTAAAGCTTTCAGATACTGTTACGTTGCTAGTGTGAGATCGCTCCAATTTCTTTATGAATGCACTTAGTGTGATGAACTTTCTTCTTCGCGCAGTTTCATTGTGTTCTATAAGTTTGGGTACATTTTGTATTAATTTTTATTGAATTCTAGGAAGTCTTTAATTTTTTTATTTCCACCTTGACTCTTTTTTCATTCAGCAGAGAGTTGTTCAATTTCCAAGAGTTTGTACGTGTTATGTTATTTCTCTTGTTGATATCCAGCTTTAATTCATGGCAGAATATAGAGAATTATTTCAGTCTTCTTGTATCTGTTGAGACATTGTATCTGAACATGTGATCGATACTGGAGAAATTCTCATGAAGTGCTGAAAAGAAGGTGTATTCTTTTGTGTTTGGCTGAAATGTTTTGTAAATATCTGTTAGATCTATTTGGTTTATAATGTCTGTTAGTTCCTGTCCGTCCATCCATCTATCTATCTATCTATCTATCTATCTATCTATCTGTTTAGTTTTTGCCTCAATGACTATTGGTGAGAATGGGGTAATGAATTCTTCCAGTATCAGTGTGTGAGGGTAAGTAGTGTTTGTTTGCTCATTTGTTTGTTTGTTTGCTTTTTTTTTCAAACATGGGTGCCCTTGTGTTTGAGGAATAGATGTTAAGAATCGAAATGTCATTTAGGTGGATGTAATGTTTTCTCCCATCTCTTCTGTTTAATTTGGTATGAAGTTTAATTTGTTAAATATTAAAACTAAAATGGCTATACACAGCTTGCCTCTTGTGTCCATTTGCTTGGGATGTTATTTTCCAACCGTTTATCCTGAGGTAATGCCTATCCTTGGTGTTGAGGCATGTTTCTTGTACGCAGCAGAAGGATGGATCTTGTCTTCACACTCATTCCTGGATTTTTTATGTTAGAACATTTAGATTTAACATTTTTCTTTATCAGTGTATACATTTCTTCAATTGCATCTCTAATACCTAAGATTTTCTCTCTCATCTCCTGTATTTTCTTGGTGATGCTTGCATTTGTAGTTCAGCATAGGATGTCTGCCTGAGTTGTAGGTAGAAGGGAAGCCGGGGCAGGCAGTGGGAGGTAGATGGTCTGTGGGGTCTACAGGAGGCGTGGACAGTGCGGAGGGAAGGCCGCAGCAAGTGTTCTTTTGCAGTTCTAGGCATGACCCTGAGGATCAGGTCTAGGTGAACAGAAGGTTTTAAAAACTTTCTCATATACATCGCATGAACTAAGACATCTTAAAACAACTTAGTATTATTTTAAAACACTAACCAGAAGTACAAAGGGAAAAATGAAGTGTTTAGTTTCAGGTAAATTTTGTTATTGTAGGTTTAAAAACTCATAAGGGAGAAATTAAATTAGCATATTATCATGGATTTGATTAAGGATTAGAAACAGAATTAGCTATTTGGGTTCTGAAAGGAGCAACGCTGGAATTAAAGACTGTAACTCTTGCCATGGCCACAAGGTGGCACCAAAGACTCATCAATAACACTGGCACACATTTCTCTTTCATTAAAACAGCCTTTGAAAATACGCTTATGCTTGTGGTCTCGTGAGGTTCCTTATGTAAGGAACTCTAGGTTCCTTATGTAAGATCCAGGTGGAGGTTTGGGGATTCTTTGAACCTTCTAAAACTAAGTGAAATACTCCATGTCCGACTGTGTTCTCATTCTTCCTGTGAAAGTACGAGTGTAATAGACAACAAATGGTTAAGAGGCTGCGCCTGAGCAACTGTTAAAAATCACTAGTAATTCTCCTGCTGCATAGGGTTGCATAGAACCGGCAGCACGGGGAATCTGTTTAGTCCAGAGATGTTGTTAGAGGAAAATCAACAGCTGTCCTCACACCTGTATTCCAGTTGCCATTCGCAGAGGATCCATCTGTATCGCTAGTACTGCCCTCCTGAACCGTCTCATCTCAAGTGTTGGTTAGCCAGTGGCCTTTGGAAAGCATGCTCTCTTCAGCTACACCCACGTAGTGTGCCTGTGCCCCGAGCTAGCTTTGCAGCATTGCCTGGGAATCTGTTAGAAATATTGAGTCTCAGTACTCCCCTTAGCTGAAACTTTCTACACAAACGTTCTGCTATTTCTTCCCTGATTTTCTACGTAGTTGCCTATGTAGGAATTTAAAGCTCAAAACCAAGGTAGTTTATTAAGCAAGTAGACATGTTTGGGAGCATCACAGATGTCTGCCTATAGTTTGGTCCTAGACTTGTTATTAACAATAGTGCTGTTTTCTGGTTTCTGATTCTCCTGCTAAATACTATCACCTCCTCTTTCTCTCTTTCTCCCTCTCTGTGCAAACATGTGGTATGCACGCATGCTTGTGGCATGTGTGCACGTGTTGTGTGACACTGTTCCTAGGGAGACATGAACAAATATCTCCTCACCCCAGTTCTGGAGTTTAGAACACACCAAAGTAAGGATACTGTCAAAGTTGAGTTTGGTGAACCAAATAGTTTTATTGGGGTTACTCACAGTAGTATGGGCAAGGGGTTACTTACAGGAGCTGGGTCTCTTCTGGCAGCTCAGCTGTTCTCCTCTGCTTCTTCCATGCTGCATAGCTGATATGCCTCTTTCAGAGAGCTCAGCATATTTGGAAGTGTGTCATACACTACTTAAGTATGCTCAGGGAAAGAGGAACTTAATAAATCTGGTCAGTTTCAGGAACTTCCTAAGTTTTTGTGTTGTTTACTTCCTGAGTTAATGAACCCATTTTTCAGGATGAAATATTTTATCTTAGAGAAAATTTCTACACAACATTAATATGTGCTCATGTATACAAAGGGTGTGCCTATGCGTATATTTGCATAAGTGCACACATACAGTATGTATGTATGCATTCATGGGTGTGAATTGCTTCTTTATTTTGTTTTGTTTGTTTTCATGGCAGAGTGTCTCTGTGTAGCCTTGTATGTCTTAGAACTGCTGTGTAGACCAGGCTCGCCTCAAACTTGCAGAGATCTGCCTGTCTCTGCCTCCCAAGTGCTGGAATTAAAGGCATGCACTACTACAGCCCGGTACATTGTTTGTTTATATACATGCATGTGGTATGTGTATGCATTTGGCGTGCATGTCTTATGCATATGCCAAGTATGTGTCTGTGTTTCTAAAATGACTGCACACAATCTGACCCTCTTCTAGTTTATATGGCTTCTTTTTCTTTCCACAGTTCACTGCTCCCCTCTTCTCCTTTGGTCTTTTGTTTGTTTATTTTTCATTAACTTCTCAAGTTTAACAAAGTTGCTTTGAATTCTGACCCTTGGTTTCGAATATTTTCAGTTTGATTTTGCGAGATAGGGGGATGTTTCCTGCCCCAGATTGTAGATAAATGTCTAAAGATGCGAGCTTTCCTAATTACAATCTGCTTGTTCCGATGCCATGCACGAATGTGTTTCCCTTTTAGGGAAGAATGAGGAATTAAAGATGGAGAAAAGTTCCTTGGCTGCTTTTGAGGTCAACTATCTTCAGCCCCCCCCCCCCTCAGATTACACTTCTAGCAAAGGAATATTTTTCTATACAGTGGGTGCTAACACATCCAGTTAGATGAAATTCATATTTCACTTTTGTTTAAAAATGCTCAAGATTTTTCATCTTCAGGATTTTTAGTTTTTCATTTCCTTGGATTATACCAAATGACTTTTTCATGGAAACTTTAACTTTTCCATGAGGCATGAAGAGCTAAAGCGATTAAGGTCACAGAGCTATTTAGTATCGGAACTTTGAATAAAACCCATGGATTTTGATCCCTGGCCTTGGGGTGCTTTTCATAATCCACCCTGTCAATTTGCATCCACTTAATCACCTATAATGAATTCATTATTTTATAGGTGTTGAGCCTGTTTTTATTTGCCTTAGGGCTCAGGAGCTAGGAAGTTCTTATGTTTTTGTCTACCCACAAGAGAGCCCTACCTTCAGCCGTGTTCTTTCTTTTTTTTTTTTCTCCTGCAATTATTTATTCAAAACATTTTTAGAGAATATCCTAGGTATCAGGTGCTTTGGAATGCAAAAGCAGCCATAATAGCATTCGGGTGTGACTGCATAAGTGCAAACCCTGTTGCTTGTGCTTACTTTGTGAAGTCCTGGCTGGCAGTGCTGGGTTGAGGTCGCAGTCATGGATTCATAAGATGCAGATGATGTTTGTTGTACCTGTGAGGGCGAGCTAGCTGCAGATGGAGCAGGCTAGAGCCCCCTTTCCTCTCCTGTTCACTTGAGGATTTTCAGACAGTTCTGTTAAAATGCCTCACCAGACATCTGTTCTTATTCCCACAGTGACACTTTGTATTCTTTTTGTTCTTTTGTTGGAGGTAGAGTTTGACTATGTAACTCTGGTTGGCTTGCGACCAATTCACTATGTAGACCAGGCTGGCCTCATACTCACAGATCTTCCGAATGCCTCTCTCTTTCTTAGATGCTGAGATCATACTTGCCTTATTGTTGCTTTTATGTCTCTTCTTTGTCCTACAGAGAATGGGACAAATACTTGCTTTCCACTTTATGAAATATTACTGGTCATTATAATACATAGAGAAGTTCTATTAACCAAGGAGTTTCATAAAGAGCGAGAAGCCTAGCCAGCCACTTGGAAGAAGAAATAGTAACTTCCAGAGGACCTCAGCGTAACAGATAAATAAGAAAAAGATAAATAAATATTCCATGTAGAAAAACTGCCACAGGGCAAGAGCAGAAACTTCACAGAGCCATGAATTACAATTAAACATAAAATTTCTCAATTTAATATGTAATGATAAAAATGGAAATTTAATCTAAAAAGTCAAGATTAAAAATAAATGTCGGTTAAAGCCACAGTGTGACACTGTGTTCTTTTTACCACAGGGCAACGTCAGGGTCTGATAATTTCAAGTGCCTACAACTCCATGGAGTTGTTGAGTAAGAACACAATATAAACAGTAGAAATACAAACGTTTCAGGGAAAACAAGGTAGTAGTTTCTCTTAAAGTTGTCCTTACACCTGCAAGTCTTTTTCCTCATAGACATTCATCCTAGAGAAACTCGGCTCATATCTGTGGCAGCAAATATTTGGAAATATCCAAAAGGCCACTGGGGAAGCCAAAAATTCAATACAGTCATGGCAGGCACTACACAGAGGGGACATAACACAGCAGCTGCCTGCAGTGACATCATGCAGAAACTTAAGGATTGTACATTACATAGGAAGAACAGAGTCACGAATATTTTGTCCTCTATTATGTCTATTAATGTTCAAACATAAAAAGGTGGTAGCCTCTTGTTTAGAAATATAAATCTGTTTAATAAATTTAAGAATAGTTTTTATTTTATATGTATGTGAGTCTTCCCTGCATATTTGTCTGTGCACTATGTATGTGCCTGGTAAAGGCCATGAGAGGGTGTCTGTGGTTATAGGTGGTCGTGAGCTATCCTGCTACTTCTGGGATCTGAACCCAGTCCTCTGGGAGAAGAGCTAGTGCCCTCTCTCCAGCACCTCACACTTTTTAAAATGACAAGTGGGTATGTCTGAGAATGAGGAAGGAAATGAGTCTAGAGTAGCAGATAAACTCACAAGTATTATACCTGTTTCAGTCTCTTGCTGTCTGAATAGTCACATGCATTTTATTTATGAGGATTATTTATGCTTAAAAACCATTTCTTATATTCATCTTATGATATATATATATATATGTATTACTTTAATGATTATGTGTATATATTTATATGGGTGTATATGCAAGTGAATGTGTTTCCATATATGTGAAGGATAGATAATTTCAGGTGTCATTTATAAAAGGTACCCCCTACTTTATTTTGAGACAGTGTTCCACATTGGCTGGCCATAATTCTTTTTGGAGAAATGAACTAATAATTTAATTTTCCTTGGTCAAAGAAAACATCATTCCTGAAATGACACAAGACTTTGAGTTCTTTCCACAGGTTTATCTAAACTCATGGTGACTTTTCCAGTGTCTTTGGCTTTCCTATGTGACCTGAGACATGCAGAAGACAGCTGTGAAGTCAGCAGCCCCACCTACTTGCAATGTGATTTGACTGTCTCCATGGGGACGGAGAGACTGCCTGGATCTTGGCCTTATGTCTACCTTTGTGAAGAGAGTTCCCAGTGCCTCTTCGTACCAGATCACTGGGCAAAGCCAGTCTTTCCATCATTCTCAGGCCTCTTCTTCAGGTAGCTCTATCTTTCCAGTCCTCTTTGACTTTCCTACCAGTACAAGGCCAGTGGGCTCCACAGAGCTGTCAGAACGCACAGGCAGGGTGGTTATGGCCTACGGGCCTCCAACTCTTTCAGAGGGGCTGTTCCACCATGGATTCCAGCCAGCCTACATATCAAAGCATCGCTGTCTTTTTCAAGTGTTCAAGAGAACATCTGAAAAATATGCCCAGTAAACAACTCACTTTGTTCTTGCTTAGATTTTAATATTTATCTTCCGATCCAAAGCAACATCTGGTGAATGCCAATGGGGAGAAAGATTAGACATTATGAAAAACAGAAGCCTCCCCCCCCCCCCCGCTTCCCTTTTTTCTTTTCTTTCCAAACAGATTCACAAGTATGAAAAAAAATCACAGAGAAATCCAGCAGATTGCACAATGTTTATTCAAACGAAGGGGGTTATGCCCTAGAATTACTGTAGATCTGGGGTTTAGATGCCATAAACTCATAGTGACTCTGAGTTTTTAAAAAGAAAAAAAAATCTAACAAGTAATACTGTGACTTTCCAGATCCAACTTGTTTTGTAAGACAATTTTTAAAAGGTGGTCCTATTGGTAACTTCCCATGGCTTTAATTCCTGCTGGCAGTTCAGTTCCTATGCAGGCTGGTATCTCAGCACCAACCACTGCCTTTTGTCTTTATTGCTCATCTTGATAGAACAGCCACAACTGACTTTTTAATGAAGACCGATTTCCTCATTAAGATATAAAACCAAGCAAGACCAGTCGCCTGTGGTAGAGGAAATAACTAGTCCTTTCCATGGCTGTCTGACTTTGTGATGGCCTGAGCGATCTGTCTTGGTAGGAAGTTGCCATCAGAAATTTGTGGTCAGCCAGAGGAAAAGAAGCACTTCCTCAGCTGCTGCTGCCCTGTAGGGTATGATATGTCTTGGAAAGGTGTCATGGGAAATGAGGGACTGGAGGGTGTACTGGGATGAAGCAAGGTCTCAGAACTCACCATGTCAACAGATCCTGTTCCATTGATTCGGAGGAGTTTATATGGACATCTTAAATGGGTTCTTCCATGTTCTTCTTCCTCACTGTCAGAGGTGGTTGAAGCGGCTGTTTCTCAGACCCCATTACAAGGTGTCCCCTTACCCATCAGTATGTTTTCAGCAAACTGAGCATCTTGTCATTCTGGTATCACAGCATGCCAAAGTGGATGTGAGTTACTGAGCTAGAATTCAGAGCTTCTTGACTTAAACACAGTTTACATTTCATGTTGAGGATGAAAGTGGGAAACACAGGGCTCTTGGTGGCTAGCAGGAGGCAGGTACAATCTTTGGAATGCAGTTTGATAAATCATTATTCAAGACTACCTACTCTATGTCCCAGAAATTTCACTTCTAGGACTTTATTTTAAGAAAGCAGACAACAGTGTGTGATGTGATACTCTTTGAAGCTAATATTTGAAAAAAGTTTAATAATATATCCAAAAGGCATGGCACTAAAAGACTTAAAACCATGCTGTAGAGTGTTTAATAGGAAATGCTTTTAAAAATGCTCCCAAAATCAGAGATTCCAAAGCAGGGCTGTAGTTGACTCCTTCTGTTGTGTGCACTGTGTTTGTTCTCAGCTGACTGGAAAAGCAAAGCTGGAAGGATGCCTTCAGAAAGGTCCACAGTGAGCCTCTGCATGGCTAGGCAGTTGCTCGTATTCCTTTCTTCATTTAGTTTTTATGTATTTTTTTTCCCTGTGGAACATGTACTGATTTCACAATTAGAAGACAAACAATCAATTCTGCCAGGGGCATAAAGGAGATCCTGCAGCATACAGCTTGTCTACTTCCTGAAAGGTTCTGTTTGTGAATCTAGAGTACCATTTTCCAGGGTCTTTTTACAGAACATACTTCCATTAGAAGATGCTGTATCTCCTTGTTAGAACTAATATTGGGCTATATATCATTTGCAAAGGCAGACAGATGTATTTGTGGCAAAACTGTGTCCTGTGCATCCATCCATCCATCCACCCATCTCCTTCCCTGCCCAACCACCACCTGCCATTCATCTTTTAGCGAATACAGCTATGATGGAGGTGTTGTCCCAGGTCTAGTGAGTAACTCGGTGGTGATAGAACATGAAAGTCAACAATCCTAAGAGGGTAAAATAAAACAGCAGACATTGAAGTCATGGGTGATGAGTTCTATACACCTACAAATTTCCCAACTCTTTAGACATGAGCATTTCTAAAAAGAGAAGGCATCACTATGTAAATCCAGGTAATGAAGGCAGCAAGAACAAAGTCACCATGGACTTTTATGACCTTCTTAAAGGTCAGCTAAGCAGGAGCAGAGTGAAAAAACGGTGATCCCAGGAAGGAAAGGAAAGCTCTCTAGGGGGTATGAGAAGTTCTTGAAGGACTCTTTATTAAGTGAATATGAAGTCCCTTTTCAAAGTCTACAGTGAAATCAGGGCAGTATTGGGGAGTGGAACCAGAGTCTCTTGGCTCACCGTGCACTTCATATAATGTTGTCTGTCAGCGTCTATGATAAAAGCCTTGGAGGGAAGGAAAGCCAGAGGCTATGGGAAACAAATTCTGCTGAAGTGGGAAAGGAGAATTCCTGTGGAGCTTTTATGATTCGTACAAAGAGCACAGAACGTTGTCGCCTGTTTTCATCAGAATCTGGTGACGTCAACAGAAGGAGGAAGAGACTGAGAGTCTAGCATCTTAGGTCCTAGAACAGTTATTAGCACTGTTTGAATGAAGCGTTTTCACCACATTCTCTTAAGTATGCAAGCATTTGCTTCTGTATTTGTAATTGTATCACTATCTATGCATTTATTGATATCTCGGTTTATTCAGATATTTCAATTTCTTTTCAAATCCAGTCAACTCTTATCTCCTCATTCATAACATTCCTGTAAAAGAAAATAGAGTAATAATAGTGTTTTGCAAACTTCGAAATTTTGTAAGTGTAAACCTAGGGTATTTTTGTTGTTGTTGTTGTTGTTTTTGATTCAAGAGCTCACTTTGTAGCACTGAGTGGCCTTCTGATCTGCTTGCCTTGAAAGTCCATTTCAGATACTATGGCTTCCCTGCCAGTTTTACTAATAGCTTTTAAATGACACACTTTTCTACTGAGGCAATCAGAGTCAGGTTAAAAAAAAAAGTATGAAACACCAGGAAAGGGTTAACCTTATAGAACAGAAGAACCTACGTAGAGAAGATAATATGTTGAGAACAGGCAAACCCAAAGTGGGCAGGGCGCCTTGTACCACCTACTCAAATTTTTGCTGTAGAGGCCAGTGACAGAGAGGGATGATGGGTAAATATTTTCCTACTTAATTGTGGGAAAAATGGAGAATTATGGGAATTTAGACAACTCAGCTTGACATTATCCCTGACAAAATTGTGGGAGGAATTATTAATCAGATAGGTTGTGAGCCTTCAGAATTAAAAGTAGCTGTCTGGGGGCCAACTAACATGGAATGTGGTTTGTGCAATATGCGAACCTCATTTCTTTCACATAGGCTCATAAGTGATTTATGATGTAAACTCAGAATGAGCCCTTCAGAAACTAGTCTAAGAATCTCCCCCAACCCAGCAGCAGATAAGTAAATCGAAGCCAAGAAAGAGAGAACAACTTTTGGTTGCCAAGCCCCAGCCACAGTGGATTGCCCTGCCCCAAATTGCTTTGAAGTCAGGTATTTGGAGAATTCATCTTGGTTTTGCATTTGTTTTTATTTTCATACTTTCAACCATCACACAGCATTTTAGTTTTCTCTCTTTTATTTATTTTTTTTATAATTTAAAATTTATTCTTCAGAAACTTCATAAACGTAAACAGTGTGTTCTGGTCAAATCTACCCCAGCTCATTCCTCCAGCTCCCCCAGGAACACGCTTAATACACCTCTGTCCCAAACTCATGCACTCTCTTTTTCCTTTTAAAATAAATAAATCACCTAAGTCCAGCTGGTGAGACCCATACAAGCAAAGGTGTGGGGCCACCTTAGAAATGTAGGCAGTTCACCTATAGCCACGCTTTCTGCAGTGAGCAACTGCCCAGAACTGCTCAGATGGGGGTGGGGCCCTAGGAGCCCTTTCCCTAACCCTGCTGGAATGTGGACTGGCTCTATCTTAGCATAGCCACATTTCCCATAAGTTCTTATGTGCAGCGTCCATGTCAAGTCCAGAAGAAAGCATTCCACAGGTTTCTTCCTTACTCTCTGGTTCTTAAATAAACTCTTTCTCTCACCACCCCTCACTTCTGAGATGTTCCCTGAACCTTGGGTGGATCATTGTTGGTACAAATGACCCACCTATAGCTGAGTACCTAGACCCATCCATTCTCAGTGCTTTGACCAGTTATGAATCTCTGAATTATCCACTCACTACCCTTTGCAAAAGGAAGCTTCTCTGGCCATTGTTGAGAGTAGCGCAAACCAGTCTACAAAGAAATATTTAGAAGGTAGTTGGACAATGGAACCATTTTGGAAATAACAGTCTATTCTCCACTAAGACCTATGGCCTCCCCAGACATAGGCTTTTGCTCAGGTTTAATTTTTGTTATTTTAGAACTGAAGCTATTCTAGTTTTCTTCTCTGAATCCTGCAGCATGATTGGCATTTCAGGAGCAAACACAATCTATTTATCCCAGGGCTCCATTTGCCTTCAGGATTACAGTTTAACTAGGTAGACAATTGCACCTGATTTAAATTATATTCTAACTATGGGCTCAAACGAGGCGAGGTATTTAGAGTTGAACATGGATTCTGACAGCTCTTCAGTGACATGACTCACCACTGCTACCCAAACTGGAGCAAGCTTTGGATTTATTGGGCACTTACTGTATACTAGGTTCCGTTCTAGTCATTTTATATGCATTATTGTATTCAGTTGTCTACCACCTCTACAAAGACAGGTGCTAGATTAGTAACTATTTTATAAAAGGGAAGTGAAAACAAAGTTTGGCGAGTGCTATCTTAAGTGTCATATCGATGGTAAGGATTTTTACTGGCATCGCATTATAACTCACCAGCTTCCATGCCTGACCTTTGTGTTCTGATGCTGCCCCATGCCTCTATTGAATACATACAGTACAGTGAAACCTCCACACTTCCGAGTGCTGAGCCTTTGAGCCTTTGAGATTTTCAGCATCTTCAAAAAAAAAAAAAAAAAAAAACACCAGGCTAACAAAAGAACAGGGTGCTAGGTGCCATGGGCAGTAAGCTTCTAATGAAAAGAGAACAGAGCCTCAATATTCAGCTTGAGCTCTGGGCTAGCTCTGGGTTAGCTCTGGGTAGTGTAAAGTTAAAATGCACTGATGCTCCATAGGGCTAAGACATGATGGTTATGAAGTCATGTCTTTGCTGGATACAACTGAGGACATTTTAACATGAGGAAACGAAGATTAAGTGCTGAGATGGGATAGTAAATATAGTCATTATTTCTAGTAAATTGTCTGAGAAACCATTTTGACATTGATTTCAAGAAAGATGCTACAGCTTGACATGATTTATAGTATCTGTGTCAGTGACCTTTGTCCTTCCTGCTGCTCCCGTGGGATCTGCTACCTTCTTTGCTGATACTCAGTTAAACCCTGCACATCTGAGGGCCCAGCTTAGGATGTGTGCCACCCAAGTTCTGATCTTGACAGTGAATAAATTTGTGTTTGGCTTTATGCAAATCTCCCTGTTCTCTTTGGGTTACCTACTTCCTACTTCCACCTAATTTACAGGCTGCAACGAGACCTTGCATATAAAATGGTAGGAACGTGGGAAACAGCACACGTTATTATTACTAATAATCTTTGAGTTAGTTGTAACAATGCCTAAAGCCAGGATTATTCCTGAATAAATATCACACCTGTTGGGGACACTACTCTTTAATATCCAGACTTTCGCCTCTTCTGACTGCATATTTTTAGACTCTCTCTAACGGTGTGCTGCTGTTTTGCATTTGAAACCCAGTCTGCCTTCTCTCCTTAAAGCAAAAGGACTTTTAAAAGTGAATGCCTGGGATATAACTGGTACATATATCGAATCTCCTTAGTCTGGGCTGTTAAGTAAGTTTAATTAATTTACTAACTTAATGTTCTACTGCTAGCAACAGAGCCTCATTGCCATCAGCTGGGGAGAGGGAATTGAAAGCCTAAATGGGCTCATTTCTTCACAGTTGGAATTAGGGACCAGTTAGCCAGTTGTGAGGGTTTTCCAATTTCTCCATCTGCCCTGGGGGGGATGCAGGCAATTCAGTCCTTCCCCAGAACCCCTACACTAAGTGTGAATAAGATCAGGAAGAGGTACAGGGATAAGAAAAAGAAAAAACAACTCTAAACAAAATAAAGAAAGTAACCTCAGGTTTTACTTCCAGTTTTAGAACTGAAAGTGCTGACTGGGAGCTGCTTCTTGGGTGGGGCTTGAGGAACGTCTGCCCCTGTGCCTAATTTGGAAACAAGGAAAAGGCCTGAGCGAAGGATATTTAACTGTGTGTGTTTCTGTCCCTGGGTGAAGCAGATAAAGGAAAAGCAAATAAACAATAAAAGAATGGAAACAAAATTACAGAAATTTGCAAAATTTGACAAATGGTGGCCTGTAGTTGCCACAAGCTAATGGCTCGCAATGATTAATAAGAGTAAAAATAATTGCATTTCATTAAGATTGATGACACCCCATTTAACCTCCCCTCTTGTTTCAGCCCTAAAGTGGAAAGAGATGAAGTTCTCATCTATAATAGCTCCTGTAACATTACCATGGAAACTGAGGCAGAGATGGAGTGTGAGACGGCTAATCAGCCAATTACCGCCAAGATTACTGAAATACAGAAAAGCTGGGGCCAGAACACTCAGGTATAATCAAATCTTTTTTACAGACTGATTCAAACAGCTCAAATTAAATTTGTAATATTGTGTACATTAAAAAAAAAAACAATTTAGTCCAAATGGCAGCAATACATAATATTAAATGCTCTCAATCTTTGAGGGGGCAGAGCCAGTGCCTAGCATCTGAATTCATTGTTAACTATGGTTAATCATATGTTTTTTCAAAAAATAAATGAGTACTGTCTGACTTTTGTGAGGGTGAATTCTGACCAGATAACTAACCTCTGAAGCATTTTTTGTCCCCGATTTCTGTGTACATGTTAGAAAGGAGGCCCCCAGTACTTTATTTCTTGATGAAATAAATAGGCTACAATTTAACCAAGCCCTTCTGGAAGGCTTCCAGATCCATCAGCCATCTTCATCTTGCAGGATAACAATGTTGCTGGTCTACCCAGTTCAGTTCTGTTCCGTGGGTGGGGGTGGCCGTGGGGAGTGTAAGTCAACCTTACAGGAGATTCCTGGGAAGTTAGAAATAAGAAGGGCCAGAGGCCATTTGGTCCAGCCTCACATTCTCAATGCATCCCATTTAAACCACTGTCTCCAAGTGACTCTTCTAATAATACTGTGTTCTTTAAGTCCCCAGTGAGAAATTCTACAACCTCCCAGGGGAGTTTGTGAGAATTGAAATCAGAGGCTAAGAGTTCTTTGGAAATCTATCAGATAATCTCTTACAACTCCCCAGGCTTCTCACTGTACACAGAGCAAAAAATAATATTTATTGAGCAACTACTCCCTTCGGTGCCTTTCTTTCTTCATGAAAGCAATCCTTAGGTCATCTTGTCTTTGTCTCTTTTACTTGGTACAAACATTTATTAAGTACCTATTATATGGCACGCGGCATTCCAAGTTCTGTTTGATTCAGGCCACTCTGAACCAAAGTCACCCACCTTTGGTCTGTAATACATATTTTTGTGTGTAAGTTTTATCTTTCTGCGGAAAACTGTGTGTGGTTTTGAAAAGTCTGTCTTTCTGTCCTCCCAAAATTGTTCCATCTGTCCTCACACCCAGGACTCTCTGAGTTCATTTTGTCCTGTCCCCAGGTTTCTCACTTCTGGCTTCACAGAGTCTCCTCTCAGACGCCTCTTTCTTTCAGTCCACGGCTCACACTGGCTTCTCATTTCCAGGCCCACTGTCCTGTAATTGCAGGCCACACCCTACTCTTTGCTTCTTACCCAGCTGTCAGTGGGAACTATCTGGGACACCGAGCAATCTTAAGACTCTCAATCTCGCTTTTAAAATTATTTTTCCGAGGGTCTCATATGTGTACACATGCATGTAACTAATTTTCATGCCCTTTGCCCTCTCTCATGTCACCTCCTCTCCTGACGAAAGCTTTTCTCTTTCCAACAAAGTTCCCCCTCCTCTTTCATGCCGTTTCGTTGGCACGTGACCATTGAGTTTAGTTTGCGTTTTATGCAGGACCACAGGTAGAATGTTATTTACTGGAACTGAAACAATTTAGTGGCATAGCCACTGAAGAATAAGACATGCTCCACCCCAAACCATTAACTACTCACAGTCTTTTATGGAGGAAAAGGGCCCCATGAGATGTCCTTCAACAATCATGAAATGTTGAGGGGCTCCATCTTTTGCAGGTAGCCATAGTTTCAATGAGTCCATGAGTACAAAAGCCATGTCATGTCTATGAGATGTCATTTTGTGATGCCACCCTGTCCTCTGCCTCTTAAATTCCACACTGCCTCTACAAATGTCCCTGGGCCTTGATATTGAGGTCTTTAGTGCTGAATCCCTCACCAGCTCTTATCATTGGCTCTAGTTATAAGTCTCTGTTTAAAGCACCTGGGCACCATTCTTTCTGAATGGGTAACAGTCTAGTGTTCTTGAAATGTTAACATAAGCAAATTCCCAGCAAAGGATCCCAGAGGAACATTGGTTAAGTGTTTGAGCTTAGGAGCTCTATTACCAGATTTGAATACACTGCTCACCTCAAGGGAATTATTTAACCTACGTGTGCCTCAGTTTTCTCATCTGTGCAGTGGGGATAACAATAATAGTAACTTCCTGCTCAGGTTCTTTTGAGCTTCACTATATATAAGGCACCGAAAACTGCATTACATGTACAGCAAACGTCCAGTGGTAGCCAGTGACGGTGCAAGAAAATGCTGTCAGTTGTTTATCATGGCGCTTGCTGCTTTGAGGAGATAACTTTACTTTTTAGATTTCATTAAATTTTTTTAAACAATTCAGAGTGTAATTTTTGAGATTTGAAGGATCTTTACACGCTTCACTTATTTTAAAATTCTTAAACAATGCTTATGTATTGAGTTCTAAACATGTTCAAGTTTCTCTGCTGTCTTCTTTTTTTGTTGTTGGTTTTTAAATTAATGATTTTATTTGCTTACATTTTAAATGCTATTCCCCCTTCTTTGATTCTCCTCCACAAACCTCCCCATGTCATCCTTTTCCCCCTTTGCCTCTATGAGGGTGCTCCTCCTCCCACTCACCCACTCCCACCTCACCACTCTGGCATCTCCTACACTGGGGCATGTAAAACAATATGGAATGATGTCTTCACCATTAAAGACTAGCTGCATAGTGAGGTAAGAAAGAAGGTAAGGTTTACGACCTAGAGTCGGTCTGATGCGTATCACCGAGACTAGTGTTTCAGTGTAACTAAGATTCCTAAGGACAGATGACTTGGTAAGGATCATATTTGATATCACAGTTACACAGCCATAAGTCACTGGGGAGAAAGTAAGTCTTTTACTCTTTAGGAACTGGGCTGTGGGAGAATGAGGGCATGTCTCAAAAACCTACTGTGATAAGGCAACGTATAGGAAACTCCATTCCTTAAAGATGAGGACAATGTGTACCACAGTTGTGGCTGCAGCCTGTGGTAGTGGTGACGATGACATCACAGTTTTAAGCAGTCTATTACCGAAGCCCTTTCAAGAAGCTAGGAAGACGTGGGAACAGTGGAAGAGAGAGCAGAATCATCAGAATTTGAGATCTGTGTTAGCTTTATCAGGTTCCTAACTAATCAAACAAGGGTCAGGGACACAATTTTAACATATCGACTATATTATTGATTGTATTTACATATAGAGAGCTGGGGATATCTGTGTGGCTTAAGTGGGCACCCAGTTGTCTAGGGTCCAGTAAAATATAGTTCTAGGCAATGGAAAATTTGTCAATTCTCGATTCTGTTTGCTGGTCTCAGAGAGGTTTGTTTTGTTTTGGGAAATGGACATCATGAAGTCCGTAATTAACTAAGTGGATATAGAGGTGATTTATAACCCAGGCCAGTATGATCTGGGAGTAATAAGTCCCTGGTGATTTTTCTATTCATGTTTGAATGTGTGCTTTCCGTACTTCAGCCTTGGGAATCTTCGTTAGCATGCAGACTAACTTTGTCTCAGTCCAGATTGGGAAAAGTACAGCGCTGACAGGCACTTAACTGAGACAAGTAGAATAGATAGTTTGCAGTAAAAGGGCCCCAAAGTCAGATGAATTTGTGACTGTCAGTTATCTCTTGCTGTGTGTGTGTGTAGGGTAGATATGAACATATTTATATGTTTACGAATACATCTCTTTGTCAAGGATATTTAGGGGCATTTGATACATGATTCATCATGTAAATTTGAAGACCCGTGGTATTAGCAGAACTCGTCTTTGGGACATTTTCATTCAGTAGTTTCTCAAGGGACTGATACCTCTCCTCATGGCCTTGCCCTGGAAAAGAGTTGTCCGTGTCACCCAGTGTTGTTTAGTTCTGTGGTTGTCAAGATGAGGTCTTAAGAGAACATAAACCAAAGCAGGATTGCTTGTCTGGGGACAGCAGATGGATTTGGTTCATTGTATATAGCAGGGCTTATGTTCAACTTGAGCACGCCTGAGGCAACTGTGGAACTCTATGACAAGCGTGGAGAAGGGAAGGCTGAGGAAAGCAGCTTTCTGTTCGTTTCTTCCTCCGGGATATTCCGCCAAGTTCACCCCACTTGTTTACTTGTTTGTCTCAGTGGTTTTCGGGGGGGGGGGGGAGCTACTTGAAACAGCCTTTCTAAGGGAAATTGTTTTTAATATTGAATCTAGAAACTTATATATCTGCTACAATATTATGTGGTATGAGAATAAAATAAAGATCTATAATTTGATATAGTAATGAGAAAAGTATGTGAAATTCAGAAAGTTCACTCCACCCTGTGCATACTCTGAGTGTTGATTTGAGAAACTGTAAAACGTGACATGGGACTCAGAAAACAACAGTGAACTGAAAACCAGAAACACAGCAAGAGCAACATAAAAGTTGTTTGTGGTATGCCTCTGAACTTAATATAGTTTTGTGCTGTGTGTGTGTGTGTGTATGTCTGTGTGTGCTTGTATGTATGCGTGTGTGCATGTACATGTGAAGGCCAGGGGTTAATTTCTGTTTTTTTTTTTCTATCAGGCAGTGTTTACTTTGCTTTTTCAAACATGGTCTCTCTCATTGGCCTGAAGCTCACTGAGAAGGCTCTGCTGACTGGCCAGAAAGCCCAGAAGATCACTTGAAATTGGATTTCAAACCCTTGCTACCTTTTGTTGTTGTTGTTGTTGTTGTTGTTGTTGTTGTTATAGGGTTTGTCTGTGTAGCTTTGGTCATCCTAGAACTTATTTTGTGGATAAGGCTGGCTTCCAGTTCAGTGATCTGCTTACCTCTGCCTCTTGAGTGGAGTAAAAGTCTGTGCCACCATTGCCTGGCATCCTACCTTTGTTTATAAACATGGGTTTTGGTGATCAAACTTAGATCCTCCTGCTTGTATGTCAAGAACTTTATTCACTAAGCTATTTCTCCAGTCCCTTGCCATGGTTTCCAAGAATGTATTTTTAACACAAAGAAACGGTGACATCTTTTGAAGTAGATATAATGACAAAAAAATGAAAAAGAAAAAGAGGAAGAAGAGAAGAAAATGAAGAAGAGGAAGAAGAAGAGGAAGAGGAAGAGAAAAAAGAAGAAGAAGAAGAAGAAGAAGAAGAAGAAGAAGAAGAAGAAGAAGAAGAAGAAGAAG